>CM053601.1:142569801-142656317 GCA_028646575.1 Pseudocheirus occidentalis
GGGGAGGAATTGCAAGAATCTAGTATTTAAAGCTATATAATCAAATGCAACTGGGAAATAATACATACAGGGATGGGGGCAGGGAGCCCCTCCCTGCCCTGCTAGAAAGCTAGAGGGGTGCTGGAGGAGGACATAAAAGGGAACAGATTGTGGGAGGGGCCTTACAGTGGGATCAATGCTCTGGGCTGGGGGGTAGGGGCAAAAAGGGGAGAAAATTTGTAACTCAAAACCTTGTGGAAATGAATGATGTAACCAAGAAAATAAATTAAAATTAAAAAAAAAAGAATGTAAGCTCTTTGGAGGCAGGGGCAGTCTCATTTCTGTCCTTACATCCTTAGTACAGGGCCTGGCACATAGTAGGTTTAGCTGCTTGATTAGAACATTTCCTCCCTATCAACCAGGAATCATAACCCCTGTCTCCTCCTGAGATGCTGTGAAAATCAGACAAGAGGAGAAATGGGAAGGTAGGGCGCTGTCATGGAATGATTAGTGGCTCTGGAGTCAGAGAGCCCTAGTTCAAAATGAGCTTCTACTTCTTTACCTTCCTGACCCTGTGCAAGTCAATTAATTTTTCTAGGCCTAAGTTTCCTGGGTAAAATGAGGGAGTTGAACTGGGTGACCTCAGGGTCTGGCTCCAGATTTGTAATCTGTGATGTTAGGTCTATATTCTAAGTACTGCGGAAATGTGAGGGAGGGATGGAGTGGCTACATTCAGGTGAGACTCAAGGAAGTCCTAACACACACACACACACACACACACACACACACACACACACACACACACACACACACCCCACACCACACCTCACTGGGGCACCAAGATGAAAAATATGGTCATGATCCTGGGAAGGGAAACTTTGGAACTTCTGCACCCACAACCCTTTCCCTTTCATGGGGACACTTAGAAAATGTTCCAGTGCCTTGATGTGTCCCAGCAACGCTTTTTAAGTGAGGTCTCTGGTGGCCAAAAAGCCACATGTGTTGCCTTTCTTACACTTGGGGTTTGGGAATCTGTCTTGCCAGAGCCCAAACCCAATTGAAAGCAGGAGGCTTTGAGGTTGGGGCTGCAGAGTGTGGGTTGGAAAGAGAACAAGGGAGTGGGGAGACCTGGACTTCCAATCCACACTTAGTGACTAATGCACTGTGACCTTGAGCAAGTCACTTGGCCTTGGTTCCTTTCTCCTGCTCTAGCTGATTTCTGAACATTCCTTAGGATTAGGACCCTCTCTGTAGAGTCCTTTCCAACTTTGACATTAAGGAGTAGCAGATAAGGACCAGAGCCCTGACCTTGGAGCAGAAATCGAAGAACAAGGCCCAGCTGCAACGTTTGAGCAAGCGTCTTAGAGCTAGAAACTTAAACCTTAAATTCACCTCTCTGGGGCTCTGCTTCCCATGTGAAATAAAAGTAATAATACTCAGGATTGCAGAATCATAGAGGGAGAGCCAGAAGGAAGCTCAGAAGACATTTACAGATTGAGAAACTGGGTCTCAGGGAGGTTATATAATAATAGCTAAAGTTTGTGCTAGGCCCTGTGCTAAGCTCTTCACCGTTATGATCTCATGTTGTTCTCACAGCAACCCTAGGATGTAGGTTCTGTTATCATCCCCCTTTTTCAGATAAGGAAACTTAGAAAGACAAGAGGCTGAGGGACTTGCCTAGGGTCACACAGACAGAAAGTATTTGAAGCTAAATTTGAACTCAGGTCTTCCTAGCTCCAGACTCAGCACTGTACCACCTAGCTGTCCTACATACCATATTAGGCACTTTATAAATACTCATTCTCCTCCCTTCCCTTTCCCCGATTATGCCAACTGGTGGTCATCTAGCCTTTACTTGAAGACCATCAGTGGAGGGGAAAGGTCCACTGCCTCCAGGGGCAGCCCCTTCTACTCTGACATAACTAGTCACTAGTGAAAGTTTGTCCTTATATGAAGCCTAAAGGTGCTTTGCTGTCTTCATCCACTGCTTCTGGTTCTGCCCTCTGGAGCCAAGCAGAGGAAAGAGCTCTTCAGACCCTTGGATAGTGCTGCCCCATCTTCTCTGTCTCAGTCTTTTCCAGACTAAAAGTCTCCAGTTTCTTCAACAGATTCTCTTTTGGCAAGAACTCAAGGTCCTTCCCCATCTCTCCTCTGGAAGGTCTCCAGCTGTTTTTTGACCAAATAGATCATCTGATCAGAGCAATAGATTAAAGATTTAAATGACCCTGGCCTTCCAGGGTGGTGGCCCACACCTGTAATACCAGTCAGGGAGGCAGAGGCAAAGTGGTTTGCCATGGGTCACATAGCTAGTAGATGTCTTGATTTGAACTCAAATCTTCCTGACTCAAGGGTCCTATCTTCTAGCTGTAGGTAGACCAGCAGGCTGACCCAGATCAGGAAGAGAGTGAACTGAAGTTTCTGTGCTGATCACAGTGAGAATGGGCCCTAGATTAACACTTCTCCTTCCAGCCTGGGCAAGATAGGGAGATCCAGTCTTTAAAAAAAATTTTTAATGTAATGTCCTCAGGTAGATACTAGGTTTCTGCAGAAATTTTTTATTTAGATTCACATTGATTTGGTTTATCAGTATCTTTCTTAAAACATAAGACCCAGAACTCAAGCCAGTACCTCTAATGTGACTTCATAAGGGTCTAGTAAAGCAGGACCATCACCTCCTATACACTATAACCACAATAATAACATCTGCTTTCACATGTACTGTCTTGTTGATCTCCTCTCTCTTAAAGTACCCAAGATTGCACTAGCTTTCTGGGACATCATTGGATCTCACTGTGGGCCCATACAAAACCTAAGGCCCACCCAGAGTCCTAGATGTTGCTATCTACTCACAGCTCCCCCATCCTCTATGCATCAAGTAACCAATTCAATCTTGAGGGTTAGGCTTAATAGTTCATTGTGGACTGTATTTCCTCATATTAGATGTGACCCAATGTTCTCTGGATCCTGATCCTATCCTTCAATGTGCCAGCTGTCCCTCATGGTTTTATGTCAATGAATGTTTTAATGAAGACTTCTCCCCCTTCCTCTTTATCCAAGTCAAGTCCCTGTGGATTCCTGGAGCACCTGACTAACTGTTGTCATTCAGCCATTTCAGTCATGACTCCATTTGGGGTTTTCTTGGCAGAGATACTGGAATGGTTTGTCATTTCCTTTTCCAGCTCATTTTATAGATGAAGAAATTGAGGCAAACAGGGTGAAGTGACTTTCCCAGGGTCACACAGCTAGTAAGTGTCTGAGGCTGGCTTTGAACTCATGAAGTCGAGTCTTCCTGATTCTAAGCCCAGTTCCATTCTCTGCACCACCTACCTGCCTGTCTGCTTATACCTCTTAAAGGCAGAACAGGGCCAATCTCTGGACCAGAATGCCTCCCTTAATTTGAAAATGTTTGCCTTCTTGAATCCCGTGGCTTTGACAGAAAAGCCCTAGTGTTCTCTTCTTGCACAAACAATTCTCTATTTCACAAGAACTCGGGGTTGTGGTTCATCAGAGTTGTTGCATTTTCTCCCAGTGTTCAGATGATGTTTCTCATACCACCATCAGCACCTCTCTCTGAGTCTTATGGTTTAGAAGGACTCCCGTGTTCTAGCCCCTCTTGTCTTTCTGTCCACATCTTCCTCCAGGGCAGGTGCACAGGGTTATTCAAATTATCCCAGAGCTGCTGTTGTAGCAAAGATTTCCAAAGCTGAGCAGGACAGGAGAGTGACAGAGGAAGCTGCTCTCAACTTCAAGGCCAATCTAGAATAAAAGGATTTAACACCCAACCTGCAAACAGGTAGCATCAGATGTCCTCAAAAGTCTTTTTCTAGCTCCAAGACTCCATGATTCTATGATCCTGAAATTGATATAAAGCATTTTGTAAGTCCTCCATCTCTATGGAAATGATAAGGATCTTTGTTCCAGGTAGGATTAAGATACCCAAATTCCCAGTGAGAACATGTGTTCCTTGCGTCTGATGGAACCTGGGGCCAGCTTGTCCATCTGTCCATTTAACAGCTCATCCTTTCTCAAATAAGGGGGAATTACCATGTCTGCCTGGTTGGTGGAGTGGAGTAAGGAAGGGGCCTGGTTCGTGTTTGGAAAAGTCTTATTCTCTAGTCTTAAATAGAACTCAGCTTTATTTCATATAACTTGATGTGAGTTCAAACCCAGAGCAAGGATTCCCTGTGACTCGTATTGGAGAGAAAGGGATGGAAAAGTACCCGCCAAAGAGTCCACCCACCTACCCCAGGGCCTTGCCTCAATCTGGGGGCTAAGGAGGCCACTCCCCAGCTACATAATTCAATCCAGCACCCTCTGACCAGTGAGACTGGCAGCCACCCCAGCCACCCCTCCCAGCCTGGCTCTGCCACCAGGAAACAATTTTGAACATCAAACTAGCATCATAAGGTTATTTTTTTCCTCTTGACTTAAAAATGAAAATAAAAACAGATCTTGCTATTTATTGCCCTTTTAATTGAGTCAAGGCTTGAAAAGCAAAGGAAGAGATAGAGAGGCAGGGGTAACTGTGGGTTCAGACCCAGATACAGAATCCCAGTTGTACTCCTAGGGAGTTTCGCAGTGATCCAGTCACATCAGGGCCTAAGGGTCCCTCCTACAGTTCTTATTTACCTACAGACTCACAGAATGTCTCCCCTGAAAGGACCCTTAGAACTTAGAATTTTAAAATTTTTTGTTCATTTCTTTTTGCTTTTACATTACTAACATTTCCTGCTGTACCTCTCCCCTTCTTCCCTCCCCCAGTCATTCACTATAGCAAAGAATTAAAAATAGGAGAAAAATGTATCCAAATTAATTTATCTGAAGAGTCTGACATGATGTGTAGTATTCTACATAGTGCCCCACCTTGCAGCTAGCTTTTTCATATCTCTTCATTGGGTCAAGTTTGGTCATTATAATTTCACATCATTGACTTTTTATTGTTTTGCTGTTGTTGTTTCATTTACATTGTTATAGACCTGTTGCTTTCCTGGTTCTGCATCAGTTCATACATCTTCCCTCAATTCTCTGTATTCAACATAATCTTCATTTCTTGTGGCACAACAATGTCCTATTGCATCTATGTACCACAATTTGGCCACTGCCCACTGGATGGACATATACTTTATTTCCAATTCTTTTCTATCACAAAAAGTGCTGCTATAAACATTTTTTGTGTGTATATGGGCCTTTCCTCATGTCATTGACTTCCTTGGGGTATAACCCAAGCAGTATAATCTCAGGGACAAAGGACATGGACATTTTAATGATTTTCTTCACATCATTCCACATTGCTTTCCAGAATGGTTGGTCAAATTCACCTACTCCCTATGACAAATATTAAGAGACATGAACACCAAAACAACCCTGCAGTTTCAACTCACACTCAGCAAAGATGACAAAAGATGGGAACAGTAAATGTTGGAGGAGTTGTGGAAAGACCAGCACACTGACACATGAAACATCAAACTGGGATATATGCTGGTCAAAGTCAGTACATGTCAGAGGCAGAAGTTGATTCCAGGTCTTTCTGACTCCAAATGCCAGTCCCCTTTCCACTATATCCTGCTGCTTACACACTGATATATTGAAATACTGGGTTAAGAGTTAAGAGAACCAGATTCTAGTCCCAGCTTCCCCACTAACTCTCTGAACTCCCTAGAGTATATGGTCCATGATCTTGAAGGTTTTAGGGTCCCTAGACTATTATCAGTACTCAAAGGTGACAGTGTCAACTGTCATCACAATACTCCTAGGAGGGATATGGGGTAGGGTGGAAGGAGGGGTGGGGTGGAAAGAGGGATGGGAACATTAATTCCAGCCCCAAGAAGTCACTGATGCTTCAGAAAAAGTCCAGAAAGCCAGCACTGGTTCTTGTGTCAAGGACTTAACGAACAAAATACTTACAACAGTTTTATTGTCTTATTTTTTAAAATAGTTGATGAAGAAAAGAAAAAAAATCATTGGCCAAATGTACCAGTCAGGTCCAAGGATTTGCTAGGTGCTCTCCAAGGTGCCCGTACTAGCCTGGTCCTGACAATGGGGTACCAGATGTGGACATACATGTACGTACAAGCCTGGCTAGCCTTGGGCAAAGTGGAGAGGTTTATAGTAGTCACAGCATCTTTCGTTTTTATAGCAATTCAACAACACATTTTGACATCTATTATGAGATTTCCAGGATGACCTTGGGGGAAAAGTTCAGCAAAGAGCCTCAAACATAGAACCAAGAGTCCTGAGGTCATACCCAGACTCTGTCACTTACTACCTGTGAGACCTATAACTCTTCCAGCCTTGCTTTGTTAGAAGAGGGTGTTGGACTAGGAATCTTTAAAGACTGTCTCCTATTCTAAGTCCTAGGGTGCTATGATCTTCTGACATAGCCTACCTTTGTGACCCTGATACTGTAGAACGAGCCCTGGATTTGAAGTCAACAAGCCTAAGTTAAAATTCTGCCTCTGCCACTGACTACCTGGATGGTAAGAGCATTGGAAGTGAAGTCAAAAGGTCTGGGTTCAAATCCAGCCTCTGATGCTTACTATACCTCTATGACCTTGGACCTCTAGTTACCCTGTGCTTCAATTTCCCCATCTGAAAAATCGGAGTGTTGGCCTAAATGGTTTCTAAGGTATCTTGAGAGATCTCCATCTCTGATCCTGTGACCGACCCTGGCCAAATCATTTAACCACCCCGTGCCTGTTTCCTCAGCTTTAAAATGAGGACTAAAAGCCCTGCCCTGACTCCCTTAGAGGGTTGTTGTAAGAATGAAATGAGAATGCTAGCTGAAGTTAAAAGCTCTGTGAACAGATGCAAAGGGCTAGTCTTCTCACTAGTATTGCTGTTCTGAGATAAAGCTTGTTCCCTTTATCTAAATGTGGTTTCATTACTGGTAGAATTGGGGCCTGGGCCAGAGGCTTGAAGTACTTTTCAAACAATGAACAATTTCATCTTTCCCAGGCTGTAACATGGATTGGGGTGCAGGGGAAGGGGATAAAGATGGAGTTTCAGGATTAGGCCTGAGCTTCCTGGGGCTTGTCAGTTAAGCCGGCACTTAATGTTATCCTGTCTCTCCTGGCCTTTGTTTTAATTTCCTGTTACACATACTCATTCATCCTATCTCTCCTCCCTCCCTCCCCACTTTTACTTGCTGATGTCACAAGTTCTCCCTGTGGACTTTCTCTTTGTCCAGCTTGTCCTCCAGACCCATCACAGAACCTCTCCAAATAGAGCTCAGCCTCTGATAGGTAGGACCAGTGTATTTTGGGAATATTGGCCTCAGTTGATCCCAACAGAGACAGAACTAGTCTGGTATAATACAAAGAACCCAGGACTGGGAATCACCCAAACATGATGAACTCTAAAACCCCTCCTTCTAGCTCTTTTTTGCACTGGGAATGGTGCCTTACACTCAGTTGGTATCTAATAAAAGCAGAATTGAATTGGATTTTAAGAGTCTTTGACTACAGTTCTGAGGTTCACAGAGTTTATAAGATTCTAGAATTCCATGATTCTAAGGACCATTCAACACTGATTCTTACAAAGTCTCAGGGAATGAGTCAGACAGACAGACAACTTTTCTGGGGAGTGGAAAGTTTCCCAGATCCCAGATCATGGAATATTAGAATCCAAAGAAACCTTGGAGGTCATCAGGTCTAATCCTCCCTCTGCCCCAGGATCTTCTCCTCCTATTTCCAGATGACAAAATTGAGGCCCAGAGAAGAGGTGATTCATCCACGGTCAAACATGAGACAGCATGGTATACATGGAACTGGAACCACAAATGTTTAAATGTTGACCATGACACTCAACTTTGTGGTTACAGGCAATTCACTAAATAAATTGATCAACAAATACTTTTTAATTTACTATTATGTACCAGGCATTGTACCAGTCAAGTGATGGAGATTCAAAGATGAAGCAGTCCCTGCCCTCTGGGAGCTTACATTCCATTGAATATGTACATACATACCTGTATATATAATATCAGCAAATACAAGGTGATTTGTGGGGGGAGATGCTGGTAGTTGGGGCTGAGGAGGAGCAGAAAAAGCCCAAGGTAGAAAGGGCCAAGGTAAGAGGTAGACATCCCAGGAAGGTAAGGATCCTAAGGAGTAAAAATGAGGACAGAGAAGTACATTCTAGACATGAGAGATAGTCTGTGCAAGGCCTCTGGGGCTCAGTTTCCTCCTCTGTAAAAATGGAGATGATGACAACAGTTATGACCTGATGGTATTTTTGTGAGCAGCAAATGAAATTATGTACGTAAAGTGCTTTGCAAATCTTTAGGCACCATGGGAATCTTAGCGTTTTTATGCCTTTGGTCCAGATCAGTGATTTCATCCTCATAAGGATCTATTTGAAAAGGAAACACCCTCTGCCAATACAGATTGCCAAATGTTTGGCAATATATAATCTACAGGAGTCGTCTGGGACACTGATTGATTCCAGAGTCCCACAGCCAATATGTGTCAGGGCTGGGCTTTGAACCCAAATTTTCTTAATTTCTAAGACAGATCCACAGAAGACTGCCTATTCAATGCCATCTATTACTAACTAGGAACTGAGCTGGGATCTGGACCAGCTTGGATCTCCTTGGATCTCCTAATTTACACTTTGGAGTTTTCTCCACCATCCTTGAATTAATGTCTCTGATGACCTGAGGGGAGGAGACTTGGGATGACTTAGTCTTGACAGAGGCTAGGAGGAGGATAGGTTTTGTTCTTAACCTGAGGTCTCTAAACTTGTTTGTTAAAAAAAAATGATAATTATTTCAATATGATTATTTCCTGTGTGATCCTATGTATTTTATTCTGTGCATTTAAAAATGCGATCCTTAAAAAAACACAAAAATTAATGAATACATAAATACATGAATAAAGATAGATGGAGGGATGAATGGACAAGTAAAAAAATAAACAAATGGATAGAAAAGTGAATGAATGGAAAAGTAAATTAATAAAAATGAATGAACGGCTAGATGAATGAATAAACAAGTAGATAGAGAAGTGAATGAATGAATGAGATAAAAGTTTAAAACATGACTTTGAGGTGTCTGTAGGTTTTACCCAACTACCAAAGGGATCTGTGACACAAAAAAGGTTGAGACCGCCTGCCAAGGCAATGAAAATAAAGATGATGGTGGTGAGGAGGAAGGTTTTCTGAGTCCTTCCTATGTGTCACTGGTCTATGTTGAGCCCCATATAGAAGACCAAGAAGATAAAAGCACAGCCCCCATCTGCAAGCCTTCCTCCCCTCCCCTTCCTCCTGATTCCCCCCACAAATGAAAGCCTTTGTCTTGAGCACTGAGGCCTCAGCATCCCTGAGGCCTGTGCCAACAGGCTCCCTCCAGGGAGCCATTTGTCAGGATTGGGTAACTCCTCTAGTGTTAGGAGCTCATCAGGTCCATTTCTCAGACATCCAGGAAGAGCCAGAAGGCTTGGAGCCAGCCTCCTTCCCCTAGTTCAATTCAACAAACATTTATTATTTCTCTGCACCCATAAAATCTGACCCAGCCTCCCCTCATTAAACCCTTCTTGGGTAAGAGCAAGGGAATATCCAAGACCCCCTCCCTAGGGCCCCTGAGGTCTTTTTCCCAATACCCAACACAATTTTTTTTTCCCTTCAGGAAAACAGCAGTCCTGTGGACAGTGTTTTTCCCCAGGGGCATTGAGATTGGACTCAATTATCCAGTATTGCCAACATTAGCAGTACTGCTGTGCCACTGTGTGAAGGCTCTCTATTAAGAATGGGGGGTTGGAGGGAGAACAGGGAGTGGGGGGAGTGGAAGAAGGTGTTAACTTCAGAGCTGCTGTCTCCCCTAAGATTTGGCAGGCTTAGAAGAGCTACTTAGATGAAGCAAAGGGGCCTCATAGTCAGATGAAGCTACTGCGGGAAGAGGCATCTACCAGTTTCCTTGAAATGGCACTTTACAAGTCTCGATGGTCACCCCTCCTCTGAACCTCCATAGCACTTAATGCCTGGCACTGACCATATGCCAAAATGATCAAGACAAGTCAAAAGCACTTATTAAGTACCCACTGCATTCAGGGAGCTGTATTAGGTTCCAGGAAGACAAAAATGAAAAAATGACACAGTCCCTGCTCTTTAGAAACTTACGGTCTTATAAGCTTATAATGAGAGGGATACAGTGTGCCTACAATTAAATTTCCCACAAGGCAGGATGGGAGCGTGGGAATGGAAGGAGAGGCCCCTCCTTACCCACACCCCAAATTGTTCTCACTATCGTGCATGTGAGTGCACATTAATTGTAGGCAATACACACAATCTGTAGGACAGACACACTTCAGATATGTGTGGGGCTGCCCTGGGCTCTCCTGGATTCTTCCGGAGATGTATGCAGCTAGGGCTGGAGGATTTGTGCTGTAAGGTCATCAATCTGTCAGCTGTGCTGGGTGAGTAGACTGGAGTCGGGGAGGCCATTTCAATAGTCCAGGCAAGAAGAGGTGATGGCGGGGTAGCTGTGAGAGTAGAGAGCGTGAGGCTATACAAGAGATGGAAAAGAGTCAGGCCTTACTCGGCCACTGACTGGATAGAGGGAGTGAGGAAGAATCTAAAAGCAAAGATGGCTGGAAGGATGTGGGTGCCCTCCACATAAATAAGGAAGTTAGGATGAAAGGGGGGGCTTTTTCAGGAGAGGAAATGAATTCTGCATTTTACATATTGAGAAAAAAAGGGATGGAAATGGAAACCATCCATCAGGGCTTGGTCCAGGTGCTGCTGGACTCCTTCCCCATGTGTGAGATATTATTCATTTCTCCCCTGACCTCTTAGAATCTGGCACTTATCCTAAGTCACATCGTATTTTGATTTTTAATACATGTATCTTCCTTCTATTAGACTGTGAACTTCTTAAGGATGGGAATTGTAGCTTAGCATAGAATCCCACAATGTGAGAGCCAGGAACTGAATGGATTTAATGTATCTTGTACCAGAAATCATCTCCATGGGCTTTCTGATAAATAAATAATGGTCATCCCACCTCTTTTTTTAATAACTCCAGCTATGGGGTGCTCACAATCTACCAAGAAGGCCCATCTGGCTGTTGGATAGCACAGGTTATTCATGGAAAGCTCTTTTAAAGACCAAAATGTGCCTCTCTGTAGCTTTCTTCCACTGGTTCCAGTTCTACCCTCTTGGGCCACGCAGAAAAAAAAATCTTGTTATTCAGATATTCAATGACAGTGATCAGGTACCACAAAGTCTTCTCTCCACCAGGCTAAATACCTCCAGTCTCTTCAACCAATCTGTAGAACCTCAGGACTGCTGTGCCCAGTTGCGATCACTACATTTTGAGGACACTGGCAAGTTACAGCATAGTCAAATGTTCACTGGGATATCAAGGAGACTGAGGGCCAGGCCCTGTTCAGAAGGTCCTCAAGTAGAAGGAAGTTTTACAGATGATTGTACTTCACATACAGCTTGGAATAGATGGCCTCTGAGGTCCCTTCCAATCTGGAGGTTCTGTGATTCTCTGAAAGGAAGAATTTAGTCTGAATTCCTCTTTTTCCTCCTCAAGCCCTAATCAAAATGGCGGCCCTGTCTCTCTCTAGTTTAGAACACAGGGTGTTGGGAATGGGGGCAAGGGCACTGATAACTGCAGACACCTGGGGCTTGACTGGGGTGGGGATCAAGGAGATTCAGAAACTGTAAAATCAGTATTATCATTTCATAAAAGGAAAAGCACACTGAATACAGCCTGTCCAGAGGAAGGTACTAAAGTGATGGCAGGACTAGAGACAGTGCCATGTAAGGGCTACTGGAAGGAACTAGGATCATTTAGCCTGGAGAAGAAAAGATTTAGAAGTAGTGACATAGCTGTCTTCAATTATTTGAAAGGTTGCTATAGGAAAAGAGGAAGACCAGAAGTAGGAGCAGAGGTATGGTATAGGGAGCAAAGTCCCAAATGTGGAGTCAAAAGAGCAGGGTTCAGTTTCTGACTCTGAATAACTAATTTCCCTTTTGGGTGACTCAGTTTCCCCCTCTAGAAAATGGATTCATTAACACAAGCACAATATATTTTACAGGATTCTTTGTACCCCCAACAGTTAGCCTAGAGCCTGCCATTTAGTAAAAATACTTAATTAAACATTTGGTGATGGATCATAAGGTTTAAAAATGCTAGAGAAACATCAGTCCTGGCAGTTAGTGATCTGTATGGAAGCATGTGAGAGTGAGAAGGGCTGTGGACATTGTCAGACACCTCTGTGTCTAGCCCACTCCACAAAATGTTCTTTCATGAAGTTAAATGACAAGTGTCCAGCAGGCCACTGAACGTGCCTTTCATGAAGGCTCCACTTGGCCCAGGAAAGCACTCTCACTTAGGGTGCCTGAACTGACCGCAGGAAACCACTCCCTCTGTCAGGGAGTGCCCATGGGGTCTAGTCACGAAGCAATGCCCTGTTTTCTGCCTCACCCTCTGTGAGTTACACTTGTGTTTCTGCCCAGGGCCTCTGGGCCACCACAAGGGCATAAAGGTTCTCTGTTCATGGTGTCCCTGGAATGCCAAAGAAGTAGAAGCTGACGTGAATATGGAGCATTCCAGCCCAGGAACTGCCCCCTTGGTCCCTCAGGCCCCTCAATTCCTGAACGGGTCATTCTTGTTCTCCCCTGAGATGGGGTCAAAATTAGTGCTCAATGCCTGCCCTTTACATGTACCAGAGAATATGCTAAGGGAGCCAGGAGACCAAACTCTTCCTCTCTGAGGCAACAGGCTCTTTAGAGCACTCAAGTGTTTCTGAAAAGACCCAGACCCAGAATACCAAGGGACAGCACGTCAGGCCCAATAGGGAACTAACTGGAAGAGCCCCTGGAAGTAGAAGACATGACCCTGCCCTCAGAGAGCTCACAGTCTGGGGAGACAGGGGTAGAGCAGACTCTGGCTGTGCTCTTAGCGAGCTCACTGCCTGATGGGGGAGATAAGATTTACACACAGAAAGTTTGATAACAATATCAGGTAGCTCATATTAATAAAGCTTGTTATGGTTGTTTAGTCATTTGGCCATGTCCGACTCTTCATGACCCCATGGACCCCAAAACACCAGGCCCTTTTATCCTCCACTATGTCTCAAAGTCTGTCCAAGCTCATGCTTGTGGCTTCCATGACGCCATCTATCCATCTCATCCTCTGCCATCCCCGTCTTCTTTTGCCTTCAATCTTTCCCAAAATCAGGGCCTTTTCCAGTGAGCCCTGTCTTCTCATTTCATGGTTTCAGCTTCAGTGTTTGTCCCTCCAAGAGTCAGAGTTAATTTCTTCAAGTCTTGATGTATTTGTTCCTAAAGTTTACAAAGCATGTAATTTACATTATCTCCAGTTATCCTCATTAAGAGGCCTGTGAGATAAATAGTGTAGCTTTAATTATTTCTATTTTACATATCAGAAAGCTGAAAGATAAACAGATTTGCCCAAAGTAACACAGTCAGTAAGTGGCCGAGGGGAATGCAGGTTCTTTGACTAATTCCTGAGCTCCTTCTACTCCTTCAGGGTGCTATTGTGGGTGATATCTACCAATGAATAGGTACCCAAGGATTCTAAGAGCTCAGGCAAGGAAATATTCAGCTAGGATTTCTCCTCTAAGGAAAACTTTCTGGAGTAGCTGGGCCTTGAAAGCTAGGAAGGGTTTGGAAGGACTGAGGAAAGGGGAACAGTTTCAAGGAATAAAGCAATGGAAGCCATCTAGGCAAAAGAAAGAATGAGCAATGGATGTAAGGACACCACCAGCCATGTAGGTCAGAGGCAGAGGTGAGGTATCTGCTATCAAAAACATCTTTCCTGAAAAGGAAGTCCAGGAGATATCAAATAAGAATCAATGGTTCAAATAAAAAGTGCTTCAAATAGCCAGAAAATTCATCTACCTTTCGGATGGCACAAGACTTGACAGGTTCTACAATTTGTGAAGAGAAAATCCTGGAAAACATTATTCCAAAAAGCAAAAGATAAAGGCTTACCATCTAAAATAATTTGTTCTTCAGGACTAAGGGTAATCCTACAGATGGAGAATGAATTTTTAATGAAATAGACTTTTAAGCTTTCTGGCAAAAATACCATATAGGTAGATATACCAATATCTACCAATAGGTAGATATTGAAATGCAAACACAGGAGGAAGGTAAATACACTTGAGCATTTGGAAGATGCTAAACAATGATGAAGTATTAATCTTCTTTTTTTTTAGTAGAAAGCAACATTTCATTTCTCTGAAACCTTTGAAACAAATGTAAAAAAAAAGGTTGGAGTATCGATTCAAAATTCTATCATCCATTACGATACTAAATCTCAATTCAGTAGCACCTTTCTAATTGGGGCTCCCATATTCTTGGTGTGCATGATGGTAGGTGACCTAAGCTTTGCCCATTTGGCACAGTCCCTGATGCTGGCATGTACTGAATTGTAGGTGCACCACACCCTTTCTAGAGTTTGTATCACTTTCTCCCACCTGCTCTTACCTAGTGGTTCCAACACAGTATGGGGGAAAAGGAATCCCAATCCTCCAATGGCCTCATTTTTACTAAAACACATACTAGAATTATCACAGGAACTCTGGAAGGTAGAAGGGATCTCAGAGGTTTCTTGTTCCAACCCACAGAGAAACAAGAATCCCCTCTAAAGAAAACTTGACAAAGAGTCATCTTTGACTAACTTTTGCCTCTTTCCTATGATATGTAAGAATTTAAGAATTTAAGAATTCTTATTTAAGAATTCTCTCAAAGTATTTATATTCTAATGGGAAACAAAATTCAAGTGTCCCTTCAGAATTTCAACTTTTTCAAGGATCTCAGAGGGAGTTACATGAAACAGAGAAGTTGTGGGTGGTTTTGTTCTATTTTGATGGTCTTAAGAAAGGGAAAAAAATGGTGAGGGAAAGAAATACACTGAAAAAGAAGTTAGAAATAAAGGGGTGGAACTTATGATTTTTCATAACAGGGGTGCTTGAGAAGAAGAATATACAAACAGGGGTGAGGAGAGCAGGTATCATATGAAGCTCACTCTGAACCAGAAAAGGGAGTATTGAACATAAATAGCCACAGATATTATCTGTGTATGTGTGTATGTTTACTAAGGCTAAGTATGGTGTAAAAATGCATTAAATTAAGCAGTGAAAGAGGTAGAGAAAGATAGGGAGGGGTTTCAGGGTGATGGTAGAGTTGAGGAGGGAATAGTCACAAGCAAAACAAACCAGCTTCAAAAGGTTGACCATGGGAGAATTAAAAGGAAAGAAAAGGCAAGAACCAGTGATTGCTGTCTGGGCAATAGGAAGAGAGGTAGAATACTCATATTGAAGAGATCATTTCAATTAGACATCACTGGTACTGATCACATTCTTTCTCTTTCATCATCCTTTTTCTGTAAAGAGGGATTGGAGAGAGTCAGAGAGAAGAAAATATATAAGAAGACATGATGGAGAAAAATACAGAATTAACAATCATATCCACAAATGTAAATGGAATGAATGCACCCACAAAATGTCATAGGATATCAGAATCAATTAGAAAATAGAATCCAATAATATACATATATAGCATATAAAAATAATACATACAAAGATTCTCACAGTTACAATAAATGAAGAACAAGAAGAACAATTTATACAAAGACTGGACCACTGTAAATAAAGAGTTTTTAAAAACTTAAGAACTATGATCAATATGATGATCAACCACACCTCCAAAGGACTAATGATGATCCATGTTACCCACCTTCCAAAAAAAGGCATGAACTAGACATGAAGAATGAGACATATGTTTTCAAATATTGCCACAGGGTGTGTGGGTTTATTTTACTTCAGTATGTTTATTTGTTAGAAGGGAAGGGTTATGGGGGGGGGGGTTAATGGTGGAGGGGAATTGGAGAGGGAAGGGACACTAGTGGTAGTGATGCCAAAAGAGAGAGAAAAAATGGGTCATTGAAGCACTTGAAAAAAAATGTACCAAAGAATATAGACAGTTCAAAGGGAAGCAAAGATAAGCAGGACAGTTTTGAATTTAATATGTTGAATTAATTATATACTTTTTTAATACAAGCTGTATATAATAGACTTGTGATTTCATGTACACCTCTATTGTCCTGTTCTTACTCATACATGTGAATGGTTATGTTCATTACTATTTGTCAAATTCAGAATAACAAAAAAAAATGAAATAGAAATTAGGGGGGAACTATCCTTTGAGGTTACATTAGAGAGGATGACTTTTCCCAAACCTTCCTTGGGGCATGGATCAGAGACAGAACCCTGGAGTGGGAAGGTTGGCCCTTGAAAGAAGGAATAAAATATTTCTGTACTCAATTGTTAATCCCAACAACTCTCTGTGCCTCAGCTATACCAGGGCTCTCCTGCCTCCATGCCTTTGTTCTTGCTATTTCGTAGGACTGAATGCCTTCCCTCCTTCTCTTTACCTGTCAAATTCCTGTCCATTTTTTGTAGGGATTGCCTTCTCCTTTTAAGAGTCTGATGTCTGGGGCAGCTAGGTGGCGCAGTGAATAGAGCACCAGCCTTGGAGTCAGGAGTACCTGAGTTCAAGTCTGGCCTCAGACACTTAACACAAAAACTAGCCGTGTGACCTTGGGCAAGGCACTTAACCCCAACTGCCCTCCAAAAAGCAAAAAAAAAAAAAAAAAAAGAGTCTTATATCCTTATCATGCCACAATGTATATTAAAGTTTTCTGTATTCATGTCTCATTCTCCTCCCTGTGAATTCCTTCCATAAGGCCATAAGGTTCTTTCCTGAACCTTGTATCCTGCATTGCCCCAAATGGTGCTTTCTGCACATAGTAGGTGTTCAATTTACTAAGTATTATCTCATATTTCCATAGCCCTCACAACAACTCTGTGAGGTAACTAATATTACCTATTAGTATTAATTAATCACCTAATATGTTAATTAATATTAACAAGCAATTGACATTAATACTAGTAATGTTCATTAATAACTCCTTTTATATATGAAGAAACTAAGGTTCAGACAAATTAATTTCCTTGTTTATAGTCAGGTACAGAAGCTAGGCCTTGAACTTGAATCTTCTGAATCTGAATACAGTGCTTTTTCTATTAAACTACAATGTTGCTCTGAATGAATAAAGCAAACCTCTTTCTGTGTCTTCTTCCTAAAAACAGAAGATGAAGGCTTCCTCAGGTATGAACTAATGGATCAGCCTGTTGTAAAGGCAGAATGAAGAGAAAATCAACTAGAGGGAATCTGGATTCTAATCCTGGCCCTGACACTACCTGTATGTCCCTGGTAAACTGACATAATGACTAGAGGGCCTCAGTTCCTTCAGAGTGGACACAGCAGTAGACCTGGAATCAGGAAGGAATGAGCTCACATCCCACCTCGGTGACCCTGGACATATCATTGTTCTGCACCTCAGTTTCCTCATACATAAAATGAAAGGGCTGTACCCTAGGGCTCCTTCCCGGCTCCAAGGCTATGACCCTGTGATTTAATAAACTTCTCTGTTGCCCTCAGTTCCCCCACCTGTAAAATAAATGAATAGGTTGAGCTGGAGGATTTCTAAGAGCCCTCCTAGTACTCAATCCTATGACAATCTCTATATTTGGATCTAATTTGGTGAAAACCAAGGTGAGCCTTAATTGCTAAGAAAAGGACTTGTTGGTCCCACTTAGACTTGTCATGGGTCTGTTTGGAACAAGATCGTTCTTGTTTGCCCAGTGCAGAACGTGCTTGAGGCCTGGAAGCGGGAAGCACTCAATAGCTTTTTGAAAGCCTAGAGTATTGAATCATCCCTGACGAACAACATTTGAGGGTTTATGTCAGGACGAATGAGCCAAAACATGTTGATTCAATTTCCATCAGGTTATGCCCACTTTCAAAACTAGCTGTGTAAAGTTCATGGTGAAATATATTTGGGGGATTCACTGCACCAACTATAATGAATTGGTGGGGGTTGGGGGCAGGAGGATGAGTAATTTGGCTGCTGCTTAGCCAACCCTGGCTCTAATTAGTCCATCAACAATAATGACTGGAAGTGGGTCAATGATGGTGGGTTTCCCTGGCTGAAGAGCACAGGTACCTGCTGCTGATAGAACATGCCCTTTGGAACTGAAGGCAAAAAGGGAAGAGGCACGTGGTGGGTCTCCTCTCTAGATTTCCCAATCTGTCTGCTTCAGGAGCGTGACTTTCAGATAATAGCATGTCTCTCCATGGGAGGAGAAAGTGAGGCTGGTGACCTTGCCCAGCCCTCCCTCCCTCAAATCCAAGTCAATTGCAAGTCCTGTCATCATCTCCCTGATGTCGTGGTCCTCTTTGAGAGATAAGAACAAACCAAACACACACATACACACACACACACACACACACACACACACACACTCCATGTGGTTTAGCAGGGTAAGGCTCAGGTGCGAGGTTAGTTCTTGGTCACCAGACAGAATGGTGTATTGGATAAAGCAGTGGAGTCCCAAGTCAAAAGACCTGGGTTTGAATCCTGTCTCTACTCCCTATGACCTATGTGACTTGGAACAAATCATTTCCCTTCTCTGGGCCACAGTTTCCTCCTCTGTAAAGTGAGGGGATTCAGCTAGACAATTACCAATGTTCCTCCAAGTTCTAACACCCAGTATTTCTGTAAGACTGTGATCCCACCTTAGAAGCTCACCGTGCTTGCTTTGGCAGCATGAATACTAAAATTGGAAGGACACAGAGAAGATTAGCATGACTCCTGTACAAGGATAACACACAAACTTGGGAAGTGTTCCATATTTTTATATCTCAAGGAAGTCATTGATAGGAAGAAAGTACCCATATGTTCCAAAATATTTATAACAGCACCTTTTGTGATGGCTAAGAATTGGAAACAAATCAGATGTCCCTCAATCAGTGAATGTCTAAACAAATTGTGGTACATGAATGTAATGGAATATTACTGTGCTGTAAGAAATGATGGCTGTGATGAATACAGAGAAGCCTGGAAAGATCTATATGAACTGATGCAAAGTGAAGTAAGCAGAGCTAAGAGAACAACATACACAGTAACTACTGCAGTGTAAGTGGAAAAAACAATGATGCACCAAAAATTCAAAAATGCACAGAACCAAATTATAATGATCAAGTAGGACTTGAATAAAGAGATATGAGAATACATCCTGCAACTCACTCCTTCATGGAGGTCCGCCGATGTTATACATTGTACATGTTGCCAGACATTTTTCAATGTATTAATCAGTTGTGCTAACTTTTTTTCCTCTATAAAAAAAATACTATTTGTGGTATGGTACTCTGGAGTGGGGGTGGGGGCAATGCTTAGAATAACTGTGATGATGTACGAAAAAAAATATCAAAAAATGAAGAAGAGGAAGAGGAGGAGGAGGAAGACGAAGAAGAAGAAGAAGAAGAAGAAGAAGAAGAAGAAGAAGACCATCTGAGTCAAATGAGAAATTGTAGAAAAACAAACAGTCCCTATACCATGAGGCTATATTTCCAACATTTCTCTCCTGGGTCATTCATAGGGTACCCTCCAAAAGTTCCTAAGAGTCTTCATCATTGTCTCACTTCACCTTCTTTGTGATTCTCCTCACTCCTCAGCTTATAGTAGTTACGCATCTGCTCAAAATCCTTCATTAGGTTCCCGTTATCTACTGGATAAAATACACACTCCTTCAACTGCTCTGCAGAAAGTTGGCTCCAATTCTCCTTTCCAGCCCTATTGCACATGCCTCTCCCCATGCATTTTACCACACAGACAAATAACTTCTCATAGTTCCCTGATCTTACCCTATCTTTTCTCACCTCTGTGCATTCATGTAGGTCATTCTCTATGCCTGGAACCCACTCCTTCACCTCAGACATGAAATTCTTCAAGGCTACCCCTTGACTCTTATGCCTTTCCCAATGCCTGAAGCTGAAGGTGGTCTCTCCATCCTCCAAGTGGTTTCCAGCACTTGTTGGCATCTCCCTTTTGTCCTACTTATCTGTGCACATGTCACATGCAATGTGGTAGACAGGAAGTCTTGAAAAGGAAAGTTCTTGTCTGAGGTCCTTGGCACTGTGAGGGGGTTTAACATCAGAAATGGAGAAGGTTTTATCAGTAAAAATAGCTCTGAAGAAGATGCACTGCTGTCTGCTTTGCTGCAGCCTCCCAAGGGCCTTGGGGGCTTTCCATCTGATTTTCAACTGAAACCTCTTGTATGTGTTCTATTCAATTACATTCATATGCCATAATTTGTTCAGATGTTCCCCAAATTATAGGCATTCATTTTATGTCCAGTTCTTTATCACCAAAAAAAGTGCTGCTATAAATCTTTTTGTGCATAGGGGTCCTTTTCCTCTTTCTTTGATCTCTTCAGGGTATAAAGCTAGTACTAACATCACTCTGTTGAAGGGTATGCACAGTTTAGTAACTTTGGGGACATAGTTCCAAATTGCTCTCTAGCATGGCTAAACCAATTCACAGTTCCACCTATAATAGTGCATCATTGTTCCTTTTTTCCCACAGTCCTTCAACATTTGGCATTTTCTTTGTTGTTGTTGTTGTCAATTTTTCCAATCTGATGGATATAAAGTAGAACCTCAGAATTTCTTTAACTTGTGTCTTTCTAAGTATTAGAGATTAAGAGCATTATTATGACTTGGAGTTCTTAGAAAACTACGTATTCATATCTTACCTTTATTTCTTAATATATTTCATTTCCTTCTCTGGGACTCAGTTTCCTCCTATGTAAAATGAAAGGGCTAGGCAATATGATTTCTGTAGGCTATTTCATCTCTGATGTTCCACTATTATGAGGAGGAACCTAATAAAGGAAATATATTCAAGAAATCTTTTTTCCCTTTTCTACCGCTAGAACCACCCCAACAAAAAAGAAAAACTTAAGAGATTAAAAGTAGAGTAAAGCTAATCAACACAATGAATACATCCTTTAGTGTATGCAATGTTCCACATCCATAGTGCCTCACCTCTGCAAAGGACAAAGGGAAAGTAGAGCATGTAACTTTTTAAATGTCCACAAGGGAATTACTGAAAAGACACAGAAAGAACAGAAGTACAAAAACATCATCCAAAACTGGGACACCCCCACTTCTACCATGATCCCAGTGGAGAATGGACTGCAACTTAGAGTGACTGCTCATTATTCCTTCTACCAAGTTCACTCTTGAACAAGTCTCTCCTTTGCACAACACGTGTCTTTATCCCCATTATACAGATGATAAAACTGAAGCTCAGAGAAACAAGATTATTTACCCATGAACATAGTCTAATTTGAACTTTTGTAGGAATCAAGATGGAAGAATGATGGGCAAGTAGAGTGGAGGGAAGGAATGAACAAAATGTTAAGTAATTTGGGTCATTTTTGTCACTTGCAAGGAAAGACAAATCTAAGGTTTTCTTGTGGTATCATTCTTTTGTAGAAAAAAATAGAAAGAACTAGGATTTAGTATTGACAGGCTTTAGATTTCTTGAATATATTTCCTTTATTGAGTCCCTCCTTATAACAGTGGAACATCAGAGATGAAATAGCCTCATAAATCATATTGCCTAGACCTTTCATTTTACATAGGAGGAAAGTGAGTCCCAGACAAGAAAATGAAAGAGCTAGGTCTCTCTTATTCCAGAAAGCTGGTAGAACAGTTACTTGGTCTTTATTACTCTTCCTCCTACAAAGCAAGAGACATCAATACTAAACAGAAATAGAATTAAAACATCATAAATTTAGATTTCACTAATCCCTCTGAGTGGAAATGAGATTAGAAAATGGAACTCTTTGAGGAACTGGGATTTCATCTGTATGCGCACTCCCCTCCACACATTAGGAGGTTGTCTTTATGATAAAAGATTCAATACTGGAACAGAACCTGGACAAAGGCAAGACCTTCATTGGACCAATCCCCTCTCTCCTCTATCCCCACCCCCCAACATCTATCTGGTCTTTGAGGGGAAGAAAAGGGACACCCAGCTTCATTTCCACCCCCATTCCCTGAAGTTCCAACCAACAACTTTGGCTTGAAGGGACCTGCCTTTGTCGAAAAGCAGATGAAAAATGGTGGGAAGGTGGCAGAACAATAGAATAGGGAATGTGGATGAAGCCATCCATCTTCTTTCTCTGGTGTGTTTTAATTAAAATACAGGGAAGAGGGGAGGGGACCCTATCCCAGTGATTAGTCATGAGGTTGGGAGAACCCAAACTGACCTGGAGATAGGAAGGAAAAGCCTCTGTGTGAAAAATAATGAAGAGGATTGTGTGCAGCTGGGAATGGTGGGAGATGCCAAACTGTGGTTTTAGTAAATGCCAGTTTCTGAGGGCTTCATGCCAACCCCTTATGTAGCTGTGGTTTCTCCCTTGTTTTCTCCCCTCACCTTCTCTTCACATCTGGACCAGCTTCCTGTCTGATATAGTTCCATCTCCTCCCCTGGAGCATCCTTCCCTTGGTCTCAAGGTTCCCTGCCCTCTCTGGATCTGGAACACTTACACCATAACTCCTTCTAGATGGCTGCTAGCTATCATGGTGGGTAGAGTGTTGGGTCTGGATTCAGGAAGACCTGAGTTCAAATCCGACCTCAGACACTTACTAGCTATGCAACCCTGGGCAAGTCACTTAACCCTGTTTGCCTCAGTTTCCTCATCCATAAAATCAGTTGGAGAAGGAAATGACAAACCACTCCAGTATCTTTGCCAAGAAAACCCCAAATGGGGTCAAGAAGAGTCAGAAATGACTGAACAACAACAAAATGGTGATAGCCGGGCCTGTGATTCCAGGGAAGTTGAGGGCTATTGTGAGAAAAGAGTTTTGTAAACCTTAGGACACTGTAGAAATGGGGGCTAGTCACTTAATTGAACAAATTCACTTAATTGAATAAGTCACTTAATTTTTTGATCATCAGTTTCTTCCTCTGGAAAATGAGCACAATAATATTTAAATAGCTTCCATCACAGGGCTGTTGTAAGGAAAATGCTTTGTAAACTGGAAAGCTTGTAGATCTGCAGGTAATTATTACACTCTCCTATATCAGTGAAGAGATAAAACAGGAGAAAAAAATGAAATGGGAGCTAGTATCACTATTACTTATTTCTCCACTGTCTCTTGTGTGTCAGACTGTGACATGGAGGAGATAGAGGCTCCAGAAGGATCAGGTAATCCTAGCTCTAAAGGTTGGAAAGAACCCCAGAGACCGGTTCATCCTACCTCTCTCATTTTATAGATGGACTGTAAGCTTCCTGAGGGCAGGAGCTGGACCTTAGTCATCTTTAATTCTGTCCCCAGGAGATACTGAGAAAATATTTGATGAATGAATGAACCAGTAAATGACTGAACACCAATTCGACAGGATTAAAAGTGAAATAAACACAAGAAACAAACAAACAAACAGCTTACTAACGCAGCCAGAAATGAGGACAGGCTAGTAGACTGAAAGCCTACTAAAAATTTCCAGCTTGGAGAAATTTCTCCGTTCCTCAATAAGGACCAGGGAGATCAAGAAGCTGGGGGAGATCCAGGTTGACTTTGGTCAATTGATCCCCGATCAAAGTCTTGGGAATAAGTTATTAATCCCTATGGGATAAAAATGGAGTCTCACGCATCTGGTGCCCTGACTCTACAGATGCACTAATCTTTCCTACCATATTTACCTGAGAAATATCCATGAACTCCAAAGCAGCCCTGACTAGTCCTAATACAGGTGCTAGAACGTAAGCCCTATAAGACAAAGCAAGAAATATAGCCCATTTCCATAAGAGAATTTATTTCAGGGCCTGGAAGATGGAAAGAATTGGGAGGCTGGAAGCCTAGGTTCTAATCCTGATGTTACCTTGCTGTGTGACTTTGGACAAGTCACCTTCCTTCCCTATGCCTTTATGTGCATACCTGTAAAATGGTGATGGCAACGCCTATTTTACCAATCACATAAGGATGTCATGAGGCTCAAATAAAAATTGTAGGATATCAGAACTGAGAGGGCCCTTTAGAACAAAATTGTCAGAACTAGATGGAAATTTAGGATACAAAATGTCAGAACTGAAAGGGATGTTCCAAATGTCTTTCTTTTTATTAATTGTATCCTTAGCACAGTGCATGAAACATAGTAGGCATTTTACAAATGTTTATTGGATTGTATTGGAACTGCGAACATAGACTGGCAGAGATGGAAGGGACCTTACAATGTTAGAACTTAGAAATCACTTCGTGTCACCTTCTAAATTTACAGGCAGAAGTTAAGACTAGGATTAGGGAAGAATCCTGTCCAAATCCAGGAGGCTTGGTAGTGGCAGCCTTGTCACATGTGATTTTTCTGGATACCAGACTACCTTTCTATAATAGGTGTAAAAGCTTCCTGAGACATTAAAAGTGCTTTACAGAAAGATATTCTGATGTCCTCCTTTAAAAGCACTAGGCTTACAGTTGGGGCAGCAAGGTAGCACAGTGGATAGAGCACCAGTCCTGCAGTCCTGAGTTCAAATCTGGCTTCAGACATTTACTAGCTATGTGACCCTGGGTAAGTCACTTAACTCTATTTGCCTCAGTTTCCTCATCTGTAAAATGAAGTGAAGAAGGAAATGGCAGACCACTCCATTATCTTTGCCAAGAAAATCCCAGGTGCGGTCACAAAGAGTTGGATACAACTGAAATACAATAACAAAGGTTTGGAGTCAGGACACCTGAATTCCTATCCCAGCTCCTACATTTATTAATTATCAGACACTGGACAAGTCACTTTCACCCTCTGAACCTCCATGTCTTCATTCATGAAAAAAAAAAAGTGCAGTTTCTTGCATTGCTTCATGGAGCTATTATTATTATTTACAAATGTACTTTATTTTATTATATAATAAATATATTGATATTAACATTATTAGTATTAACTAAAATTAATATTATTAATAAATATTAATTATGTATGTTATTTACAAGGGTAAAATATTGCTGCCACCATTTTGTTGACTCCCTAGGTAGGCTTATGGCTTTCTGGGAGGAAAGAAGACGCTGCCTAAAGAAAGATGACAGTGTTAACTAAGCTGACATCACTAGCCTAAACTCAGACAGGAAGAAGCCTGATGTAGCAAGTACGCTCCTGTTCTCTCTCCCAGAGCCAGGATGTTATATGGCCCCACTTCGGGGTTCTAGGGTACAGCAAGCATCTCATCTCTACTCCCACCAGCTCAAGCCCCCATCAGCTCTGTTATCCATGCTCTTGGGTGCCATTGACTAGCAATACAGTTCCATTTAACCACTTGGCATCTTTAAGATACTTAGAAGATGTAAGAACAAAACTCCAAATATTTCCCCTCAACACCTTAGGAATACACCCTTAGTTCAGTTTCTAGGTAGCATTAGTGCCACCAAGTTCACGTCCAAATGTGTTATGACATAAGAGAATTTATTTCAGGGCCTGGAAGATGGAAAGAATTCTCTCATCATTGTCATCAGTGGTCCAGAAGGTCACTCTTAAAGGCCATCCCTTGTTGTTCAGGGCATCAAAGCTGTGACAGCTGCAAAACTCAGAACCTAGAATGCCAAGGCACCAGGGTATCCTCCCGACTTTTCAAAATTCACAAGATCAGAGGCTCCAGTCCCTTCACCCAAAGCAGAAAAAGACAGAATGCAAAAATTCAAAGACGAGTCCTTTCATGAAGGCCACATGGCCTCACAGGAGGCCCTTGCAGAACTGTCTTTCATAAGATACCATGAGCAAAAAAGCCACAGAGATTCCCCAAGGGTGCTGAGGCCAAAAAGACCGGACAAAAATGGCTGATTACAGCCATCTGAAAACTCTCTCCAGTACTAACTAGAGTCAATTGAAAAAAGTTTTTACGCATAATGGTTAACAGACCAGAAGCAGCTATAGAATGTCTATATAGAATGTCTATTGATGCTGCACATTCTCCAGTGTCTGGCTTTGTAACCCTATGCACCCAAAATCCAAATATGGTTCTGAGGTCTAGATTACCCCAATAATTCCCTTGATCATTGGTGAATCCATAGCTTGTCCCTGTGTGTATAGTTCTAGCTCCAATTCCATAGTTTCAGCCTTTAGCTGATGGCTACTGTTTTCTTTGTCACATATTTTTCAAATCCTCCCAAAGCCACATGGTTTCACCAGTGTGGAGGCTCCCTCCACCCTCACAAAATGCAACACCCCCGTAGCATTGTGAGCTACTGTGGGCAAAGAAGAAGGACTTTTCCCAGAAGATGGAAAATGCACATTTTTCTTCTTTAAGACTATTTCCTCTTCTGCAAAATGGGAATAAATATTTGTGCACTGCATAACTCTCAGGGCTATGGTGGAAATAAAAAGAAGTGTAGATGTCACATTTCAATACATAAAGGATCCATAATATTTTTGGTTCAGTCTATCAATTTCTTTAGTCACTTCTGCTGAGAGACCCTGAATGGGTCTTTAATACCCTTAATAGATATTTTTAGTCACACCCTGAGCTGCCTGGAATTCCACCTATTAGACCAATGATACCCTCTCTCTAATGATTCTTTATCCCAGAGCTGCTCTCCCATCTCCTCACCCATCCAGCCACACCACAGCGAGTGTGTCCATATACAGCTGGCCCATTTTAGGAAGGAAATCAGCAAAGTATCCAGAAGAGGACAGTGAAAGGCCTAAAAGTCCCATGATAATACAGTTGATGCAAAGTACTCTGTGGTCAGTCATTTCAGTCATATCTGACTTTTTGTGATCCCACTTGGGGTTTTCTTGGCAAAGATACAGGAGTGGTTTGCCATTTCCTTCTCCAGCTCGTTTTACAGATGAGGAAACTGAAGTAAACAGGGTTAAGTGACTTGCCCAGGGTCACACCACTAGTGAGTGTCTGAGGCTGGATTTGAATTCAGGTCTTTTGACTCTAATCCACTGTTCCACCCAACTGCCCTGTAGGCTAGGATTTGAGGACAAAAGGCAAACCAAATTATCATTTGCCCAGAGCTGTATGCACTGCACCACCTAGCTGCCCTCTAGGAGCTAACATTGTGTCAGGGAAGCCAACCTGTACATTGATATGTTGAAACCAAAAACCATTTTTTTTTTAACTCAGATCTGTGATTTCATCAGCACAGGGAATTCCCAGAGAGGAACCTCTAATAATACAGATGAGCAACTTAGCAGGGGCTGAGACCTTGGAGATAGATTTCAGAGGCCCCATGAACTCGGATAGGTAAAAAATAACATCTTTGTTTCCAGATGACTGGTTGGCTCATATCCTATATTTTTTACATTATTCGTTTAAAACCATGGTTCCGATAAGGGGTTATTGGGCTTTACCAGACTGCCAAAGGGGTGCCTGACTGAAAAAAAAATTTCAAGCCCCAGTTCAGAGGGTGGCCTGGGGCCCAGAGGGGTTGAGTGGTCTAAGATCATATAGCCAATAGGGGTGATATGCAGCCTGACCCCACGGCCAGCTCTCTATCCTTTATGCCACACTGCCAAAAGACATAAAAGAATCTGGTGCTTGGAGTGAGTCTTGAAGGAAGCCATGGATTCTAGGCATGGGGAATGGCCAGTACGAAGCCATGGAGACTAAAGATAGAGCACCATGTTGGAGGAACAGCTGAAGGACAATTTGCCCAGTGAGTGAAGGAAAGTACTGTATAAATTGAGTTGGAAAGGTACATTGAAGCCAAGCCATGACAGGCTTTGAAAGTCGAACAGAGGAGTGTGTGCTTGATCCTAATAAGGATAGTAAGGGGTCACTGTAGTTTACTGAGTAGAGGAGTGGCATAGGCAGACCTGTGCTTTAGGAAAATCACTTTGGCAGCTGTTAGATCAGAGAGGGGAAGGGCTCATGACAAGGGGGGACCAATTAGGAATTACCAGATCGAAGAATCGAAAGGAACTGGAGAAGCCATGTAGCCCAACCTGTGTCTGAGCAGGGCTCTCCCCTGCAGTATCTCCCACTTGACCACCTCCAGCAAGAGGAGCTCTGGCCTCTGTCCTTCCTTCCATGCCCATTTGTCTGCCTCTCTATGGCTCTTTGACTTCTTTTCTCACTATATCTCTTTTGCTGCCTCTGTGAGTGTGTGTGTGTGTGTGTGTGTGAGAGAGAGAGAGAGAGAGAGAGAGAGACAGAGAGACAGAGACAGAGACAGAGAGACAGAGACAGAGAGAGACAGAGAGAGAGAGAGAGACAGGAGAGAGAGAGAGAAAGAGAGAGAGATGGGGAGGGAGGGAGAGAAGGAGGGAGGGAGGGAAGGAAAGGGAGAGGGAGAGGGAGAGGGAGAGGGAGGGAGGGAGGGAGAGAAGGAAAGGGAGAGGGAGAGGGAAAGGGAGACGGAGAGGGGGAGGGAAACAGAGAGAGAGAGAAAGAGAGAGTGCTCAATGCTCAGGTTCCTGGGAGTCATCTCCCTTTCCAAGTCTCTTTAAACTCTCCTTTTTCCTCTGTAATCTTTCTTTCTTCCCCTCCCCCTATTCTCCTCTTCTTTCTCCCCTTCCACTTTGAACTTCTCCCTTCCCCCCTTTCTTTCTCTCTCTCTCTCTCTCTCTCTCTCTCTCTCTCTCTCTCTCTCTCTCTCTCTCTCTCTCTGTCTCCCTCCCTTTCTCCCTCTCTCTCTCTTTCTCTCTCTCCCTCTCTTCTCCCCCCCCCTCTCTGTGCCCCCCCCCATGTCTTTCCTTCTCCTCCGGCCTGTCTCTTTGTCTAAGTCTTTATGTCTCTGGCTCTGGCTCTCTTTCCTCTCTCTCATTTCTAGGCCTACTCTCATGGGTTCCATTTTCTCATGGGGATAAAGTCTCCCTGGCCCACAATGAGCTCTCTCACTATCAGTTTTAAAAAGAAGGTTGCCTGAAGGTAGCTTCTCTTAATCCCTCCGCACAATTCTCAGGACTTTCTCTGAGGCAACAATTTACTCCGATGTCGTCATTCATTTCACTCCTTAAATATACATAAACACCCCAGCCACACAGGGCTAGAGATTCAAACCGCTGGGTTTTCCAATTAAAGGAATGCCATTAAATTCAGGTGGGTGACAATATATGGCCACCTGATGACAGATGAAATAGTCCTAAACACAGCAGGTTATTTTCCTGATTCTTTCTCATACCGGCAAAAAAATCAGTCAACAAAGAGAAATTTAAATTTCAAGAGAAACTGAAGCTGCCACCACCAGGAAAAACCAGCTCTCCTTCGGCTCCAGGTGACTGTGATAGAGCTGATGTAAGCTGACAAATATTCATCACCGCTCAGCCCAACGAGACACATGAGGGAAAAGCATGAGGTGAGAAATAGGATACTTCCGGGGTAGGAGAGGGCACCAGCATGTGGGGTAGGGGTAGAAGAAATCAGGAGAGGCTGCATGTCGAGGGTGAAGGTTAAGTCTTACAGAAAACTTGGGCATCTGAGAGGCAGAGGTGAGAAAGAAAAGCATTCTACGCACAGGGAAAGACGAGGCAAAGACAAAGCATCTAGGTGTAAGACTTGGAATAGAGGGACTGAACAAAAAGAAAGAAGGCCAGTATGGCCAGGCCATAGGACATGGGGCATAATGGATAATAAGTCTGGAAAGATAAGTTGGGGGCATGTTGTGAAGAGCTGTGAATGTCAAAGAGAAGAGTTTATGATTAATCCCGGAGGTGACAGGAAACCACTGAAGTATAGTGAATACAGGTGTGAGGGTTTGATCTGTGCTTTAGGAAAATCCCTTTGGCAACTTCATGGAGGATGGATTAGAAGAGGGTGAAGAGCTGAGGCTCAGTTGCACAGTGAATGGAGCACCAGCCCTGGAGTCAGGAGGACCTGAGTTCAAATCCAGCCTCAGATACTTAATACTAGTCGAGTATCCTTGGGCAAGTCACTTAACCCCAATTTCCCTGCCTTCCCCTCTCCAAAAAGAAAAAAAAAGAAAAGGGTGAAGAAGTCAATTAGAAGGCAATTACAGTACTCTAGGAGAAAGGAGATGGATAGAGGACTGAAATGAGTCATACGGTGGTCATTAATATGAGCGGAGAGTTGTAAAAAGTGTGCAAAGGCAGAGATGGCACCATTTGGAAACTAATTGGCTCATGGGGTGAGTGAGCAGTCAAGGATAACACCTGAACCTGGAACCTGGTTGACTGGGGTGATAGCAGTGCCCTTAGAGAAATTTGGGAGAGGAGAGGATTTGGAGGTGGGAGTGGATTATGAGTTCTCTTCGGGACTTGGGGAGTTTGAGACATCTACAGGGTGAAAATAGTATGAGAGGGCTGACTTTACTGACCTCCGAGGTGCCTTTCAGGGTGAAATCCTGTGAATATTTGCATGTCTCTTCCCTTAGAGTCAAGAAAAGAGGGTTTGAGATGTGCTGGAGATCTGGGAGCATTCTTCTGGCCACTATCTCTCCAGTCTCAGGCAGTATGGGTCTCATGAAGGAACCAATTGGGAGACTCATAGTAATGGATTTCAACATGCTGAGCTAAAGGTCTGAAAGCCATTTGTCAGAGACCCCCTCCTAGGAACTAAAAGGAGGAACTGGAGCCTCTGCCCTCCACTTAAACTCTACTCAGACCAGCTGGCAATTATCATTAGGAAATGTTGTCTTCATTACAAATGACTTCAGGAAATATCCTGCATGGCTCTGTGTCTCCCATCCACCCGGGAATGAGACGGATGGGGGCTTCTGTTCCCAACTCCCTTGGGATTTGAGGAAGACTGATTACACACACACACACACACACACACACGCACACACATGCACATACCACATACCATACATACACATACCACATACCACACACACAAATAACACATACACACACCATACAAACACACCACACACACATTCCCTGGAGTAGGAGGGGATGTTGCAAGACTTTGATTCAGACTAAACCCCTCTAGACTCTTCAAGGCTAATCTCTGTCTCTCCTTCCTTCCTTCTTCTCTGCTCACCTATTTCAAAATGAAAACCCTTTAACCAGTTGAAATAGGAAATGCCAGGGTTGGATTGGGGCAATACTAAGAGAAAAGTCCTATGGGAGTCAGAGGACCTGAGTGCCAGCTCTAACCCCAGCCCTGAAGTTCGAGGTATATCATGCTCCTCTCTTGTCCTCAGTTTACCCATCTGTAAAATGAAGATGATATTTAAACAGTGAGTTGTAATCCCTTTCACCAGGAAGGTTGGGGGTGGGTGGGGAGGAGGTGCCTTCGCAATGAGGGAAGTTGGATTAAAGGGGGGGGCAACCTGGGGCCTCAAGGCCACATGTGACCCTCTAGGTCCTCAAGGGTGCCCTTGGACTGAATCAAGCTTGAATTCGGGCAAAGGGCTGCCCTTGAGGACCAAGAGGACTGCAGGTTGCCCACCCCAGGACTAGATGCTCCCTGAGGGCCCTTCCAAGCCAGAAAAGCTCAGCTTCTCTAACTTTAAGCGCAATCATAATAATAATAGCTCACATTTACATAACCCTTACTATGTGCCCGGGCACCTGACTAAGGAGTTTCTAATTATTCTTTTATTTGATCCTTACAACAACCCTGAGAAGTAGGTGCTATTATTACCCTCACCTTCCAGATGAGACAAGTGAGGCAAACAGAGGTTAAGTGACTTGCCCAGGGTCACATACCTAGTAAGTATCTGAGGCCAGATTTGAACTCAAATCTTCTGACTCCTCAAGTTCTGTCTACCGTATCACAGTGTAATTCTCACAAGCTCCAAGGAAGGCTTGACCTTGATGCCCGACATGGGAGCTCACACACTTAAAACACTTTCAGATGTTATTTTTGGTTCTAGTGCTGGCTCTGACACTAGGCTGCTGAATGGCTTTGGGCAAGTCTTTTCCAATGGTTCTCAAAGCTCTCTTCCAGCCCTGGTATCCTGTGTTCTATGTTCTAAGGCCCCTCCCAGTTCTAGACCCCATTTTCTTAATGGTAACTATTATGGGTGGTAATCATGGGTGCTTGGATGATTAGGCCTGACAGGCTACAGTTTGGGCCTGACAGGTCACAGGTGCTGAGGCTGAATCTCAGGCCTGACCGTAGGCTACTCCCCACCCCCATAATCACATGCTTACAATAACCCACAATTACCTTTCCTCACCAGGCTCATCCGACAGCCTAATGATGCCTGAGGGGCTTATAAAATTATTTGCTGTATATATTGCAATAAGGAGGCCCCGGGATTCATTTCCTTCAGCCTGTAACCTTTGATTTTCTCTCTAATGAATCAGGATTAAGGCTTCAGGAAAGCAGGAAGGCAAAGTAGGAGAAATCTGCTGTTCCTTCTTCCGTCTTTTCTGACCAGAGGAACAATAGCTTCATTTGGGGAACCAAGGGCCGGTTCGAAAAGAATAATTCACATTTTTTTCTTTTTTTTTGCTCTCTTGGTTGGCATTCCCTCAATCCCTCCTGCCTAGGAGCTGTCTCTGAAGGGAGATTCTTTGGGGGAAGGTAACTGTGGCATATATAAAGATGAAAATGACTGACCTTGGATGTGGCCGACCTCACCTAGCCTCAGTTTTCCTTATCTGTAAAACGGAATATAATAATCACACCTGCCTCCCAGGGTTGTTGTGACAATTAAATAATATAACATCATGGAAAGCACTTTGCAAGCCTTAAATCCCTATGTGAACGATTCTTGTTGTCGAATTATTATTGCTGTTATTATTTTCCCAGCACTGCCTCTAAATACTGGAGGCCTTCCTTCCCCTGGCCCGGTGAAATCAGTTCTTCAGAAAGTGCTTCATAAAAGCCGGCTCAGTGTCAGGAACTGGACTGGCCAACACCGTGTTAGTTGTTGAAAGCGAGCTCTCCCCACCTAAAATTTCTTCCTTGCGTCATAGTTGTATGTCCAGGTGTGCGTGCATGCGTGTGCGTACACATACACACACACGCACGCACGCACATGCACTTCTGACTTTTCCCTATTAGGTTTTATGTTGCCCGAAGCCAAGGCCAGTCAACAAGTCATTTTAAGGGTTTCCTGTGTGCTGGGCACTGGGCTACATGCCAGCTAGTGCTGATGCCATCCTTCTATGCCCAGCAGTGAGAAGAGAGTGCTCTACTCTCAGTGTGGCCTCACAGACCCAGAGAGCATCAGGACCCTGTACAGCAGCCCTCATTCTTCATGCAAGAAAAGAAAATACCACCTCTCTTGACCAGGGTCACACAGCTGGTAAGTGTCTGAGGCCAGATCTGAACTCGGGTTTTCCTGCCTCAGAGTCTAGTAATCTATCTATTGCATCACCTACCTGCTTGTACATGGTAGAGATATCCAAAAGGAATGGAAATCACTAAGAACTCTCTGCAAGGTGCCCTTCTAGCTTCTCTGCACTGATTTCTAAGCCGTTGCTCTGTCTTCCCTACTGCCTTTTGACAGTAAGGATTATTAGCTGGTTCATTGTTCTCACTCTACTCACCCAACACTTAATAGACACAAATGACTGTGACAGGAAGAAAAATGTGATATCCCCTGCCCTCGGGGAGCTTACATTCACACAGTACAAGGTTCTGTCGCCAGAAGACCTGGGTTCCAATCCTGTCTCTGACATTTACTATCCGTGTGACCCGGTAAATCACTTGACATCTCACATCCTCAGTCCCCGTGAGGAGGTTCGACTATATGGACTTTTTGCTCTAAATCTATGACTTGGTTCTAGCATTGAGAAACATCTTGGCTGAATCCACAGGGGATGGGGTCACCTGCTCTTCCTCTCCCTGTACCCAGACATGCAGTTTGGATGGGGAATCAATACTGGAAAACATGACCTTTGTTGAGCTCCCTTGTCTCACATTCATTGACTCTTCAAGTCAATCACCCAGGTTAGCAAGGGAATGATTTTTACTTTTCCTAGGGTCTCCCCAAAATGTGAAGCGGTGGTGGTAGAAGGGAGCACAAAGGTTCCCAATGTACAATATGAATTGTGTTTGGTGCAGGTAATTTATTTCTATACCCAAAAAGGTTAGCTACATATAAGGAAATACAGTGTTCATGAACAGAATTAGCTATTTTAACAGGATTGAGTAACTTAATTTATAATTACAGATGTAGTCTGCTGTGATTCTAATATTTAACCCCCATCAGTATAGAATTGCTAAGTAGGCATTTCATACTTCCCCTTATCTGGACGCTGTCCAAAGCACTCCTAGGCTATATGTGAAGGTAACAAAACAAAACAAAACCAATCCAGATGATTCAAAAGCTACTCCTGCTGCCATGAACCCAGCACCTTTGCAACTCACAAGGTCATTTCTCACTCTATACAGTGGAAGGTATTTGTCTGCCCAAGACCAGGAAAGAGGAAACATAAAGAAGAAGAGGTAACTGAGAGTCCCATGGCAAACCCATCTACTAATGGCTACTGTCCACATAAGGAAGGGTCACCGTGATAACCTTCACTGGTGTCACATTGTGACATTAGCCAAGAGGGCAACTAGAAAGGAAGGTAGAGAGGGGAACAGAAGATAGATTTTGTACATCCTTTCAGTCATCAGCTCTTCCAGACTCACAATTAAAGGACTCCATCATCCCAGTGTGCCAGCCCTTAAGCTCTGACTCATATCTAGCCAGATGAAGTACTCATCCACCACCACCCCACCCTTCCTTAAGCTTCCGTGTGGTCACCTGGAATCAGAACTAGTGACTGAGTATGCCTCACAGAGACTGGGATTCAAGAAGACTCCTCTTGAGTTCAAATCTGGCCTCAGACACTTACTAGCTGTATGACCCTGAGCAAGCCACTTCACCCTGTTTGCCTCAGTTTCCTCATATGTAAAATGAGCTAGAGAAGGAAATATCAAACCACTCCAGTATCTATGCCAAGAAAATCCCAAATGAGGTCATGAAGAGTCAGACACGACTGAAATAACTCAAGAGCAAATGATCCACTTGGGGAACTACTTGATCATCCTAGGAAATTAAGGAATCATGGAACCTCAGATTTGGAAGGGACCTTAGAAGTCTTCAGCCCATTACAGGAATCTGTCCTAAAATATCATTTGTAAGTTGTTAGTTTGGCAGGACTTGTTTTGAGTGGTCCCCATGCCGCCTCCTAATGATTCCATGACCCATCTTTTCAGCTTTCTGCTCCAGAATCTTGCTGAGGAAGAACACCGACCTCACCCTTCTGTAACTCAAGCCATCTCTTCCTCTCCCCCTCTTTATGAAAATCAAGATATCGTCATTTAACTAGTTCCCACATATGAGTTCAGTCCCCCTAAACAGACCTTGGATTCTTCAGGGAAAACACCAACATCTGCTTCTCTTCAGCCCCCCACCCCAGACTTGGAACTCCTTAGGACAAAACAGAACCGTGCATCGACTCCTCCAAACTGCGAGCTCCCTGTGGGCAGAGAAGCTCTTTTCCCCCTCAGTTGTTCCATTTTAAAATTCTAAATGAAGACTCTGGGTGAAAGATTCTTCAAGGGTTTTCCAGCCCTATGAAGACCCTCAAAGACAACTTGGAAAGTCATGAGCCACAGGGTTACTCAAGACTCTCTGCCTTGCATTGAAAACCCCCAATCACTCTTCAGAATAGATTGCAGTAGGCCCCATGCATGGCCAACCTTTGACGTCCAAAACCTCTGCCTCTCCCCCAAATACTGGGCCCAGCCGCACAAGGGGTTTGTTGGCTCTTGATGGAAGAGTCGTTGCCAGGGGCTGTGGGTTTGCTCTGCCTTCTGTTGCTGGCTGGGGAGCTGAGAGTTGAGGACAGGAGAGGGGGTCTGGCCCTTCCCCAAGAGGCCACCACATGAAGGGGAGCCACAGAGGGCCATGCTCAGGCTGCAAGCCGTGATTGGGGCTGATGCTACAGGGCAGGAGCCAAATAATACTTTTCCAGTGAGCCTTCTGGAAGAGGCCTCTCTCTGATTTCTGTGCTTTAACCCAAACTCTGGTGAGATGGAGCTTCTCAATGCAGTTCACAAGATCATGGTTGTAGAACAAAAAGGGGCCTCTGAGTCTAGACAGACCCATCCTCATATTTTACAGTTGAGAAAACTGAGATTCAGTGAAGTTGAGAAATTTGCCTAAATTCACACAGGTGGTAAGGGATGAAACCAGGATTCAAACCTGTATCCTTTCAAGAAATGTGTGTGCAGGTCCCTGCTATGTGCAAAGTCCTGTGCCCCAAACTGTCATTTCTCCCCTCAGCTTCTTTGTGAAGGACTGGAAGGGCAGGGTGGTGCCAGATTGTGGGGAGCCTTGACTACCAGGCTAAGGAGAAAAGGGGAGCCAGTAATAGTTTCTTCTTTTCTCTCCTTTCTTCTCCTCTTGTCTCCTTTCCTCTTCCTTCTCATCCTTTCCCTCAGGTTAGATTGTGCAGATGGACAAAAAAAAAAAAACCCTTAGCAATAAATATATTATATAACACTTAGTGAGGTTTATACAGGATAAATAGGAAATAATTAAAAGAGGAAAGGCACTGGAATTAAGAAGAGTTGGAGAAGGCTCCCTGTAGAAGGTGGAATTTTGGATGAGACTTAAAGCCAGGGAAATCAGTCAAGTTAAAGAGAGAGAACAATCCAAGCATGGGCACAGAAAATGCCTGAAGCTGAGAGACAAAGCACTGAGAGGTTATGGGAGTTACTCAGGATCACACAGCCAATGTGTCTCTTGTCCAATCACCAGTCACATGTTGCCAAACCCCAGCCCTGGATTGCTTCTTCAATATGTCTCATTCTCTCCTATTCCCACACTGCTGAATGGAGCTGGAGATCATGCATCCTTACTGATTAGGTCCAATATTGGACTAGGTTCAATGGGTCTAATGTGTTGTCTGATCTCACCTGAGCCCTCATTACAACAAAATAATCAATCATTTTGCTCCTCCCAAATGGATTTTCTACCTCACCACAATGGCTGAGTCCTGTAATGGATGAAGAGGTGGCTTTTCTAGCCAAGGCCAAATCTTCTAGTTATACTCTTGATCCCATCACCTTGGGTCTTTTTGAATAGTTTGGTCTCCCATTATCTATCATTCCCTCTTTGCCTCTGTTTTTTTTCTCCCTGGCTGCTACCTCCTTCCCTGCTACCTTTAGACATAACCCAAGTCTCTACTATTCTTAAAATAAACCTCCTGACTTTCTTTGCTGGCTCTTGTCCCTCTGACTTCAAGCAAAGCCTGATTGACCATTTATAAGTAGGAGTTAGACAAGATGGTCTCTGAGGTCCTTCGCTGCTCTGAGATTCCAGCTTTCTAGAACAACATTCCTATCAATCATAAATTAGCTAATGAACTCATTAACCTCCTTAAGAAGCAGGTCCCTGATTCTTCCTCTAGGGAGAAGGAAAATCATTTGTTTATTGAAAACTCTACTGGTAGGATAAGAAAGAAAATGGTCTAAGGAAGAAAAACCTTTGTATCAAGTTTCTTTGATAATGGCTCGCTATCCAAGATATATAAACTATACCTACATATATATGTATCTGTATATCAATGTCTAATAGCCAATCCCCAGTAAATAAATAGTCAAAGGATGTGATCAAAGACTTCTCAAAAGAGTAATTGCCAAGTATTCACAAGCACATAGAGGAAAAATGCTACCAATCACTAATAATAAGAGAAATGCACGTCAAAACACACCCAAGTTTCACCTTACACCCTACAAATTAGCAAAGACAAAAAAAATCAACACCTAATGTTGGAGGGGCTATGAAAGGATAGGCATGATAATATATTGTTGGTGGAACTGTGTAGTGGTATAACCATTTTAGAATTACACAAAGTGACTAAAATGTATAAACCCTTTGACCCAGAGACTTCATTACTGAACATATACCCAAGGAAGTGATTGATTAGGGAAAACGTCTCCATACCCTCCCAAACATCTTTAGCAGTATTTTTGTGATAGCTAAAAATTGGAAACAAAGTAGGTCTCCGTTGATTGGGGATTTGCTACACAAATTGTGGTACATGAAGGTAATGATATTATTGAAGAAAGTATGTGTATTATGAATACAAAGAAACATGGTAAGATCTATCTGAACTAATACAGAGTGAAGTAAACAGAACCAAGGAAACAACATACATAGTAACTACAACAATATAAATTGGAAGGACACCATACCAAAAGATCAAAAATAAATGTTTCAAGGTAAATTATCAAGGTAAAGTGGGACTCATGAAAAGATATGAGAAAACATCCCCCAACCTACCCCTTGTGGAGGTGGGAGGTCCACAAGCGTTACACTTATAATGCGCAATGGACAATTTTTCCAGACTTTTTCAACGTATCAATCAGTTGTCCTGACTTTTCTCCCTCTTTTTCTTCTCTAAAAATTGTATCTGTCATTTAGGAAAACTCTCTGGAAGGGACACATGGGATAAACTAATGATTAAAACTTATTTTAAAAAGGAAAAAAGACAATTCTCCTGGAGCAGTGGTGCGTGTTATAATCCCTGCTACTAAGGAAGGCTGAGGATGGTAGATCATTTTAGCTCAAGTTCTAAATTGTGGTGGGTTAAACCAGCCAGGTTTCTGCACTAAGCCTGGTGCAGTATGATGACCCCCAGGAGAAGAGGGCCACCAAGCCACATAGGAAGAAAGGGTTGGGGAACAAACAGGCAAACAGGCCCTGGTCAGAAACAGAGCCGGTCAAACTTTCCATGATGATCAGGTTGGGAGAGAAAAGTAGACCCAGTGAGAAAGAGAACTCAGGTCTTTCTGGCTCCAAGTTCAGAGCCATATCAATCATGGTCCTTCGTAAGTGAGTCACATTCCAGACCACACTCTGCTTTGACTCAGCACCTTCTTTCCCTCCCCCTGGCCTCAGTTTCCCCATCTGTAAAGTGAGGGGAGTTGGAGTAGCTGGTCTCTAATAATCTCTCTCAGCTATGACATCTTGTCCTCAGTTCTCCCTTGGCTCTAACATCCCCTCATTTTACCATAGCAGGTAACTTGTGGTCCTTGAAGGCCATCACACACATGATCCCCTAACATGGATTGCTTGGATCTCAGCTTTGTGGGACACAAGTCTATATGTCAGCAAGGACAAAGGAAGCTGGAACTGGAATGTAGGGCAGCCATAAACAGCCAGCCTCATTCCCCGAGCCAGGGGCCGAGGTATCTATAATAAGCCAGAGGGAGGCCGCATAGGCAGCTTCCAGCAAAGTGAGGGTTTGGGGCTTGGCTTTCTCTCCAGTTGATACTGGTTTACCAGGGCCAGCTCTTCTGGTGCTAAGCAGGGCTGAGATGGAAATAATTCCTAGCCAAAGAGGCAGATGGCCACGCCCTTCGTCCCAGGCAGCAAGGTGACTTTCAGTGGCTAAAAAAGGGGGTACTTTAAACATCTCCTCTCAGTGTTCAAGGTCCTCAACTATCCCCTAAATCCTAGCTCCCCAACTAGGACCCTCTTCTTCAGACAGGCCCATCTTCTCTCTGCCCTTAGCATGTGAAATCTCCAGGATATCTTCCCCCATTTCACTACTTAGTAATGGTAGTCCCCCGGGACCCTATATGAGACTTGTTTCACGTGTTTAGTGTTTATAATATACATGATAAAGAACTCTGGCCTTGGAATGAAAAGAACCCTGTGGTCGAATCCTCCCTCTGACAATCTGGCTATGTTATCCTAAGCTAGTCACTGACCCTTAGACTGCCCCAGGCAACTTTCTAAGACTGTAAATTGCAGGTCAGGTGCCTATTTGCATCAGAGGAGGGAATTTCTTCCTCTGGGAGTCCTCTAAACCAATGAAATAATAAGTCTCAGCCTACCCCAGGCCACAGTTCACTTTTCATGTAGCATTCTATGTTAGGGCTCATAGAATTACAGACTTAGAGCTGAAAGTGTCACTAGAAACCATCTAATCCAACCCCTTACATTTTACAAATTGGGAAATTTAGCCAACATCACCCAAGCAACTGGAATTCAAACTCAAGTCAGTCGAGTCCTAATCCAATGCTCCTTGTATTAGGTATGCTGCCCCCTGCCTGTATTTGTGTCCTATCATTCCCCTAAACTGTGACCTCCATGAGGACAGGGACCACACTTTTTAATACAGTTTTATTAAATGAAGAAATGAACGACTGACTCATTACCCCCTTCCTGACCTTTGCTCCTGCTGATAGTAGATAAGTGGTTGCTGTGACTGACCCCAGACCATCCCAAGGAGGCTAAAGAGGTGAGGGGGCCACAGGGGAACAGTGGTGAGGAATTTCACTCATTCCATACGCTGGCAAGAACTACTCTCCAATCACATTGGTTAAGGGGCTGGGATATTAACCCTTTACTGTCTTAAATCAGTTACTATCTTGAATAAAGACATTTGGTTTCTCTGAGAACAGGACTAAGGGTTAATCCTTTTCTGTCTCCTCAGCAAAGCTCATGAAGGATCTGGGTGCACAGAGGTAGGAGTAGGACCCTCAGGAAAGACTCACTGAACTAAATCAAATTCCTGGAAGAGCCTGTCCTGGCAGACAGAAATTAGGCAACATGATCAAGGTCACACAACTAGGTTTCTGAGGCTGGATTTGAACTCAGGTGTTCCTGATTCCAAGCCCGCCTCTCCTATCCACTAAACCACCCGTTGAGCATCTGGGTCAAGGGTAGAAAGGAGAAAGCAGAAGTCCGATTACTGGTGTATCATGGGCCTGGGCCTCCAGAGAAAGGAGAAGGTAAGGGCTTTCTTAACTGAGCTCCCCTGCTGCCGGATCTATCCTTTCACCCAAACGTCCATGGCTGCCGAGGAAAGCCAGAGGTGGGGAGAGAAAGGCAGAAACTCTGGGTCCTGGCTAGATTTGCACGTTGAGTGAGACAAATTCTCTCTGCTTCTGCTCTAGTGACGGGAGGGGTTTTATTAGAAGTAGTTAAGGGCTCAGAGAGGTAACAACGTTATATTTGAATTCCTTAGAATTTGCCTCCCAGAAGTGGTGATCAAAAGGAATTGTTAGCAAGCACCAGCCTGCTATGGAGGATCTAGAATGCCCGACCCTCCTCACCTCTCCCTCTTACTTTCTCTAAGAGTCACTTTCCCTCCTCTCACCTCTCCTGAGATCACCTCCCACGTACTTAGTCCTTTGCTTTGTGTCTCCCTCATTAAAATGTAAGCTCCTTGGGGGCGCGGACTATACTTTCTCTGCGCCCCAGGGCTTAGCAAGTGACGAGAACTTAATGATCCTCCGTTGGCGGTCAGCAAAGTCACTTCTGAGCTTCTATAAAGATACCTCTGGTTACTGGATGTCCAAGGGGACCGTCCACACTGGCCGTGTCAGAGGAGCCTTGTTTGTGCTCTTAGCCTGGCGCTTGGAATATGGGTAGAGGAGAAGATTCCGGCTCCTAGATCCTAGAGATCCCAGGTCATTTAGTCCAATTCCTCCTCTTTCTCTTTCTTTCTTTCTTTCTTTCTTTCTTTCTTTCTTTCTTTCTTTCTTTCTTTCTTTCTTTCGTCTGTGGCCCAATATGGTCAAGTACTTGGCCTGAGTTCACATAGATAATAAGTAATATAGAGACAAGTTCAGTCAAGCCTGATGCCAAATTCAGTACTCTTTCCACTATGCTTTGGGTTCCAGTCCCCTGGCCAACCACTGATGTGCCAGTATTCATGAATAACACGTATGAGGCATGACCCACACCCTGACACTCCCATCCTTCTGCTCTCGGATATGTCACAGCTGAGGTCTTCCTCCCTGATTGAGCCCTGAACTTCCCTAAAGGGTCCAATGGCTTTTCTTGCTGCTGTGGTAAACCAATTGGGCACCAATTCCTAAAGCAGACTTTACAGTCCCCTAGGTGCCATTGAAACAGCAGTGATCTTCAGTCAGTTTTCTGGGCTTGGGGGAGTGGGTCATACAGCCCAGTGGAAAGTACCCAGGGACTGGGAACCAGAAACTCAGGACTTTCTGCTACTGGGACATCTTACCTCACTGGCTGACCTTGGGCAAATCCCTTCCTCTCTCTGAATTTTAGATTCCTCTTCTATGAAATTAAAAATAACAATTCACATTTCTAACTTGCTTTGGCTCCAAGAGAGGAAGGAAATTCCCCAAGATCACAAAGGGAGTAAATAAATGTTCAGAGTCAGAATTGGAACACAGATCTAACCATTGCTCCCATATCTCATGTTTGGGTGTTTTTTGAGATGGGATCTCCTTATCCCACCCAGGTTCATCATTCACATACCCAATCCCGCTATTGATCAGCCTGAAAGTTGCACCTATTCTGTTTTCAACCTGAGGTGGCTTACCCTCCTAGACAGCCTGGTGGCCCTCCACCTCTGGGGGCTCACTATATTGGTTTCAGCCTTACTGGCAGCAACCAGATAGTTCAGAACTGTTCTAGTTCAAGAGATCCAGCCACCAGCTTCTGCCTCTTCCAAAGAAGGGATTACAGGTCTTCCTTCAAGTCCATTTCTGTCTCTTTATGCCTTATCATAAGCCTTGTGAGACAGGTAGTATAAGGATTATGATCATCCCAATTTCACAGAGAAGGAAACTAAGGCACAAAGCTATCTGGTGACATCCAAGGACAGTTCTCTTTCCACTGAAGCGCTCTTTTCCATGCTGCCTCCTAGGGTTTAGACTCAGTGACCCTCGAGTCCTCTGTCCTCTGTCTCTACCAACCTACTATTCTAATTTCTGGGATTTTTTAGGAATTTGCCAAAACATAGTCTAATTTCAAGTACATATTCAGTTCCTAGAATACAGTTGCTCAAAATTCAGAACTTTCTGTATCTTAGTTTCCTCATCTATGAAATGTAGATGATGGTCATCCTTACACTGTCTACCTCACAATGACTATTTTGAGAAGAAAAATGACTTTGTAACCCTGAAGAGCCATAGAAGTAGGGGTAATTATTCCTAGTCAGGAGACCTGGATTCCAATTCTGACCTGTGAGATCCCAGGTAAGTTCCTTCCCTCTCTGAGCCAAAGCCCATAGAAATGTGAGTCATTGTTCATATTTCATAAAATGGAAACTGAGGCTCATAGAGGGGAAAGGAGCTTCTCCCATCAAACCTCAAGCTCTCAGTTTCAGCCTTGGTGCATTTCTGTGGGAGACAATCTGGGAACTGAAGCTAAGACTCAGCATGGGGCCAGAGAGGGGAAGGAGCTATTGTTTACTAGAGTAACTTAGCTTTCTTTCTGAGAATGTTATGCTCCAAGCTTCCCTGGATTCAGCTCTTGGGAACTCAAACCCCAGAGCCCCACTGGGGAGCAAGGCACAATTTGGACGTGCTACTGGGTTCTCAGGGTGATTGTATACTGGGGAGTGATGGAAGCCCCCCTGCCCTTCAAATCATTCCACCACCACCCCCTGCTGCCTACAACTGGGAATCTCTTCTCCACAATCCTTGAAAGGATAGACTTTCTCTTTCAGATCTGAAATCAGAAGACTGGGGTCCTAATCCCAACCTTGCAATTTATTATCTGGGTGTTCTTGTTCAAATTACTATGAGCCTCAGTTTCCCCATTTGTGAAATTGGGACAATTGGGCTGGAATCAAGGGTTTTTCACCTGGGGTCTGTAAACATTTATTTTTTGCTACCTTGATCATTACATTTCACCATAATTGGTTTTCTTTATAACTCTATGTACTTTGCTTTTATGCATTTAAAAAACATGATTCTGAGCAGGGATCCATAGGCTTTCTCAGACCACTAAAGGAGCCCAGAGTACACACACACACACACACACACACACACACACACACACACACACACAATTAAGAACTCTTCATCAAAATGCTCTCTACATTTCCTGCCACCTTGAAATTCTGATTGCTATAATGAGTTCTTCCCTAAGGAGCTCCGTCTGAGTTCCCACAAAGCTTCAGAGAGAGAAAAGCAGGTGTAGTGGGCAGAGGGTCAGAAACCCTAGACTCAAGACCTGATCATTCCATGCAAATTGATTTGCCACCTTGAGTTTCAGTCTCCTCATCTGTAAAATGGGACCTATGTCATCCATGAAATTGCTTTGTGAGAGTAAAAGCATTAACCATGTAAGACTCTGGGGTCTCTTTTGACTGCTCACCCACAGATGCTGATAGAAGCACCTTGCTCTCTCTCCACCCCTGACCCCGCTTCCCACTCACCCCCACCCTTATCCCCCCTCTCAGCAAGGTTTTAGATGATTTAAAATGTAAGCACCTTGAGGGCAGGGGCTGCATTGCTTTTGCTTTCACATCACTTGTGAGAATGTAGTCTCTACAGAAGTAGCTTAATAAAGGCTTTCCATTCATTCAGTCCTTCATGAACTCTTATGACCAGATAGAGCGCTGGACCTGGGACAGGAAGACTGGAGTCTGAATTCAATGTCATTCACTAGCTGTGACCCTGGACAAGTCACTTAATCCACTTGCCTCAGATTCCTCATCTGTAAAAGAGAAATAATAATAGCACACTTAACTTAGAGCGTTTTTGTGAGGATCCAATGAGACAATAATTGTACAGTGTTAGCACAGTGCCGGGCACATAGGAGGGGCTATAGAAATGTCGGCCCCCCTCTCCTTCCCTCTTCTCCTTCTTCTTACACTAGATCTTAGTTTCAAGACAACTCAGCAGTGAACCTTTAGATTGTCCCCCACCCCACTCCAAACACCTCCTACAAACACACATGTACACACACATAAAACACATACAGACACACATGTATGCATGCACACACAAACACACATGTATGCACAAATGCACATGTACGTGCATAGACACTGTACACGTGCATGCATATAAACACACATGTACATGCATAAAACATATGCAGGCACATGTATACACTCACACAAACCTGCATGCACACAAACATGCACACATAAAACACATACACGTATATGCATACAGACACATGTACACACACAGACACATACAAACACACACATAAAACTCATGCAGGCACACACGTATACACACACAAACACACACATACACACACATACACACTACCCTTTTCCAAATCTTTACTGGAAGACTGATCTTATCTCCCTCTCTCAGGCACCATTTCCTCTAATTAGTGGGTGGCTGGGGTTTTCATTCCCTCAGATGCAAAAAAAAAAAATCTCCATGGCTGAGGACTCTGAACCATATGGAAATGATTTTGCTTTATGGCCATCAAAGTTATAATTAAAATATATTGGTTTTTATACTGATCATTGACCAAAGCTGAATGCAGGCTGGTTATGGAATGAGACAATTTGATGCAAAGCCCTGTGTGCTGCCAGGGGCCGGCTGGGGCCAGACTGGAAAGGGTGAAGATAGAGGCCGGGGTATCGGGGCGGGGGAGGGGGAGGACTGAGGGTGAGTAACCCTCAGGGGCAGAAGTTGATGTGGATGGGCTCTTCCTGGAGTCAGCTCCTCCCCACAAGAACCCAGAAGCCCCATTCAAATTTCCAGTACCGAATAGGGACCTTAGGACAGAGAATGTTGGAGCAGAAATGGGGGAGGAAAGGGAGACAGGAATAAGACATTTATATGGTGCCAGCTATGTGCCAAACATTGTGCTGAGTGCGTTTTATAAATATCACTTCATTTTATGCTCACACTAGCCTTGAGAAGTAGGTGCAGTTATTTCAGTTTTACAATGAAAGAACTAAGGCAAAGAGAAGTTAAGTGACTTAGGTGTGTGGGTGTAGGGTTGACAGATAAATGTGTTGGCTCTGCCTTACTGGAAGAACTCACTGTAAAGTCCCTTTCAGAATCTTCCACTCACCGCCACCACCCCCAACTCTCTTCAAAAGATGGTTTTGTCATTTTTCATCCAAATATGCTGATATCTTATAGCCACTGCCCAAGTGAGCTGGAGAAATCATTCACTAACTCAGTCATTCAGCAAATATTTCCTGAGCCTATGCTATGCCCCCTGCCCTGTGCTAGGTACTGTGGGGAGTAATACAGAGATTTCACTATTTTAGCCTGAGCTTCAAGAGAGAACCCTCAATTAGAAATGTAAAATCCAGGTTCTCTTCTTGAATTTGCCACTATGTGACCTTGGACAACTCCCTTCCTTACTGAGTTCAGTGACCCATATGTAGGATCTTTTCCAGCTCTTAGTTTTAAAGAAGTGAAACATCCTTTGTTCTAAGGTCCTGGTTGCACCTTCTGTTTGCCAGTCTCTTTGCACACATCCCATCTTTTCTTATAGTTGGTCCTGAGAGGTCTCATGGAGATGGGGGAATTTCAGAACTTAATCTATCTTTCCAGGAACTAAGAGGCTTCTTTCTGTTTGGATTAAACTCAGAATTAGTTTTTTTTTTTAAATGAACCAAAGGGGGAAAAAATCCCCAATAGTTAGAATAATAAAAATACCAAACATTGGACGTATTGAGGACAAATGTTTGAGGGGAATTTCATGGCTAAGCTCCCACTTTCTAGATGGGCATTGCTTTGGTGAAGGAATGTCTTGAATGGATGGGGGGGAAAAGAATCCATTAAGTGTCTATAGACTACCAAGCACTGTGTTCATCTTCTTGCATCTTGTCTTCTGAGTATCTTGAATTGCCCTAAAGCCCGCCTTGAGCCTATTCTTAGGGCAGAATAAGGTCCTGACATTAGATTAAAGCCCCTCCAGCTCTGATTTTCTAGGTTCTAAGGTCCCTAACTGCTCTGAAATCCAATGTTCTTTCATTAAAAAAAAGTTAATAAGCATTTTCTCTTTCTCCCACCACCTTTCCTTTTGAGGGAAAAGAAGAAATTTTTTTAAAGCTTTGTAACAAATATGCACAGTCAGTAAAACAAATGTCTACATCAGCTATGTGCAAAAATGTATGTTTCATTCTGCCCCCTGAGTCCACCTCCTCTCTGTCAGGGTAGCATGATTCATCTTCAGTCCTCGGGATCATAGTTGGTCATAGCACTGGATATCTTATACTCTAAAGTCTCTCCCAGTTCTAATATTATATGCTCTAATGCCCCTTCCAGCTATGACCCTCCATGTTTTAAGGACACTAACAGATCTAACTTTCTGTGATTTATAGTTTGAGGTCTGAACATCCCATGTTCTATGTTGTAAGGCTTCCTCTCAGCTCTGACTTTGTACTGTATTCTAAGATCCCTCCTTGCTATAATATTCTATTTCATGATCCTACATTTTCCTCACTCCAAACTTGTTTTATCCATCTCTCTGGATGGGGAATTCCTTCCAGGATCTCCACTCATTCAGGTCCTACCCACCCTTCCAGGCTCAACTCCAATGCAACCCACCTCTTCCTGAAAGCTTTTCCTATCTCATCTATAAAAAAGAAGGGACTGAATTAGATGAACCCCAAGGTTCACAAGGATCTTCCAGCTCTGAATCCCATAACTCCCCAAGAAGGAATTATCTCGTTCAATACTTCTTTTACAGTAATACAACTGCTTTAGAGGGGGTTTTTTGGTCTATATCTTAACAACACCCCACTTGAAGACTAATCTATGAAAGCAAATATTTTGCATCTCATTAATTTCTAAATACTCTAAAGAGTCCAGCATAAAGTAGGTGCACAGTAAATGTTGGATAGATAAATGGATGGATAGATGGATGGATGGATGGATGGATGGTCACTACTAATTCCCAAAAACTTAGTATAGAATGAATGACATGAATGTAGGGAAAAAACATTTATTAAGAATTATGTCAGGGAAGCTAGGTGGCACAGTGAATAGAGCCCTGGCCTGGAGTCAGGAGGACCCGAGTTCAAATCTGGCCTCAGACACTTAACACGTAATAGCTGTGTGACCTTGGGCAAGTCACAACCCCAATTGCCCTGCACTCCCCACTCCAAAAAATAAAAAAGCAAAAAAAAAAAAAAAAAGAATTATGTGTTAAGCATTATCCTAAATTTTGGGGATACTAATTCAAAAGTGAGGTAGTTCCCACCTTTAAGGAAGTTATAATCTAATCAGAGAAAACAACATATAATAGGGGAATGTGTCCAGGAAGGGATTTTTTGGTCTGGGAAAGAGAGAGGTGACATTTTTTCAGCAGCAGGGTGGATAGCAAGTTCTGTGTTGATGGGAGTGGACTGGGAAAGTCTGAATGGCTATATAGTCTGGTGTTCTGAGGATGGCTACATAAGATGGTCTATGTGAGTTTGTGCTTGTTCACTTACCAAACAGGACAATATGGCCCTAGGACCAATGTCCAAAATACTCAAAAGACAAGATACAAGAAGACAAACACAGTGTCTGTTATACTGTAGACACTTGATGCTTTCTATCCATCCATTCAAGACATTCCTCCACTGAAGCAATGACCAATTAGAAAATGGGAGCTTAGCCATGAAATTCTCTTCAAAACATCTTTCCTCAATATATCCAAGGTTTGGTATTTTTATTATTTGAACTTAGAGGATTTTTTCCTTTGTTTTGTCTTTTCAAATTAATTCTGAGCTTAATCCAAATAGAAAGAAATCTCTTAATTCCTGGAAAGATAGATTAAGTTCTGAAATTCCCCATCTCCATGAAATCTTTCAGTACCAATTACAAGAAAAGATGGGATGTGTGCAAAGAGAGAGGCAAATATAAGGTGCTATAAAAATTTGGGCTCCAGTTTCACCAGCACAGATTGGCGCTCTATTAACATAGATGGCAAATCATCTGTGTTTTAGTCAATTGTCTTCATGAGCTACTATGGCCAAGAGAATGGTAGTGACCACCCAGTCCTCAGAGGAGTTTCTTTGGATTTGCCAGAGCTAGTTCTCTGCCAGGAGACACTGGTCCATCTCTGGGCCTGTCCATCCTGGCAGGACATTTTTCTGCCATCTCTGCCTACTCTGGTGGAGTCATCTCCATGCCATAGAGAGACACACCAGCAGAAGACTTTGGTGGAAGGTTAGAAGATTGTTTCTGTTACCCCCATCCCTTCTACCTTCTCCCCCAACAACACCTTGTCCCATCATGGAAGTCCTACCCCTAGGCCCCTTTCCCACCGTTGTCCCTCCCCACTAAGATCCTTGGTCATGTGTAATGCATTGCCTTCATACTATTTTATTTTAGCATAAATGTCTGTGCATTTATCTGCCTATCCATCCTTGGTCTCTGTTCTAAGAGAGACTTAATGAAGTCCAAATTAGCCATTCAAAAGCATGGGGAAGATCCCTCCTTTCTTTGCAGAGAGGAGGGGTATGAATATGGAATAATGCATCTATTATGTCAGACTTTTTCCATTCTCTCGTTAGTTTTGCTAAATGTGCTTCCTCCTTTTTCCTTCTTACTATAATAGATATCTCTCTGGGAGAAGGGACGAAGCACATAGAAAATGTCAAAATACAGCTATAAATGTTTTTATTTTGAAAAAGGATAAGTTTGAGTGAAGTAGCAGGGCCGGATTGGGAAGTGGACTGATGTTTTGATTGGATAAACCTGCCAAAGAGGCTGATTCCTGTCCTGGGAGAAATGTAGAACCAGATGCCCTCTGAAGGTTCTCTCATTCCAGGACCTCTATTAGACAGTAAATAAGCAGTCTGCTGACAGCAGCCAATACCTCAGAACAATCTTCAGCTTCATAGCATCAATTGCCTATTGGACATTTCAAGCCGGGTATCCACAAGATTGCTTTATCTTTCTGGACCCTGGACCACTTCCCTTGGGTTCTACTTAGACTATCACACATGCTTCCACTTTTTCCCACCAGTGACCTGAGCTGTGTCCCGGAGTCCCTCAGACCTGAGAGCTCAGCCTCTGCCTTATCTTTCACATGTCCCTTTTAATCCTTCTTTATGTATATTATTATTTTGTGTATCCCTTCAATTAGAATGTAAGCTCCTTGAGGGCAAGAATTGTCTTGCTTGTTTATTATATATGTGTGTGTATATAATATTATATATAATAAGTATTCCTAATGCTTAGCATAGTGCCTTAAATAGTAAGCACTTAATAAATGCTCTATCCACCTATTCATCCATCCATCTATCATCTATCAATCTATCTATCCACCTATTCATTATCTATCATCTGTCTGTCTTCTATTGATCTATCCAGCTATCCATCATCTATCATCTATCTATCTATCATTTATCTAGCTAGATAACTAGTTATCTCCCTAGCACCTGGGACAGAGCCTTGCAGATAGCAGGTGTTCCAATAAATACTTGCAGATGTTAATGATGAACTGGGAACCACTCTAGAGCAGAGAATATAGAATGTGAGAATTAGAAAGAACCTTAGGACAGAAAATGTCAGCATTAGGAGGGCTCTTAGAACAACAACAATAAAGTCAGAGCTGAGAGGGACCCTTGGAGAGAGTGTCAAAGCTGAAATGTAAAACATAGAATATCACACCTAAAGAGACCTGAGGACATGAATGGTTAAAGCTAAGAGACACTTTAGAGATCATCTAGTACAATCCCCCCATTTTACAGAAGAGGGAACTGAGCCTCAGAGGAGGCAACATCTTGCCCAAGGTAACAGAATTATAAGTGGTAGAGCTGGGACATGAAATCTAGGCTTCTGACACCATGACTGGTTCATTATATGGCTCCATTCTCTTTCATGGCACTGCGATGAGGGAGATAGGTTAGGGAAGGCTTCCTGGAGGAGGCAGACTATAAGCCAGGCCTTTAAAAAGATATGAATTTTAACAGGTCTGGAGAATGAGGTGGCCACAGAGACTCCAAGTGATAATAAGAGTGTGGGCAAAAGCTTGATTCAATTCAGTTCCACAAACATTTCACTGAATCCCTATCCCCAGGTCCCTTACAGTTCTGAAGGAATCCTGGGTCCCTATATTCTAGGCTGGAGGACACAAGAGTGAAAACCAAATTCAAAACCATGCTGTCTTCCAGAAATGTATGGTCAGTCAGTCCTCTGTGAGGCTATGGAATGGACAGAGTTAAATATGGCCCAAGGCAGAATGTGAAAGGTACAAAAAACAAACCACTCTAGGAAAACATTCTAAGAGAAAAGATACTCTCAGCTGGAAGGATCAAGGAGGGCTTCAGAAAGGAGGTAGGATGTGAACCCAGCAGACTTGGGCTAAGGGGGAAAAAAAGGATTTCAAGCACGGGAGAAACAACTAGAGTCCAAGTTAGATAAAATACAGACTATATAAAGGGGACTCATGTAAACTAAGGTGAGAAGGAGAGATGGGCTATAATTCCCCCCCTCTGGTCCTCAGTTTCCTGATCTGTAAAATGGGGGAGGTAGGCAAAGATACTTTCCACCTTTTCTTATGATTCCAAGATTCTAAAATCTTATGAATTCTTCTTGGAATCCCTATCTAACCTGGCATCTCCCTTGTGGGGGGGGCTTCAGACTCTCTAAACTTCCATTTTGTCCTAGAAGCCATAGGGAGACCATGAAGGGTTTTGAACAAGAGAGAATCATAGTCAGAGTCATCCATTAACATGATCATGTTATAGCTGTGTAAAGGGTGGAGTCAAAGTGGAAAAAACTGAAGGCAAGGACACATTGAATGTATCCAACAGCTTCTACAACCAGGCAAATCACTAGCACTCAAGGCAATCCACTCCATTGTAAGACAGATATCATGGCAGAGGTCTTTATGTTGAACTAAAATCCACCTCCCTCCAATTTCCACCCATTGTTCCTCGTCCTATCTGCTAGGGCCAGGCTGAATGAGTTTGATCCCTCTTCCCTATGGCAGCTGTTCAGATGCTTGAAAGCAAAAATCACTCCCTGAGAAAGTGTTCTCCAGGCTAAAACATCCCGAGTCCCTTTCATTTGTCTCTGCATAGTGTGATGTCGAGTACCCTTCATACACTGGACATATTTCAGTTTGCCAACATCCCTTTGACAATGTGGTGAACACAAGAAGTGAACATAATATTCCAGCAACAGACCAGGGCAAAAGACATACTGCACCTGTCACCTTTCTCATTCTCAGCCCTTGGGGCAGCAAGGTGGCACAGTGGAGTTCTGGGTCTGAAATCAGCAAGACCTGAGTTCAAATCTGGCCTTGGATGCTTAACTAGCTCTATGACCCTGGGTAAGTCATGTAACCTCTGTAAGGCCTCAGTTTCTTCAACTGTAACATGGAGATAATAATGGCATCTTTTCCACAGCATTGTTGTAAGAGCCTGGAACACAGCAAGTGCTTTCCTTCCCCTAGTGGATAAAGCCTGGGGTCAAGACCTGTATCTACCATTGACTCAGCTGGTGATGTTGGCAAGCGTCTTCCAGCTCTGAACTTCTCACTTCGGTGTTCTTAGATCCCCTCAGGTCCTGACTTTCTATGTCCTTTCAGCTCCGTGAAACTATGTGTTTAAGCTTCTATTAATATGGGAAGGTGTGACTTTGGGCATTGCAGGGAGATGAACTTTCTATACGTTTCAAGATTTGTAAGTTAAGCTATAGCAATTTGATTTTTTCCATCATTCATTTTTTCCTAGGAAATCTTTGAGTTAAATGTGCATGCAAAAATGTTTAAATTTACTCCCACGGATTTTGTTGTACATGTATCTCTTCTTCAAGGATCCACAGGACTGGCTACTGATTGGCGTCTGAATCCTTCTGATATCACCCTGGATCCACACATCCATCCCCCTGCCTCAGAGCACAATGGCCCTTGAAATCAACTGAGGTGGGTGTAGGCTAGGCAGATTCTCCTGGAGCTCCACAAGAAAATGGGACTCCTCAAAAGACTCCTCCCCTGGGCAGCAAAGAAGCCAGGCTTTACAGGAACAATATTTCTTAGATACTTTGGGCCGGCCAGAACTCAGCATTTCACCAGATCTCAGGAGTCCGCCAGACCTCAGCCTTCTTGGGAGCTATTGGATGAAGGGGAAGGGGAAGAGGAAGAACCCTTTTGAGCATTTCCTTGAATTACTTTATTTGTCTTGGAGGTGCTGACCGTCAGTACTCATTTTACTAGAATGAAGCCTACCCTTGAAGTCCAAAGTGAATGTTTCCATCTGAGGTTGGCAATACTTTTATGAGAAGCAGATGGATATGGAGCAGTGTTAGTAGGAAGGTAAGATAATTCATTCCAACATTCACATTTACCAAAGACTTCTTTTGTGCACATACAACACAAACACACACGCGCACACACACACACACACACACACACACAGAGAAACACACCAATGGACACACTTTCAGAGGCACAAGCACATCATCTTCCCCAAATAAGGAAATCTATTGTGCCATTATCTTCCTTGATAGCTATAATTTCCCCCTCTCTGGTCCTCAGTTTCCTGACCTGTAAAATGGGTGAGGCAGGTGAAGACACTTTCCACCTTTTCTTATGATTCCAAGATTCTAAAATCTTATGAATTCTTCTTAGAATCCATATCCAACCTAGCATCTCTCCCAGCACCTAACAAAGTTACCCATGGTAGACGTCCAGTAAGTGTTTGTTAGAAGCCCACCGCCCACAGTGTCATGACCCTTGGCAGTGTAAATCTTGGCTCAGAATGTCAGGGCCCAGAAGAACCTTGGAGGTCATCAAATTCAACCCTGTCGTTTTAAAAATAAGCCCTAAGATGGGCAGGACTTACCCACATAGGTAGCAAGTGTCATAGCTGGGATTCATACCCAAGTCTTCTGACTACCACTCCTTTATCCTGTGCTGTATCCCCCACTATTTAATGAAACACACACACACAGACACACACACACACACACACACAGACACACACACACACATGCATGCATTCTACAGCGAGGTCAGAGACAATCCAATTACATTTCCCAACCATATCCTGTTTATCTTTTCATTTCAAAGTTATTTGATTTATTTTTCTTAATTATTATTTTAGGGAAGAACCAGAAAGTCTCCAAGATACTTGGAAAGTTAACGGGAATGCACAAAGCAAGGGAAATGTATCCTTATTTCTGAATCCTTTATTCAAGCTAGAGGGCAGACTCAGGATGCTTCTTCTGCCAATGACCTCCGAGGCCCCTTCAGAGCTGTCCTCCCTCCCTCCCAGGCCTCTCCACCCTGTAAAGCCCAGGTATCCCTCAGGTGCCCATGGAAGCTTAGACTAAAGGATAATCTTGAGGAAATCATTCCCCTGGCTTGGTCTCAGTTTCCTGGGCCCTGTTCTCACAGAGCTTAGCCTCATCTAATTTCTCTAACTCAAACAGGAGAGAACAAGGTATTGTGGGAAAGAGGATCATAGAGATAGCTAGAAGGGGCCTCAGAGACCATCTCCCCTAACTCCTTTATTATAGGTGAGGAAGCTGAGGCCCAGGGTTCCAGTTCCCAGGTTCACAGCAAGCTACCCAGGCTCTGTAGGCAGGTTGGTGGAGAGGAGGGCAGACCCTTAAGGGCTCCCAAACTTCTGTGTGACTTTGGACATGTTACTTTCTCAATTTCTTCCTCTGTAGAGTGACAATTGCTGTTGAGTCTCAACAGACCAACATCCAGCCTCCAATCCAGTCCAATAGGCATGTGGTAAGTAAGCTCTCCAAACCAGATACAAAGACAGCTTCTGCAGAGGCAGCTGCCACAAGACAGAGAGCCAAAGGAGGTGGGGGCCCAATTCTCCATCTCCTGAAGAAATCATGAAAAGTAATCACAAGGCTCTAAAGCTGGGATCAAGCCTCCGGCCCACAGAACCCAAATTCACCATATTACAAGGGCAGAAGTGAAGGCCTAAAGAAAAGGAAGAATTTTCACAAGGATTATGACACCCATTTTACAGTTGAGGACCCAGAAGCCCAGAAACGTTGAGTGATTTTCTCAAGATTGCAGAGCTACTGTATTAGGTGATGAACTCAGAACTTCAGGGCCTAACAATTCCCAGTCCAGGATTCTTTTTACCAAAACTTACTGAATCTGCATAACCTAAGCCTAGCCTCAATCAACTCTTTGGGGAAAAGTGCTCCAAATAACCAGATGCAGGGAAAAAGCAGAAAGTTCAATGGGAAAGGCGCTGGAGTAAAAGGACTTGGGTTTGAATCTCGCCTCTGACACCTACTGTGTGACTTTGACCAAGTCACTGAGCTTCTCCAGACCTCAGTTACCTCGTCTGTCAATGAAAGGGGATGGACCAGATGCCTCCACGCTTCTTCCCACCTCCAGATCCCTGATTCTGTGATCTTAGTATTCAGGGAGATCGGTTCCTTGATACTTAAATTTCTACCCCCAAAACCTTGACCAGTTTATGACAAATTTTCATTCAGTCAGCTCATTCTTGTGAGGCTATGACTATAGGGGTGGTTTGTGCCATGACCTTGGGAAGTCTCCTTCCTCTTTCCAATCCTCAGCTTCCTCTTTGGTAAAATGAAGAGATCAGACCAGGTGATCCTTAAGACATTGAGATAGAGATAGAAGTGTGTCTATGGAGAGAGTCAGAGACAGAGGTATTAATGTGGGTGTTCTAGAGATAGAGAGAGAGAGAGACAGGACATAACACTTCTCCACTCCTACCTATAGGAATTTCCTGCAGCCTTCTTGGCCCTGCAGGCAAACATCTAGAAGCTCTCTTTGAGCACAGGGCTTCCTACGTAGTAGCTGACCAAGAAATGCAATCTGTGTCTGTATCTATGTAGATGTGTGTGTGTATACACTCACATATGGACATATAGGTATACACATATACACATGTGTCTGCACACTCTGTAAGTAGATACAGACATGTCTATATGTCTATACACATACATGGACATATGCATACGCGTGCTTACACCCTCTATAAGTCTATGTGGACATATGCATATGTACACTCTCTCTCTCTATATATATATGTGTGTGTGTGTGTGTGTGTGTGTGTGTGTGTGTGTGTACCCATATGGGCATATATGCACAAAATATTTACACAAGATGTGTCTGTAGACATGTGTGGATATGTGTGCATACACTGTCCTTACATGTATGTGTCTGAGTGTACTTGTGTGTGCATGTATACACATATATACATATATATCTAGTGGGCAGCTAGTGGTATGTTAGATAGAGCACCGGACTTGAAGTCAGGAAAATCTGAGTTCAAATCTGATCTCAGACGATTACCAGCTGTGTGACCCTGGACAAGTCACTTAACCGCTTTTTGCCTCAGTTCCTCATCTATAAAATGGGGTAGAGGAGGTGTATATATTTCAAACTCCCATTGTAATGTCTCTGTCAAGATCCCAGACATTTCTGTTTACTATTTTAAGGTCCTGTACTTAAGATGCAAAAGAGGTCAGAATTGAGAATTGAGCAGGAGAAGGAAATGGCAAACCACTCCAGTATTTTTGCCAAGAAAACTCCACACACAAAAGTCCACAGGGTCATACAGAGTCAGATATGACTGAATAACTAGATAACCATGCATACATGCATATGTGCACACATGCATACATACACATATATATGGACCTGTGATTTCGGGGTGGGGGGGGTCTATCTCCCTCCCTCCACCAATACAGACCCCAGCTTATCGAATAATAGCTCTGGAGGCTGGAGGGGCCCTTGGAGGCATCTGCTCCAGCCCCTCATTTCACAGAAGAGGAAGCTGAAGTCAGGACGTGGGGGCGGCTTGCAAGGCAGTTGAGCCTCAGGGGGAGGCGTTTGAATCTAGTTACTCTGATTGCAGAGACAGCTTCTTTCCTCTCTACCACTGTGCCTGTGACACAGGGAGATCAGGTGCCCAAGCAAGGAGGAAGCGAGCATTTATTAAATGCCTGCAGTATGCCGGGCACTGGGCTAAGCGCTTTATGCATATTACCTCATTTGATCCTCCCAACAACCCTGCGAGATGGCTGCTGTCATCATCCCCATTTCACAGATGAGGAAGCTGAGGCAGGCAGAAGTGACGTGCCCTGCCCCAGGGTCAGTTGGTCAGTGAATGTCTGAGGCTGGATGGGAATTCAGGGTCACACAGCGTGTCTCAGACATAGTAGGTCTTTCCAACTCTAAGGTCAATTCTCTATCCACTATGCCAAGCCCCCTCATCCTATAGTTATGAAGCATTGCAAAAGATCTCAAAGCAATGACGAGCCTGGTAGAAAAAGTCCTGCCCTCAGAATCAAAAGACATGGGTTCTTGGCGTGGCCCTGATGCCAAGTGGATCTTGATGGTCCTCCATCCCCTCTGTTCCTCAGTCTCCTCATCCCCAAAATGGGAAGGCTCATCCCTGCCAAACCTCCCAAAGAAGAAACAGAACAAAAATGCTCCCCAGAGGCTTTAAGGGAATACAGTCACTTTTACCCAAGTGGTCTCCCTGCTGGCTCAGGGCAGGCCGCGGCCTTTTATGAGCTTTTATTTCTAGTTATTAATCAAAGCACTAACATTTGGAATGTGGCTGTTGACCTTCCTTGGCCCCATTCTATGGAAACAATTTTCCCAGTGAACCATAAATCCTTCAGACTCTCCAGATAGCTTTATAGACTCCCATTTTGAGACTCGCACCTTGATCTCTGACACAGTCCTTTCACTAGGAGGCCCTGATCAAAGAGAGGGATAGACCTTCAGATAAAGCTTCTCCCTTTAAACTGGAAAGAAGAGGGATAGGTTCTGAGGTCCTGGGGCACAGGCAAAACTTGGAGGGTACCATTTGGGACTTGACAAAATGCACACAATATAGAATACATAATTCACAGAGGCAGGAAGGCAGGCACAGCTGAGGACGGCACCAGGACCTATAGGTTATAGGTAGCAGATAAGAGTGGGGAAGGCCTGGAGCCTTGGGGCTAACATTCTAGATCAGCACTTGTGTTGGGTGGCGGTGGGGGCGGGGGGTGCGGATAATGGGGGTAGTGGCTATGCATAAAACTGAGTACATTTGGCAGAGGAGAGCAGGAGCTGGACAGAACCCAGGAGAATCCTGCTACTCTGGGGAACCTGCTCTCCTGGGAGGTTTTCCCTGTGAGCCTATCTGTGTCCTCATGGGATATATATGTGGTCCTGGAGAAGCCTTGAGCATCGGAGGTGAGCAGCCTCTTTGTCTTCCGCTGTGAAAATCCAAAAGAACTAAGTGACCCTTTGTCACCAAGTCAGTGATGACCACTCTTCTGCCAGCCTGGAAGCCCGAAGGCCTGTCTTGGCTCTGCTACTTCCTGACTGTTTGACCCTTGACAAATCCCTTCCCTTTTCTGGACCTCAACTCCCTCCCTCTCCTGTGCCCCCTCCTCACTCCAGAATATGACAGGATGGGACTAGGTGACCTTTAAGAGGGTGCCTTCTGGGCCTAGATCAGAATCTCAGAACCCCTTTGGCATTCATGGACCCCTTTGGCAGATGGGTAAAGTCCATTTCCTACATTCATAATGGAAGGAAATGCCCAATTTCAGTCAAAGGTTAGTGAAAACAAAGACAGAATATTTTTCCCATCCAAGTTTACTCTGAAAACCTATCTATGGATCCTTTGGGAAACCATACAGCTTTGCTCTAGAACCTAGGACTTATTTTCTTTTTTTTTTTAATTAACTTTCCCCCACAATCAACAAGCATTTCTTTTTTCTATTCCCTTCCCCTGATACACCCCCTCTTCCCTCCAGTATTTGATAGGATGGGATTAAGTGACTCTTAAGAGGATATTCTCCAGTTTCTTGGGCACTGATGTGTCAGGGGTTGAAACCCCACTACTGACCAGCATGTCCTGGTCAGCTTATTACACAGAAAGCCCTGGGTTCACATTGTGCCTCTGGCCATGAAGCCTCCCAGCTTAGCTAGGGACACAGGGCATCTGAACATGTCGTGCTGCCCTGCAGGGCTGAGATGAGGCTCACAGGAGCTTAGAACAGTGCTGGACACGTAGGAGGTGCTTAATAAATGTGTATTGATTGAGTGCAATAATGGGAAAGTTGGTTAACCTCAGCTCTCTCATCCTTAGTGTGGAGATAACATTAACTATCATTTATCTAGCACTTAGGTTTGTAAAGCACTTTATGAATGTTATTTCATTTGAGTCTCACTACAACCCTGAGAGGTGGGTGCAATTGCTATCCCCCATTTACAGGTGAAGAAACTGAGGCAGACAGAGGTTAAGTGACTCACCCAGGGTCACACAACTAGTAAATATCTGAGGCTAGATTTGAACTCAATTCTTCCTGAGTTCCCAGTCTGGCACACTTTACATTGCACCACCTATTTGGGGTGGGGGGGGTGGAGATGAGTGGAAAAACTTGGACAATATCAAAGTGCTACGTATAGCTGTTAGCTTTTATTACTATGGTCAGGGAAGACTTCTTGGAGGAGAGATGCCTTTAAATGTTCTAAAATGGTTTAGGTGTTCTGGTACTTAAAGACAGCTATTTCATAGGTGACACTGGATAGAGCCCTGGACCTGGAATCAGGAAGACCTGAGTTCAAATCTGGCCTCAGACACTAGCTGTGTGACCCTGGGCAAGTCACTTAACCCTGTTTGCCTCTGTTTCCTCATCTGTCAAATGAGCAGGAAAGGGAAATAGCAAAGCACTCTGGCATCTTTCCCAAGAAAACCCCAAATGGGGTCAAGAAGAATCGGACATGACTGATAAATGACCAAACAGCAACAACCAACAAACTCATAAAAAAGTTCCCCAATTACAGCACTCCACAATGAACTTTGATTAAATAGACTAATTGGGAAAGACCAAGTCTTTCTGTTACGGACTCTAATGGAGCCCATTCTGCTGAAAGAAGGTCTTATAACGCGTTCTTTGTGGGGGTCTTTAGAGGCTGAGACCAAAGGTAGGGATGGAGAAGATGGAAGAGATTAGAGTGAACATGAGTTGTCCCCATCTGTGCCTTGCCCCAGGGAGCTCAGCACTGTGGTGCAGTAGAAAGAGCTCTGATGTGGACTCAGAGGGCCTGGGTTCAACTTCTGCCTTTGCACCTCCCTATCTGTGTGATCTTAGGCAGATCATTTCATCTATGAAATGAGGAACAGTTGGGCTAAATGGCATCGAAGGTCCTTGCAGCTCTAAGTCTATGGACCTGGGGGAGGTAAAGGAGGAGAGACCCCCCTGCATGAAGCTGGAATTCTTTGGTGTGAGAATGGAGGTTTCTTGACCCTAACCTACTTCACCTCTCATATCCCACGACATCTAGACCTCCTGCCAAACTTAGGCTGATCTCCCCAAGCTTGCCCCCTCATTTTCTTAGCTCTTCCCCTTTGTCCATGCCATGGATTTGGCCTGGCATGCCTTTCCTTTCCATCTATTCATCTTGAAATATAGTTTAGGGGCCCAGCTAAAATACCACCTCCTCCAAGAATTCCTTCAGATCTCCTCAGCCACCCAGGCAAAAGTGATGTCTCCTCTTCTGAGCTCTCCTAGGCTTCTGCTTCTTTCTCTCTGTCTCTCTGTGTCACTCTCTCTCCATATGTGTCTCTCTGTGTCACTCTCTCTCCATGTGTGTCTCTCTCTGTCTCTCTCGGTTTCTCTCTCTCTCTCTCTCTCTCTCTCTCTCTCTCTGTCTTTCTGTCTCTCTGTCTCTGTCTCTGTCTCTCTCTGTCTCTCTCTCTGTCTCTATGTCTCTCTGTTTCTCTCTGTCTCTCTGTCTCTCTCTGTCTCTCTGTCTGTCTCTCTCTCTCTGTCTCTCTCTGTCTCTCTCCCCTCCCTTTCTCTGCCTCTATCTCTGCCTCTTTCTCTCTCTGTCTCTCTGTCTGTCCCTCTCTTCTTATCACATCATACTTTATATTACAGTTATTTATATGTGTCTTACTTCCACTATAAGCTCCTTTCTTCAGGATGGGGACTATATATATAATTATCCCCATTTTATACATAAGGAGGTTCAGATTCAAGAGATAAGTGATTTCCTCAAGGTCCCACAGCTAGTAACTCAAATCCAAGTCTTGTGATTCCAAATCCAGTATTTTTCTACTCACCCACTGTCGCCTTCATAAAGAAAAGCTCTAAGGGTTTTTCTATATATATACATGAACTTGGAAATAAATATAGCCCATGTAGTTCTAAACTCCATACAGACTTTCAACCCAGCCATACTCCCAACAGCCTCTGATTACATAAATAGTATATTTTGAAAACAGCAGATGACAGTCAACAATCAGGCTATGATTATGTGTATGTATATATATTCATATAATATACATATACACAGATATAAAGTGCTCAGAGGCAGCACTGGGGTGCCTAAATTCCAAGACTCTGATTTTATTATTATTGCACTAGATGGGTCCAGGCATTGTCCGGGTACTAAATTCTTTTTTTTTTTCTTAATCTGGACCTGTTATTTAATTTGCATTATTTCATTAACTTATTCTCTAGAACTTTGAGAGATTAAGTGACTTGTCCATGGTTACAGAGCTAAGAAATGATTGAGTCTGGACCTGAATCTTCATCTTCTGACCCCAAGGCCAGCCCACTAGCTGCCATGTCACAATGCTCTCTTCTCTATGGATGGTCAAAGGAGTCTTTGGAGCCAAAGGACCTGAGCTGAATCCTCAGTCCAGATCTGCTTAGGCATGTAACCTCAAACAGGAAGCCTACACCTCTTCAGTCTCTTTTTCCTCCTCTTTACAATTTAGAGATGGAACAAGCCAAGCTCTCGGGTCCCATCTACCTATAAATTCCATACTCCTTGTTGAGAGGTTTGTGTGTGTGTGTGTGTGTGTGTGTGTTTTAAACAAGGAAACATGAGCCCCATCCATCAGCATTTCTCTTAAAAAGTATCAGATTTAGGGACTGACATGACCCCGAGGACACAAACATGTGCTCTGCGTTGGTGAGTGGAAACTCTATCCAGTGTCAATCCTGGGCGATCAGGAGTCTGCCATCCCTAAAACCTAGGCTCATAAAAGTGCCCATCGATTCTGGCCCGTGAAGCTCTGAGGGAAAGTCAACAGAAATGCTGTGATTCCAATGCTCATGAGTGTTGGGTCAGTCTCCACTCAAGAGGGCACAGTGGAAAGGCTGGGCCCAGAGTCAGGCATCTTGGGTTCAAGCCCCAGGTGGCACACTTACTAACCGTACGATTTCAGACAATTCGCCTTTTTCTGAGTTTGGTTTCAGCTTCTGTAAAATGTGAATTATAACATGTGCACAATTCCCCGGCCCCAATTGTTTTATTAGTAGAGTATTTGGGGTAGCTTAAAATCCAAATTAGAATCGACTAAAAGCCTGGACCATAGAGGAGCATAGACTAGGAAAGAATCTGGGAATGGCAAGAAATGGGTCACTGAGGCAAGAGAGACAGAATGTTTCACTGTGGCATGGACCAGAATGGGCAGAGAACTGGGAATGAGGAGACCTGAGTTTAAGTCCTGACCAGGACATTTATTTGTCTATGTACAAGAATTCCTCCAATGTCTTGTCAGGATGTGGAGGGTGAGTCTGACTTTTCAAAGACTCTGGCAATGATGTCAAGGTCTGACCATGGAATGGGATGACTTTTAGGATAAGCCCAGTAAAACATGTTATCTGTTGTCCAAGGACTGGCCTGGCTAACTGGAGAAGACTGTGGGATTGTTGCTTCTTTTCTTCATGCAACCTGCGATCCTGTGAGGTCTTTTGGTTGTTGTGTCACACTGAGTAGGGCTTTTGTACCCTTCAAAAACCCCAGAAGCTCAATGGGATAAAAGTGCTCTTCTGTATACCTTTAAATGCTATGGAGATGGCAGTGGGGATGACTCACCACAGAATGGGGTCTGATGATAAAAAACTCCCAAATCTCTACTGCTCCTGCACCAATTTTGAACTTTCCCCAAAATGGCAGCCCCAAGCCCTCAGTCCTGGGCTACTTCGAGCCTGCTGGTGGGTCTGTCTGCCTTAAGTCATTGCCCCACTCTAATCCTTTTTCTAAAGCACAGTTTGGACCATAGCACCCCTTACTCAATAAACTCCAGTGGTTTCCTATCACCTCCAGAATCAAATACAAAAATCTGTTTAATATTCAAAGCTCTTCCTAACCTAGACTCCTCTTATCACTCTGGTCTTCTTATACCTTCCTCCTCCTCAGGAACCCTTCAGTCCTATGATTCCTGGCCTCCACAAGCAAGACACCCCCTCTCAGCTCTGGGACTTTCCTCTGATTTGCCTACAAGTGCAATGGTTATAGGATTTGAAGATCTTTTATGTCCCCTTGAACTTGCTGACATAGCAGGAAAGGGTGGGGCAGAAGGAAGCCAGAGCTGAGCTGGAGCCAGCGTGGTGACTGGAAGTGGCAGCAGTGGTGGCAATGGCACAAACTCTTTTTTTTTTTTGAGCCAACCAGAATTTCTGCTGAGGACTCCTTCTGAGGACTGCCGGGGACAGGAACTGGTGGGGGGGGGGGGCAGAGATGCTGGGAGTGAGCTGCGTGGTTGCTGAGCAGTTGCCATGAGTGAGGAGAGGAGGATCTTTGCCTGAAGTATCCTGTTCTGTTTTGAAGGCTTGAGAATGTGGATGTTTACTGCATTAACTACATGTGCCAACTCCTTAGCTACTGTGATAGCTTTGACTCTCTGGTTTTGGGCCTCGGTTTTCTGGTATTTGAATACATGTTCTAGCTTTGTCTCCCATGTAGAGAGCCTGTTATATTTTGTGATTAATACCCATATCAGCATATCTATAGTTACTCTAGGCATTGTGAATGCTGCATTGTTGATACAGCAATGCTCTGCCTCCCTGCTTCCCTGGCTTCCTTTCAGTCCCAGCTATAACCTCACTTCCCCAGGAAGCCTTCCCCAAGCTCATCTTCATTCTACTGCCTTCTCTCTCAATGATCTCTGGTTTATCTTGTATATAGTGCGTGTGTACACATCCATTTGCTTGTTGTCTCTTCCATTAGACTGTGAGCTCCTTGAGGGCAGGGATTGTCTTTTGCTTCTTTGTGTACCCCAGTGGTTAGTGCAGTGTCTGTATATTTTGTTGTTGTTGTTGCTCAGTTGTTTCTCAATCATGTTCAACTCTTCATGATCCTATTTGGGATTTTCTTGGCAAAGATACTGAAGCAGTTTGTTATTTCCTTCTCCAGCTTATATTACAGATGAGAAAACTGAGGCAAACAGGGTGAAGTGACTTGTCCAGGGTCACACAGCTACAGAGTGTCTAAGGCTGGATTTGGGCTCAGGTCTTCCTAGATACAGGCTTAGGGCTCTATCCACTGCACCACCTAGCTGCTAGCAGGTGTTTAATAAATATTTTTCGACTGATGGTTATCATAGGGTCACAAATCTGATGCTGGAAGAGACCTCAGGGGCCGTCTAGTCCAACCCCCTCAATGTACAGATAAGGAAGCTGAGACACTGAGAGGGTTGAGGAGAGGAGAGGTTACCAAAGCTTACATGAGTAACAAGCATCAGAGGTGGAATTGGAACCCAGATCCCCTGACTACAGAACCAGGGCTCTTCCTGTTCCTCAGCAACAAACAATTTTGTTTGTTCAATATCCTCTGATGATTAAGTCCTGTTCACCTGGCACTTTACAAACTCTGGTTCTTTGGTCTTATAAAAAGCCTAGGAAGTGGGTAGTTTTTTCATTGTTGTGCTGTATTTAAGGTGTACAAGATATTTTTATTATCCCAGCTGAGAGAGACAGAGACAGAGTGAGAGACAGACAGACAGACATAGAGAGACAGAGGGGGGGAAAGAAGGAGAGAGATGGAGAGAGAGAGATAGAGACAGACAAATAGAAGAAAGGGTACCTTTCTTCCATCATGTAGCAAGTCAGGGGCAGGGCCTGGACTAGAACCCAGGTCTCCTGATTCACAGCCTCAGGCTCTTTCCATTTGCATCATTACAAGCCAGGTGCTTCTGTGTCTCCTCAAGGGAGGGTAGCTGGCAGGAAGCAGGGCATCAGAACTCCCTGGCACTTGGCTGATGGAATCCCCTCAGTCCTGGGGCTTGTTCTGAGGATGAACAAGAGAAGGCCTCTGATGATTCCTTTGCCTGAGGGATGTTGAACTCCCATTGTTCCCTCCTTGGCCCTGCCTCAGGAGGAGCTGAGGCAGGGACCTTGTGCAAGGTTCCCAGTGAACTCAGGGTCAGGGATGAGAAAACAGGCCCAGGATCCAGCCTCAGGATAAGGGCCGAGACTGGCAGACAAAGAGAACAGGCTGAAACAAGGCTTTCCATTCCAATCTGGCAGGACTACATGAACCGCAGCGCTTAAGCCAGGACCCCAAGGCAGCTGAGCAGTTAATCAGAAAGTCAAGGTCAGCTGGAACAGACCCAGAAACAATCCACCCAAATCAGGTGTCTTACTCATGCCTTTATGGTTTCTGGAGTACTCTTATATCATGATGTTGTTGGATCCCTACATCAACCTCAGGAGGGCATCGAGCATTCTTATCCCCATTTGACACATGAGAAAACTGAGGCTGATAGTCTTCTCCTTTACATGTTTGTGTGATTGTCAGTCCCCCTGACAGAATATAAGTTCCTTAAAGGCAGAGCCTGTTTTGCATTTATCTTTATACCCTCAGCACCTAGTGCAGAACTTGGTACATAGTAGGATCTTAATAAATATTTGCTGAGAAAAAAGAATTAACATACCCAGAGCTACATAACAAGTCAATAGCAGAACTTAGAGCCAAACATCCTCAGGCATCTCAAGCCTGGGGTTCTTCCCACTGCACTTTGAAACAGACAAGTAAAGCAAAAAACTGGGACTTGTTACCAGTCTCCTAATAGGTTGGACCTTCACCTAACTCACTGGTTTTAAAAATAGTAAAGTACACAGGAACCAAGGACAGTTCACCATGAGGGACTTTCATCTAAGTTGATATGGTGCCATTAACTTATTCAATCAGCTTGGAATAAACCTCATTGCACCATCCTCTGATCAACAAGGATGAGAAATTGTCAAATACTTGGATGAAATTCCTGGCATCTGGAGTTTACAGAATTTCCTTTTATTTATCGATCTAAGAAGTCTGCCAAAAGATGTGAAATGAGGTTATTCTGGTAGATAAAACCCTCAGTAATCACTGTGCTCCTTTCTAAATGCTTACAAGCTACCCTTTAATAATATAGTCTAGAGAATCTTGTCAGAAATTGAAATCAGATGGACTGACCTCTAATTCAAAAGGAAATCTATGTTTTCTGTCTTTTCTTTTCTTTTTTTAATAGTGAAAAAGCTGTCTGTTCCAAGCACTGGGTTGATCTCTATCTGACTCTCTCATGGAAAGTTCTGACTCATTGAAAGTATACAAAGCAGAGAACTTGGGAGTCAGGCTCAGTTTTCAGTTATTTTGCTGGGTGACCTTGGGTAAATCCCTTTTCTTTCTCCTTCAGTTTCTACCTCCTGTAAACAAAGGCATTTGGACTCAATGGTCTTTAGAAGCATTGAGGAAAGAGAGTTGGACTTGGCATTGAGCGGCCTGACTTTGAATCCTGGTCCTAACACTTAGGAGACTCACCTTTCCAGACTCAGTTTCCTCATCTGTGATGTGAACCCCCTGAGCCTCACTAGGTCCTTAGCAGGGGGAGCACTCTGTAAACTTTAAGGCCCTGTAGAAATGCCAGCTCTTATGTAGGATAATAGAGTCGATAAACAGAGAAAATTGTTCAGTTTCTAAACTTCATCATTTCCCACATTTAATGAGGAGACAGGGTAGTGCTGGTGGTAAGAGTCATTTCCAGATGAGCACTGAGCAACAGCTGGGTCACTAGAGAGCTCTGGAGCCTCTAGAAGCTGGGACACAGCTTGTCTTACTCTCCCTGGCCCCACCCAGGCTTCTTACCCCTGCCCCCCCCCATGCCTCATACCTCCCCACAGGCCCCTCATCCCTGTCCCCCGTTCCCTCATCCCTCCCCCCTGCCCAGGCCCTTGTCCTTTCATAGGCACAGAATCAGAAGCTTGCTGCCCTCTCATCTTCCAACTCCACATTCACATATACACACCTTCACAACACTTGTTCACACATGTACACATATTCACACACTTATTTGCGCATGCACTTACACATTCATACACTCATACACACACATTCACATACATATATATATACACATTCATGAATATACCCCCTTACATACATATTCACAAACTCATACACACACTCTCAAACACTCATACTCACATACACACACATGCTCACATACATACAGATATGCATACACACACATTTACATACACACATGCACATTCACACTCACATACTTACACACATACATATACACACTCTCATGCACATGCATTCAGGAATACATACTCACTTATATACACATTCACACACCCATACACACTCTCACAACTCTCACATACACATACGAACTTACACACATTAATATACACTCGTACACATTCACACTCATTTACTTACACTCTCATATACACACACTCATATACTTACACACACACACACACACACACACACACGCATACTCCCCCAAACCTGGTCATACTAGATGAGGTAAAAGTGACTGCAAACCTAAATGCCCATGACCTACAACATCCCCATTGTAACTGCAGAGACTTAGGGACTCCCACAGTGACAGGAATGAGAGGGCCCTTCAAAGACAGAGCACAGAATACAAGACACAGCCTACAATATCAGAGCTTTAAAGGACCGTGCCTACAATATCAGAGCTTTAAAGGACCGTAGAACATAAAATCTCGAACATCTAGAGGGGGCATATTGACTTAGTTTTAAAATGTAATATCATCTATGTTTTATTGTATTCATATTTATTTTCTTCAACATTTCCTTTTTACACTTTAATGTTACATGGGAGCATTGTGGACTGCCTACCTTTTGCTTAACACCTCTGGTGCAGTAAATAGAGGGGGCTGGTTTTATAGTTAAGAAAATGAGTTTGAAGCCTTCCTCCAATACTTACGTGCTGTGTGACCCTGAGCAAGTCACTTAACCTCCTCTCTCTTCCTCAGTTTCCCCATCTGTAAAATAAAAGTTTTGGACTCACTGGCCTCTAAGATTCCTTCCAATGCTAAATCTGGCAAAAAAAAAAAAAGGCAGGGATCAAAAGCCAAGTTTCCTTCCTCAGGACACCCTGCTCAGTCAGCTTCACTGTAGCTTTCTCCCTTTGCCTTCTCTGGTGAGTCAGAACTCGACTCTACTCAAATACATAGGGGGTGAGCAAACAGCACCAAGAAGAGCTAACATTTGTGTAGCACTTTAAAGTTTGCAAAACACTTTGTATATATTATCTCAGCCATCAGGCAATCAATAGACATTTAATAAGCCTTTCCATGTGCCAGGTACTGATCAAAATGATACGGATACAAAAAACAAACAAACAAACAAAAACGCCAGTCCCTGAGTCCAGTGGAAGAAAAAGGCCTTGGACCAGGATTCCCTAGTCGGGTGGGTTTTCTCGCTAGATGGCTGTGTGACCTTGGAAAAGTCCCTTTCCCTCTCTGTGCCTCTGTTTCCTCCTCTGTAAAATGAGGAACTTGGGCCAGAAGGTCTCTAAGCTTTCTCCCAACCATACTTCCCAACCTTTGCCAGCTCTGATACTGAGTCTAACATGAGGAGTGTGTTCAAACAGGGTTCCTCTTCATTCCAATTTAGAATGAATAAATATAGAATTAAAAAGAAGCCTTTAATAAGCTTCTTTAATGTGCTAGGGCTGACAGACTATACTTAAGAAATAATTGCATCCAAGCCCTCAATAAATACTTGCTAACTTGCCGGATTGAGCAGGCTAAGAGCCTGAGGGAAGCAGGCTGGACCCAAGCCCCAGCTCTGGCAGGTGCCACAGAGGGGTGGCTCAGCAGACACTGTTCCTGCCAGGCACTACCTGTGGTCACCTTGTATCTTCCCCAGCACATGGGAAGCATTTAATAAGTGTTTGTTGTTGCTGTCACTTCCCCTGAGGCCAACCCTGGGCATGACGGTTAAGCTGGGTAGATCCCCACCTTGGCTCTGAGGGCCCATCCCTGGCCCTGTCCTGCTCCCTAGTGGAATAAGAGTCTTTCTTATGTGGCACATTTCATCAGCCTCCTCAGCTGCCCCAGCCCCCATCTCTACTCTGCCTCCCACATCCACAAGGGAGATCAATATTACCTCCCAATAGCACTTCTCTGCCGCCCAACTCACCCATGGCTTCACTTCAAAAACTACTCTGTATTCTCATGGAAACCTCTAGGCCTCTATCCCTCTCTGCTCAATCAGTTAACCAACAAGCTAAGTCTAGTCAAAAGCATTTATTAAGCCCCTAGTGTGTGCCAGACAGTGTGCTAAGCTCTGGGGATACAAAGAAGAGAGAAAAAAATCTGTTTTTGAGGAGCTCCCAGGCTAATGGGGGTGACAAGAACCAAGCAAGAGCTCTGGAGGCTGAGGACCTGGGTCATGCCCTGTACCTGGTGCTTACTCCCTGCGTGATCTCAAATCACCAGTCCTCCCTGTACCTCTGTATCCTCATCTGTACAATAAGAGGATCACAGTAAATGACTCCTTCTGCTCCAAAACATGGATCCAAGGATCCACTGACGTATATGTCTACAAGTGGAAGGCATACAAAGTCAGCCAAGTGGTGCTTGGGAGAGATTCACTGCTCATACTAAGCCCCTGGGGTATCAGTGAAGCTAGGCTTGGACCTAACCGGCACCTTCAAGGGACTTCATCTATTCAAAGCCAAAAGTGAAACTGTTTCTGCCTTCAGGGGATTTCAGGTTTACTTTCAATCCTATGGATGGATGAAGTAAATGTTTCACTTAGGTAAAAGCGGGAATCTAGAGAGGCTTCATGGAAGAGGTGGCTTTTTCACCGAGCTTTAAGGGAAGGAGAGGGTGTGGTGAGAAGTCAAAATATAGCAGGCATTGAGGGAGGCAGCCAGTGTGAAGGTGCAGATGTGGAAGACTGGAGGATCATGTGTTAGGAAGAGCAAGTCAATAGTATAGCTGGGCCAGACAGTGAGTGGAAAAGAGTAATATGCTGGAGTGGTTCAAGGTTGGAAAGGTCAAGCTGGATCAGACTGTTCAATTTGGTCATTTTTCGGTCATGTCCGACTCTTTGTGACCCCATTTGGGGTTTTGTTGACAAAGATACTGGAATGGTTTGCCATTGTTTCCCCCAGCTCATGGAGAAAACTGAGACAAACAGGGTTAAATGGTCTGTCCAGGGTCACACAGCTGGTAAGTGTCTGATGAGTCTTTCAGATTCCAGGTCTGGCACTCTAAGTGCCACTGGAGTCAAACTGTAAAAGGCTTTAAATACCAAGCAGAGGAGTTTACACTTGATCCTAGAGGCAATTACAGTGATGGCCAAGTACCCCCGCCTGGCAGTTAGGAATCTCCACAATCTGCTTCCAGCCTCATTTTGAGCTTTATTTCACATCTTGAATCTCCTGGCATTGTCATTGGCTGTTCCCCACCCCCTCCCTTGCCTGGAATTCTCTCCCTCTTCATCTCTGTCTCCTGTCTTGACTAGCCGTCTTCAAGTCCCAGGTAAAATCCAACCAACCTTTCCCCAATTCCCCTTCATTCTAGTGCCTTCCCTCTGTCAATTATGTGTTGTTTCTTCTGCATATAACTTGTTTGCACACTATTGTTTTCATATTGTCTCCCCCATTCAACTTCATATGAGCTTCTTGAGAGAAGGATCTGTCTTTTGTCTCTCTTTGCAACCCCAGCATTTAGCACAGTGCTTAGTAATGCTTGTTGAGTGAATGAATAATGAAATTCCTTGAAGACAACAACTGTTTCACTTTTGTCTTTGTATCCAAAATGCCAAATACAGTGTCTTGATGCACATTTATTGAATTTGTTTCTTTTTCCCTTTGTGGCCTCTGACAATTTGTTTCTCCTCTCTGAGCCTGTTTCCTTATCTGGAAGACAGGGATAATAGTCAAAGAACACAGGATGATGGTGGATTTGGAGAAGAAAAAGAAAGATTCCAAACACGACCTGAGTCTTTTTAAAAGTTGTTTCTGAACAAACAGTAATATTGTTCCCTTCTCTCTCGATGCTCTTTCCCTTGATGATTTATTTCATCCACTCCTAAGGGCTCAGCTCTTATTTCCAAGCAGGTGACTCTCATTGACCCATCTCCAGAAACCAATAGTTGTCCAACCAAGCCAATCACCATCTCTCTTCTAACTCCTCTATTTCTGTTCGTGTCATTGCCATGGTTCCAGTCACACAGGCTCCGAGTGTCAAGTTCAACTCTAACTCTTTCCAAGGTAGTGTGGGATAGGGCCACCTGGAGTGAGCTCTCTGTCCCTGAAGGTCTTCAAGAAAAGGCTGGATATCTACTCATTGTGGAGATTCCAATAGAGAGACAGGTTGGAAAAGATGGACTCTGAGGTCTCCTTGAGCGCCAAGATTCTGTGATTTTGTGGATAGAATTCCCAAGGAAAAAGGGTAACAAAATCCAGGCCCTGGGGAGAAGCCCACAGCCTGCCCCGAATGCTGAAATCATCGCAGGATACATTTCGTGGTTTGAATTAACTGTACCAGGGGCAGAGTGGAAGGGGGCCGGGGGAGAAAGCTTGCCCTGAACACAGTTTTCCAATGTCATAGGGAGATATTTTTCTTTTAATAACAATGTTTGCATAAGGAGTTTATTCCCCTTCCTACTCACTCTCCCGCTCTCCAAAGTGAACCCTTCATTATGAATTTTTTCTCCAGCGTTCAGAAGTTTCTGTTCTCTGTGGCCTGGGTCTGTCTGCTGCCCTCATTCTGTGGAGGGAATGCTGGCTCCAAGCTGTGTTATTTTGATAATTACCACTTTCATTGAAATAGTTCTGGGTAATCCACAAATACCTTCAAGTATTCAGTCATATGCCCTGAACTTTAGAGTAATGACTTGAGCTTGGGGGATGGGGAGAGTGGGGAGAGGTAAAGATAGGGGTGGGAGGGTGGGCACTGACAAGGAGCCAAGGAATTTTTTAAAATCCCTATACCCTGCTTTAATTTGCTTCTTCCCCTTGACTGCACTGCCCCCCTCCCCAGCAGGCCCAGCCATTACAGCTGTCAAGGAGCAACAGTGATTGTTGGGGCCACCAGGGGAGCACCTCCTGCCCTGGGAGACTCAGAAACCCTTGGAAGAGGGAGAGATGGCCAGCTAAAGGGCCACGAATTCAAATCCTGACTCAGATACCAGCCTTGTGACCTTGACTCAGTCCCTTCCATAGCAGTCTTACTGCTCAGGAAACTCCTGGCCTTTAGGAGCAAAAAGAGAATCCGATGTTTGACTATTAAAGTCCTTTCCAGGCTTCTTACACTCCAGTCCCCTCCCCAAGCCAGCAGCATTGGCCTTCTTGTGCTGCTCACTCTCCATCTCTGTGTCTCAGCTGGCTACTGTCCAGCCATGCCCACCCTCCCCACCTCTACTCTCAGAGGTGACCTCCCAATTTCACTGTCTATAGTTTCTATGTGTATAGTTGTCTCTTCCCTTTCCCTTCTCCTTCCCCTTTGGAATGTGAGCTCCTTGAGGGTTCACATGGACAGTGTTTATACCTGGTTTTGTAACCCCCAGTACTTAGCACCGCCTCTAGCACATATTAGTCACTTAATAAATGCTTGCTAACTGACTGACTGAGTCTTCTGCAAAATGAGGCATCGGAGAGGGACATGGGGAACCAAATAATCTATCCCTAGAGCCTCATTTAGCTCAAAATCTTACAGTGGCCTTCCTGTGAACCCCCTCATTCAACAAAAGAATGAACTGAGACCCCCAGTGGGAAAGTCTTGGCCAAAGTCACACAGCAAATCTGTGATAGAGCCCAGACTCTGACTACCAATACTGCTCCATCATCTTCACCAACATCTATCTCCTTTTAGCCTCATAACATCTCTTTGAGCAACTTAGGTGCTACAAATTTGTAACTCATTTTACAAATTGGGAAACTGAGGAATAGATCAATTGCTATTTATCTATAGTCACACAAGGGCAGCTAAGTGGTGCAGTGAATAGAGTGCTGAGCCTAGAGTCAGGAAAATCTGTATTCAAATCCAGCCTCAGACACTTACTAGCCACGTGACCTTGGACAAGTCATTTAACCCCTATTTGCCTCAGTTCCTCATCAGTGAAAGGGGGACACACTGGAGAAGAAAATGGCAAATCTCTACAATATCTTTGCCAAGAAGACTCCAAATGGGGTCATGAAGAGTCAGGCATGACTAAACAACCAAATCACAACAATGGTCACTCAGCTAGTCAATGTCCAACGCAGGATTGGAACCTGCCATCTTTCAAGTCTCAGCCTAACACTTGTTCACTGTTCCTAAACAATTTCTGTAAACCAAGACCTACCTTTGTGGCTAAATCTGTGAATCTATGCACCATGATAACTTACAAATAAATTAAAGGCAGCCAGAGTTCAATCAGCAGGAAGACAATTCGAATCTTCAGTGCCAAGGACAATACTTTCTGTGGACAGGGACTTAATAAATGCTTGTTGAATGCTCCAACACTTAATGGAAAGAGTACAGGATATAGGGCTCCGAGCAAGGACCCCTTGGTCTGATTCCTGGCTTTGCCACTAACTTCCTATGTGACTATTTTCTGGAAAGTTATATAGTGCAATACAAAGAATGTCAAATTAAATTACAGGGAACCTGAATTCAAATCCTAGTCTGTCATACTACCTGTGTGACCTTGAACAAGTCATTCAACCACAATGGGGATTAGTCTCTTCATCTGTGAAATAGAGTGTGGTTGGCCTTAATGCCCCCCTAAAGTCTCTTCCAAATCTGGAGCTATGGTCTTTCCATTCTTTCTCTGGGCTTCAGTTTCCTGACTCATAAAATGAGAAGAATGGGTCTAGATGATTTGGGCGGGAGGCAATTGGGGTTAAGTGACTTGCCCAGGTCACACAGATGTTAAGTGTCTGAGGCCAGACTCGAACTCAGGTTCTCCTGACTCCAGGGCTGGTGCTGTATCCATTGTGCCACCCAGCTGCCCTTCTAGATGATTTTTAAGATCTACTTTAGCTCTAACATAGACCTAGTATTCTCTTCTTTATGCGTCCTTCAGATAAATACTTGAAAATCCCTGTCATATCCCTTCCCCCCTCAAGTCTTCTCTAATCCAAACCAAACATCCCCATTTCTTTTCACTGGTCCTTTTATGGTTGTTCCTTGGAGTTCCTCAATCAGCATCCATGTTTTCCAGCTTCTGCTTTTAAAAAAAAAGGATATGGCACAGAAATTTTATATGTCATGGAGAAACTAACAGCCTATGCCAGACTAATACAGCAGAGTCAGTATATGTGAGGTCTTGTCCCAGCCCTGCCACTACTTCGCTATGTGAATCCATTGTGCATCTCTAAGCTTTGATCCTTCTCTAAAGCAGCAGTTCTCAACCTGTGGGTTATGTTCAATTTATAACAATGAAAATACATCCTGCATATCAGATATTTACATTATGATTCATAACAATAGCAAAATCGCAGTTATGAAGTACCAACAAAAATAATTTTATGGTTGGGAGTCACCACAACATGAGGAACTGTGTTAAAGGGTCACGGCATTAGGAAGGTTAAGAACCACTGCTCTAAAGTAAAAGGGCTAGACTAGGCAATCTCTAAACACCCCTTCCAGTTCTGATGTTCTATAATCAATTGAGACAACATATATAAGGCACTTTGCAAAACTTGTCAGCTATTACCATGATAAGATCTGATGTTCTATTCTCTCCAGGTCCAACTTTCTATGTTCTAGTATCTCTCCAGGGCTGACCTTCCACATTCTAAGTTCCTGCCCAGATCTGATGTTCTATTTCCTAAGGTCTCTCCAGGGCTGACCTTCTATGTTCTAAGGGCCTGCCCAGATCTGATGTTCTACTTTCTAAGGTCTCTCCCATTTCCAAACTTGCAAATTGTACGTATTTCCTAAATCTAACATTCCATGTTCCTAGGTCTTTCCTAGCTCTGAAATTATACAGCCAAAATTTCCTTTCAGCTCTTTTTTCTAAGGGTTAAAACACAAAGAGTTGGGAGGGGTTCCCTTCAGTTCCCCAATTCCCAGGTCTTCCCAGATGCTTAGCTCTCTCAGGCCTGGCCACAGGACAGACAGAATTCCAGGAGAAATTCTCTATGTCAGCCTGTCCTAGGGAGTGGAAGCTGGGTCACCTCTGGATGACCCCAGGGCTATCTGAGAAGCCCAGAAAGCCCCTACACCGCCAGGTCTGTATTCAATCACTCCATCATTTATTACCGCCAACACAACAATCCAACCATAAACTGGGGGTGAACAAATGTGGCTTCTGTTGAGCGTCAGCTAATCCTTCACGTAAACCCAGCCTGGCTGAGCCAGGGAATACTTGGCTTGCTCCAGCCTTGGCCTCTGCTCTCTTCTGTGCTGGGATCTGCCTTTGAACACTCCCAGATCCCTGTTTCAGCTGCTCTATATAAAGGTAAAGCCCAGAGGATGGTGACAAAGGCCTTACCCTAGAAGCTCCCCTAGAGACCCATTGAGGCCTTACTGTACTGAAATAAGGACTCCTTTGAGAGCAGAGTGCTAACTAGGGTAGGGCAAAAAGGACTTTGACTCAGGGTGCTAAAATCTAGGTAACTCTGGCAGTGCTTGTACTTCTTCAATGAGTATAAACAATTTCATTTGGCATCTAGTTAGTCAAGGAAAACTAGTTATATTAGTAAGTTCCCCGATGGCACTCTTCTTCCAACTTCCTCCCTTCTATGGTTATCTCCTAAGTAAAACTCCTTCTTAGCCTAGCACTTCCCTACTTCTTCCCTAGGTGTAATTTTTAATAAATCAACAATGAATTTAAAAGCATCTTTCAAGCACTCCCTACTATGTGGTAGCCACTGTTCCCAGTAATGGCTTCTTCTGCTCTGGGGTTTCTATCTCTCTCCCATGTCCTGATGTCCAAGGCCTCTCCCCAAGACCTCCTCTGCCCAGCTGAATTTGTCTGGAAAAGTCCATTTGAAAACACCTTTCATGCTGCTTGTCCAAGAGTGTGATGGATGGTATTTGCCCCAGATACCAGAATATCTGCATTCAGGAGGACTTTGAGCAAATCATCACCTTCTCTGGGTGTAATGGAAAGAATCCTAGACCAGGGTCTAGGAATACAGAGACCTAGTCTTAGACCACTGACTGACTTATGACTTTAGATAAGTCACTTCTTCTCTCTGGTATAGTTACTTGTTTGGAAAAATGAGGGTGTTGGACCAAGAGTGCTCTAAAATCCCTCCTAAACCTGAGTTCCATGTTCTAAGTTCCTTCCCAACTCTGACATTCTATGTTCAATGCTCTAAGGTCCTAGCACTAATTCATTAATTTTGAATTCCATGTTTTAAGTTCCTTCCCAACTCTGCCATTTTATGTTTGGTGTTCTAAGGGCCCTCCCAATCTGTGTTTCCTATCTTGTAAGACTTCTTCCAGCTCTAATATTCAGCATTTTAAGGTCCCTTCCAACTCTAGCATTCTTTGTTCTCAAGTCCCTCCCAGTTTTAACATTCTATGTTCTAAAATTCCTTCCATCTCTGAGAGTCTATATCCTATATTCAAAGGTCCCTCATCTCTGGTGGTTCTGTGGGTCTATGAAAGCAACTAGAGGACCTCTCTGGACCCAAAAGTAATCCAGGAGAAACTCTGATCAGTTAACACTCCTGCTCCTGTGGGGCAAACTAGTGCTAATATTCCAATTGTTCCTTTATCCCAGCCCTAAATGCCTACCTGATAGGTTTTGTTCCTTGTGTAACACTACCCCTGGGCTCACTTCCCTAATCAGCACTTTTAGCTTGGTTTCACAAAGGGGAAACTGTTACTATTTTTTAGGTTCTAGTGGTAACCCTGTAGGTATATCCAGTAGATCTGCAGTTCACAAGCCCCAACCAGTATGCTTTCCCTTAACAATCTGACAGTAGATTTAGTTCTTTAGAAAAGGCATTTACTCACATGGCATAGGAAGAACAGTAGTTACAAAGCATTTCCCCCCCCCCAAACCAGGAGCATACTCTCCTATAAATATACACAAAGTCCATGAAGGAAAAGAATGGGTACAAATTTAAAACGCAGTGGTACTGAAACACACATGTAAGAAGCACCCACAGCCATGGTAGCTCACAACTCTGAAACCACAAAGTCTTGATGTCCTTTCTTTTTCTGGGAAGGTCCCCATGAAGTTTACTGTGACATGGTATCAATGATGAATGAGTTGCTCTGAGGATCAGCTGTGGTGCCTCCTCAAAGGCATAGCTAGAGTTGCTTATCTCTGCTAGATAAGCAACTCAGCCAGGCTTGCTTCTCATAGGGTTAACAGATCAGGCTGCTGCTGGGGGCATCAAGCAGGTCCTTACCAGGCTCAGGTATTGTGATGCTAGAACAGAGAGGTTGCTCATCTGCTAGGCATCTGCTCTTGGACATGGCAAGGCATGGACTCTCTGAGCTTATACCTCAATAAGCAACTGAAGTCTTTGGCTAGCTTCAGCCACTGGTTTGGCTGGATGATACCATACTCTCTTTTGCTAGAGCATTATAATAGTCTTTTCATCTGGAGTTCTACCGGTACTTTTTCAGCAACACCAACAGCCCTTAGCCCAGGATTAGAAGAAACCTATCTTTCAGCTATTTTTCACCTCCATGGTAAAAAATTCAGGGCCATCTCCAGTTATTCTGATCTATATCTTGCCACTGAACCCAGATGGCTCTGAAGGAGAGTGAGGCTGGTGACCTTGCATGCCCTCCCTCACTCAAATCCAATTCACTTGCATGTTGTAGCATTGCCTTCCTGATGTCATGGTCCTCGTCAAGAATGAAGGACAAACAACAATAACCATGCAGGAAGCAGGAGAGCTCTAGCCTCTTCTGTTCAGCAGTCCTTCCCTATCCAAAGCAAGATGCCTCAGTAAGCCACTCTCTCTACCTTTGTCTGTGGTGATCAGGTTTGATTCTTCCAGTTAGACTTCCCAGACTGCCCTTGGTGTCTTATGCAAATGAGTGGCTAGGGACAAAGTGATGAATACACTCTGTACTTTAGAGGCCATTTCATTGTCTTGCTTGGTCTCTTCATAAGCAAATGAACTGTCAAAACCTCACATTCTTTCTAAGACAGAATTTTCCCTTTTTACCTATAGGTCTTTCCCATTACATTTCACTATCTCTGTCTTTTTTCTCTTTCAGCCTTTCTGAAAAACAAATGGAGAAAAAGCACTTGTCTTATGGTTTGTGAAATCTTCTTAAATCTACCTTGTTTTTAAGTGAATCTAAAATTTAATTCAATTAAAATTAATTAAGTGTGTTAATTAGTATAATTAATTAGAAATCAGATAATGTCAGAAGGGAAGGGGCCTTAGAGATTAGCTAATCTAGCCACCTACTTTTACAAGATTAAATCCTTGAGAACCAGAGAGAAGTGACTTGCCTAAGGTTACCCAATGAGTTAGTTGTAGGGCCACACAAGTATCCTGGCTTACAGTTTGATTCAATTTGATTCAACAAACATTTACTAAATGAACATTACTATATTCAAGGCCCTGTGCTGGGGACACAAAAACAAAACCAAAATTGGTGCCTGCCTTGCCTTCAAGAAGCTTTCCTTCTAATGGAGAGCCTCTTTCCAGGGATCTTTCCACTAGACACTCCCCTCTAGTCTATATTTTTGGGTTGGTTTTTTTTTTTTTTGAGAGGGGAAGGTAGGGCAATTGGAGTTAAGTGACTAGCCCAGGTCACACAGCTAGTTTTTTTCTGTGTATGTTAAGTGTCTGAGGCCAGATTTGAACTCAGGTCCTCCTGACTCCAGGGCTGGTGCTCTATCCCCTGTACTACCTAGCCGTCCCTCTAGTCTATATTTTGAAATCTGGAACATCATTTCATAACTTCCATTGAGAGAACTAGCAGTTGATGTTCTTAAAATCAGAACAGGCAATTACTGAATTAATGTGAAACCTTGATCAAGTCCCTTTCCCCTTTCTAGGCCTCAGTTTCCTCATTATGCAATGTAAAGTACATACTAATATTTGCATATTAGCATAATAGGAATAATTATTATTGTTCAGGACATTAACCCATCATGGAGACAATAACCTGACATCTGGTCCCCAGTTACTTTCCCCGCCCCCATCTTTTCCTTTGTAACATCTTAGGGTTGCCAAGGAGATAGAGATGCTGGAGATGTGCATGGGATGAGCAGGATGGAGATCTCCCAGCATGCCACTCCTTGGCAACTCTACCATCAGGCTTTCCACCTTTCCAGGCTACCAGAGTCAGCTAGAGAAGACCAGCAACTCAGGTCTGCTCTGAAATCTTCATGGCCTCCTGATTAAAGGCCTCGTTCTCCCCTTCCTCACCAGATTTAGAGGGTACAGATCTGATCCTTTGTCTTTCAAACAGGGGAAGGAAGACATAGAGTCTGAATTTCCAAGAGTTGGATAAAGTTTTCTCAGCACACAGGCTCCGTCCCACTGTCCCACACACTCTGAGAGTATCCCCTGCTTCCAGCCTTTCCTCCTCCCTTACAAAAATTCTTCCACTTCTGGGTCTAAATCCACAGTTCTCTCCTTCGCCTCCCCCAAGCCTTCATGGACCACCACCATCTCCCTTCCCACAAGGATCCCCTTCATCCGCCATCCTACACTTACTGTGTCTCTTCTTCTCTTGGCCTTCCACACACATAGCACAGCATCATCAAAGTATGTCCGCTCTGATCTTTGTAAAAATCTTGCCTCCAACTCCACCCTCAAACTGGGAACTTCCTTAGGGCAGGCCCAGGTCCTTTCCTCTTCTTGAGCTTCCGAAGGGCAGAAAACAAACCTGCTCCTCCTCTGTCTCCTCAACACAGGATTAGATGTTTTGTTTTGTTTTGTTTTGAAAGGCAATCCTGGTAAAGGATTTTACCTTTACTTTACTTTACTTTACTTTACTTTACTTTACTTTACTTTACTTTACACTGGTAAAGTGACTTGTCCAGGGTCACATACCTAATAAGTGTCAAATGTCTGAGGCTGGATTTGAACTTAGTTCCTCCGGACTGTAGGGCCAGTGTTCTACCCACTGTACCACTTAGCTACCCCAGAATTAAATATCCTTAATGGTTCCAGAAAGACTCCATTGAACTGAATTGCTAGAAAGCTTATTAAACACATGTTTTTCCTATTAATGATACTTACTTACATGAGAGGTAGTGTGGTGCAAAGATTGGTCAGCCTGCAATGGAGTCCAGAAGAGCTGGACTGAGTCCTTCCATACTGAGTATGTGACCCTGAACAGTTACTAAACCCTCTGTGCCCTAGACAATTCTCTAAGGCTCTAAGCTTTAAAGAAGGTACCTATCTGCATTGTGGAGGAAATTTCTTGTTGTGGGACCTTTCTACAGTAATAAAAATCACAAATCCAATAATGAAAAATAAAGATCCTAATTTGACCTTGTATTTACACAGCATCTTTTCTCCTTAGAACTCAAAGTGCCCTCCCATCTGTTGGCTTCTTTATCTTCCTACGAACTTTTGGAGCTCTCAGAAAAGGCATGTGATTTCATGAAGTTTCCAGGATCCAAGGGTTTACAGTAGCTAGCCAGAAGACCTGGGTTCAGATCGTAGTTCTGTCACTCTTTGTGTAACCTTATATAAGCCACTTAACCTCGCTGTGCCTCGGTGTCCTCATCTCTGCAATGAGGAAGGTTGGAGGAGAGGACTTCTGAGGTCTTTCTTGGGTCTAAGTCTTTGATCCTCTGATTCTCTGAAAAACAAAACCCAGAAGTCAGTACTCTCTCACTGAGGGAAGACTCCCATGACCCAGGCACATTCCAACACATTCAAAGCTGGAGCAGCAGCATCAAGATCACATATCCCATTACCAGCCCCTCCATTCACCCACCTCAGAGGCTCTCCCACAGGGCTCTGTTTAGTCAGCTCAAATAAGAGTCTCAAGGCTCCTGCGGGCACCAATGACAGCCCGGTGCCTGTGTGGCCAGCCAGCTGCTCCCCTGCTTTCCCCTGCCTCCAGAGGCTGCAAAACGAAGACCATATGCAGCCTGAAAGGAAACACAATACTACCATCATGTAAATTGCATTCAGCTTCCCCAACACTGGCTTTCTGGCCCCATTAATATTCCAACTCTGCCATTGTTAGTTATGTGACCTTCAACTAGTCTCTCATCCTCAGTTTCCTCCCATACAAAATTAAGGGACTGGACTAAATGACCCCCTTCCCACCAGCTCTAAAAGGCTATAATTCTAGACATTAATGGAGAAGTGCTTGGACCAGAGTGGCAACAGGGCTGTCTACCTTGTGAAACTGGGTCCCATTCTATACTAATAACATCAAGAAACCTTTCAGAAGAGACCTTCTGGTGGGATGGAAAGAACCCTAGAAGAGGGGTCAAGAGACCGTCTTCCTTTCAAGCAACAACTGACTCTGCATTTGTAACCTGAGTGCTAGGGATTCTTGGAAGGAAAGAAAGACTCTAGGAAGAAAGTGACATGTTGAAATGGTGGCACTTCCATCATGTCCCTATTGTCACACTAGAGACTTCAGGGCATTTCCCCTTGGGTTAGGTCTGAGCCTCTCTTTATGGAGCTCAGTTATCTCACTCCCAATGGGAGACTGCATTTACGCTGTGTGTTGTATGCTATATATTCATTCTCCTGTGTGTACACTTTCTGATTTCTGTTTGCTATCAGTTTGGACAAGTGGATTTATTTGCTATTTGCTATGTGCATTGTTATAAAACTGGTATTTGGTTGGAAGGAGTCAAGCCTTTTCATATATAACTTGGAGCCCTCCCTCCCTGTTAAGGGACAGTGATCAGGAGGACAACATGAATCTAAAAATTCTTTCTCCTAGACAGAATATTTAAGGAAGTAGATGGATAAAATTCTATCCATGTAGCCCTTCTCTCTGAGGAGAGCAGAGTGGCCAGCCTCTGGCCCCAACCTTCTCCTTCCTCTCCTGGCAAGAATCAAAGTCTCCCTTAGAGAAGGATGGGGGGAGAGGAGACTGTAATCTATTCTTGCCTCCCTTTGAGATACCTCTAGACAGACCCATGTAGACATGCACAACCTGCAGCAGCGACATACCACATCCCTACATGTGTAATGGGGCTGATAGTGACTGAAGCCTAAGCTGAAGGGGGAAGGGAATGGAGAGTCCCAAATCTACAGGGAGGACGTTGTCATTGTTGGATGAGGTGGAGGTAACAATGAACAAAAACCACAGCAGCGTCTTATACTCTCTGCACCTTTCAATCAATTGTATGACTATACAATTATGATCTTGCTAAAGAAAATTGGCTACGAAAGTACACTAGGTCAAAAACAGGGTGATTTCGTTACTACCTTGTTAATTTCTTTTAAAAACTGGGTTTGTCATCTCATTATTATAAGGAGCTCCAGTGAAGAAGATCTTCTACCAATGTAGAATTTCCTCATGCATCTTCTCTGCAACAGTAGAGTCTTAAGGAGTTTCCTGGGTTACTGAGGGGGTGACTTGTTCAAGGTCACTTAGACCAGAACTCAGGTCTTCCTGTCTCCAAAGCCAGCTCTTTATCTGCTATTCAACAAACTGTATAAATCATAAGTTCAAAGTTATATGTACAATAAGGGAAAAAGAGAGGGAGAGGGGAGTAGAGGGAATAATATGACCTCAGAAAAGCTGCTTTCTCCTTAGACCTCTTTCCAGAACTGTAAACATATTTTGATATTTGAACAGCCCACAATCTCATCTTCATGGTCAATCCTTTTGCTGACATTCATGTGACCATTACAACCCATCCACATCTAAGATTCTTGTCCATATGCTCCCACTTGTCCTCCATAGAGAATCTGCCCAATTGATATATACTATATACTAGTCTATAAAATGAGGGTGAACACGTGTCACAAAAGATTCCTTCCTACATTGTCTGAGTCTAAGTCTGAGATGCTGTTGGGAGCAGAGAGAACTCAGAGATCAGAAACTAAAATGAAACCTACTGTTACAGTAGAAGGAGATTAACAACACAGGAGAAGGCTCCTGGCCATAAGAACGTCCACAATATGGAGGCTCTGTATGAAATATAACATGGAGGTATATTTTAGACACCAGATCCTAAAAGGAAATTGGGCATCAGATTAATTGAGTTTTAACAAGAAACAAACTCATACAAATATATAAACTCAGGGCTGCTAATGGGACTGAAATCTAATTCAAAAAAAGGATGCTCTGAATTGGCCCTAGCTGACTCTGGATGTTGGATGTGGGAAGGGTGAGCCACCTGAGGGAGGCCCTAACCACAAAGTTCAGTGCCAGGCTGGGAATACTGGCTAACCGTCTAGCTAAAGGCACCTGGGCTATCCACCAAAGAGGGCCTTAATAGTAATTCTGGTGCCCAGGGTAAGTACCCCAAACTACCTGAGGCAAACACAAAATGTGTCCTAAAGTCAAAACAAATTTAACTGGGTAATGAAGAGACTTTGGAGAAAGAGCTCAGACTTTGGGAAACAAGGCCTAGAGGGGAAAGAACTTGGGGCACCTCAAAGCCACTTCGGGGAGACCAGGCCTGGAGAGAGGAACAGAGCTGGGCAGAGGAAGAGCTCCCTAGTGTGTTGGGAGATCTCAGGATCCCACCTCAGTCAGACAGCAAAACTAAGTTCTGAGCCCCTTCTAGAGGGCATGTTAGACTCCTCAGGCCTTGTTTCAGGACAGAGAAGATACCCGCAACTTCCCACCCCACTTCTGGCCCAGCCTCCAGCTAGTTACACCCTCTACACTGACCGACTGGCCCTTGGAAAGAAAGCCACCTTGAGGCCAACTCAATAACTGATGAGTCCCTCCCTGGAACTACCATATCATAAGAAAGACCAGTCATGATTCACACTCCCCATTTCCTCCTCACTCTCCCAGCTCCCCCACCTCTACAGCGACTGATTATTCTAGCAGAGGTTCCCATATGCACCCTTCCTCTCCAGCTTCCCTTTACATTTTTTTCTTCCCTTCATTTAATATAAGCTCCTTGAGAACAGGGACCAGCTTATTTTCTAGTTTTTCTATCTGTCTATCTATCTATCTATCTATCTATCTATCTATCTATCTATCTATCTATCTATCTACCTATCTCTCTATCTATCTCTCTCTATCTATCTATCTATCTATCTATCTATCTATCTATCTATCTACCTATCTACCTATCTATCTAATTTGTCTATGTATCTATTGCTACTGACCCTGGGGTCTTCTGGGAAGATAGAGTCTGACCTTGAGACCCAGTGGTCAGAGCACACTAAGATCAGTCTGTCCCAGCTCCTGGGCTCTCCATGACCACTCTGGTGGTTCCCTTGTTTGATCCAGAGGAAAGGGGACTTTCCCATCTTAAAAAATCCCCAAGGCTCTGCCCCAAATGAAAGAAATACCAGGATTCATGCTGAATCTGCCAACTCCAGAATTTTTCTCTCCAGAGGATTCCAAAGATTCCTTCTTCTCCAGAAATGGGCTTGATCCCAGATGACTGTTTGTGATTCTGATGGGGGGGGGGGGGAAAGACTGACAGCATCTTGGGTCTCCCTAAGCTCCTACTTTAGGATGCAGTGGGCAAACCTCTGCTCCAATCCTGTCCTCCAACTCAAGAAAAATGTCTCCTAAGGTCAGAGGAATCTCTCAATAATTATAATAATAGCTCCAACTTCTATAACATTTTAAGATTCATGATAACCACAAAAATATAAGGGAAAGCATTGAAAGGCCTCAGAATTCTCCTCCATGCATGACCAGTGGTGACTCTAGAGTACTGGCAGGGGAGCTGGACAGAGAAGGGGTGGAGAGAAAGGATTGGCTCTAGGAGAGAAATCTAACATGACCCGTGTTCAGACATGGCCTATGTGTTGACTCACTTTGCTGGACTGCACTGATTTGTTCCAAGGGAGGATTCTATGGAGTTGGTTGGGGGGAGTCCCTAGGAAGTGATAGTACCTGGAACATAGTAGGTGCTTCATAAGTACTCTTGAGTGACTGACTATAAAAAAGAAAAAGAAGACTACATTGACAGAATATTTGAAATAAATTTTTTAAAAACACCTGAAGGTTTATAAGGAGCTTTTTTTATACCAGCTCCATGAGGCAGGCTGTGCAAGTATTTATTCCCCCACATTTTACAGATGAGGAGACTCAATAGAAGAAATAAATGACTTGTCTATGGTTATCCAGTAAATGTCAGAGTCAGATTCCAACCTTAGATTTAGAGTTGAAAGGAGCTTTAGACATGATAAGAGTCCTCATTTTTTCAGATAAGGAAACTGAGGCCCCTTAGACTCTTGACTTGCCCAAGGTCACACAGCTAGTATCTGAGGCAGGATTTGAACTCGGGTCTTCCTGACTTCAAGACCACCACTCTATCTATTCCACCACCTTGCCTTCAGAGCCTTCAAGTCCAGGGTTCTTTCAACTTCATTGAATCATAAGGTCATAGACGTGATGACTAAGAAGTTATCTCCTTCAGCCCACTCATCTGACACTTGCTGAGTTCTCAGCCCCTTCACCTGACCACACCAGCCTCTCTCCTGGTCTAGAAGTTCTCAAGTCTCCATACCAGGAAGCAGAAAGATGCACATACTAAAACCAGCTTGTAAATTCACTTTTATTTTCACTAACTCATCCAATAATAGCTCCCATTTTTAAAGATCTTGAACATTTGAAATGTTTTCCTCCCAACAACTGGGAGGTCAGCAGGGTGATTATTATTATTATCATTTCACAGGGCAAAAAAACTGAGTCTCAGAAGGGGAAGATGACCTTGATCCAAGGCATACACCAACTAAATGGCAGAATTCCTGCTAGAAGCCATGCCTCCTTCCGGGGGCAGAGCCAAGATGGCAGCGTAGGAGCAGCAAGGTCCCGCAGCTCCCACACAGCCATCCTAGACACCCATAAAATATGACTCTGGACAAATTCTAGGACTCTCAAACTCACAAAAATACAGAAAACACATCTGTCCTGGAAGACAGCTCGGCAGCAGGGGATCATCGGGGCAGCCTGAAATCAAAACACAGCCAGGCCCCAGGGCAGTCAGGAGGAGCCTAGCTGAGCTGCCCCAGCCAGTCTACAAGAGAGAAGATCTACAGCCTCCAGCAACTCCACATCTACCAAGGTGTGAAAAATAGGGATTAGAGAAAGGCAGCTCAGCAGGAGGGGCTCATCCTGCAGGCCTGCAGGCCAGGAGCCGAGACCAGCCCAGCCTGAAACCTCCACACAGCCTGGCTCCAGGGTGGCCAGGAGGAGCCAAGCCTCCCAAGCCACAGCGTAAGTCTACTTCAGAGAAGATCTAAAGCACCTTGAGCAATCTCCACATCTACTAAGCCAGGATTACAGAAGGTCAGTGAAAGTGAGTGAGCTTTCAAGCTAAATTTGGGGGAGGAAAAGCAGTTCAGCCAATCTACCCCCAGGGCAAGGAAGCAGGGGGGGAGGGGCAGGAACTGCTTCAGAGCCCCTGGCCTGCAGATCCTGCAGGGGGCTGAGTATTGATCAGGGCCAAGTGCTCTTGGGTTGAGCGGCCTGGATCTGGATCATAGTCTTGGGTGGTGGTCCTGGGGAGCGCTTTCAGCAAGCTAAAGCTGGGTGGGGCCTGCAACACCCCCCTAATAGCTCTAGCAGCTGGGAAAACCCCAGCGATTTGGAACAGAGATTTCCCCCCTGGAAGCAGTTTCACAAAGCTAAAAAAAACCCAACCAATTAATTGACTGGCCAACATGAAGAAAAGGAAGCAAAATAAGAGCAGCAATAAAACTCTAGAATCCTTTTTTGTGGACAAAAAGGATTAAAGCATGGAACGGGAGGAAGACAACACAGTCAGAACTCCCACACCAAATGCTTCCAAGACACTTGAAGAATTCCTAGAAGCCATAGATAATCTGAAAAAGGACTTTGAAAAACAAATAAGAGAAGTGGAGTAAAAATTAGCAAGAGAAATGAGAATGATGCAAGAAAATCATGAAAAGAGAGTCAACAACCTGACTGAAGAAAACAACATATTAAAAAATAGATTAATCCAAATGGCAAAAGAGGCCCAGAAAGCCAATGAGGAGAAGAATGCCTTAAAAAGTTGAATTTCCCAGATGGAAAAAGAATCTCAAAAGCATTCTGAGGAGAATAATTCCTTCAGAATTAGAGTGG
>CM053601.1:142656817-142703386 GCA_028646575.1 Pseudocheirus occidentalis
CTACCCTGAACCACTCATTACTGGAGTCTGACCTCATCTGACTCCTCCTGAAGACCCTCCCCAATCTCCTCCTCTGGACCACCCCTAGATTCCTCCCACAACCTTATTGTATATAGAACCCCATCTTCCCTCCATGTGGTGTGAGAGCGCCATGAGATAGCTTAGCACAGACTTGCTCAGGGAGAGCGCCATGGGATAGATAGACTTTGCTTTGTGAGAGCACCATGAGATAGCTTAGTAGAGACTTGCTCTGTGAGAGCACCTTTAAATGGCCTAGCATTCCACGTGGCGAACTTGAACTTTCAATAAACTTTACTTTTTCCTTGGCTGAGAAGACTTGAGTGGAATTCTTTCAGCAGGACCCGGCATGTTGGTATTTTGGGGTCTCAGGCAGCCCTAACCCTCTTTGGGCTCCTCTTCACTATCATACTAAGAAAATAAATTCATTCCAAAAAATGTCATTAATTCCATTCAATTCACCAAGCATTTGTTGAGTGGCTGCTAGGCAATGGGCACAGTATTAAGCATGGGAAGATACAAAGACAAAAATAAAATAGACTATGACTACAAGAAATTTACATTCTGTTGGTAGGGAGGGTGAGAGGGAGACATGTAAATAGATATACAGATATAAATAGCATTGATTAAGTGCCCATTGTATACAAGGTCTTATATATAAGGAGCTAGGAATCTGAGTGCACTGGGATAATAGAGGCATTAGAGAGCATAAAAGAGTGGAGAAGGCACTCCATACTGAGAATAAGGAGATCTGAATTTCAATTCTAGATGTGCCACCAAAAAAATGGCTACAACTTGGACAAGTCATCATCCCTCACTGAGTTTAAGTGTCTTCATCTGTAAAAATGAAGGCATTAGATTGAATAATCCCCAAGGTAAATCACAAGGTTTATGAGTCTATGAGATCACAGCCTGCCTTAAAAGAGTGCCTGGGGCCATTAGTTATCTAAGAATGAGTAAATTTGCTAGAGCTCTACCCAGAAAAGCTACCCACTATGCTTTTCTCCACTGCCTCATGAGTCACTTGAGACTTTGATTTTCAACCAAATAGTTTCACTGAGAGAACATTTGTGTTTAAAAAAAAAAAAGGTGAGTTTTTGTGTTGGGGAGTATATACATGAAGACTCTTTACACCTTCTCAAAATACTTTAAAATAATCCCCAGTTTTCTTCTTTTTTAATCCTGTCTCTGAAGAGGTAGCCCTTCTCCTTGTCAAATTCAGCCTTTCTGTATGAACTCTGGATCCAGTCCCTCCTCCATCCAGGCTCCTCCAAGAGATTACATCAATTAATCCCTTCCTCTAATCTTCTGTTCCTAGTGGTGTCTTCTCTGAGCTTTGATAAGTGGAGTGGTAAAAGAGGAGAATATAGTCACAGAGTAGAAGGGATCTCAGAACCCATTTAGGGAAACCTCTACTTCAACAAAAATGTCTTCTACAACATACCATTTAAGCATAAAGACCTCCAGTGGTGAACAAGCCACCACCTTCTGAGTCAGTCTACCCTCATTTTAGGACAGTCATGACTCTTAATTCCTTATATAGAATCTAAGTCTGTCTACCCTAGCCATTGTTAGGGCCAGTCCAATTGACAGCCCTTTAAATAATGGAAGTCAGGGGTGGCTAAGTGGTGCAGTGAATAGAGCACCAGCCAGGGAGTCAGGAGGACCTGAGTTCAAATCCAGCCTCAGACACTTAATACAAACTAGTCATGTGACCTTGGGCAAGCCACTTAACCCAATTGCCCTGCCCTCCCACCTCCAAAAAAAGCATAAAGAAATCAATGAATAAATAAATAAATAAATATCAGAAGTCCACTACCATGCCTTCCTTAAATCTTCTCCAAACTTTTTGTTTGTCCAGTTCATGTCTGTCCAGTCATATCTGACCTTTATGACCCCACGGACCACAGAATATCAGGCTCTTTTATCCTCCCCTATCCTTAAAGCCTGTCCAAGTTCATGTTGATTTTTTCCATGACACGATCTAACCATCTCAGAACCATCAAGTTCAAACTCTTCCCTTTACAGGGGAGAAAGTTAAGAAGATTGACCAAGGCTGTTTGGAGAATAAATGGCAGGTTTTGTCCTCTGACTCCAAATTCCAGGATTCTTTTCAATGAATCAAAGTGATCTGGGATCAATCTCTTTAGAATAATTTATCCCCACTAAAGAGACTGCCCCAAAATGTAACAGAAATATAGAAAAAGGGATAAAATCATCCTTGGTTTTACAATAATAAAAAATAAAACATTGACTTTATCCATTAAAACAAGATGTATAGGGATTTTCTGTGGGCTTTTGTTGTTCCAACAGCAAGAACAAAACAACTTAATGGACAATAAATATACCATGAAGGGAGAAAAGAAGTATTTTCCCAGAACCAAGCTGGTTTTCCTCATCCTAGCTCTATTTGATCACCATTGGCAGCTTAGGTAAATACATATATGTTTGTGTATGTGTGTGTGTATATACACACATACAAATTTGCATGCACATACACCTGTTATTTTATGTACAATAAAGGACTTGGGAGTAAAAGGACACAATCAAAGAAAAAAGAAAACTATACTTTGGTAGTTAGGATATGAACAAATCAAATCTCAGTTTTCTCACTGTGAATATATTATTTGCCTTGGGAGCACAGTTCTGGAGTCTGAGGGAAAGTTGTCTTTTTTAAGCAGACACCTCCCTTTGACCACTGGAACACATCGATTGCCTCTTCATTCTCTGTACCCAACTGTGCATGTGCCCGTTGCATTGACCGACTGCTCATCAAATTGGAATCAGATCTGTCTCATTGACAGATCTAGTTGTTTGAGCAAGATAGCAGCTTAGCCACTTTCTCCAGGCCCCTTTAAAGTCTTCAGCCCTCAATAAAAAGAAGGTGGGGGGGGCAGGATTTATGCACCAGATACACAGTAATGATAACAGAATTCACAAAGAAGCTAGAACCAAGACAACTCTAAATCTCCAATCTTGTGATCCTAAGAGACAGAAAAAGAGTACATGGTGTGGTTTAGAGGAAAAAGTAGTGGAGGTAGAGTCCAGAGTACAGAGGAAAAAGAGCTAGGTCTGGAGGGAGGGAGACCTGAGTTCAAATCCAGACTCAGATACTTATTGCTGTGTGACCTTAGGTATGTCACTTAGCCTCTGTTTGCCTCTATTTTCTCAATTATAAAGCGGAGATCATAATAAAAACTAACTCTTTGGGTTGTTGTGAGGATCAAATTAAAAAATAACTAAGTACTTTATAAATAGTATTTATTATTAAGAGATGATATTTGTAAAAAAATATTACTTATTATTATTATTATCTTTATTATATTAGATAATATTTGTAAAAAGTGCTTAGCAAAGTGCCTGGAACATAGTAAGCGCAATATTGTGGTTGTTGTTCAGTTGTTTTCAGTGACCCCACTTGGGGTTTTCTTGGCAGAGATACTAAGTGGTTTGCCATTTCCTTCTCCAACTCATTTTACAGACGAGGAAACCAAGGCAAACAGGGTTAGGTGACCTGCCCAGAGTCACACAGCTAGTAAGGCTCTGAGGCCAGAACTGAGCTAACTCCAGGCCCAGCACTCTATCCATTCATTGTACCACTTAGCCTCCTTAAGCATTATATAAGTGTTACTCATTCTTTTAATTAAATGAGATAATATTTGCTTTTAAAAAATGCATTGCATATAAATGCTTGTTCCCTTCCCTTCTGTTCCACCCTTGTGCTGCTACTTATTACATAATTCACTTAACCTCTCTGGGTGCCTCAGTTTCACCATCTGTAAAATGAAGGAGTTGTACTAGATAGCCTCTCAGACCTGCCAGCTCTGAAACTGTGAGCCTATGAAAGAGCCAGAGGCAGACAGAGAAGAGACAAGAAGCAGGGAGGACACAGCTAAGGATAGGGGAGGGGTGAGGAGGGAAGAGGACAGATAGGAAGGGAGCAGGGGAGAGAGAAGAAGAGGCAAAGAAAAGTGAAAAAGGAGAAGATGAAGACACTGATGAGCCCTGAAAGCCCAGAAGAGTAGAGGACCCTGTCCAGATGAGAGTGTAGTGAGGTATGATTAACAGTAGGGAAAGCTAAGATTTACTGTGTGCTGGGCACCATGCAAAGAACTTTTCAATGATATCATTTCATTCCCATTACCACCCTAGGAGGGAGGTATTGTTATTATTCCCATTGTACAGATGAGGAAACAAAACTAAAGCAGAGATTAAATAGCTTGCCCAGCATCAGCCAACTAGTAAGTGTCTATGGTCAGATTTGAATTTGAGACTTCTTGACTCCAGGTTCACAGATCTGTCCATTGCACCACCTTGCTGCCAAGAGACAGAGACATATAGTAAAGTACCGTACTTGGGGTAGAGACCTCAGCTCCAGGTCAAGCTCTGACAAGCACTAGCTGTGTGATCTGTGACTGGTCAGTCTCCTCTGGGCCCCTTGCCTCTTCTGGAAAATGGAAGGAAGAGTTGCAGATGACCTAGCACACCAAGCTCTTGGGAGGGAAGCACATGAGCAGCCCTAACACTACAGAAACAGGGCTATTGTTCCTTTTCCACAAACACAGAGTCCAGCCCTCTCTGGGTCCAGCAGGGAAGACCTGGACCTGAAGAAAGGAGACAAACACACACCCATCCAAAAGCTGTAGCAGGCCGGGAAGAAAGCTGACTAAACCCAGGCACCAGGGCCAAAGTTCTCTCCACCCACTCTGCCACGAGCAGCCATTTTGTAGAACGTTGGATGTTATTTACCTTGTAGGAAGAAAAACATCCCTTAGGGAAGGAATGCTGTTTAAGTCACCCTGGGAGAGCCACTGTCACCTCCTCAGTCACTCCACGGGTGTTTACTGATAGGGGTAGCGTCAGGAACAGGCTCTGCCCTCAGTTGGAGGGAAAGAGAGGAGGGAGGACCTACTCCCTCTAAGTCATCCTCCCCAGACTGTGAGCTCCCTGAGGGCAGGGCTTAGATCTGCTCTTTTCTCTTCTCTAGACTTTGAGTCATCTCAGGATGGGATTCAAGAACATTGCTTCAATGCACTACATTTGTTGTTGTTACGGAGCCGTTCCAGCCATGTCCAACTCTTTGTGATCCCATTTGGGGTTTTCTTGGCAATGATACTAAAGTGGTTTGCCATTTCCTCCTCTAGCTCATTTTGTGGATGGGGAAACTGAGGCAAAAGGGTTAAGAGATCTGCCCATGGTCACACAGCTAGTGTCTGAAGTTAGATTTGAACTCAGGTCTTTCTGACTCTAGGACCAATGCCACCTATCTGTCCAATGTATGAAATTAGATAAGAATTAAATGGGATAAAGGGTAGCCAGATGGCTCAGTGGATAGAGTACTGAGTCTGGAGGTGGAAAAAACCTGAGTTCAAATCCAATCTCAAAGACTTCCTAGTTATATGACTTTGGGCAAGTCACTTAACCCTATTTCCCTCAGTTTCCTGATTTGTAAAATTATCTGGAGAAAGAAATGGCAAACTACTCCAGTAGTTTTACCCCAGTAGGCTTTACCCCAGCTGGGGTTGCAGAGAGTTGGACAGGAATGAAGCAAAATAAAAGATTCTGGATATAGGGGGTGGCTGCTGAGATCATCATGCTTAGAGCTCATGCTTCTAAGGAGAGACCCAAAAACAGCACAGAGAGCAGCAGCCAGAAAAGAAAGAGAAATAATCAGGCTTTCTGGGGTACATGGGGGGTGGGCAGAAATAATCTCAAGAAGAGTGGTCGTATAGAATGGGCACAGGAGCTGGGTGCCCCACTGGGGCTCTGGGGCACATGGAACAAAATGCCCTTTCCCAACAAGTCAAGTCTGGTGGGTTTTCTTAGGCTATTATCTGGATCTGGCAGAACCAGGCACTGGAGGAAGGGAACAAGGATCCTGGGCCTGGGGACTGGTGCCGATCTGCACTATCATGGGGAGAGAAGGCTCCTGGGGAACTGGCCGAAAGATTAGATATCAACTCCCTGCTGGCCTCAGGAGAAGGGGCTTTGGTCCACGATTGTTAGTTTTACTAAAACAAGGTAACTCAGGGGTTTTGAGCAGAGGCTATTGCTGGGGTCATTATATGTCATCTAGTCCAATGCTATCATTATATAAACAAGGAAACTGAGGCCAAGGGAGGTGAATTGATTGACCCAGTGTCACTCAGGTCCTCTAACTGCAGAACCAATGGTCTTTCTTTCCATCTTGGCCGTTGTCTTGACACATCTTTTTTCTTCAAATCCCAGGTCCGAGGCCCACTCCCTCCCCTTCCTCTACCCTCTGGTTCCCTGAATGCCTTCCACTGTAGTCAATGGGTGGGCTTGGGCCCTGGCGAAAGCCCAACCCCTCACCCACATGCAGGTGGCTACCTTCTGCCTGGTTCAGTGCCCAGTGCCTCCCCCCTCCTGTACCCCTACCAAGTCCCCAGATTCAACTCTTTCCTGTACAACATGGACTCTCACTCCATTCTCTGGAGAAGCTTTGGAGGGGGAAGGCAGAGAAGGGGAGCAGTATCTCAGGATGGCTGGGTCAGGGGTGGGGGGAACAGAGCTGAAGAGAAGAGAGTGAGAGAAAAGGACCTCTCCACTATTGAAAACCATCAGCCATCAACTCCCTGCAGGCAGTGGGAGCCCAGTTCTTTCCAGCTGGGCCCCCAAAGAACAGAATGACAAGAGCCTTTTATTAGAACTGCCCAAGTCTGGTGTTTCGGATCCTAGACTTTGCCAACATTTGCTTACTCTCCAAGCCCCTCTTTGAACAGAGTCCAAACACTTTGGCCAGGCCTTATTTAGCCTTCATTGAAACTCTGCCTGCCTCTGGGTGCCAGCTCCCGTGTCCCCTTCCCCTGCAGGTGGTAGGTTAGTGGGAGGGGGAGGGAGCCCTGGGCAGAACAGACCCAAGGAAAGAACAGGAGAGTGAAGGAAGCCAACGGCCACTGGACAAGGCATTATCTCCCAGGGAGAAACATGGATCCCAGAGACCCATCTGGCACATGAGCTCAGAGGGGCTTCTGTGCCCTGGGCATAGCAGTTAAGGGTGGGCTGGAGAGTGGCCTAGGGGAGACCATTTGAATGTGTGGCCAAACCCCACTTTGGAAAAGACACCGATTGTTCAGTCTTTTCATAGGGTTTGTTCATTTTCCCTGTCTTTAAACTCTGGAACATTTCTCCCCATGGGGAGGGAGGAAACAAGGCCGGGAGGAAGAAAGGGTCAGTTACTGCCTTGGCTTCCATCTGTCTGGAATGGCTACCCTGAGAGGGACCTCACTAGAGTGCCTCCTGGCTGGTCTGGCCACCACACCACCTCCTCGTCCAGAGCAGGCCCTACCTCCTTAGCAAGACCAGAGAATAACAAAACACAACTGACCAATAATTGTAATGACAATCATAACATATTTCTATGGAGCTTTAAGGTTTACAAAACACTTTCCTGAAGGTTCTAATTGGAGAAGACCCCTGAGGCAATCTGGGTCATAAGATTATAAAGTGTGAAGCTGGAAGGGACCACACTTTACAGATGAGAAAACCCAGGCCCATGGAAGTTAAGTGACTTACCCAATATCACAAATTGAGTTAGACACAGTAGAATAAATAACAGAACCAGGACTGTAACCCAGGTGTTCTCATTTCCAGGCCAAGAGCACAAATGATCTATGCTATACTGCTTTCTCTGGGAGCCCCCAAAGACCGCTCCCGATTGACTCTCCCGTACATACAAGGCTGAACATTAGCAGGTCATCTGCATTATTTGCTAAATGTTTTCTGCACGGATCTTATCCCTCCCCAACCAGAAGGCATGGCCTGAGCCTGCTCTTCTTCTGCCTCCTTCATACTCTGATCTCCTTGAGGACACTCCTCTGTGTCCCCCAGACTGTCAGCTCCCTGAGGGCAGGGCCTAGCTGGTCTCCTCTTCTATCTCCCCCTACTCAGACTGGACTAAAGTCCTAAAAGTCCTGAAAGCAGGACTTGAGTCTCCCCTTCCTTTGCTCCTACTTCCAGGTAATGAATTTTCTACACAAAGTTGGGTTCACAATGGGGGCAGCCAGAGGGGCTCAGGAATTCCTGGTATAGGCACTGATTACACAAAGCCCAGGACTGGTTGCAGTTTAGGATTTTATAACTTAGGAGAATCAGAGAAGGAATGAACCCAGGCTCTGTCCCCAGGAAGGGCACAATCTTATGGAAGGTGGATTGATTTTGTCTCAAAAGGAGAACATTTGTCTCTCCACATCTCCTGGCTAGAGATCCACAATGCCACCCCCCCACCTACACGAGCACACGTGCGTGGGTACACACACACACACACACACACACACACACACACACACACACACATCCCACGATTGCAGCTACTCTGCCAGGACAGCAGGTAAGCCGGCCTCGATTATCCACTAGCTAGCAATGGCCAGGCCCATCTCTGGAGCTCCCGTCCTTTGGCGTCCAGGCCTGGACTCTGCTTCCAGCCTCCTGGCTGATGAAGGATTTATGGGGTGATGAGAGAGGAGGAGAGAAGAAGAGGTGAGGGTTTTGCAAGGAGGCTGTTTTGTTTGGCTTTGCTTTCTTTTCTTTTAATGACTTGGGCTGTACCTGCTTGAGGGAACAGAAGACCAAGAGAAATTTGGGAACAACTGCCTGACATAACAATTAACAGCCCCCCACTTCTGTTGCATCATAGTTCACATAGAGCTCTCTCTGGCCCAAGAGATGGCTGTTGCAAGAATCATTCTCCCCACTTACTAGAAAGGAAACAAACTTGCCCAAAGTCTAGGAGGTAGTAACTAATGTAGCCAGGCTAGGGAACACCTCCTCCATCTGTTGCTTGCCCTTGCATCACCCTCTCCCTCTCCAGTCGAAAATTCACTTCTCTCTGTAACCTTCAATGGCTCATAGCTACCTCTAAGAAAATAGACATCCTTCAGCCTAGCACTGAACACCCTCAGCAATCTGGCTCCTATCCACCTTTCTAGCTCCCATGATTCCCCTGCACCCACTTTCTCGCTAGCCATACTGGGTTACACCCCTGCTCCCGGAGTTTAGCAATCCAGCTCCGTCTTCCATGGATTCTTACAAGACATTTCCTTCCTCCCTCTTCTCTGCCTCTAAGAATCTTTGTCTTCCTTCAAGGCTCAGCTCAATGACCACCTAGTCCAGGAACCCTTCCCTGATAGCTAACGCCTGCTGGTAGAATACTATCTCCCTTCTCTGCTGACCTCGTTTGATTTCTCTGTGAACATGTTGTATGTTCCCAATCAACTATAAACTCCTGAGGGAAAGGACTTTTTCTTTTCCTTTTTTGTCCTTATATCCCCAGGACCTGGCACAAGGCTTTTGTACATAGAAAGTGCTTGCTAAACACATATTCACTGAATTGGATTGGTGAAATTAACTCTAAACCTACTCTGTTCAGTGTTTGCAAGTCAGGGACGATGAGCCAGATTTCTCTGGAGCACTTCTCCCTATGGGGAGGGAGGGACAAAAGGAGAGAGAGCTGAGTTATACTTGGCCCAGAATCAATTTCTATCCAGAATACACACTCACACACACACACACACACACACACACACACACATATTTGTACATTATATATAGTACATATACCCACATAACCATTATATATCATCACTATATATAACATATATATGTACACACACATATGTGTATGTATCTCCACTTAACTACTCTGGCCTCAGTTTCTTCATGTATAAAACAGGAGGGAGGGGGGCCTAAATACCCTCTGAGCTTCCCAAAAGCTCTTGATTTATGATCCTTGCTCAGCAAATATTTGCTAAGTTTCTCCAAGGTGCCTAGACCCCAGGCTCTGACCTGAAAACCAACAGAGAAATCTCAGATAAATGATTAAAATGGTTTTTGCTCTGAGCAGGGACAGAAATAAATAAATACAGTGAATAGCATGGGGAAGAGGGGGTGTGGCAGGTACTTGGACTCTTGGAAGCTTGGGCTAAGGGCAGGGGTCCTGGAGAGGGGACCCTCCCAAGGTGGGGAGACTTTTTTCAAGAGAGAGAAGTTAGAGTGCCCTAAGCCTTACCCCTTGGAAGCCTTAGTGAATTGCTCACTCCCTTTGTCCCTCCCTGTCTCCACTATATAATTAGCACCTCATTATAGTACTAGCCTCTAATTGTCTGTACTGAACTCGTTAGTACTTCATTAAATCAGGGTATTATGTATTACACTGGCTGGATGACTGCTCCCTAATTTACTAACTGTCCATCTGGGTGTGCGAGTCCTGCACCCAGCCAACCTCCTGGGTGCTCCTTCTGCAGCTTAGATACAATGCCCTTTAGCACCTAGCTAAATAAATTAAAACAGGAAGTTGCCAGATGGCTTGTACCCTCCGTGGGTTCCTCCAAGGCCTGCCTAGCCCCTCCTGCAACAGCTTCAGAGGATTCAACTTACCACCACCCCTCCCCCAACTAAATTACCCCAGGTGCCAAAATTGCTAGGTTGTGGTGAGTTCTCTCTCTCTCTCTCCCTGTGAGTTCTCTGAGGACTAGGCCTGGATCTATTTCTCTCAGACTGTGAGGCTAGCTGGTGGATGGTCATGAGGAGTGGGGAGCAGAGGATGGAGAAGTCTCTTTCTCCAAGACTTGGGGAAAGGACTTGGGGCTCTCCTCCTGTTTCTATTACTAGCTTGGGAGAGACATGTTGACTTTGGGCTGAGCCCACATAACAGTCAATAAAGACAATAAATTGAATAGAATCAGATGGTTCCAGCTAGTTTAACTGAGGCTCCATTTAAATAGCAACAACACCCCTTGGAAGGCTCCTACCTGGGGATTAGTCACCAACTAGTTATCATGGCAATTATCAATTAACTTCTTAGCAGGAAGAAGTTGACAGCCAGCTGAGAAGCAAAGTGGGATTGAGAATGGGGAGGCAGGAAAAAGAGGCCTGCTAAATTGGGCCTGGCAGGGCTGGGTTGTGCAGGGAAGCACCTAGAATAAAGGGTGGAGGGAAGGGTGTGAAAGACAGACTGAATTTCCCCAATTTTGCAGTTTGGTGTGGGCAGAGCCTAGTGATTTTTTTAATCACTACATCACAGAATATGAAAGGGGGAGAGGAAGAAGATCTTAGAAGAAGTTCTCAACCATTTTTGTGTCCCAGAAACCTCTGGAATTCTTAGATCCCTTCTCAGAATTATGTTTTTAAACACATAAAATAAAATACATAGGATTATAAACGAAACTAATTACATTGAAATACAATTATTTTTAAAAAGTTAAATAAGTTCATGGGCCCAATTTAGGAAGCCTTGCCTTAGAGAGCATCTAATCCAACACCCTCATTAAACAGGTAAGGACATTGGAGCTCATGACTCAATGGCTTCCCAATGGCAAGGTCAGGTCTTTAGCCTCCCTTATGTTGTTTGCTTTAGTATGACATTAACCCCCTGTTTCTTCTTTTGTCTGTTTCCTAAGAGACAGCTTGGTGCTGTAGCAAGTGAGAGTCAGACTCAAAACAAGGAAACCTTGAGCTGAGTCCCATCTCCAACACACAATCGGTCGTGTGATTCTGGACAAGACAGCCTTGTCAGCACTCTCAGCTACTCTCAAAGGTCAGAAAGGATCAACCTGCCTTAGGAGAGAAAGAGAGGATTTTCACCTGTGAGTTCCCTATACAAACAAAATCACAGGACTGGTCCCTCTGCCAACCCCATCTCCTGGCACAGTGCCTGGTGCATGAAAATGCTTGCTGACTGATTCTCAGGCCAATGTTCTTTTCCCTTTATCACACTGAAGCCAACTGGAAATGATTGATCATAGTCCGCAGGCCTTTCCTGGAGCAAGGGCAGAGGCTGAGTCTCACTCTTGGCAATATGAAAATTTCCTCCTATATCCAAATTGCCTCCCACCCCTTCTCCCACTGGCTTCCATCCTCTCTTCCTACAAGGTGAACCTTCCTCTTTCATGGGCTAGGATTATAGGATTTGAAGCTGCAAGGACATTGGCGATCACCTCTTCCAACCCTTTCACTTTATAAATGGGGAATTTGAGACCCAGAGAGAGTAAGACACTTGTCTAAAGTCACAAAGCTTAAGAGAACCAGGATTTGACACCACCAAGGACCTCTGGTTCCAAATCCAATTAATTGACAGCACTCCCACCAGAATGCAATTCAAAACAAATCTTTTCCAACCAATTTTGTTTGTTCTTATTGAGCCTTTCAGTCACTTCTGATTCTTCATGATCCCATTTGGGTTTTTGGGGGTTTGGTTTTTTTTTTTGGCAAAGTTCATTTTACAGATGAGGATACTGAAGCAAACAGGGTTAAATGACTTGACTAGAGTCACACCTTTGTTTATGACTACATTTAATGTGAGAGTTCCCTCCCCTTTTTTTTTCAGAAGGGAACTTGGATTACAGTCTTTCCTTCTTTTAAGTTTGATTCATTTTACTACTGATTTATAAATCTATTTTTTAAAAAGGTCTTGTCTTCCAAGACTTGAAGTCACAAACTCAAGGATGTTTCAGGTAAGAGCTAACCAGTCACCTAGTGACCAAACAGAAAAGTGTAGTCCAGCTCCATTAGACATTCACAGACTCATAGGTTAAATTGGAGCTCACTCTGGTCCAACCCTCTCACTTTCCAGATAGGGAAACTGATCCCAGAAAGTGATGTGACCAAAGTAAGTACTGAGGAGGAGAAGAAAAAGAATCACTTTATTGGAACCACCAGTGTGAAATCAGGAAATGCCCAAATGAGAGGGACAGCTCTATAATGTGGGGCTGGGAAGGAGTAGGAGTCCATGGCAGAAGGCAGATTCATGAGTCCAAAGACTGTAGATGTACACTGCAGAAAACACAATAGCTCGTTCTGAGATGCAAAGTTTGTCTCATAAAGCTTAAAGTCTCAAAAGGTGGATGTGATCATTAATTAACAAGCATTTAAGTACTTACTGTGCATCAAACCCTGGGCTAACCACCAGGATTGAATAGGAGGAAGAGAACAGGCTGGGTTATTTTAAGGAAATTTGAATCACTCTCTGCTGCAAAAGATCATCTTTTCAGTACTAATATTGTCCCCATATCTACATCCAGAGAAAGAACTATGGAGCCTGAATGCACAGCAAAGCAGACTATTTTGTTTTGTTTTGTTTTTCTTTTTCATGGTTTCTCCCATTCGTTATAATTCTTCTAATGTGAAAATAGGAATGTATATGTAGAATCTGTATCAGATTGCATGTCATCTGGGGAAGAGAAAGGGAGAAAATTTAAAATTTATGGAAGTGAATGTTGAAATAAACAAAAAAAAACCCTAATATTGTGCCCACCATGATAAAAGGCACAGCACAATCTCACAATCACGTATGAGTGAACAAATTTATCTCTTAAAAGCATTTACTATGTGACAGGCACTCTGCTAAGCTCCAGAGATACAAAAACAAAAGGAAAGACAGTGCACCTTCCCTCAGAGAACTTGCATTCAAATGGAAGAAACAACATATATACAGGAGTGGTGTATGACAAGAAGGACAATGGAAGATGCATCATGGGTTTAAGTCAACAGCAGAATTTAAGGATGAAGATGCTTGTTCCATAAGTGGCATCAAAGTCATCATCAGAGACATGGATGACCAGAAGAGGAGGTTGGTTGCTAGCATAGCTTCATTGATCATCTCTATGTAGATACCTCCCAGATTTTTCTGTCCAGCCCTTGTCTTTTTCCTGAGCTCCAGTCCCACATCACCAGTTGCCTACTGCACATTTCAAACTGGACTACCCTTCATCTGAACTATTACAATAGGTTCCTATTTGGTCTCCCTGCCCAAGTCTCTCCCTTCTCTAACTTATCTTCCACATAGCAACCAAAATGATTTTCCTAAATCTAACCATGTCACTCTCCTACCCTATTTAGTGACTCCCTATTGCCTCTAGCTGCAAACTCCAAACCTCCTCAACTTCAAAGCTCTTCACAACCCAGCCCCTTCCTGCCTCTCTGGTACTCTTATATATAACTGTCCTTTACACACTTTCCAATCCAATCCTACAGCCTATTGGCTCTTCTACACACACACACACACACACACACACACACACAAATCTTTGTCTCCAGTCTCCACACCTTTGCACACTCTCCTAACCTCTCTTTTTTGGCATCTCTGGTTTCCTTAATGATTAAGCTCAAGTAGGACCTTTTACATGATGTGTTTCTCAACCCTCTCCTACCCCCTTCAGCTTCTACCTCTCAAAACTACCTTGATTCGTTTTGTATATCTTTTGTATATCATCATATGGTGTGTCCCAAAAGTCTTAGTGTGGTTTACATTTTTAGTCTCTTAAAACTGCACTAAGATTTTGGAACACTCTGTATAAGTATATATTGTCTCCTACATTCGATTATAAACTCCTTGGATTCAGAAACTGTCTCAAGTATTTATTGAATATACTGCTGGGCCATTGCCACTTATCTTGACTTAAGTCTTGCCACTGGACTCTGATGACTCTGGAGGAGAGAGTTAAGGCTCACTCAAATCCAATTCACTCTTAAATCAAGACATCATTATGTCATTGGTCCTCTTGGAGAACAAAGGATGAACAACAACAACAAAACAGTGCCTGACACATACTTAATAAGGATTCATGAAGGGATAGATGGATGAATGGATGGATGGATGGATGGATGGATGGATGGATGGATGGATAGATGGATGGATCAAGTGAGAGAAAACAGATGGACAGCTAGCTAATGGGCTATACCCACAAAATATTCAAAGAACGAAAAGGCCTTCAGACTTCCATGATGAGATCACAGACTCATCAAAGGAGGAAAGCAATTCTTCCTAGAATATATGTTGCTCTAATTGAATGAAGGGAATTCCTTTCTGCCCAGAAAATTCCTGATTCTCATTAGTGGCATATCAACTCTTGTTTTGAGAAACTTCTAAACAACCCGCTCCAAGGCTTTGACTTGTCCTTAAGCAAAATATGTGGCCACCTAGCTAGTGTAATGGATAGGACACTGAAAAAAAAAGAGGGGAACATTTTAAACCCCTCAAATATCTTCCCTATGTGCCCACTGTGGCCCCTGAGATCCCACCACTAGGTTCACCCCTTTGAGTTAAAGACAGCAAGCCCAAAAGGAATGACTTCTTGACAATGAGAGGTGTCCACTAACCAAGAAGGCCAAAGAGAAGGTTCCTTCATTGGGTAAGAGATTAGACTAAATGCCCTGGGAAGGTGATTTCCATTCCTGAGATTCTAAGCTTCCAAGCTTAGAGGTCTTAGAACACCTGGAACTCTTAAACACAGCCTTAAAGGGATAGGGTGGAGTTTTAAATCACTTTGAAAGATATGCAGCCTAGTCACACACTCATCCTTCCAGTAATTTGAACTCCTGCTCCAGATCAGATACGAAGCACAGGAGAAATACATGAGACTCATGGAGAGGCAAACAGACCACATAGTATTCCCAGAGCATCACTGGCCAATATGAAAATATCTAAAATGGGGAAGACTCTCCTTCTGTTACTCACACAGAGCAAATGTAACTTATCATGTGTGTTGTCATTGTTCAGTCACTCAGTCATGTCTGACTCTTTATGACCCCATGGACCATAGCATGCCAGGCCCTTGTATCCTCCACTATCTCTCAAAGTCTGACCAGTTTTGTGTTCATTGCTTCCATGGCATTATCTGTCCATCTCATTCTCTACCATCCTCTTCTCCTTTTGCCTTCAATCTTTCTCAAAATCAGTCTTTTCTAGTGAATCCTACCTTCTCATTATGTGACCAAAGCATTTAAGCTTCAGCTTGAATATTTGACCTTCCAGTGAGTAAACTGAATTCATTTCTTTAACTTATTTGATCTCTTTGCTATCTAAGGGATTCTCAAAAGTCTTCTTCAACGCCACAATTTATGAAGCATAGATTCTGCGGTGCTTAGCTTTCCTTATGGTCCGAGTCTCTCAGCCATACATTGCTACTTGAAACACTGCAGCTTAGACTACACAGGCCTTTGTCGGCAAGGTGATGTCTCTGCTTTTTAGTACACTGATCAGACTTGCCACAGCTTTTCTTCCCAGGAGCAAGCAAATTTCCTGGATGCAATCACTGTCTGCAGTGATCTTTGAGTCCAAGAACATAAAATTTGACACGGCTTCCATTTCTTCCCTCTATATTTCCCAGAAAGTGATGGGATCAGTTGCCAAGCTCTTAGCTGTTTTGGGTTTTTTATGTTAAGCTTCAAGTCAACTTTTGCACTGTCCTCTTTCACCATCATCAAGAAGCTTCTTAATTCTTCTTCACTTTCATGTGTACTGAACCTTTACTGGGGCCAATCCTTCTCTCCCAAAATTCTTCCCAAAAGCAGTAGGACTAGGGCCAGCCCTACAACCTGTACCCATTCTCTTTTCTTAAATGTCCCAGCTAAACCCTGCCTCCAAACACTAACCCTACATAATTAATTACTCACAATACATTTTAACTGCTTCTTTTCCTTCCATGATTGGTTGGCTTTCCCAAGTGACTATGCTAAGGCCAAGATTCAGAGGTCCTCTGACTCTAAGCCTTGCAGATGCACACATGTTCTCTGAAAAAGGAAGTAACAGTAATTAGTACCTTATCATACATTAACATGGTACAGCAGATGAACCTCTGGATTTGGAGTCAGGAAAATACAGGTTCAAATACTGCCTCAGATATCTGCTTGCTTCATGACCCTGGGCAAGCTTTGGTTTGATTCCATTTCTTCATCTGTAAAATAACAGGATTGTGTTTAATAACTTCCCAGGTCCATTACAGCTTTAAATCTATGATCCTAAGACCTGGTTCAAATCCTCTCTGATGCTTATTGGCATGTGACTTCTCAGGCCATCATTTATTAAATGAAGAAGTTGGATGTGATGGCTTCTGAGATGGATATGAAGTTCTTTCCAGCTCTAAATCTGTAATTCTATGGACGTATCCCTGAATTAGTTCACTTTTCTTGTATAATAAAAGTCAAGTTAAATGGGGGAGAAGGGTCTAGCTTTGAATTGACTATTTGGGTCTGGTTCCATGGAGGAGATCTAGGCCATGGTAGGAGGAACACAAGTATGGGAACCCTTAGAGATATGAGAATGAGGAAGAAGGGGGAATTAAAAGGGGGAGAGAAGCCCTAAAAGCCTGAAGGGGTCCCTACAGACCCTTAGTTGCCTCCGCAAATGAGCCTTAGGTCCCCTTTGCTAACAGTAATAGAATTACTCCTGTAGGATTTTTTTAATGAGCACACACCCTCTGAGGAGCATCTGGAGGAATCCAGGGCCCCAACATGTCTGGGCACAGAGGAAAGGGTGCATTCCTCACAGGGCTGGGGCCCAGAAGGAACCTGTTCCCATGCTGTTCAGGATGTCCAGGCAGGGTGGGGAAAAATCTCCCCATCTCCTCCTAAGGCAGGGCCATCAGTGGGGGGAGCTGAGAGGATAGATGGAGGCAGGCAGAGGATAGGTATTCAGAAGACAACACCCTGTACTTTACATTCTCAGAATCTCCTGTTTCATAAACAAGAATCAGTCCAGAACCCAGGAGAATGGATAGATTTGAGGATGACAGGGGACTAAGGAGAGCCAGACAGTAACCAAGGGGCCTGTGCTCCCTTGTTTAGATGATGTTCTTGTCCTGCCATCAGTGGGACATACACATGGAGTTATGTCCCCAGCAGCAGGGATGGACTATGTCAAATCATCCACACTCATTCATGGCCCCTTTGTAATCAAGAGAACTAGAAAAGAATGGCATTGACAACCCAAATTCAAATATTCCTAGAGAGACTTCTGGAAGAAGGCAAACAAAAGTGATATGCATTACTATTTAGAGCAGCAGTTCTCAACCTGGGAGTTATGTTCAATTTGTAACAATGAAAATACATCCTGCATATCAGATATTTACATTACAATTCATAACAGTAGCAAAATGACAGTTATGAAGTAGCAATGAAAATAATTTTATGGTTGGGGGCCACCACAACATGAGGAACTGTATTAAAACGTCGCAGCATTAGGAAGGCTGAGAACCACTGATTTAAAGGATCTCAGCAAGAATAAATCCAACAATCTGCCAAGAGAAGAGGGATCTAGGAACGCCATTTGACAAACCAGTTACCTTCAGGGGTATGCCAGAGCGAGCACAAACATCTCAGGAGAACCTATTGTTAAATTTTCAGCATAAGCATTTATGCCTGAAAATCAGTAAATATTGGGGCTTGATTTAGTCTTTTGTTGATTGTATAGACCTAAGAGAGTAATGGAGAAAAAGTTTAAAAATTCAGATTGAACTTAAAAGTATATGGTAGGTAGTCCTTCCCCTAGAGAGCCGGTTGTGAAACATTTACCAGCATGTTTCTGGAATAATAACAACAGTAAACACATTTATACAGAACTTCACACTTTACAAAGTACTATCCTCATAACACTCTTGTGAGGTAGGTGCAACAAGTTCAGGGGATTTCATAATTGGACTATACCTTAGATCCTTGGTATGGTGAACTCCCAATGAAGAAATGCCCTTTGCTAATGTAGATTATCACATGCTGTGCCATTAAGCCTTAGAGTTGTTTAGAGCACTAACTGAGAAAGTAGATGACTTGCCCAGGGGTTGCACAGTTAATTTGTGAAAGAGGCAAGACTCTGACCCGTGTGTACCTGATTTGAAAGCCAGCTCTCTATCTATGAAGGTACAGCTGGGCTAAATTGTATTATCTCAATTTTGCAGACCACGAAACTAAGGTTGAGAGAGTGTTACTGCATCACTCAAGGCCACACAGAGACTAAGTGCCAGAGCTGGACCTTGAATGCAAGCCTTCCGACTGCAACTTGCTGCCTCTGACAACATGTTTTAACAAAACCCCACAATCAGTTCTCGGCACTATCTTTAACTTTTTGCCTGATAGGTAGATTGAATGGTCAGTGATGATATAAGCTAGCAGTTGGCCACAGTGGGCATTTTCTCCTCTAATTCCCGATCTGTCTACCATCATCATATGGTTTCCAGCATGTACTTAAGCACTCTTCCCATGAAATTGTAACATCCTGTCATCTCATGTGTTTTTGCAGAAACAATGGGCAATGTTTGGCCAACTCAGCCTTTAGTTAACAACCATCACTGTTACTGGTACCTAGAACAGTATGAGTGAGTCATAAGCCAATAGTGTAGGCTTCAAAAAGTCAAGTTCAGGTGAACCCAAGATTCAATTCAAATTTCAGAAACCTTCTTATTGGACTAATCAGCCAGGGAGAGGAAGAGCTGGTAGCCATGTTTTCACAGTTTGGTTTCATTTTAGAGAGAGAAAAGGAAACATTTCCTGGTCCCCCCTAGGTAAGATAAGGATAACCCAATTTGTAAAACAACCACTACTTAGCTTCAAGTAACAATAGGGCCTTTGTATTTTAGAAATTACCTTCAGAGCACAGATTATAAGCCGAAGCCAACAGGGGCTACCGTGCTTGGAGCAGACAACAAGAACCAAGGCTCACCTTTGGAGTTCAGATAAACCATCCAGAAAAGATGAAATTCAGTTCAACGAGCATGCATTCAGCATCTAAGTTCAAGGTCCTATGCTCTGCCAGGTGGAACATGTGACCAATTGAGGGATGGTGTATAAAACATGTACAAAGATAAATAGAACACAAGATTCATGATTTAATGAATAATCATTAAATAGGATCTGACTGTATCACCCCTCCCCCCTACCCACACACCCATTCAATAAACTCCAGTGGCTGCTCCCTATCATCTCCAGCATCAAATATAAAATCCTCCGTTTGATGTTTAAAGCCCTTCATCACCTGCCCATCCATCCCCACCTTTCCTGTCTTCTTACACTCTACACTCCCTGCTACCCCCACCATGTGCTTTTCTATCCAGCGACCCTGGCTTCCTTGATGTGTCTCCAACAAGATGCTCCATCTCCCACCTTCAGGCATTGCCTGGAATGCTCTCCCTCCTCCTCTCCACCTTCTGGCTTCCCCAGTTTCCTTCAAGTCCCAAATAAAATTCCGAAAGAGAAAGTCTTTCCCAGTTCCCTAATTCTAGCACCTTCCATCTGGTGATTATCTCCAGTTTACCTCATATAGAACTTGTTTGTACAAAGCTGTTTGCATGATGTCTCCCCTTGAGACCTTTAAAAGCAGGGAGTTTCTTTTACCTTTCTTCAAGGCTTAGCACAGTGGCTGGTGTGTAGTAGGTGATTGTTATTTTAAGTTGTTTTTCGGTCATGTCCAACTCTTCATGACCCCATTTAGAATTTTCCTAGCAAAGATATTAGTTTGCCATTTCCTTCTCCAGATCATTTTATAGATGAAGAAACTGACTTGCCCAGGCAGGAGGGGGGAGAGGAGGAAGTGGAGGAAGGGGGGGGAGGAGGAGGAAGAGGAGGAGGAAAAAAGGAGGAGAAAAGAACGAGAAAGAGAGAGAGAAGAGAGAGAGGAAGGGACGGAGGGAGATAGAGACAGTCAAGTGACTTGCCCTGGGTCACACAGCTAATAAGTGTCTGAAGTCAAATCTGAACTCAGAAAGATGAATCTTCCTGACTCCGGGGACAGCTCACTGTGCTACCTAGAAACTGTAGCGGGTATTTAATGAGTACTTATTGGTTGACCAGCTATTATCATTCGTATTTCTCTAACATTTTAAGATTTACAAAACAACTTTTTTCCTAAAATTCTCCAATGCAAATATTACTTCCCTCATTTAATAGATGAGGAAACTGAGGTTTATAGATTGTAAGTGATTTTTCCAATCATGGTTTAATGGAAAGGGCACTGGATTTGGAGTCCTAGGTCTGGGCTCAGTTCTCAGCCCTAAATGAGGAGAAAGATTTCAATAGGCAGAGATCCATGGAAGAGGAGAAGAAGAGAGAGATGAAGGGAGTTCTTTTCAAGCCTGGAGAACCAATGACATGAGCAAAGATGCCAAGACTAGAGGGGGGCAGGTTATCTAAGAAGTTCAATAGAAGAAAAGTTATAGGTACTTAAAAGAGTCGATTGAGCTGTAGGCTGTTAGAGTCTTGTAAATCTGTTTCTCTGAAGGGGATTCTGTAATTGCATTTATTAAGAACTGGTTACAAAATTACATGGTTCACTAATAAAGAGCTTGATTGGCTGGGAATGCGAGTCTGAGTCTTTGAACTGTTTTTTAAAACACAACCTCTTTGGAAGGGAAAAAAGTTTCCTCAGATACACTCTAGTTGCAGGTTTTATCTATTCTATGCCCACATCTCTTGCCCCCAGTCTCAGTCTCTACCCTGGTAAGATCCTCATCACCTCTAACCTAGACTAATGTAATATTCTTCTAAGTGGCTTTCTAGGTTCCAGCATCTCCCTTCTGCAATATAATATATCCTTCACAGAGCTGCCAAATTTATATTCATGAGACACAGATCCAACAATGTCATTTCTCTCCTCAAAAATCTTCAATGGCTCCCTATTGCCTCTACAATAAAATACAAAATCTTCAGCCTATCTTTTAATATCCTCCACCTACCTTCTCAGTAATATTCCATATTCCTTCCCTTCACAAACTCTCTATAATGGCTAAATTACTCACTGACCCCTGTATAAAACATTTCACACCCTATCTGTACACAGCTTATTTCCCATGTCTAGGCTATGTCTCCTCCTTACTTCTACCCCTTAAAATCCCTAGCTTCCTTCACAGCTCATATGAGTCCTTTCCTGATTCCCCCAGTTATTAGATCTCTCTTTCTGTCTCTGTCTGTCTCTGCCTTTCTCTCTCTCTCTTTCTCTCTCTCTTTCTGTCTCTCTGTCTCTCTGTCTCTCTCTGTCTCTCTGTCTCTGTCTCTCTCTGTCTCTGTCTCTCTGTCTCTCTCTGTCTGTCTCTCTCACCCTCCCTCCCTCCTTCCCTCTCTGTCTCTCTCCCTCCTTCCCTCTCTCCTCTCTCCTTCTGTGGCTCTGTCTCTCTTCTCTCTCTTCTTCTGTCTCTATCTCCCTCCATCCCTTCCTCTATCTCTTTCTCATTCTTCTCCTCCTCCTTCCCCTCCTCTCTTCTGTCTTTATCTCTCTCAATCGCTTTGCATTATTTTGCACATTCTTCACAATTACTTAATTACATGTGTCTATTTCCCCTTAGGAAAAATGTAAGATCCTTGAAGACAGGAATCATTTCACTTTTTTGTCTTTATGACCCTAGAATCTAGTACAGGGACTCCCATGGTTTTGTTTTATTTTACTGGATCTATTATTTCATTAGCAAAGGGAATTCCCAATACAAAAACTCCCTTTTCCAATGTGAAAACAAGAAACCAAATTTGCTCAACAACTAATCATCTTAAAGAGTTACTCAGGGCACTGAAAGATCAGATCACTTACCCAAGGTCCCATCACCAATACAGTCAGAGACAGGACTTGAACCCAGAACTTCCTGTTACTGTGTCTGGTCCTTTTTCCATTCTTCCATCATACCCTTACAGCTGCTTCTTATTCCTTGTCCATGTAATAAATTCTTGTTGAATTTAATTGAAAAGTGAAAAAGGCATCAGACAGGAAATAAAAAGACCTGGCTGGAGTCCCAGATCTACCATTGACTCTCAGTCTCTCTCTCTCTCTCTCTCTGTCTCTCTCTCTCTCTCTCTCTCTCTCTCTCTCTCTCTCTCTCTCTCTCTCTCTCTCTCTGTGTGTGTGTGTGTGTGTGTGTGTGTGTGTGTGTGTGAGAGAGAGAGAGAGAGAGAGAGAGAGACCCTGGGCAAGTCATTTCCCATTTTTCAGTCTCTGTCTTTATTTGTAAAATAGAGGAGCTGCCAAAATATATACAACTGGGAAATAAGATATACAGGCAATGGGGTATAGAAATCCATCTTGCCCTACTAGGAAGTAAGGGGGATGGGTAGATATAAGAGAGGGCAGACTGAAGAAAGGGGTAATCAGTTTGTATGCCATCTTGGCATGGGGGTAGGGGAGAGATGAGAAAAGTTGTAACTCAAAGTCTTGTGGAAATGAATGTTGAAAACTAAAAAATGAAAATAAATACATTTTTTAAAACAGAGGAGCTGAAATAGGTGGCCCTTAAGGTCTCTTTGAGGTCCAATTTTCTGATTCTATGACTGTCTATTACAGTCGAGACTGCACACAGCAAAGCCTCCCAAAGCAACTGGTGTTTTTTCCAGAGAGAAGCCCCCAGATGTGGGAGTTTTTACAGCCAAGTCCTACTCTTCTGTGGTGATAAGAAGATGGGGACCATAAAACTGAGGTGATTAGATTTAGGACTAGGAGTAACTTTAAAGTGATTTAATCTAGCCTCCACATTTGATATGTGGGATCACAGACATGGGACCCCAAAGAAATTCGTCATCTAGTCCAATCCCATCTTTTTACAGAGAAGGAAACTGAGGCTAGTAGGCATAGTGGTTTGTCTAAAGTCCTGGAGATAGTAAGGAGCAGAGCTGGGATTCTAATTCAGCCTTCTTCCTACTGTACCATGACTGATATGAAAGCTGAGGCCCAGAGAGAAAAAGAAACCTGCCAAAGGTCACCCAGCAGATCAGAAGCAGAGCTGAGACAAGGACCTAGTTCTCCTAACACCCAGACTGGTTACTTCCATCATACCCAAAGAGTAAGTTCTTTAAGGCCAGGCCCACATTTTATTCATCTCTATAACCCTACAGCTCTACACACAGAACTAGGTATTCGGTCGTACAGAGATGGTGGCCACCAGGAGAGACATCCCAAGTCCACAGTACTGCATCAGTGGTACAAAGATGGGAGCCAGACCCTGGAATGAGGCAGGTGGCCAGAGCAGACATGACCTGGAGATGAGGGGCCATCAGAAAAGAAAGCAGCATGGGTGCTTGGCTTGTGAGAATCAGTACGTGTCACATTGCCCCTCAAAAACAGAAGAGGCCTTCAGGCTGCAGCACCCATGAGTGAATCAACTGCCACCAATATCTGAGAAATCTGCCCTGGGAGGCAGAAGTATTAGGAAGCCAGCCCAGGGAGTAGAGAGAGATGGGACTCATCACTTTCCATCCCAAAAGGATGGGAAGATGAGGAGGATGGCCTCATATGGTGAGGAGTGGTAGTGCTTTGAGGAGTGGTAGTGCTTCTTATATGTTTCCTTGATACCACAGGCTTGTTATTTTAAGTAAATTGTTGTCATTCTTTACTACTGACATGAAAGTTTAAATGATTTGTTATCAAAATACTGGATCTGAGAGGAAATGGGGAGTGTCTAATGGTATGGGAGCAAATTAATCAGTAAGAGTTTTCTAGAGCCTGGGAGTAAATGTGGGAAACTGCCCTCCCCCCAATCAATAGAGAATGCATATGGAAGGAAGGAAGGAAGGAAGGAAGGAAGGAAGGAAGGAAGGAAGGAAGGAAGGAAGGAAGGAAGGAAGGAAGGAAGGAGGGATATGGAAGAGGAAGAGAAGGAAGGAAAGGGAAAGAAAGGGAAGACAGGAGAAGGGAAGGGAAGGCAAGTAAGGAACAGAGGAAGGATCTTTTCCATGTTTTCTGTCCTCTGGGGCTAGGGAGCATGACCAGGTCTATTTCTAGACAACTCCAGGTAGAACATTTCAGTTTCTTTTGTCTTCCCAAAGTTGTGGGCCTTGTCTCTAGTTGCCATCCACCTCAAGAGGGAAGGACTGACTGAGGCCCTGGAAGCCCCACAGTTGGGTCAAAGCCCTTAGAAAGAACCTATGTCCAGGAACCATCCAGAACTTCTGTGACTCCTTGGACATGTCCAGAATCTTCTTCTGCAGGCTCAACAAGACTGTGAATGTGGGTGTTTTGAGGGAATCAGTGAAGTTTCTTTGAATAGTTTGATGAGGCAAATGCCAACAAGATCACAGGTAATATTCCAGCCAGTTGGTCAGGACAGACTCCCAGCTCTTCCCTTTGTGACACCTTCATTCTATTCATTCCAACTACTGACTATGCCATCTTGTCTGCCTCTCTGGCTGCCTCCTGTGGCAGCCCTGTGGCCCTCCCAGACCAGGAGCTCCCTGAGGATGAGTCTGGTCTGCTAGGGCAGGGCCTAGCCCTCTTCTTAGGGCAGGCACCTAACTGGACCTAGAGGGAAATTGAAGAGGAAGCAAAAGATAACTGGAAAGTGATGGCATTTGGGGGCCATGCCCAGGGAAGAGGCGAAGGCAGGGAAGGCGTTGGTTGGCAACCAGACAACAGGAGGTGCCCCTGGGCCTTGGAATAAGCACTGTGCCCCTCTCCGTTACCAGGTGTTCCTACTACCAAACACTTCCTCTGGCTAGCCCCCAGAAGCCCTCCTCCTTGGCTCCTGGCACCAGGGGCTAGCTTTACCAAGTCACATGCTCAGCTGTTCTTAAGTACCTCCACTCCCTCCTGTCCCCAGAGGGCTTCACGGAAGACGGGAGCTGCCGAATCCTCTGCCAAAAGAGAGTTCAGCGGGGAGGGTGGGATTAAACAAGCCTGGACCAGCCCACCAAGGCTCATAGAGAAGCAGGACCTCCCTTTCCTCATGGGGTGCATCTAGGAGTGCTGGGAGGTGGTGAGGGGCCAGAGAGGGATGGGCTGGGAAGCAGCTCCAAAAGTCATTAGCTTTGCTTTGGACCGAGCAGGAGAAAGCTTTGAAGGACGATTCAGGATAGTTTTCTGAAATTCAGGAAAAGTCATTCCCAAGCAGTGATGGGGGAGTCAGAGCACGTCCAGAGTCACAGGATGTCAAGGCTGAGAATGAATCTTAGGATGACATCAAGCCCAATATTTCCATTTTATAATGGAGGAAGCTGAGATCCAAAGAGAAATGACCTACCCAAGGTCACGCATCAAGTTGCTGGCAAAAAAGAGACTGGAGAGTCCAGATATATATATATTTTTTCCATTGCATCAAACTACAGTCATATTTCCTTAAGGAAGAAGACCGAATTTGTGTTTTTGATACAATTTGAATATCCTCTTTGCGAATGTGTAGGACAATGAAGACTGGTGGTAACAGGCAGGAGATGACTGGTTTACCAATGTGGGAGTCACTTGTCAATCAACAGTCATGGGGCGGGCAGATTAGAGAATTTTTTAAAAGGTAAAATCAACACCAAATTAGAAAACTATGAAACATAGAAAATAGATCAAAGTAAGATATTATCTCTGGTTATTACTGTCTCTTAGAGAATTTTAATTGATGGAAAAATGCAGGGGGGTGGTCACCACAAAGAAACTGAAAAAGCTTTTTGGGAGAGGAGGAGGAGACGGAATGGTCTAATGGCATTGGACCCCTTACAGGAGATGCCCCTTGAGCTAGACCTTGAAAGGAGCTAGTGATGAGAAGGAGGAGCATTCCAGGAACAGGCCACAGTTATGCAAAAGCATAGAGGCTGGAGATGAACAAGAAGACACGTCCGAACTGCAATCTTCATTGGTGAAGGGATTACCACATACCTGAAATCATAGATCCACTAATATATTAAAACATAAGGGGAAACTTCCTAATAATTTAAGCTGTCACAGAGAGGAAGGAGCTCCCCAAAAGTAAAGAATCCCAGGCCTAACACTAAAGGTTAATGAGACGAGGTTGCATGGCCCCATATCAGAAATATTGTAGAGGGGATTCCCATTTGTGTGGGAGTTGGACAAGAAGTGCTCTGAGATCTCTTCCAGCCCTGAAACTCTATCATTCCGAATAAGAGGGTACATACAATAGTGTAAGTGTGTAACAAGGCAAAGTATGGAGTGTATATAGGAAAGGTATAAAGATTCGGGGTGCAGGGAAGGGAGGGATAAGGAAGAGGTAACATCTAGGTATTGTGATTTTCTATTAGAAGTTTTTTTCATTCTACAGAATATATTTTCAATGTTCAGATTGAATATGATGGCTATTTGTTTACAATGGTCAGTATTTGGCTTCTGGATCAATAAATCAACCTGCCCAACCTGCCCACCACCAGTCTAACACCAGCAACCCTCTCTAGCCCTTTTAACTCATTCTGACATTCAATATGCTTTAGACATTTTGCTAAGAAAAAACTCAAAACTTTGAATATATCTATTTCCTGGTCCTTCGGGAATTGTTAGAGCTAAATGTCATCCATAAGATTTTTCCAGCAAAATGAGAAATGTATTTGTATTGAAGTGAAATATGGCATTAAGCTATAAAACCCCATGCATTAGGGAAAGCTCCAGGCAAAATCCCAAGACCAGGGAATTTTTTAACAGAGAATTCAGCTTTCAAGTGCCAGAGGATCACAGACTATCAAAGCTGGATGAAAACTGGAAACATCAATCAAAGGTCGTCAGAGCTAGAAGGGCCCTGAGAATACAGACTAGGAATTGTGTATAGAAAGCAATATACAAATGTCAGGCATCTTATCTGAGTCTCTCTACAACCTTTCTAAGACAGGTACTACTGGCATGATCTCTATTTTACAGCCAAGCAAAGTGACTTCAGTTCAAACCCTGATCTCAATTTTAACTATCTCTCTAACCTTAACCCTGACCCTGACCTCAATTCCAATGTAATCTATAACCCTGGGGCAGACTGAAGTGAGCAGGAGATGACATAAGTGTACCTTCTGCTTCCCAACCCCCTTCGAGCCCCCACCAATGTAACCACAGAAATATATCCACTAGGAGAACTGGAGCACTAAGAACTTTACACCAACAAGAGCTTCTACCTGAATTTTTGGCATGTGCGTTGGGTACCCAGCTCTGCTCCCAGCATCTCTAGGTCAGGGAACCAGCTACCACCAGCCTCCTGACAAGTCCCAGCAGATCCTCCTCTAGTTTTCTGCTTTCTCTTCCCTCTTATCTTCTGTGAGAAGTTGCCTGCAAGGCCCAAATATGTTTTCATATATGTCTATATTGTGTGGGTGTGTAAAAGTCATCATATAACATGCACCGACAGCAGGTGTATACATGTGCAGTTATGTGATCCACACTGGGTGCTTCTCTCTGAGGAGCTGGGGAACATTTAGCTTAAGTTTCTGTGTAGGCTCTCTTCTCATTTACAATTGAGTGCAGGCTGGTGCTTGCCCAGAATATGCAGCTAGGTCCATTATTCGAATTTGCACTATTAGGAGTTAGAATTATATGCCCAAAAAAAATGATCATTGGTTCTAGCCTCATGGAAATAGGCCCTATGAATTTAAATAATGCTACTGCTTGGCAAGATTCATTCTCTAAAATTCAAGGGATTTTGAGAGTATCCTCAGAAGCTACCAGAAGTCTTTATCCTGGAGAAGATATAAGGGAAATGTGATTCTGATCTTCAAGTCTGGGAAAGGCTATCTTGGGGAAAAGTAATTAGGTTTGCTCTGTGAATGCCAGGAGGCAGAGTTAGGAGTGGGAGGTGGGATGGGTGAAAAAAGGTGGATATTTGTCTCTCTAGAAGTGAAAATGTCCTAAGGGTGAAAGGTAACCAAAAGCAAATTATTTCAGGGAGTACTGAATTCTCCCTCAGCTGAGGTCTCCAGGCAGTGGCCAAATGATCATTCATCATTTTTTGTTAGATGCAGGATGGCCCCCAAGGTTCCTTCCAGTATGAGGCTCTGCCTCTCTCGCCTGGCTCACAAGTCGATAGTGTGAAGCTGTCCCTCATATATTTGCAAGTGATCTCAGAGGGCTGGAAGCAAGAGCCCTTTCAGCAAGATGCCCCAAAGAGATGATACAGTGTCTGCTGTAAGACCTCCAGCGACAGGTAGCTTACTATCTTTCAAGGAGGTCCGTTCAACTTCTGGGCAACTCTACTCATTAGGAAGGTTTTTATATTGGGTCAAAATCTGCTACATTAAAACTTTCTCCCCTTTGCTTCTGGATTTGCCCCCTGGGGCTGAGAGGCACGACTTAATCCCTCCTTCTCAACAGTAATCACATCCATACTAAACCAGCAGCTCTTTCAATCATCATATGACAGGTTCTCTCATTTCTCCTTCAAGTCTAGTCACCCCCTCCTTGGTCAGTTTGTCCAGGTAAGTAGCAGCTCTTTTTTGGTCTCGGACCCCCTCTGGCAATCTGGTGAAGCTTATGGATCCCCTTCCACGCATCCTGTATGTAAATGCATGAAATAAAAATGCATAGATAGAATTATAAAGGAAACCAGGGAAAGTGAAATATAGTCATAATTTTTTAAAGCAAGTTTATGAACCCAAGGTGAGGAGCTACCAGGGGCAGGAGATGTGAGTTCAAGTGCTGCTGTAGAAGCTTATTAGTTCTGACAGACTTAGTTTTCTCATCGATAAAGTGAGATTAATAGCGCCTATCTCACCGTGAGGCATTTAAAGTGCTATGTAAACATAAAATTCTATTATCTTTGTTATTCCCATTCAGAGTCACAGAATTTGAGAATTATAAAGGATTTCAGCAGGCATGTCATCAAACCCAGACCCAAGAGAAATCCTGACTTCAATATACATAGACTTCCAAGGAGAGAAAACTACCACCTTTCAAGGCAACTCATTATTGAATAATGTCCTTCTCACCATTGAGTGCCCTTTCCCCTTTACCTTTCTGCCTCCAAATTCTATGCATCCTGCCTCCCCCAGGGAGCCTTCTCTGAATGCCCCCAGATATGTATCCATTTTTACTGACCTACCCCCCCACTGAATTCTGGACCACCACATAGACTCTCCAAGTAATGGACAATTCCAGATAAAATATTAGCAGGAAATAAAAGTGTTTCTCCCCAGAGCACACATGTGAACAGAGGACAAGGCCTCCGCCCAAAGGAATGAGTGAAATAATTCAATGTCAGATTGGCAAGGAGAAAAATATTTAGGGGGGAGGGGTGCCTCTTCACCTTGGGTCTTAAAATCCACACACACCCTAACCTGCAAAGGGAGGAGGGAGGAGGCTCCTTCCTAGACCTGCAGATCTGGCCCTAAGGGGGCCGCTCTCTGGCCTCCACCAAAGCTGGGCTGGACCAGAGCCAAGCCAGATGGTATCAGGCCTGTTCCTACCTGCATACCTGCCTGTCCTTGACACAGGAATGAACAGGAGCCTCCACTTTCTCATCCCCAAAAGCCACCGCCCAAGGAACACCTTGCACCCCCATGTTCCTGGGCTCCAGAAGCTCTGAACCTGTAAACCAGACCCCAGAATACTTACAGGCAAGAAGTAGCTACCCCACCTGCTCTATTTCAGGGTAGTGCTGGCTGCCGGGGGTCTCTGTCATATAGAACTCATGTCATTCACATTCATACAGTACTTTAACCTTAGCAAAGTGTTTTCCTCACGATAATCTTTTGAGGCAAAAAATAAAAGTATTATTACCCCTATTCTATACAGGAGAAAACTCTATACAGGAGAAAACTGGAGTGCAGACAGCTTGAATATCTGAGCCAAGCTCATATCAGAGTCCAACCTTCTACTTCAACCATCCATCTGCACTCCCCACACACCCAGTTGAAACCAAGCCAAGACTTTGAATATTTTACCTGTCCCACTTTCTTCCACAGAAATCCTCTCATCCACTGATACTCTGCCTAATCTCATTCCCCAATGATTAGCAAATGCTCAAAACTACTTACTTTCCCAGTCCCTGAGATATTGAGTCTTTTACTGCCTAAGAGTTAATCCTCCCCAGTTCCCACTGTCTACTTTCTCATCCCTATCCACCTCAATTATACCTTTCCTTGTCCTCCTCCAAATCTGGCTGCCCTTTCCACTGTTCCCTCTGGAATTCCCATTCTATAATTAACAAATGACTCTTCACTGTGGACCTCCTTCTCTCATGCTCATTCTGTCTTTTGGCATTCACCAATTCCTGGCTTGCCACAAGAATATGCTCCATACCTGGCCATCCTTTCCAGCCCTGATTACACCTTCCTTCATCCACCCAACTCTCCAGTCCCAGAAGGGAAGTGAGAATACTTTTGGTTCCCCATTGCTGCTATCTCTTTAGCAACATCTCATCCTTTGAGCTTTACTCTATCCAAAGGGATCATCCATTCCAAATCTCAGAGGCTGTCATGTATCCACCCCCAAGACAATTTTCCTCCTTTCTCAATGAGTTTAGCATCTAGTTCTAAGACTCCCTCTCCATTGCAATAGTTCCTGCACTTGTTACCAAGATTCTGATGACAAATTCCCTTTGCACCAAGAGTAGAGAGAGGCTTGAGAATGCAATTCCTATTCATTGATGGAGACAAGTCCAGTTTGGTTGGCACATAGACTGAATAGAAATGACTACTATGAGGTAAGGTTGGGAATTTGACTTTACTCAATGATCAAAAGAAGCTGCTGGAGAAGCACCACACATTTCTCTCACACACAGAGGTATAACTAGGATGCGGCAATGAGGGTTTTGTCCCATGGCATAGAACTTGAAAGGCACCGACAGAACTTTCAGTCCTTTAACAGCTGTTTAGTGCCTAGTTAGAAAGAATAATTAGCTAAAATGTGAAGTGACCAAATATTGGACTCGTTTGAGATTGTCTTCTTCCTTGCTCTGCTTAACTGAAGGTAGCTTCAAGCCACTTAAACCTGCCATCATCTGTGATAACTTACGGAGGCGCAAAATTTCCTAGTGACAACTCTGTATGCTCAGAATCACACAGAGTTGGAAAGTACCCCCAGAAATTGTCTAGTGCAACCTGTATGTGAACAGGAATCCCCCCTAGAATATCCCTGACAACTGGTCAACCTGACTCCACCTGAATACCTCTTTGAGAAAACTCATTCCACTTATGGACAGTTCTCATTGTGAGAAAGCACTTCCTCACATCAATCAAAAATCTACTTTACTGAAACTTTTACCCATTGTGCCTCATCTAGGGCCAAGAAGAACAAATCAAATCTTTTGTCTACTCAATAGCCCTTGAAATATTTGAAAATAATCATTGTTTTCCACCTAAGTCTTCTCTTCACTGACCCCTTAGAGTTTCCTAGGGGCCATAGTAATAACTCCCAAGAGTTAGGGTTTGCAACATGCTTTCTTCACAACAACCCTACAGGGCTGCTTTGGAAGGTGCTTGAGGTTCAGAGCCATTCAGTGACTTGTCCAGAGTCACAAAATTGATAAATAGGATTCAGAACCAGGTCTCCTGACTCCAGTATCCTCTTCCTCAATCCTATCATGCTGGTGCTTCCAAAGTGTCTATCCTTGGGTCTCTTCTCTGCCCTAAAATCAAATGATACATGTAGAGCATTTTCCCAAGCTTAAAGTGCTAGATAAATGCTGCCTATAATTATCCTTGTCCTTATCTATGCTCTCCTCCATTTGTGATCTCATCCACTCCCACAGCCCCAACTTTCCCCTTAATGAATGAGTTCCCACCCTCCTCTATAGCCCAGAGCTCTAGAATCTATGGTCTAGAGACTGAGCTCCAGACCTAAATCTCCAGCCCAAGTTGCCCTCAGGATATATCTCTTGGGATGCCCCATTGCCTATAACAGTCTAGCTCTAAATATATGATTCCATGTATAATTTGTCCAGTTGTTTTCAGTCCTGTTGACTCTCTGTGACTCCATTTTGGGGTTTTCTTTGCAAAGAGACTGAAGTGGTTTTCCATTTCCTTCTCTAGCTCATTTAGGGTCACCCAGCTGATAAGTGTCTGCAGCCAGATTTGAACTCACAAAGATGAGTCTTCCTGATCCTAAGTCCAGCACTCTATCCACTGTGCCACTGAGCTGCCCTTATGTACAACAAACAGTTAGCCTTTATAAAGCTTTAAAGTTTTGCAAAATGCCTTACAGACTTCATTTCATTTAATCCTCACAACAACCCTGGGAGGCACATGATACTGCTCTTCCATTTTACAGATGAGGGCACTGAGGTTTAGAGAGGACAAAGGACTTTTCTCAGGGGTCACACAACCAGGAAATGACCAAGGCAGAATTCAAACTGAGCTCCTCTTGATTCCAAGTGTGACATTCTACCCACTGCATCACCAGCTGCCTATCATTTCTATGTAGCAGTTTAAGGTTTGCAAAATACTTCACAAACACTATCTCTGTCCCAAACAGATCTTGGTATTTGATTTTGCTATTTCTGTCTGGTACCAGCAATACTTACCCTCTCCCATGTCTGAAATCCCAGGCTTGCCTTCAACTTTTATCCCCCCCCCCCCATTCATTCATCATGTAATATTGTCTATGATAATTATCTGTGTTACTATGTGCCTTGCCTCTTAACTAGACTGTGGGCTACATCAGAGGAAAAGCCATTTCTTATAGGCATTTTGTTCCTCCCCCCACCCCAGAGCCTAGCACAAGCAACTGAACAGAGTACTTAGAGAATATTTTTTTTGCATCAACAAATGAATGAATAAACCCAGATAAGGAAAGGCAACCCTGCTGCCAGCCCCCAGCCTCCAAAAGCATTTTTGAAAAGGTGGGATCCCCTATCCTGGTCCAAGATGGGAAGAGCCAGCTGTGGGATCCTACAGTTCATCATTTCCTATAGGAACTTCCAAAAGATAACAAAAGACAAGCAGAAATTAGAAGCAAACAAAGCTGAGAGACCCTGCATGAAGGATGCCAAGGAATGCCAAGGCAGAGCCCAGACAATAGAGAATCAGGGGGTTTGTCTGGAAGGAACAATGCCTATAATTGCAGATTAACCCACATAAAGGGTTGTCTCCATTCCAGCACCATCAACAGTGCATGAGTCCCTTGGAAAAATGAAAGCCTCCCAGGATGTGCTTGGCTTCTTATTCTAGACAAAAGGGGCATGGAAATAATAATAAATAATAACAATGCAACAATTAAAAATGCCTCAGTACTTGAAGCATCTGGAATTTCATCAGCACGGGTACTCCTTCCACTGATGCAGATCATGGCCCATACAGGCCTTCTTACATGGTCTTTGTGGTAAAAAACTCCATCAGCTCATGGCCAACCCAAAGATGAGCATCTCAAAAGTTACTCTGCTCTTTTTCCATGCCCATAGTCAAAGCCTTTCTAGCTTGTGAAGAGCTAAGGAACATACATTTAGAACTAGAAGGAACCTTAGAGATAATTGGACCAGTCTTCCTCATGTGAGGGAGAATGAGACCCAGAGACATAAACTAATTTGCCCAAGGTCACACAGAATTAAGTGACTTGCTTAAGGTCACAAGTGACATGGCTGGAAATTGAACCTTCATCCTTTGTCTTCAAATCTAGCATTCTTTCTGCTACGCCAGGTCAACCTGCCAAACCTTGTGCTCCACTGGCACTCCTCCAGGAGATGCCAGGGCTACCGGCAGAACAGGAAGAAGCAATGAGTAGGACTTGAGTGGAGGAACAATAACTACATGGTAGCTAGGGGGTGCCATAATGCTGGGTCTGGAATCAGGAAGACTCATCTTCCTGAGTTTAAATCCGACCTCAGACACTTACTAGCTTCGTGATCCTGGGCAAGTCACTTAACCCTCTTTGCTTCAGTTTCTCATTTGTGAAATGAGCTGGAGAAGGAAATGGTGAACCACTCCAGAATCTTCATCAAGAAAACCCTAAAACAAGTCATGAGGAGATAGACATGACTGAAAAACAAAAACCTATATAGTGAGTGTCAGAGCAAGATTTGAATCCACATCCCCTGACTCCAAATCCAGAACTTCTCCCCCTATACTGCTCTCCCCAATAAGAAGCCATCTAGCCTTAAGACCTCCAAAGAGGAGCAGCCCATTACACCACTGAGGCAGCCCAGTTGGCTCTGAGACAGCTTAAATCATTACAACATTTTTCTTTCCATTAAGCATCTTCTTCCCTGTAACTTTTCTTCATTAATCCTGGGCTGCCCTCTGGGCCCAAGCAGAACAGGCCTGATCCCTCTTCTCCATGACAGTCCCTTGGTCTGTGTCCCAGCTCTGCCCCTCATCTGCTGTGCAGCTTTGGCCAAGTCTCTGTCCCTCTCTGGGTCTCAGTTTCTTCATTTGTAACACTGGATCAGCTATGGCCCTGCTCCAGGTAGAGCTCCCCCCAATGTTTGTTTGATGCTGTTTGTGCTTACAAAGAAGAGTCTCCCCCATATGTTTCTAATTCTCATGGAAATAGAGCTGTTTAAGGAGTCCTGCTGTCCAAAAAGCCTCCCACACTCTATGTTTAATGAGTTTTCTTCACGCCTTTATTTTGGGAGCAGGCCTAACCTCATCTGCCAAAAACGAGGGCATTCCCAGTGCCCAAGGTTGAAGTTAGGATAGAGACAAGATTCCATATGGCACATTCAGCACAATGGAAAGAACACTGGGTCCAGTATCAGAGGATCTGAGTTCTAATCTTACCTCTGCAACTAATTCACCAGGGATCCTGGGGAGAAGAGTGGGGACAGGCTCTTTCCCTCTTTGATTCTCAGCTATAAAATGGAGGAGTTGGGTTGGATTAGCTCCAAAACTTCTCCTTAAATCTTCTAAATCCTTGAATTTTATGTTATACCTGGACCTCCTTTAACATATAGACGCCTAGAGAAGAACCAAGCCAGGTTTAAAGTACTCCCATAGGTCAGTCCTCACTCAAAGCTCATGAGCACTCACTGATGTGTTTACTTTCATTGTACAACCAGAGGACATTCAATCAAATAGCATAGTGAATAAAGTTACAGGAAAAGATGCACACACCCTCTCCAAACATGCAGATATAAGGCATGCTCTCCTATGGGTTACCCTACTACCAGTAGAAGATGAGACAGGCATAGGAAACCTGTAGCCAGGGAACATGCATGAAATGGCTCATATCTGGAGCCCACATGGTCAGGGTCCATGTGGAGCATCCCCACTGGTCTTGTAATTTCTGAAATGTTCTCTGCTACCATCTGCTGAACTTTAGATATTTAGCTGCTTCAGGACAATCTGCTGCTTTCTTCTGTCACTCCACTGAGATGCAATGATTAACAAGGGTCTTTCTGGGGCGGCTAGGTGGCACAGTGAGTAGAGCACCGGCCCTGAAGTCAGGAGTACCTGAGTTCAAATCCGGCCTCAGACACTTAACACAAAAAACTAGCCGTGTGACCTTGGGCAAGTCACTTAACCCCAACTGGCCTCCAAAAAGCAAAAAATAAAATAAAAAAAAAACAAGGGTCTTTCTGCCAGGGGCAGGAGACTCTTTTGGTAAATAGCTGAAGACTGAATCACCACTCTTATCCAAACAATATACACAAGCTAGCAGAAGCCCAAGGCTAAAAATGTCTATTCTTTTTATTGACTTTTCTCCTGACTCAAGGTCCTTGGTACCAGACAACTATTTGACTTGGGGTTAGAAAATTGTTTTTACCTCCTCTTAAATCCTTATGAATCCATATCCCCAAAACCCATTTTTGGGAACTTCTCCCCAAAAAATTCACCAGATGAAGGATGAAGCCACATCCCTGCCTTTATTATTCCTACTAGCAGCAACAAAAACTCCAACTTTTTACTGCATTCTAATCATCACATTTTATCAGTTCCTGATAAATCCTATGATTTATCCTATAAATCCATAATTCTGTGATCTAAGTACAGTCTAGCTGACTAAAGGGATTGGTGCCCTGCCAGCTGGTAAAGTCAACAAAGTATGTGTTCAGTGTCCCCAACTTCTTTCTGGACCTTTTCCCACCTTGATAGCACTTACACATACACACACATACTCAAATCTGTGGTCTGTGATTTCTATCATCAGTCCTCTAGCACCTTCCCAGTACCTCTTCTTATACCTGGTCTCATATCTGGAACTTCTTAGTTCAAGTCACTCCCCCTCAGTGTGTCATGCTCTGAACTTCTTTCCCTTAAGTCACCATAACAATGTTCATCTTTAGTACAGTGGGAAGAATGCTGGACTTTGAGTCAGAAACTATCTAGCCTTTAAACCTAACTCAGGTCTATGACCATGGGCAAATTATTTCTCTAGACCTCTGAGAGCCTTAACTTCTTCACTGGTAGAATGATTTTGTTAATACTCACACTCAAAGTACTATTGAGAAAAAGTGCTTTATAAACATTAAAGCACTATAGAAATGTGAGCTTCCTATTTTCTCCCTTCAGTTTTAGCAGCCCACAAAGTTTAGATCCATTGGACTATATCATAAAAACTATAGTACAAACCTGTATTGAATTGCTTGTCTTTCCAGTGTGGGGGGTAGGTGATGAAGGGAGGAAGGGAAAGAATATATAATTTAAAGTTCTATAATCAGATGTTAAATACATATATATTATTATTATTATTATTAACTACATGCAACTCAGAATTAAGATATACAGGCACTGGGGTAGGGAGACCCATCCTGCCCTACCAGAAAGTCTGAGGGATGATGGGGGAGGACATAAGAGAGAGCAGATTAGGGGAGGGGTTATACAGTGGGATGGCTGTTTTGGGGTGAGGGGTGGGGGAAAGATGGGGAGAAAATTCATAACTCAAAATCTCGTGGAAATGAATGATGTAAACAAGAAAATAAATAAATGAATAAAAAATAAAGTAAAAAAAGGAACTATAGTACATTACACAAATAATTCTTCAAGATTTTTAAAATTATTTTCATATGTATTATTTTAAAATTTTTATTACTCATTTATTTTTAACATTCATTTTTGTGAAGGCAAGAAATGTGATATCAATTATATTTATGAAATAATGAAAAACATATTTCCATATTAGTCATGTTAAAAAACAAAATAAGAAAAATAAACTTTTAAAAGTAAGCTTCGATCTGTATTCAGACATCAACAATTCTTTCTTTGGAAGTGAATAGGTTATTTCATCACAAGTCCTTCAGAATTGTCTTGGATCATTATATCAATTAGAATAGCTAAGCAATTCAGAGTTGATCATTTTACAATGTTGATGTTACTGTTTACAATGATCTCCTGGCTCTACTCACTTCACTTTGCATCAGTTCATGTAAATCTTCCCAGGTTTTTCCAAAAGCATCCTGTTCATCATATCTTATAGCATAGTAGTCTTCTATCATAATCACATACAACAATTTGTTCAGCCATTCCCCAACCAATGGGCATCCCCTCAATTTTCAATCCTTTGCAACTGCAAAAAGATAAACATTTTTGTACATATAAGTCCTTTCTCCTCTTTCTTTGATCTCTCTGGGATACAGACCTAATAATGACATTGCAGGTCAAAGACTATAGGTAGTTTGACAGTCTTTTGGGCATGGTTCCAGATTGCTTTCCCAAAAAGTTAGATCAGTTTACAATTCCACCAACAACGTAGTAGTGTCCCAAAATTTGTCATTTTCCTTTTCTGTCATATTAGCCAAACTGATAGATATGAGGTTATTTTAATTTGAATTTCTCTAATCAATAGAAATGCTTTATTTCATTTGTTCTTCATAATAGCATTGTAAGGTGGGTTAGGTTAGAGCATTATTATCCCCATTTTACAGATGAGCTGACTGAGCTTCAAAGAAACTCTTAAGAAATTACTTTCCCAAGGTAACTTCCTTTCAACAAGGAAGTAGCAGAGCCAGCCCATTTACTGAGTGTACAATACTACTGACTATGCCATTTTGCCATCACTCAGCACTGTTCTACTCATAAGATATCAGATTCTGAAATTCTCTTCTCTGAAGGGGATCTGAAATCCCCAACCTCTATTCCACTTGTCCAAATTCCTCAATTCTCCTGAATCTGCTATCACCTTTCAACATGATCTATGGTCTCTTGACCCTTCCCTATTCTTCTAGGGGTATCTGTCCATCCTTCAGTTTCTTTCCCTCCCAATGTAGTCCAGAGCCAATGGCCAGTCATTCTAACTATGCTCTCACTAAGATATTAGAATCACATTATCTCTTCTCCTTTCATCCATGATCATCTGTTCTCCTTGCTCCCATTCCTAGGATTGCTGCATTTTCACTGAAGTCATCCAACAAAGCTGACGATCTCTGCTAAAAAGTTAAATTCTCTTGTCCCAGAATCACAGACTTAGGTGGGAGGAAATCTAGTCTAATCTTTCTCCCAATTCAAGAATGACCTCTGCCATGTCCTAGCAAGTGGCCAAGTGGTATCCCCTTAGCTCTCTAGTAACAAGGAAGAAATTTGGTCTTTGTTCTCAATGTTAAGAAAATTTCCCCTTCTATTGAGTCTAAATCTGCCTCCTTATAACTCTTACCATTGGACCTAATTTCATCCTCAAACTGGACCCTCTTTCCTCTTGGCAACCCATTCATCAATCTTTAGTAAACTGATGCACCCTATTGCAACTTATAATGGCCATTCCAAACGTCTTCCACTCTTCAAGTCCCCAACTCTAACCCCTTCTCATTTCCTTTTTCTAAACTATCACTAACATGAATTTATCAAGCACCTACTATGTACAAGACCATAAGCATCTCCCCAACAGGGACTGTTTCCACCACCTGAACAGTGCCTAAAACATAGCAGGGCTTAATAAATGTGTTTGATTTACTTGTTGCAAGGCCTTGTATTCTGTACTGAGGATAAAGAAATTAATAACATTAGAGTCCCAGTCCTCAGGGAGATTACAATCTAAGAGAAGAATTTTTATATTTGAGATGAGCAATAGACTTGTGAGGAAGAGACAGGCAAGTATTATCCATTTTAAAGATGAGAAAACTGAAGCTGACAGAAATCGTTGACCCAAGGCTACCCTCCGAGTCCATAATCCATAGTGAGAAGTGAACTATGGCAGAGGGCAGAGATAGACCATAGAATGCATTAGAGTACCAGACAAAAGAAAGCAGAGGCAGCAAGGTGCTAGCCTGCATGGAAGGGAAGAGCCCTACAAGGAGCAGTGTGCCCACAGAAGATGACATTTTGCCCAAGATCAAACTATACAGCAATAGAAATGGGCTATAATGAGGGATGTAATGAACTCCCCAGTCATTGGAGGTTTCTACCCAGAGGATCAATATCCCCTCCCTTTTCAGGGATGATATAGAAGAGATCCATGTACTTGGAGGAGACATTGACCCTTTCAACCCAAAGAGTCTAGATTCCTGTGATTTCATGATTCTACCTCTGGGCAACACAGACAAAGGTTTGCAATGTTCTCACAGGCTCAAGGGAGAAGGGGGGTGGGCAGGAAGGGAGCTTGCATCTCCAGTGTTTAAAAAGGTCATCCATCATTCACTTCCAGAATGAGCTGTACCTGTCCAATTCCCCCACACAAACACCCTCTTCTACCCCTACTGGCCTTCCCCTGGGCCCCACCCAAGAGCCATGTTCAAACCACCACCACCACCACCCCCACTACATCTCTCCAGTCTCCTGGCAGGCTCTGAGTAACAGCAGACAGGTCTGGATGAGCCCAGACTCCCCATGAGGGAGGCCCATCCTGCACATGGTTACAGTTTGCCTTTCTAACTGGGGTTATATTGGTCTCTACATCAACTTTCTTGCTCTGACACTCTAAGTTTTAGCTTCTCTATTTGGAGAATAAATAAAGCAAAAATCAGTTCCTATTTAAGCTCCCAAGCTTAAGGAGGGTATAACTGTCAGGGTCCTGTGACTTCTGATGCCCAGGGTCCTACAGTCTGTGGAATGGGCCCACTGGGGAAAAGAGAGGAGGGCTCAAAAGATGTTGTCAAAAATGTATCTGGGACTGATGTCACGACTACACAGCCCTTAAGTTTTCTCTATGCCTTAAACCTCTGGTAGCTTAAAGCATAGCTCTATACACCAAATATTTCTTTTTTCAGGGATACACAGAACGTACAAAATCAGAAATATAGATGCATAGAGAAAGGCAGGTAGTAACTAGATTCTCGGCTACACAGAAGCCCACCTGGCTCCCTCAACCTCTCTTTCCTTCCTGCCAAATAGTCTACTTTGAAGTATGAGAATCATTCTAGGAAACATTCACCAAGCAAAATGGACCACTTCTGGTCTTATGAGGTAGCCCTAAGTCACCTCAAAGTGGGAAAGAGACTAGTAGCCTCAACAGGGTTGTTGACCACAGTTGCTACCCTCTCTGGTCCCACAAAGTAATTTCCTTTCTCAATGTGGTAACAACAATTCCCACTGGTCCTCATGACTCTGACCATTATAACTGCACTGTTAAACCAATGGTGAAGTTTTAGTGATATACATGTAGTTTGTGTATGCCTATGATACATGTATGTATCTTGATGTGACCCTGTCCCACGATTCTCTGTAGTTTGTACTACATTGAATTTGGGTTATTGGTTTAACATACGCAAGGCTGTCTATGCTATTGACTGATTATATGCTATGTATCATGATCAGTTTAGATAAGACATGGGCCATGCCCTTGTGGGAAGAGCATATTACCTTTGGAGTCAAAGGACCTGGACAAATTCTAGGATTTTGTTCATCTGTAAAATGGAGAGGTTAAATTTAATGACCTCTAGGATTCCTTCTAGCCCTAGGGCTATAATCCTATGATCTCTGAGTTCACTAAAGAAGTAAAAAAAAAAGTTTTCTGTGAGATCTGGAGCAGAGGTGGTGGTGGAGGGAGGTTGTCACCAAAGGGTTGATTAGTAAAGACTTGTAGAGAAGGTATCATTTGAGTTGCAAAGGCATGGTGTTCCCCCCTCCACACACACAGAACTCATTCACAGATGTTCTACAACTTGGGAGATGCTCTTTTTAACATGCTATGGACAAAACAACTTTATATCCTTGTGGCTGATCCTCTGGCATGAACTTCTCCACATTTAGTTAGGTTTGCTCTTGGTTGAGAGATACAAGATCTGTCACCAATCAATCAGTCGACAAGCATTAATTAATTTCAAAGACAAAATTGAAACAGTTACTGCCTTCAAGGATCTTACATTCTGCCACAGGCAGTTACATGCATGTGTGTGTGTATATCAATATAACTACATATATATGTACACATATATATAATGTTGTGTTGGCATACATATATATGCATGCATGTATATAGTTATCCTATAGCTATAAAACCAACATAATATATCAATAACCAACATATGAAAGAGATACCTATGTATCTATAAACTATTGCCATTTTATATCATTATATATACACACACATATATTGATATGAAACAGATACAAGGTGATTGGTGTGGGGAGGCACCAAAAGGAGTAGCAATGTGGTTGGTATGGATCACTAGACTTGAAATCAGGGAATCCTGAGTTCTAATTCCACAACCACATCCCAAAGACTGTGACCATGGATAAATGATCTAACCACTCTGGGTCTCAGTTTCCTCATCTGTAAGATGAGGGAGATGAAAAGCCTCAAAACCATGCCATATAAGGCTCAGTTGAATGAATTGGAATCGTTTTGCCTGAAGAAGAGAAGACTTAGGGAGAACATGATTATTGTATTCAATTATGAAGAGTCATCTGTGGAAGTGTGGTTGGCCTTCTTCTTTTTGACCCTCAGAAGCAAACTAAGATAAGTAGGGGAAGATTATCGGAAGTTGGGTTTCAATTCATAGTGAACAAAGACCTCCTAATGACTTGTATGCTTGTTCGGTCATCTCAGTTGTGTCTGAGTCTTCATGACCCCATTTGGGGTTTTCTTGGCAAAGATACTGGAGTGGTTTGCGATTTCTTTCATTTTACAGATCAGAAAACTGTATCTAGCTGCCCCTGATGACTACAGCATCCAAAAGCCAAAAGAATGGCTCCCTCTGGATAGTAATAGAGTTCTCCAACAAGAGACATCTTCAAGCAGAGACTGACTGATTGTTGGTGGGGGTATTGTAGAGGAGTCTCCTTGCTCAAGTACAATTTAGAAGAAGACCCTCTAAGGCAGGAGCATTTTATATTTTGTGTCTGTGGCCCCCTTCTCCTCTGTTTTAGCAATCAGTCTGATGAAACTCTTTCTCAGAATCACATTTTTCATTAATTGAAGGAAAAGCTAAATTTTATTAAGCATTAATAAAAATGAAGATATCATTTTTTCCTGTCCAAATTCATGGCTCCTATGAAATCTATGCACAGATTCCCAGACCCCATTCAGAACTCCTGATCTAAAGCCTTTTTCAGTTCTGAGATCTTGGCTTCTATGCATGAATAACTCCTGCCTCCAAGTCAAGAGAGGCAATTCGTTCTTTCTTCTACTTAGACCTGTCTTTCATGAAGGTGTGGCTTTCATATGCCATGACACAGACACAAACCCATTCACATGTGCCTTCATGCTCAATCATTCACCATACTTTGGGTGCACTTATGTCATTCTCTGAGCCCCCCCACCTGCTCACCCTTTCTAAGCCCTCTCTTTTGAGAAGAGATCACCGTGGTTCAGAACAACTCCCAAATAGATATCATGTCCATCAGGACTTTGTCACCATGCTAGAATTACTCCATGAGGCTCAGCTCTAAGAAACCAAAATACACTCACTCAGCCTCAGAGCTCAAAACACCTAAAACAGCCTCCACCTAACCTATTCTCCATGTTTTCAAGCCCTGCGAGGGTCCACACCCAAGATCTCAGAACTTTCAAATTACTCCCCCCTCTCCCAGGGAGATCCTCACCCAAACTCACAGTCCCTCATTAATTAATCACCCTCTCTCAGACGTAAGGCATGAATCACTTCAAGCCCGACATTCATGGTCAATCTCCTCTTGACTGTACAATTCTCAACACACTCCACCAACATCCACCCAAGGGCAGATTTCCAATACCACTGATTAATAGCATTAGAAGAACATCCTGATGCTCTCTTATAGCATCAAGAGTAATTAATTATTCTCTCCCTTGATGAATAACTGCAACTCCTTAAACAAATATCATCAGATATTCTAGGATCTCAGGTAAAAGGGCCCTTGAAGGATGTCCAATGCATCTAGTGTCTATGCACCAGGAACAAACTCTGGGCAGCAAAATGATTTTGAGATTTAGACCACAGAAAGGAAAGGAAGTTTGGTATAAGTCACCTCTCTACTGGTCAGACCTTGAAGATATAGTTCCTGGTCCCTCTTCAATGTTGTAAGGCCCCTTCCCAGTTCTGACATTCCACATGCCAAGGCTCCTTCCAGCTCCGGGTCATTGCATGTTCTCTGTCCATCATCATTGTCCACCTGACCAGCAGACCTGTCACTGCCTTGATCTTCATGTGCCCAATACAACTTTTTAAAAGCTCATTTTGTTGACATTAGCATTTATTGCCAAGACTCAACTCATTCTGAGTTTTATAGTTTCTGACACTATTCTTAGAGGCACAATTTTAAAATACCAAGTTGGTAGAAGTGTTCTCTATGCAAGCCCAATGACTTCATTAGACACTTCCCTGTTTTCTCACCCTCTGGAATCATTTGCTTCCGCAGATCTTGAGAATTTCATGCCTGATAGTTCTTCATTTCTCTTGTGCCGACTTCCTCTGTAGAATTTTAAGTCATAGATCCCACTCCACTCTTTTCTAAACTCAGACTGTGAATGGTACAGTACATAGAGTTTTCCAGTTAAAGTCAAGATGAGCTGAGTTCCAATCCTGTCTCATGTGAAATGTGAGCCTGGACAAGTCTCTCACCAACTGCCTATCTCAGTTATCTTGTCTGTAAAAGAAAAGAGTTTAAATGGATAACTTCTAAGATCTAATTCTCTGATCCTCTTTGAAATCCATTCTCCAAAAATCCAGGGTCCATATTAGACACTGCAGTGGTTTCTTCTCCTTTTCTAGTACAAATTACAAGATAAAACACTTTTCCTGAGGTTCCTTCCATTTCCACTTCAGCAACCAGTTTCTTCTGGTAGGTCAGAATCATGTTGAGAATAGCAAATCCCTTTATCACTTTCCCCATCTTTTGAATTTATATAATTATCATTAAGGCAAATCAAGAAATTACCAGGCTCACTACTCTTGACTGAAAGAGTTCCAGATAATGTCTGGATAATTAAACTCCCCCATCTCTATTCTCTTGCCAAATTTATGATTGCTTTCTAAACTTATTTATTTCTTCCTTCCATTCAGGTGTTCTCTAGCAGTGATGGCAAACTCAAATGGAAAAAAAAACAATAAATACAGAGAAGGATCCCTGGAAGGTGCATATTGACTTAGAAAACCATATGCTCACATTATCTACACATAAATACAGTAGTATTTTTATTTGTTTTGTTAATTATTTCCCAATTACATTTCGATCTGGTTCAGGATGCACAAGTGAGTGTTGGGAGTCCAAGAGGACAGTGGCCTTTGATACGTCTGATCTACAACATGTTCCCATGACAATATTGTTTCTATTCCTTTCTCCACTGATACTCATCCAAATGTTCTTCACCATTAATCTTTACCCTACCATTCTGGTCATGATTTCTTCACATGAGTTTATGATCAGTGAAACTTCAGTATACCCTTATCCTGTTGCTTTTAAATATGACAGACCTTTTAAGGCAGTGGTTCTCAACCTTCCTAATGCTGCGACCCTTTAATACTCATATGTGGCCGTGTCTGCATGTGGGCAGACCCGTCTGGAGATAGATAGAGGAGTGCGGTGTCTTGGTTCCTAAGACCATCGGAAATATGCATTTTCCAATGGTCTTAGTTGACCCCTGTGACCCCTGTGAAAGGGTCGTTCAACCCCCAAAGGGGTCACTCCCCACAGGCTGAGACCGCTGTTTTAAGGTAATATTCCCATCATGGGTCCTTTGGTGAAGACCAAGCACCAATATACATGTGAGGATGACACATATGAGAAACAGGTTCTCTAGTTCATCTATTATACTCATTATCCATATTTTGTGCCTCTGCGCATAGTCATCTGAGATCATAGGGTTTATTACTGACTCTTTTGTGTGAATTATTGATTCTCTCTCTACTAGCAGCCTTCCTCTTCTGTTTTCTCTCTCAACAAAATTAACAGTTGGCAATATGACATGGAGGGAGGGGATAGAAAAGCTAAAAAATCAACATAAACCTGTGTTCAATGATGTCAAATATCTTCTATTTAAGGAGACTGGTGGAGGGGGGGCAAGAAAAGGAGAAGAGGTATGTGTTACATTTTAGAGAGATTTCCTTTCAAAATTATTTTTAAAGTTTTCTGCTTTATCACTTAAAAGGCTGGGCTTCAGTAATGAGAAATTTTTACTTGGTAAAACAGGTTAAATTATATGGAGTCAAATTGAAACATCAAGGAAGTGACAGACAGGCATGACTGCATTGAAGAATCTGGGATGTGAGCTCTCCCTCCCTCCCTGATTCTTCTTGCTCAGTTGCCCCCAGATCTGATTGGGTTTGTCCATCCCAGGGAAGTCCCTCCCTTTGTGAAGAGGTAGAGGGGTAGAAAAAAAGCAGGTGGGGCCAGAATGGTGCTACTCTCATAATATCCCCTTTTCCTATGGAGAAGAGAGGAGAGACAGAGAGACAGAGACAGAGAGAGATAGAGAGAGAAAGAGACAGAGACAGAGACAGACAGACACAGACACAGGTAGAGAGACACACAGAGAAAGAGAGAGACACACAGAGACAGAGAAAAAGAGACAGAGACAAAGAGACAGAGAGTGACAGAGACACAGAGACAGAAAGAAAAACACAGAGACAGACAGACAGACAGAGACAAAGAGACAGAGAGTGACTATTATTTAGATTCACCCAAAATGTGACCTGGGCTGTAAGACGCATTATGAGAACAGTTAAGGAGAGGGCCAGAATGTCCTTGGGATAGGATCCCTGTTCTCAGCAATAACAGCTCCCCTCTTCCAAAATGTCTCTCTGGTTACTTATTTTGTAGATAAAAGAGCACAACAATATTCTTTCCTCATGCTTCAGTAGGTCTGCATTATTTCTTGGGCTTAAGCATGTTCCCTTATTCTCCAGAATTAAGAAGGTCGTTTGATATACAGGGAGGGGAGGAGAGGGGGAG
>CM053601.1:142703886-142723054 GCA_028646575.1 Pseudocheirus occidentalis
GAAATCAACCCCCCCCCCCCGCCCACTTGCCCTAGATTGGGCCAAAGACAACAGTCTAGCTCTCCCATTGGAAGGAAGAAAGCTAAAGAACTGTCCACACCTGACTTCTGAGGATCCCTCCTGATATGTACACTTTGGGGTGCTCACTCCTCACCAGGAGGCTTCTCTGTGCAAACTTCAGCTCTGTAACTTCTGAGTCCTGAAGACTTAATGCCATCTTACTCTTTGGCATTGCATCCCAGCAAAACTCATCAATTCAGATTTGCTGTGAGGAGATTGAATTGGGCGGGGAGGGGGGGGAAGGGGTACTAGCATTTATTAAACACCTACTATGTGTGGGGCCCTGTGCTAAGGGCTTTACAAATATCTCATTTGATCTTTACAATAACCCTGGGAGTTAGGTGCTATTATTAGCCCTATTTTACAGAGGAGAAAACTGAGGCAAGCAGAGGTTAAAATGACTTGCCCAAGGTCACACAGTGTCTGAGACTACATTTTAACTCAGATCTTCCTGTCTCCAAATTCGGCTTAGCTCTCTATCTAAATTAGCTCTCTATCATTAGGCACTAGGATTAGGAATTATTTATTTTGTTCAGTAGGTTTTCAGTCTTGTCCAACTCACTGTAGGCTTTTCTTGGCAGAGATACTGGACTGGTTTGTCATTTCCTTCTCCAGCCCATTTTACAGATGAGGAAATTGAGGCACACAGGGTTAAATGACTTGCCCAGGGTCACACGGCTAGTAATCTGAGGTCAGATTTGAAACCAAGAAGATGTCTTCCTCACTCCAGGCCTGACGCTCTACCCACTGTGACACCTGGTTGCCACAAAGTTCTTTTTTTAAAAAAACCTCATTTTTATCTGGAAGGACAGTGAACTCCCTGCCTGAGAGCAGAGTTTGTACCTGGTCCTTTTCTGTCTCCCCTAGAACATCAGCTTCAAGGACAGGGCCTAGCCTTCTGGCCTATGCTGGTAAATGTCTAAACACTACCTCTCTGGGGGAAAAAATGGATCCACCATATACTTCCAAAAAATTTTATCCACTATACACTTTTTTAAAACTTAATCATTTTTATTTAAAGTTTTGAGTTCCAAATTTTCTCCCTCCATCCCCTCCCACCTATCTGAGATGGTAAGCAATCAAATATAGGCTATTCATGTGCAATTCTGCCATACACTTTTAAGTATAATCTGAAACATTAATATTTTTCTATCACCTTCTTAAGTATAAAAAATCAACAAAACCATAAATCATGTCCAGATTTGTAGCATTTGCCACTGAAAATTCAACAATTAGCTCTTGAGTTGATCCAAATCAAGTCCAACACAATACTTAGTGTCTTCCTGGCCCAGGTCTAGGGACATAGTAAAGGCTTCCTTTGACAGTCTTGGCCCAGCACAATACCCTGCTGTCTCTCAGTACTACCAGGTGGTAGATGATTTTAAGTTTCTAAGTCATGCTAATGGCAACAAAAGCCCTCTGGGACAGATGAGTAAATATAGTGATTCAGTAGAGCTCCTACGTCTAGTGAGTAAGAGGAAAGTCTGAAGATGGAAAGAAGGAACCCAGAAGGTGGGTCGAGCTCCCTCCTCCCCACTCTGGCAGATGCCAGTAGCTACCAAGCAGCATGGTGCTCCTGGGAGAGGGTTCCCTCCTAGACCTGACCCTCTAGAGCATCCCTTTCCTCAATCCCACTCAAGTCTCCCCAATGACCAGAAATCATCCCTGCCTGCTCCAGCCTCCTGGTGTCTGGCCAAGACTGTCAAAGAAAGAGAATGTAATTGGGGCACCTGGGAAGGCGATGCCTGCATCAATCAGCCCCTGTGCCTGGCACAGAAAGGGGGCCCTGTTGGAAGCAGGAGAACTTCCCCCTTTCTGCTTGTTTGTCTTTCTAACTCCATTAGGGGACATTTCCTTATGAGCTCCCTCTGCTGTCACTAGAATAGGAAGGAAAAAGCATTTATACAGAACTCTTGTGCCAGGCACTGCGCTTAGCTCCTTACCAATATTATCTCATGTAATCTCATTTATTTATTTATAATCTCATTTTACAGGAATCCAGGAACCCTGCCCAGAAGGAAATTGGAAGGAACCAGGCCTTTCTGCACCCAGGGAAAGTCTGGAGAACTGTACCCACCCTCTCCTGTCCTGTGAAGAGGCAGCTGTGTTACAACAGAGAGAGCCTCCGATGATCTTGGTTCATTTCCCAGCTACTGAATGACTTTGGACAAGTCACCTCCCTCTCTGGCCTTCATTCCCTCGACGGTGACATAGGGCTAATAAGCCTTGCCCCTCCTACTACACAGGACTTGCCAGTATGGGAAGTACTTGCTAAAGTGTGAAGCTATATAAAATGGTAGCTTTTATTTTAACCCCCTGGGCAGGCCCTACAGGCGCCTCATCATTTGGAGAGGCCCAGAGGTCAAGAAACTCAGTGGGGAATAGTGGGTGTCTGTGTGGGGGGCTGTTGTGACCACACCACAGAGGAATAGACTCCCTCTCTCCCAGCTGAACAGGGTCAAAGCTGAAGGGACCAGTCCTGGGCCGCTGAATCACCCGCGGACCCCGACTCTAGGGCTGGAAGGGACGCTGGACACTGCCCAGCTCCCTCATTTCATAGAGGGAGAAGGGACTCAGCCCTGGCATTACGTAGCAAAGACAAATTTGAGCCCGGGCCCTAGACTCCAAATCCAGTTACTCCTTAAAAAAAGGGTGTCTTCTGTATTTCTAGTTCTCTTGGGTTTTTTCCTCTGCAGGACTTTGTCTGGCTCAAGTCTTTGCTGTTCATGGTGCAAAGAGTTTATGTTTGGGAATATTAACAGATGTAAACTTTATCTAATTAAAAATTTGAACCTAGGTCTGACTCCAAAGACTAATGATTACAGCGATTGCTTAACGCTGTCTCATTCGGTCATCACAACAACCCTCTAAGGCAAATGGTATTATCACCTCTGTTGTACAGATGAGGAAACTGAGGCTCAGAGAGGTTCTACAATTTGCCAGTTACACAGTCTGATGAGTGTTTGAGGATGAATTTGAACTCAGATCTTCCTGATTTCAGTCCCAGATGACTGCACACTGTGTCACCTGACCCTCCACCCTCAACCACCGCTCTGCCTTCCTCAGAAAACCTCCAGTCCAACTGAGGACGCTATAACCATTATTATTATTATTCTAGAAGGGAAAGGATTTGCCCAAGTTCAGTCAGGTAATAAGTAGCAGAAATAGGATTCTGCCTCCCAGCCCAGAATTCCTTCTGGGGGGGCCCGAGCTCCCTGCAAAAACGAGCGGCAGTAACAGAAATGCATGACCTCATCTCCTGACATGGAGCAGGATGAGCGTAGTCCCTGCCTCCTGCCAGACCCCGACCCTCTGCTAAGCACCGGATAGAAGGAAGAGCTCAGGGACGGGAAACTAGGCCTCACCTGTAGCTGTTATTCCCCTTGAGATGCTTTTTGACACGTCCTTTCTCCCTTCACAGCATTCTACTTTGGAACAGGTGGTCACCGATAAGTTCTAAGGGAGGACCCCTCACACATCGGAGCAGCAAAACCCCAAGGCTTTGCTCTCTCTCCTCCTGTTTGCAGGAGGGACCTTGAAACCTGAGTGGCTTCCTTGCTGAACTAAGGTGAGAGAGAGAAGAGTATAGGGTGCTAAGAACTTTCTTAGTCCTAAGTGCTTTCTATCTGCAGCTGGAAGGGACCCCATTGCCCACCAGCGACTCTGCTTTTGGACTTCTCATCCCAACCCCCTTTCCATTTTCCTTTTGTTTGTTGTCTTGTCCCATTAGACAGTAAACTCCTTGAGGGCAAAGACTATTTTTTAAAAATCATTCTTGTATCCCTGATGCTTAGTGCATAGTGGGCACTTAAGAAAAGTTGATTATTGATCAGGAGACATCCAGTACAACTACTTCATTTTATCAATGAGAAAACTGAGGATCAGGAACATTAAGCATCTTACCCAAGATAACATAGCAAGGAAATATCAGCCTGGATTCTAACCTGGGTCACTGGGTACAAACCCATTGTCCCTTCCATTCCACCACACGCCACCCATTGTTCCTGGTTCTGCCCTCTAGGGCCAAGCAGAATAAATCTGATCTCTCTTCCTCATGGCATCCTTTCAAATAGTTAAAAACATATACCACATATGTAGTACTATATATAATATGTATGGCATGGGTGTGGGCATATAGGTGTATGTGTGTATCAAGTACTTTTGTCTTTGCTGCCCATTTTTGTACAAACAACACAAAGATCAATCAATCTATCGATCGACAGACACTAGCCTGATATCATCCACTGACGTATTTCAAGACAAGCCTCTTCACAACCCTTGCCTCGTGCCTTTGTATGTGTATGTTTGTATATGGAATCCATATTATTGTATATTATCTATGTGTGTATACATATCTGTGTTTGTGTTGCTTCCCTACTAGACTGTAAGTCTCATGAAGGCAAGAATTGGTACTGACCTCATTGTTATCTCCAACAGCACTCAGTTCAGGGTTTTGCACACATATGCATTTGATGATGCTTATTGCAAGATAAACACAAAATAAATATTGGTCAAATCAACGAATGATAGAACTAAACAATTGAATGAAGAAATGAATGAATGAGCAGGAAAACTGGAGGTTTTGTTCTTGTTTCGGCAACACATGCTGAAATTGGAATGGCACAAAGACTAGCAATACCGTAATAGGTGAGGGTAGGATGGTTGGTATCCCTAGCAGAGATGCTGATGGCAGGTCTGGAGCCAGAACCAGAATGTAGCCCCTTTCCCACCTTACCTCTGTGCCTCCAGACCCAGCCTATACTTTCCCTCCCAAAGTCCAGGTCTCTCTGAACCCCACCAGCTACCCTCCATCCCTGTCCACCAAGCTTCAGGTTTATAAATTCACAATGCCATTAAATACCTTCCCATCAGTCAACCAGGGCATTGGGGCAAGAGAGAGGAAAGCCATGGTCCCCATGACAACACTGCCACCTAGAGGAGATGCCAGCTCTGCTCTTTCTGAGTTCTCACTTATTCCAAGAATCCCAGACTTTACAAACCTAGGAAGAACCTTAGGGATCATCTCTTCTAACACCTCTGCTTAACAGATGGGGGGTTGGTGACCAGAGAGGGAAAGGAACTGATCCAAGGTCAAATACCAGGCAGCATAGTATAGTGGGAAGAGAGATGAATTTGAAGTCTAAAGGCCTAGATTCCAATATTCATTTGGCTATTAATGACTTTTTGGTGCCTTATCTTGCTGCCCTCAAACTAAATTTATTCAGAGGATGATAGGAATTACTTTAGATAAAAACCTGAAAAACAAGCCCCCTCATTTTATGTAAGAAGAAATAGAGAAACCCACCCATACACATCCAAGGTCACATGGAGAACAGTAGCAGAATCAGAATTTGAACTTGGGTCTTCCCATTCCAAATGCATCCTGCCTGCCATTGTCTAATGAACTGTAGAAAATAAAGTAGCAGAGAGGGCCAGACTTTGGGTGTTTGTGGGACATGATCTGTGGAAAAATTGTGAAGGAAAGGGAAGTGTGTTTAAGGCAGGTTCCTGTCCCACCTTTCCATGTCTGAGTCCCAGAAACAAAGCTCTGTTTCAGAGTCAGAGTTTAATGTTAGGAAAGGACCTTACAGATCATTTAGTGTAATCTCTTCATTTTATGATTGAAAAACTGAGGACCAGAGAGAAAAAAAATGGATTCTCAATAGGTCACACAATTGTTAGCTAAGACTGGAACCCAGTCCAGGGTTCTCTTCATTAGACAACACTGCCTTAATTGCCCAAGTCTCCAAATATCTCCCCCCACCAACTTGTATGTCACCAGATACTTCTTGACCAGAAAATTTCTTTCTCCTTTGTTAATAAACAGCAATAAGCTAAACCTTATCAAGCTTTTTCAGTTCAATAGGTTAAGTGTCTTCAACTCTTCCAAGAGAAGAAAGAAGGGCGGGACCAAAGAGAGAAAGAGGAGAAGGAAGAAGCCTGTGTTCTGGTTCCGTTGACAGTTTTGTTATGAGATTAACTCTCCACCTCCTCATTGTCTCCAACAAAAGTTGGAAAGATCTCTTGAGTAAAATTTAACGGGGAGACTGGATGTCCTCATTAATGAGTGTCTATAAACACCTACTTCTTTTTGCCACCACCTTTTTGAGATGACTTAGTATCCTGGAGTTAAGTCACAGATTTAGAGCGTTTTTGCAGATGAGGAAAATAAGACCTGTGTAACTTGCCCATGGTAAGAGAGGAAGCCTTTTGGGGGACTCCCCTCTTTCTGTTGTCAGCGCCTTCCCTCTGAGGTTACTCCCTGTCTACACCATGCATCACTCGTATGTATGCTTTTTTTTTCATGCTGTCTCATTAGCATGTGAGCTTTGGTTTTCTTGCATACCCAGACCTTAGCACTGGAACATAGTAGGGGGCTTAATAAATGCTTATTGACAGCTTTATTGACTAAAGGATAGAGTCGAACTTCAAACCTGGGTCCTGTGATTCCAAACCATTAGATTTGGGGTTTTTTTTTCAACATTTTAAACATTCATTCTGTTCTCAGGACCTTTGAAATCATTTAATCCAATCTCTGTTGTTCTATATGAGAAACCTAAGACACACAGAGAAAAAAATTGTCCAGACTCACACAGTGAGTCATTGAAAAATGAATGTGGGTCTCCTGATTCATAGTATAGCACGCTTTCTCTTTTACCAACTCACCATAACAGTTGGCAAGGACCTTGGAGAGCATCCAACCTTGCTCTTTCAATTCAATTACACAGAGAAAAGTGAGAACCAAGGAGAGGAAAGAACTTATTTGCCCAGTCATACTGATAATAGATATAACAAAGTCAGGATTTGAACCCAGGTCCTTTGATTCCAAATATCTTTCAATCACACATTTCTAAGAACCCACTAGGGCTTAGACAAAAGTGAAACAATCCCTACCTTTGTCTCTGTTTCTCTAGTGCTTCGCACAGAACCTTGCATACTGTAGGCACTTAATAAATGGTTATTGATTGATTGGTGAAAATCAAGATGTTTCATATTTGTGTAAGGCACAAGTCAATAAGAAGAAGTTTAATAGATATAAATGTAATATAATATAAATATATTATAATATATTAAATATTAATTACATTATTGTACTATTAATTATTGTATATTATAACATGTAATTATATATTAATTATATGTAATATAATAGTTATCATTATAATAACTCCAGTCTCCTTTACCGGACCTTCACCACTGTACCAATAAGGGTAGGTGTCCCCCAGAGTTCTGTCCTGGTCCTCTTTTATTCTCCCAATTACTGGGCTACATAATGATTTCATTAACTCCCAGAGAGTCATTAACTATTTCTATGCTGATAATTCTAAGACTCCTTAACCAGCTTCTCTCCTAACATTTTCATCTCCAACTACCTTCATTCACTCAGTCCACAATCTATGCTAAAAGCTGGAGATACAAAGAAAGACAAAAACAGCCCCCTGTCCCCAATCAATTCACATTCTAATGGGAGAAGGCAATAACCATGTACTTACAAGGGATAGCCTTGAAAGCAGAAAGTATAGTTATCCCTTCCACATCACAACTTTTCCCTTTGCACTTTCAATATATCGCAGGTTGGCATAAGAAATTAAATTAGAATTAAAGATATCTATAAGCATATGCAAATGCTCTAAATCACTATTGATTCGAGAAATGCAAATCAAAACAACTCTGAGGTACCACATCTCACAAGTCAGATTGACTAAGATGACAAAACAGGAAAATGACAAATGCTAGAGAGAATGTGGAAAAATTGGAACACTATTGCATTGTTGGTGGAGTTGTGAACTGATTCAATCATTCTGGAGAGCAATCTAGACCTATGCCCAAAGGGCTATAAGTAATTGCATACCCTCTGACCATACCACTTCTAGAGTTGTATCCCAAAGAGATCATAGAAGCGAGAGGAAGACCTATATGTACAAAAATATTTATCGCAGCTCTTTTTGTGGTGGTAAAAAACTGGAAATTAAGGGGATGCCCATCAACTGGGGAATGGCTGAACAAGTTATGGTATATGAATGTAATGGAATACAATTGTGCTATAAGAAATGAGGAACAGATTGACTTCATATTTACCTGGAGAGGCTCATACAAACTGATGCTAAGTGAGAAGAGCAGAAAGCAGTAGAAATTTGTACACAATGACAGACACAACGTATGTATGAGGACCAGCTTTGATAGACTGGATTCTTCTCAGCAACAAAAGGCTATAAGACAACTCTAAAAGTCTCAGGATGGAAGGAGATGTCTACATTTGGAGAAAGAACTAGAAAGAACAGAGTTTAAATGCAGACTGAAGCAAACTATCTGCTCTCTTTTTCATGTTTTGTTTTGTTTCCTCTTTCCCGTTGTTCATCCCATCAATTACAACCCTTCTTTACAACCAGACTAATGTCTAATGTGAAAGTATTTGCAGATCCTATACTTGATTGCATGCCACCACGGTGGGGGGGGGGGAGGAAGGGAAGGAAGGGAGGGGAGAAAATTTGAAACTCAAGGGATTGTGGAACTGAATCTTACAACCTAAAAGTAAACAGGCATCAATTTTTTTAAAAAAATTTTTAACTGGTTTACAAAAAAAAATTTTTTTTAATTAAATTAGAATTCTACAGACAACATGTGAAGGCCAGTAAATGATGCAGAAAAAAAATTTAGAAACTCAAAAATGCATAAAATATATTGTATAATTATATTGTATAATATAAATATATTTTATCTTTTAATAACATAATAATTCAGTCTTCTTCTCTGGTAAGAAGGGAGGACCAAAAAATTTATCCAGATTTTCCAGATTGAGGGGGCTCCACACTCCTAACACCCGTAATATGGAAGAGATAACTATAATCTCAGAAGGAAGGTCCTAAGGGTGGTGGTAGGGGTGGGGTAGGGAATGGGAAGGGATGAGGTGGGATTTGAGCCATCAATGTGTATGTAATTGAAGGGCTATCACATATAAAAAGGATTATACCTGCTCTGCTTGGCCCCAGACAAGAGAACTAGAAGCAAAGTTACAGAGAGACAGACTTGGGCTTTACACAGGGAAAACCTTCCTAGCACTTAGTGATGTTCAAAGGAGGGCTGGGTGGCCACGTGCAGACAAAGATATAGAGGTAAACCAGGAGAGCTTTGAGTTAGTCTAATTGTTATCTGAGGTCCTTCCCTGCTCTAAGATTATGTAAATTCTCCTGATTCACAATCAAGGGTTCTCTGGATTGGTTCTCCCCCAAAATATCTTCCCCAATAGCCTGTCTGTCACCATTGCTGAAATCCCATCATCCAATCATTGAAGAGCTGAGTACTATCTACTGGTGGGAGGTTGCCAAAGAGACCAAAAAACATCTCTCCTTATACCATGGAGTAGCAGAAAGAGTACCAACTATGGGTCAAGGTACGTGGGTTTAAATCCTGACTCCACCACTTGCTACCCACTGGTGTGTCTTTAAACAAGTCATTAAACCTCTATTTACCTCAGTTTCCTTATCTGTAAAATGAAGAGTTTGAGGACCTCTGGCCAAGATGACTGCCTGAATAGACAATTTCCCCATACTAACTCTAGCAAAATCCTGAAATTTGCATCAGACTGAACAATTATCAAGAATACAATGAGAAACTTTGGTAAGTGACTTCTTCCATTCCAGAACTGCATAAAAAGTCAGCTGGAAGGGGAAGGGAAGGAGAAGGGGAAAGAGAATTGAAAGGGGAAAGGAAAGGAAAAGGGAAGGGAGAAAGGAAGGGGAAAGGGAAGGGAAAGGGAAGGGAAAGGGAAGAGGAAGGGGAAAGAGAAAGGGAATGAAAGGGGAAGGAAACAGGAAGGGGAAAGGGAAGGGGAAGGGACTCGTATCTAAGGGAATAGCCTGAAACTGAGGAATGGTTAAACAAACCATGGTATGTGAGTGGAATGCAGTATTATTGCACAGTAAGAAATGATGAAAGAGACGATTTCAGAGAATCCTTGGGAGTGTGAGCTGAACAAAACTATAACCATTTATCCAAAGATAATAATATAACAAAACTATTTTGAAAGACATAAGAACTTGGGTCCTTAAAATGACCAACTGAATGCAGCATGTTACTCATCTCTTGACAGAGAAGTGATAGATCCATGGCACAAAAATAGCCATACACTTTTGGCCACTGTGTAGATTCATTTTACTTTACAATTTTGGGGGGGAGGGTGCAGTTTACAAAGGTTTTTTAAGTAGGGGTAAGGGATTAGGAGGGGGCAGAAAGGTTTGGCAATACTGATGCCAAAAAAGAGAGCCACTGAAACATTTTTTTTAATGTAGTCAGTAAGCATTTTATTACGTGCCTACTGTATCTATACCAGGCAAGGTTAAAGGACTAGCTCGGACAGTAGAGCACTCCCTCAACATGCCAGAGATAGGGGGATCGGATCGATGCCTGGATCCTCCACTCTGGGGAGCCAGGTGGCACAGGCAGATAGAGCATTGGGCTTGGAGTCAGGAAGACTCATCTTTGTGAGTTCAAACCTGGTCTCAGACACTTCTTAGCTGTGTGACCCTGGGCAAGTCACTTAACCCTGCTTGCCTCAGTTTCCCTATCTGTAAAACGAGCTGGAGAAAGAAACGGCAAATCACTCCAGTATCTCTACCAAGAAAACCTCAAATGGGGTCACGAAGAGTCAGACACAGACACAACGACTAAACAACAACAATGTGCCAGTCCCTGTACTAAGGGCTGGGGATACAATGAAAGGCAAGAGACATACTCCACCCTCAAGAAGCATGCAAACAATTATGTACAAATAAGCTATACATAGGATGACTAGGGAATAGTCAACAGAGGGAAGCCTTGTTAAAATCGTTGCTGTTGTTCATTGGTTTCAGTCGTGTCTGACTCTTCCTGACCCCATCTGGGGGTGTCCTGGCAGAGATACTGGAGGGGTTTGCCATTTGCTTCTCCAGCTTATTTTACAGATGGGGAAACTGAGGCAAGCAGATTAAATGACTTGCCCAGGGTCACGCAGCTAGTAAGTGTCTGAGGCTGGATTTGAATCATGATGATGAGTCTTCTTGACTCCAGGCAGGGCGCTCTATCCACTGGGTCACCTGATTGCCATCAGCAGTGCACACAAGGACCCAGTAGCGGTGAATGAGATATACCGGCTAGGGACTGAAATGAATAATGATGAATGAGAAGGACTCATTAGGGACTCGAAAGACTGGAAATGATCACAGAATAGATATTTTTCTCTTCCCTTCTTTGCTTCCCTGAGACATCAAAAGATAGGGAGTAGAACTTTTGATGGGAGAAAGAAAAGGACACTTGTTAACCATAAAACACTGGGCAAGCCTCAGTCTCCTCCTCTCTAAAATGGGAATGATAACATCTACACTTGTGAGGATTAGTGCCTAGCAGCTACCTGAACGTAGAAGGTGCTTAATAAATGCTTCGGTGATTAATTCCATAAGGCTTTGTTTTGAAACTGCTTTGTGCCTGAGAAGAGCTTTGCAAATATTCTGTTACTATTCATGCCACCAATCAAAAAACATTCATTAAATACCTGCTATGTACTGGCCCCTGTGCTTGGCGCTAGGGCTTTGTGCTCAGAAGGAAAAAGAGACCACGCATTTATTAAGCTCTTACTAAATGCCAGGAATTGTTGAGAATCCAGATACAAGAATATATATGTATGTATGTATGTATGTATGTATCTATATCTCTATATCTATATTGTCCCTGACTTCAAGGAGCTTACATTCTAATGGAAGAAGCCAACTCACAGAAGAGAACTGAAAAACAGCAGGAAATGAGGGGGGAGGGAATAATGGTACATCTACCCTTTGGGTCAGGGGTCAGTAGCAGAGGGAAGGGGAACACTGAGTGGGAGATTTCCCACTTTCCCTTGGGAGGTACATTTCATTCTGGAAACCTGGAACGAGGCAGGGGGAGGGGAGATTGAGAGGACAGAAAGGATTGGAGCTAACTCAATTAGTTCTTGAAGGGCAGGGTACATGCTTCAGTCCTACAGCAACTGAGTCAGCTTTGGTTAAGTTATTAAGAGCTGAGAACACACTCTCCACTCCTACCCCTGCCTCTTTATCCCCAGCATCTGTCCAGGTGAGGGGACCAGCATACAGGCAACATGAGGCTGGGCACCAGAAATGCCCTGGGCAGAGCTCTGCCAGAGGTAAAAGTGTGCACAAGGTCGATGGGCATCTTCCACGGGGGTCTGCAGTCAACAGATCTTCAAAATGCTTTTTCAAGGATTGACCACATCCAAAGAAAAACTAGGCATTCAACCTGTCATATAATATACTGTGGGGATTGGGAGGGTACTGAGGGAAGCAGTGACCAGAGCCATCAGAAACTTCCTAGCATGAATGCATGAATGAATGAATGAAAAAAAATGTATTAAGTCCTTACAGTATACCAAACACCATGCTAAGGGCTGAGAACAAAATATAAATGCAAGGTTCTTCCTTTCAGGGATCTCACACTCTAATGCAGCACACAGCACACAAGGAAGCAGAGACCAGGGAAGGTTTAGAATGTTACAGGGATGTAGGCTGACACAGAATGTAAATAGAACTAGAAAACAACTGAACTATATCATTATGAGGACCACAAAGTTTAACCCTGGGAAAGAGATTAGATATTCACCTCCCTCCCTTCTTTGGGGAGAGCGGGTTAAGATATCACATTTTCTTTCAAATTCAGTTGATGTGTTACTTCATTTTCTCAAAAAAAAAATTTTTATTTTTTGTTATAAGGAATAGTTCTCTGGAGAGAGGAGCAGGGAGAAATAAATTTGGAAGTGAATGTGATAAATATATATATCGATAATTTTTAAAAGAAAGTAATTTCCATTAAAAACTTAAGAGAGAGTTAGAAAACCCTATCATTCATCCTTAAACACTCTTCATGCACAATTATTTATTAATCCAATGAGGCAGATGCAAAACGGCTAATTTTTTTTAAACCTTACACCCTTTCTATGAGGTGAATTCCTTCCTAGTCATATATGGCTGGTCAGACTTAAATCCATACAAAGTTTGGGTCCTAAACTTTCAGCTACCAAAAGTCTCTCTTTGGTTAAGGCTTTTCAAAATATTTTTGCTAGGCTAGAGTCTGACACCTCAAATTTTTTGACACTGTGCTTTTCAAAAGCCCTTAATTTGATATCCAGAATCCTAAATCCAGTCCCTGACATGCATCCACTCACTCTGCGGGCAAATCACTTTGATTACAAATCACTTGATTACTCTGGTCCCAAGTTTTCTCCTCTGTGACAATGAGATAATCATCCTTGTCCAATCTACACTACTACCACCACCACCCCCCCAAGGTTGTAAGGAATAAAGTGCTTTGTGAACCATAAAGCACTACAGAAAACACAGACATTATCATGATGATTATCATCCTGAGACTTCTCCACGGTCTCCCAATGGGGTCATCCAGCTTTGGTTAAGTTAATAAATGTCCTTGTAAAAGATGTGAATTAAGATCATAGTTTTCTAAGCTTTTTTTTTTTTCTAAATACAGATCTAAATGTTCCTGGGAACCGACAGGACATGGAAGTCACATAGCCAGCATCAATCCAAGGACAACCCCACCACCCTAATCATGCCTTGTAGCCAACAAGGTCAGGCATGGGCTATAAAGCTGCCTCCCTGGGTCTCAGTGAAAGTCGAACATTAAAACTCACCTGGAGGATTTACAGCAAGCCTTAGAAGATCTGTTGCTGTCCAGAGGGGCTGTTCATTGGGCAAAGCCCTTCCCTCAGGCTACCCCTTGATTCAGAGATATCCCTGGGCACCTAAAGACCATGCAGCAGAGGGAAATTGCTAGCAATTTGAGCCACATGTAAAGAGTTCAAGCAAAGGCTTAGTGACAGACTGTGTCTATTTTCCAAAGAAGAATGCTGCTAAGTGGGGAAGAGATCCAGCTGCTATTTTGTAGACCACAACTCCCCAACCTAGGCTCAATGGAAAGAAAATCCAATCAATTAAATAATGCAAGCAAAGGGATTTGCAAACTTTAAATACTAGCTATATGTATTAATAATTATTAATAATTTGACTAATTCCTTGTTTTTGGAGGGTAGTTGGGGTTAAGTGACTTGCCCCAACATCACATGGCTAGTTTTTATGTTAAGTGTCTGAGGCTGGATTTGAACTCAGATCCTCCTGACTCCAGGGCCAGTGTTCTATTCACTGTACCAGCAGCGGCCTTTGTTATCACTAAAGTACAGTGAAGTTTAGGGTAAACCCCAAAACCAGAAACCACCCCTAGGCAGGAGGAATATGACTTTTCTCTTGAGATGTTCTTGATTTTCCTGGAACCCAACCTGACCCAACCTGGCCTGACACATTTCTCTGCTCCAGTTGGCTGCTCTCTTCACCAGCCCAGAACCCAGCAAACTCATGTCTCCCCAGCTTTCTTCCATCTGCAATGAGTTTCTCTCCCCTTCCAAGTCTTTCCCATAGACCAAAGCCCCAGATCTGGGGTCACTCTTTCCAGGAGGTCTTCAGAGACTAGCCCATCCTACTCCTGTCTTCCCACTAATGTCGTTATAATTGGTGCAATATGATTTAATCCCTAATTATTATCTTTCTATTCCATGGGTATGAATCTCATCTTCCCTAGACTCTAAGCTCCCTGAGGGCAGGGCCCAGGTCTGTTCTTCCTCTGTGCCCTCAGTCAGATTGTGAGTTCCCTGAGGGCAGAGCCTATGTTCAGATTCCAACTGCCCTACAATGAAACCAAACCTGGGGATGGGCAAGGGGGCATATGTGTTCTGGGAAGCCCTGACTGGTTTATTTAAATTAGACACTTCAAGCCTAAAAAAAAAATGTTTTAAATGAGATAGAGTGCTCTATAAATGAGAGGAATTAATTGTTAATCCATAAGCAAACACAATCATAATTCCTTGCATTTATAATACTAAGTCTCTTTCACATTTGTTATCCTATCTGAGCCTCACTACAAGCCTGTGAGGCAGCCTTTATACTCTTTGTTTTCACCAATAATGACACAAAGGCTCAGAATAACACAGTGAGTTTTTGCCAGAGAAGGAGCTATGACCTAGGTTTCCTAACCCACTGTTCTTTCTACCACACTGGACTACCGCCTGTGGACAGGCTTCTAACGAGCTCCAGACGCAGAAAGAGCCGGCGTTGGTCCTGGGTGTTAAACGCCTGAACCAGGGGTGGCTAGGCGGCACAGTGAGTAGAGCGCCGGCCCTGGAATCAGGAGAATCTGAGTCCAAATCCAGTCTCAGACACTTGACACACTAACTAGCTGTGTGACTTTGGGCAAATCACTTAACCCCAATTGCCCTCCAAAAAGAAAAAAAAAAAAGCATTTATCCTTAGGGTGGCTAGGTGGTACAGTGAACAGAGCACAGGCCCTGGAGTCTGGAGGACCTGAGTTCAAATCCAGCCTCAGACACTTAACACAAAAACTAGCTGTGTGACCTTGGGCAAGTCACTTAACCCCAATTGCCCTCCAAAAAAAAAAAAGCACACACACACACACAAAAAACAAAAAACAAACAAACAAAAAAACGCCTGAACCTCTCTTTGTGACCCTGTCATTGACTCGCTGAGTTACCTCAGACAAGTCCCTTCCCCTCAGTGGGCCGAAGAGCCTTTTGCCCAGTTGTAAAATAAGAGAGTTTAACTAGACAATTTCCAAGGACGTTTCCAATTCTAATATTCTAAATCTGCCGTCCCATCCTCCCACTAACACCAGCTTTTCCTTGGGCATTTTGGCACCTGTCAGGATAAATAATTAAAGCTAGGGTTTACAGAGAACCTTAAGGTTTACAAAGTGCTTTACAAATATTAACTCATTTGATGCTCCCAACAACCCTGTTAGGCAGAAGGCGCTATTATTCTCATTTTACTGATGAGAAACAGAGGCAGACAGAGGTTAAGTGACTTGCCCAGGGTCATGAAGCCAGTATCTGAGGTCATATTTGAACTCAGTTCTTCTTAACTCTATCCACTAGAGCACCCAGCTGCCTTATAAGAAGGGGCCTTTTAGAAGGTGGCTTTTGAGTTGAACCTTGAAAAGAGTTAGATTCCAGGGGGTGGAGGAGAGAAGGAAGAACATTACCGGTATGGGGGGTACCTTGTCATTGAGTCATTTCAATTGTGTCTGGCTCCTCGTGGTCCCATTTGGAGTTTCTGTGGCAGAGAAATTAGAGTGGCTTACAATTTCCTTCTCCAACTCATTTTACAAATGGGGAAACTGAGGCAAGCAGGGTTAAGTGACTTGCTCAAGGTCACACAGCTAATGAGTGTCTGTCACCAGATCTCAGGGAGATGAGCCTTCAAGGAGCTTAGATTCTAATGGGGGAACATAATATAAAAGGGAACTGGAAAGGGGTAGGGGATCTCTCTGCAAAGGGGCATGGGTTAGAGGCTGGTGACCAAGGATCCCCAATACTTGATCATCCAGCTCAGCCTTGAGGACCTGCAGCGATGGGAGCCTCACTCTCTCATGAAGCAGTCTATTTCACTCTGAGTTTGGATGTACTCACTCTAAATGTTAGGAAGGGGTTTTTTCTTTGTTTATTTGTTTTTTATATCCATTCTAAATCTCTCTCTCTGTCTCTCTCTCTCTCTCACTCAGATATCTCTCTGCAAATGCTGTCTGGAGACAAGCAAAGCAATTTTTATCCCTAGAACACCAAGCCTGGAGTCAGGAAGAATCATCTTCCTGAGTTCAAATCTGGCTTCAAACCCTTACTAGCTTGTGACCCTGGGCAAGTCACTTAACCCTGTTTGCCTCAGTTTCCTCATCTGTAAAATGAGCTGGAGAAGGAAATGGTGAACCAATCCAGCATCATTGCCAAGAAAACCCTAAATGGGATCACGACGAGTCAGACACAGCTGAAGTGACTGAACAACAATAATCTGTGACAGCCCACTGAAGACCTAAACGTAGAAAGTGACCGTGTCCACCCAAATCTTCTCTTCTCCACCTTAAACATCCCCAATTCCTCCAACCAGTCCTCTAACAGCAGGCTCCCATTCACTCACCATTCCTCTGGCTGCGCAAGAGCGAAGCATTAAAATTCCAGAGCCAGAAGGGATGTCAGAAGCCATCTAGTCTGACTCCTTTACTAGACAGATAAGAAAATTGAAGCCTAGGGACGCTGACTTATCTAAGCTCACATAGGTAGTACAGAACAGAGGCAAGTTCTCTGTCCCCAAAGGCAGTGGGTATCATGTAAATCCCTTTTAGCTCAGTGCATTGGACGCAACAATCTAACTAGGGATGGGAAGCCATTGTTCCTGGGCTGGAGAGTGGGGGACAATCTCCATACCCTCATCCTGGGCTGGTTGGGCAAGACTCTTCTGAGAAGGCCTCTTCCTTTCTCAATGATTTCATTTTGTACCTATTCAGTAAATAACCAGAGTGAAGCTAAAGTCAATACGTGGGGTGGCTTTGACCTTCGAGGTTATATTTACACTGTGAAAGAGGTCAATGCCAGAGACCTGTTTCTCTGTCCCATTCTCCCCACCCCCATACACACACACACACATACACCATGCCTTACTAAATTAACTCTCACTCCAGGATAAACATCCCATTCAGCCTACATAAGGCCCCTTTGTCCCTGAAGAGAGGGCTGGAAGGGACAGAAGGAGCTGCCCTTGTCACTCACTCCCCAAGGCTGGTGTCGCTGTTGCCTCGGCCAGAGGCCAAGCCTGTTGGCTGCTCAGTCCAACACAACTGTCCCATCCTTCTCTTGAAAGGGGAGGAAATGATCCCATGAAGCAACAAGGCAGTATTTGAGCCTGGCTTCCAAACTAACCTTCAGCCAGGCCAGAGAGTCACAGACAGACATCCCCAATAACTTGAAGGCCTCAGGAGACTGGAATTAACCAGTCACACTCCAGATCTTGGAACATCCAACTTTCCAAGATGGGACTGAGAAATGGAGACTTCCACTCCCACCCCAAGGTAAAGTGGGAGACTCCTGACCTTTCTATAATAATACAGTTGCCCACCACAATTTATTGGTGAAGGAGATGAAGAAAAGGACTTTTTAATTCACCCGCCTAAATCCTACCAGTCCTTCAAGCCCAGATCAAATATTCCATCCCCCTCCATTGTCCACTGTGCCTCCTGGACTCTAGTTCCCCACTCTCATTCCTGCCAACTGTAAATGAGCTTTCTATTCTTGGGCCTCCTACAATTCTTTGATTAAACTTCTCCCATGAATGTGTTCCATTCTATTTTGTGTTGCAATTTGCGCCTCATTTTATTTTTTGAGCAACTTGAGGGCAGAGTTCTTTTCATATTGATTTTGTATCCCCTTGTTGCCTTGTAGCACAGGGCAGCCTCCAATGGGAGGTGCTCAATAAATGTGTCAGAGGGGGATGGCTAGGTGGTCCAGTGAGTAGAGCGCTGGCTCTGGAGTTAGAAGGACCTGAGTTCAAATCCGACCTCAGACACTTGACACACTTACTAGGCGTGTGACATTGGGTAAGTCACTTAACCCCAACTGCCTTCCAAAAAAAAAAAGCAAAAAATAAAAAAATTTAAAAAATAAATGTGTCAGAGGGAGAGAAAAGAAGAGAAAGAAAGAAAAAAGAAGAGGAGAAGAAAAGGGGAAGAGGCAAAAGAGAAAGACTCTTTTGACAAACTGCATTCACATAGAAGCAGTGTAATTATCTAAAATTTTGCTTATTCATTCATTACAGCAGGTCCGATAGGACTAGACTTTGTTAGTAATTAGTGTTCATCTTCGCATGGCAAACAACACACTGCAGAGAACAGACACTTTACAAAAATAAATAAATGAGTCCATGTATTTCTTTCCAAATGTTTTATACCCCAGACTTTCCACCCTTCCAGACTGATTTCCAGCCTTGTGAGTAGAAACCGTTTCATTCTTTGGAACTGAATACTTGCTGACTAATTCACAAAAAATTTAGGAGCACCCAGGATCTTAGAATCCATCTAGCCACAACCAATTTTGAAAAACTGGACACTTCTCAGCATCGCACAGTTAAAAGACAACTCTACAAGTCTCAGGATGGAAGGAGATGTCTACATTCAGAGAAAGATCCAGAAAGATCAGAGTTTAAAAGGAGACTGAAGCAATGCATGCTATCATTCTTTT
>CM053601.1:142723554-142792829 GCA_028646575.1 Pseudocheirus occidentalis
CAAAGTACTGAACCACAGAATATAATCTAACGTAATCTGACTGCCTCATTTTACAGAGAGAAAAACTAAGGTCTAGAGAGGGAAAGGGACTGGCTCAAGGTCATACAGCTAGTCAATGGAAGAGTTGGGTCTAGAACCCAAGGCTTCTGGCTCCCAGGCCAATGAAGTTCCACCACACCCCTACCCTGGTCTGAAGCTTCACTCCTATGGGCTCATTCCTCTGCCTTCTCTGGATTCATTTTTAGAATGTCAACTCCAAGAAGGGGAGATAGCATTCAGTTCCCAATAGTTAGGGTCATGAATAACCGTAACAATAAGAGAAATTATTATTACTATATAATGTATGTTATATAATTATTCTATCATAATGTAATAATTTTATATTATATAATGTAATAAATATTATATTATTATATAATGTCTGTTTCAGTGTCTATCTAAAGAACCAGAACTTGAAGTCTTCAAGGGGAGAATGAAAAGAGTGTTTGCTTTCCATTGGACCACACTCTAGTCACACACGGGTTAACAGAACACATCCTGAAAAGTGACCACCCCTCCTTAGTAGTCCACATGGCACCATGTTGGTATCAGATGCATTTGGCATGTAATATTATAGATCATATACATTGATGTCCACAGAGTCAGAGGAAATTTGGTGGAGAGAGAAGAAGAATCAAACCTGGAGGCCCAGACAGTAAATAAGAGACCTTATAAATCTGAATTCTTGCCCCCCCCCTTGTACCTCTCCCACTTTTCTTTCACTGAAGGTGGGTGGGGCAGTTTAGAAAGAGTTGTTTTAATACTGAGCCTCTCATTTAAATGAGTAGGACCAGGAGAATGACATACACAGTGACCACAAAAATGTGAGTGGAAAAAGCCAGAGACAATGACAAATCAATGTGAACATGGAGATCTTCAACGGAGTCTGGACCACCACCTGTCAGACATATTAGAGTGCCTCTAGAGTTCCTCTCATGGATGGATTGGACTAGAGGGCTGCTAAGGTCTGGTCTGACTTTCAAAATTCAATGATCCTGTGAAGATTGAGGAGTCATAAAGGCCCAGCTTGTCCCTGAAGAAGAGATGAGAAAATGCACCTGACTCCCTTCTTTCCAAAGGTAGGAGCTGATGAGTGTAGGACATTGAATATGCCATCACAATTGGTTGTTGCATGGTTTAGTTTTGTTGGGTTGTGCCTCTCCCTCCCTCTCTCTCTCTTTGTCTCTCCCTCCCTCCCTCCCTCTCTGTTTCTCTGTCTCTCTCTCTCTCCCCTCCCTCCCTCCCTCTCTGTCTCTCTCTTTCTCTTTCCTATCTCTTTTTTTCTCTCTCTCTCTACTATCTCTCTCTGTATTTCTTTCTCTCTCTGTCTCTATCTCTCTATATATTATGTATATATACACATATATATTTGCATCTATGCATATGTAATTAATTATAATTAATTCTTTGTTACAAGGGCTGTATCTCTGAGGGGAAAGGGAGGGATATATATTTGGAAATAGTGATGATACAAAAGAAAATGAAGTTAAAAAGAAACTATGTAGTCTATTATCAAGAGAGACAGAGAGAGGGGGGAGGGAGGGAGGAAGGGGGGAGAGAGAGAGAGAGAGAGAGAGACAGAGAGAGAGAGAGAGAGAGAGAGAGAGAGAGAGAGAGAGAGAGAGAGAGAGAGAGAGAGAATGATGGTCTCTGGAACTTAGCAAAGCCCAGCTCCTACTCTTATGCCTCATCATGGCCCAGAGATGATGCTAGGTTCTTGAAAGTCATGCAAGTAGACAATAGGCTCTGCCATGATCTATCATTGCTGTAAAACCTCTGAGTACTATCCCAGCCAGAGACTGGCCAAGGTCCAAAGGCCAGCCTAGCTAAGTACCAAGAGCATTATTACCATTAAATTGGCCACCAAGTGACTGACTCTTTAGTTGTGGCAACCCAGGAAACAAAGAAAATTACAAAATGTCCCTGGGTCTTGCTATTTCAGCTCCTTTTTGCTTCTGCTGTGATACTGGTTGAGCTTCAGAAGAACAGTAGCATAGGGTATGAAGAGCCATGCAGTTTTAGACAGTTTATAAACCTTGAACTTAGCTACAGGGACTCTTACTCCAGCATCTTTATCCAATGGCCATGTTGACATACTATTGAAAGAACTAAACCACATCAATATTGATAGTTTTGTAATAAATGAAACCAGAAGACCAAAGGGAGTAGAATGACTCATAGGTTCTCTTCTAGGAAAGAAAAATAAAGAAGTTGGCAGAGTTGTTTTTGTTGTGTGCCTAGAGACAACAAAGCACATTGTTTCATGGGATACTTGGTAATTTAATATCATGATGCTCATGAATGGAAAAGATGGTGCTTGACCACTATGAAGATGATGGACCAACATCTGCTGTGGAGGATAAAGAGGCAGAGAAGCTCTAGGAAAAACTGAATAAAATCCAAACCAAATAAGCATAGGCTTTGAACCTTGTTGACATCAAAGGGAAAATGATGAAAGGTATGTTGAAAAATAGGACTTGTGTCTTAGAAATGAAAAGAGGCCAAAGTTTTACAGACTAGTCAGAAGCCTTTTGCATTGTTGTTCAGTTATTCTTCAGTCATATCAGACTCTTTGTGACTCCAACTGGGTTTTTCTTGGCAAAGATACTGGAATGGTTTGCCATTTCCTTCTCTAGCTCATTTCACAGATAAAGAAACTGAGGCAAATAGGGTTAAGGGACTTGCCTAGAGTTGCACAGCTAGTGAATATCTGAAGCCACATTTAAACTCAAGAAGATGAGTCTTCCTGACTTCAAACCCAGTATTCTATCCATCTTGACACCTAGCTGCCCTTTGCCTTTTGCATAAACGTGACAAATACCTTCTTCTAAAAGAGAATCAGAAGGTACTAGATATGGAGTTTAAAATAATAAAATGAAATTAGTAGTCAGGAAGAGTCTATTTACTTTTGTAATAGTCAGACCAGAGTTGGCCATCTCTGAGCAATAAGACCATTGACCACCAAAAACAAAAGTAAAACTCAATATCAAACTGGATGAAAGAATAAAGATGAGAAAACACATTGTACATAATGGTAATAGCTAAAACGTGACCCATTCAAACAAATAGCTGATGCCAAATGAGAAATGAAAAAGCTACTAAACTCAGTTATTACTATTTTCTGGAAAAAGTTTGACAGACATAAAGTAGTTGCCACAATGAGGAGGCAGAAGAGTAGAAATTTCTACAACCAGCAAACCCTTGATTTCTTTGCCAAGCACAGTCACTTGATGACCAAGGGCAACACCAGTTAAGAACACAACTACATTTGTCAAATACCACAGTGTCTGTGAAGAACAGTGGAGGAGAAAATATGTTTATTGTTATGTTATGAGAAAGCCAACTGAGTCACACTGGGATAAGGACAACAAACAATTGGAAAATAGGACAGATTTGTCTGTGTTTCTAGTTTCTTTTTTTTTTTTTGGAGGAGGGAAAGCAGGGCAATTGGGGTTAAGTGACTTGTCCAAGGTGATACAGCTATTAAGTGTTTAGTGTCTAAAGTCAAATTTGAACTCAGATCCTCCTGACTCCAGGGCTGGTGCTCTATTTCACTGTGCCACCTAGCCACCTCTATTTTCTCTCCTATTACTCACTCCTCGAACTTTTGCAATCTACTATCTGACCACATCACCCAACTGAATCTGCTCTCTCCAAAGTTCTTAGTGCTCTCTTAACTGCCACGTCTGAGAAATGTCCTTCTTGACACTCTGTTGCCTTTGATACTCGTGACCACCCTCTTTTCCTGTATACTCTTTCTTGGATTTCACAACACTGTTCTCTTCTGGTTTGTCTCCTACCTGTCTCTTATGTCCTTTTCTGTCTCCTCAGCTGGCTCTTCTTCCTCAATATTCTCTCTCTCTCTCTCTCTCTCTCTCTCTCTCTCTCTCTCTCTCTCTCTCTCTCTCTCTCTCTCTCTGTGTGTGTGTTTCTGTCTATCTGTCTGTCTGTCTCCTCTCATCAGATCCCATGGATTTAACTATTATCTCTGTCATTGACTCCTAGATATATGTAATTAGTCTATCTCTCTTCTGAGTTTCAGTGAGCATCACTAATTGCTTATTAGACATTTAGAACTGGGTGTCCTACACACCCAGACATCTAGTCCCCAGCCATCTAAAATTCAACACATAAACTATTAAGCCAAACCCTATTCCAAACTTCCCTTTTCTGTCCTTCCAATCTTCCAGGTTCATAATCTCCATGTCATTCTGGACCCCTTTCTCTACCTTATTTCATATATATAACCAGTTGCCAAACCTTACCATTTCTGCCTTCCCAATATCTCTTGTGTCTGATGCCTTCTCTCCATTCCCACAGCCACTACCTTGGTTCAGGCCCACATCACCTCTCACCTAGATCATTGTAACAGCCTCCTAATTGTTCTCCCTGCCTTCAGTCTTTCACCACTGCATTGCATACATCACTGGCAAAGTAACTTTCCTTAAGGGAAAATATGACCATATGACTCCCCTACCTAGCCAACTTCAATGGCCTCCTATTGCCTCTAGGACAAAAATATAACCTCCTCCATTTAGCTTCTAAAGCCCTCCACAACCTGGTCCAACTTACCTTCCAGGCTCAGACACTACTCCCCCAACTTGTTTACTGTAATCTAGCCAAGTTTGGTTTCTTTCTGTCTTCCACATACAACAAAGACTCCACCCCCAATTTCCATGTTCCTGAAATGGCTTGAATCCCTAGACCTGGAATACAGTCCCTCTTTACTTCGGCCTCGTAGCGTCCTGCTCTTTCTTTACAGTGCAGGTCAAACACCATCTTTTCCATGAAGTCTTTTCTGATTTCCTCAACTGCTCATACCCTCTCTCCCCATCTACTTTATATTAAATTACTTTGTACCTATTGGTGTTTCTAAACTTCATATTTATGCTGAATAAATTTTACATATACTTATTTTCTCTTCAATTAGAATACAAAACCCATTGTGAGTAAGGATTTTGTACTTATACCCCAGTGCCTGGTACAGAGTGGTCACTTAGTGTACAGGGTGTTCAGGAAGACTAGCACTTTTAGCATGAGGGCTGCCAGGCCCTTTTGAGAGCTGCTCGGCCACCTTTGGTGTCTACCTATAGCAACAACCACACTGGCATACCCAGGATGGCTGCTAGCACAAGTTCTTAGATCTGTTTTACTAGGAAAGAGAGCTGTGTAAGGAGTCAACAGTCTTTTTTAATTACACTCCCTAGTTCAGGGGAAAATCCTTCAGAGAACTTCAGAGAAAATCCAAACAAAGAAAATACAGAGAAAATACAAGCAGAGAAATAAAGACCCACAGACAGGGCTTCTAACCGTCTGAGAAATTAGCACAGATCAGCAGACAGATACAACTGTCTGACCAAGGAAGTACATATAGTTATCAGAGAAAGAAGTACTAACATCTGGGGGTTTGGGGTTTTTTTTTTTGCTTTTTGGAGGGCAATTGGGGTTAAGTGACTTGCCCAAAGTCACACAGCTAATAAGTGTGTCAAGTGCCTGAGGCTGGATTTGAACTCGGGTCCTCCTGACTCCAGGGCCGGTGCCCCATTCACTGTGCCACCTAGCTACCTCAACATCTGGGTTTTTCAAAGCTTGGGTGCTCCCTAATGGCTACCCAGAGTCTCATCTGGTCAAATCACAAGAACACTCTTCCAATGAATGAACCCCAAAGCAAAATGCTAACCTCAGAGTATATATACATTCCTCCAGAATCAGAGGGCAACACACCCCTCCTGACCCACTGCCTAATCACAAAGTAACAAAAGGTGTGAAAGCCTTCCTACAAGCAAGCCTCCCTTAATGGGCTCCACATGAGACCTATTAGTGGGTGGGGAAGATCTTATATCCTATTAACATTACACTACCTAGCATTCAACTCTTACCTGAGGCTCCAAGAAGCTATAGCATCCACAGCAGGTATACTCTAGTAAACTGTCTTAGCAGATATGAAAAACCAGGTTGAAGGTAACTGAGCATCTTAAGTTAAGATAAGCATCTTAAGACAAGGAACAAGCCCATTGGTGAGTTAGGGGGGGTGTCTACTCCAAGCATGAAAAGACTTTCCCTGGTAGAATGGGAGAATGAGAACAATTTGTTCCAATGGCCATGAAGGCAGATGAAGCAAGTTCTGTGTTGTGCTTAGAGTTTGGTCAGACATCAAAGATGTCAACATCATCCCCTGTAATGTGGGCCATCAACAGTCATCTTGACTTTTGTCTTGCCACTGGAATGCTTCTGGAAGAGAAAGTGAAGTTGACAACTTTGTGCAATTCTGCCTCACAAATTCAATTCACAAAGAAATCCAAACATCACCCCATGTTGTCACTGGTACTCTTCAAAAGCAAAGGACAAATGACAATGACAACCTACTGATTGATTGATCATCAATGAGAACTACCAAATTTGAACCCCAATATCTGAGTCCCTAATGTGTTGTAAAAGGAAGTAGAAATGTGACTTAAGAAAGAAAAATCAGAAAACAGCTGACCCCAACCAAGAAACACACACAGAAGATCCAAATTGCTAGCACCACAATCTTGAAAACAGCAAGAAATCATTTACAAGATATCTCAGGGAGGAAAAGAAACCAAAAATTCAATGATCATGGTGGTATTTCCCCCCCAAGAAAAGTGATCAAAAAGAGAATATAAACAACCATCAGCCCACATACCTAATTTCTAATCTTTGTATCAGAAGACTGATTCCACATACATAGTAATACCCTTCAGCAAAGGTATCCTTGATGAAAATACATACACATGTATGTGTATATACATATAATTTTAAAATAAGTGCATACATATGATTATATGTATATGTGATACATTTATGTAGCTCTTTGAAATTTATAAAAATTGTATATACCCCCCCAAATTGTCATGGTATATTAGAAGTAATAGGGAGACACTGGGGGTTTTTGTGCAAGGAAGTGATATGGTCAGAAATTTGATAGCTATGTGGAAGATGGCACATCAGAGAAGAGAGATCATAGGCAGGGGGGACCAATCAATATCTTACTAAATGAAGAAATAAAAATGAAAAGAAATGGAATTGAATGAACTTCAATTGGATATTTTTAAACAAGCCACTGAATCCTCCAAATGGTAAATTAATAAAAGAGTAGACAATAATATCAACTATAACTATTAAATGAGGTAAATCAAGTTCCTTAGCAAAGAAACTAGAAGAGCTATTGCCTCAGTCAGCAAACGTTCTCCTTGCCAAATGCGAATAATGGTGGTCAAAGGTAACGCCAAGTTTAGAATATAAACTTGTTTGTAAAAATCTTGCAGAAGAAAAAGGTTAGCTTAGGAGCAACGAGGCAGGGGTGAAGAACTTGTTTTGAGGAAACTTGATAAGAGAATCAATTAATTCAATTTAGTTAAATCCAGTTAAAAACAAACTTCTATTAATTAATTTGTAATTTATTATTGCACTACGTACAAGGCAACATCCTAAGCACTTTAGCTACAAACACAAAGCTAATAATAATAATAATAATAATAAATAATAATAATAAAGATAAGTATTGCTCTCAAAAAAATTTTAATTGTATATACTATCCCATTTAGACGTATAAGAAAGGACAAGAATGCTTCAACAGTTTATAGAGAAGACTAAATCTTTACATTCACGTGACTATACAGAAAATGTAATGCATTCGACTCAATAGAACAAAATGAATTCTGACAAGCTACTCCCTCCAAAAAGTCTCTTGTGCATATTTTAAAAATCATACCATAGCCTTTGATAAATTCAATCACAAAGACTACTTTGTTTAACAACCCTCTGATTATTTATTATTATATTAATAATAGCACATTTTTATTATTTTTATTCACAGTCATAAGCAGATCTGTTCCTTTTCTCCCTCAGACTGTGAGATTCCTGAAGCCAGGGAACTGTGTCTCTTCCTCCTGTCTCCCAGCTGATTATACTGGATTCTCTTCTAATTACGCTACAATTCTTTGTTGTTTGGTATTTCCTTTTCTGTGTGGGAATGAACGACCTGTCCCATACCTGATCCATGTTACCTGATGCATGTTCTTGGAGTCCATAACTTTCCACATAGTATCTGATGCCTGGTTACATCAATATTCCTTATCAATATTCTTCCAAGCTCTGACATTCTCTGTTCTGTCTTCTAAGGTCCCTTTCCCTCTGACATTTTTTGTTCTAAAGACCTTTCCAAACAGGATAATCTATGTTCTATTAGCAAAAATGCTAAGGGTCCTACTTCTCTGACATTTTATTTTCTAAGTTCTTAGTTTCCTCCCAGATCTAAGGGCATCTAGGGTCTGATATTCTATGTTCTATGTTCTAAGCTCCCCTTCTAGATCTGACATTCTGTGTTCTAAAGTTAGTCTAATATTCTATGTTCTAAATGCCCTTCCAGCTCTGATGTCTTCTGTTCTAAGGTGTCTTCCACTTCCTACACTCCATGTTCTAAAGTAACCCCCTTTCTCCCCACCCCCAACCCCAGTTCTAATAGTCTATGTCCTAAGATCCCTTCAAGGTCTACATTCTATGTTCCAAAGACCCTTTCAGGTCTGACATTCTATGATGTTGAGACACTTGTCCTGCCTTCCTCAGAGAAGCGTGTGAGGGTCAGAGGAGGCGAAAAGTGATTCCAAAGGTGCATACCCACTCTGCACCATTAGACAAACATCTAGGAAGGTCATTGTTGGGGTGCAAACCCAAGGCAGCACTTTGAAAACCTATTTTCTCTAAGAACTAAGTGTAAAAGTCCTAGTGACATCTGAAGGGCCCCCTTCCGAGTGCTCTGGAATGAACACCCTCCCCTCTCTGGAGACTGGAGTGGGGTTGGGGAGACGCCTCCCCTACTGGGTCAATGCTTGGATGCTCCTGAATATATACATATTGCAACAGATCTGACTGTAGCAGACACTCTTTTTCTTTAGAATGAAGGCTTCCAGGAAAAGGGGGTGGGCATGCAGATGGGGGTGGGGGAATCATAGGATTGCCCTTCACCTCCTGGGAAGTGTTTTCTGTTTCAAGCTATTAGAGTGGGAAAATCAGAGACATTCCCAGTGGTCCCAAGGCATGGAGGCTAGAAAGCTGGAATGTGCTATTGCTTGCTCTTTGGGGAGTATTTCTGCCCAGGTTCAAGAGTAGCTATAGAATTTCAGGGCTCCATATAGGACCTGGGGGCAATGGAATAATATCAAGGGCCTCTGTACAGGTGGACCCCACTTTAAGAAACCCCCAACATATGAACACCTGCTCTTGGTGTCCCAGATCATCAACACTCACAGGGGACTTAAAGACCATCTAATCTAACCCTCTCCCCATTTTAGAGAGGAGAAAAATGAGATCCAAAAATGTGAAAGAATTAACTCAGAGGGGAGGCTAGGTAGCGCAGTGAATAGAGCACTGTCCCTGGAGTCAGGAGGACCTGAGTTCAAATCTAGCCTCAGACACGTAACACTTACCAGCCAGGTGACCTTGGGCAAGTCATTTAACCCCAATTGCCCTTCCGAGAGAGAGAGAGAGAATTGACTCCAAGTCAAACTGAGTTAGTAGTAGAGCCAGAGAGTCAAATCACCCGATCAGTAAACTAAGATTCAAAGAGTTTTTTATTTCTCTGTCATGAATTTAATATGTAATCCCAGGCAAGTTAAATAACTTTTTAATCTGTCAAAAAAGGGGGGAGGAATAATAAAATTGGAACCATCTATGCCACAGAATTGTGGTAACAATTAAACCCAGTATGATAGATAGAAAACCGGACACGGGGTCAGAACGACCAGGGTCAGACACTAGCTGGGTGATACAGGGCAAGCCTTGGGACCTGGGTGACCTTCCCTGTACAACAAGAGCTTAGGATTAAGTGATTTCTAAGATCTCTTTCAGCTCTAAATCTATAATGCAGAAGCTTTAAGCCACAGAAATCAAGCTCTTGCCTTTTGGCCCAGAACACTACCCAGTCATACGTAATAAGATTTTCACCTGGAAAAAGAAGGAGTGACAGGAAGAGGCTGATCTGGGAGCAGGAGAGAAACAAGCCTCAAGACACTGAAGTTTCTGCACCATTGAAGAAATGTGTGATCAGGAGGAAAAAACATGGTGCCAGGGTCAGAGACTGGGTTATAAAGGGGAGAAAATAACCCATTGAAGGAGTGCCCAGTTCCCACTGCTGCCACCAAGGTCCAAGTGAAGCCCGCACTCACCACAGCAATCTATGACCCTCAGGCACCTGTTTCTGTTCTCTACTCTGTCTCTGGAGCAGCAGGAAGCATCTCCATCAGAGCCCCCATCCATGAAGGGGGCCTTGCCTACAGCTGAACAGCTTTTGTCTTTTATTGACTTTGGGATCATAATTCTATCAAAGGAGAATTCCAGTACAATAAACCTAACGAATCTTCTCTCAAGGAGACATCAAAAGGAATGAAGAAATTAAAAAGCAGAACAGACCAAAACCCCACGGAGGGTCAGACTGTTAGCAGGAGGGCCTCCTCCAGAGGCTGCTGTCTTAGAGGTTGGAACACGAGCTAACAAGGCAGTCAGTAGAGCAGTCAGTACCAGGGAGGGACAGTCACATGTGGATGCTTCCTTTTCCCTAGGCTGAGCCGTGACTACCATTCCAGCCTAAACCTTGAGCAGGCCCTGACCTGGTCACAGACTTACATCTGCCTCAGACTGATCATTGGCTCCTGTCACCATAACAGTTAACATTGATATAATAAAGCACTTTACCAATATTATTTGGGGGTGGCTAGGTGGCGCAGTGAATAGAGCACCAGCCCTGGAGTCAGGAGGACCTGAGTTCAAATCCTCAGACACCCACCAAAACAACAACTAGCCGTGTGACCTTGGGGAAGTCACTTAACTCCAACTGCCCTCCAAAAAAAAACCAAAAAAATCAAAATAAAATACTAATATTATTTTATTTGATCCTCACAAGAACTTTTTGAAGTTGATTCTATTATTATCAATCCACATTTTAAAGATGAGAAAAACCAGAAAGAAATTAAGTAACAATAATAATAGTTAACATTTTTAAGGTTTTCAAAATGTATTCTATGTGTAAATAATAATAGCGAGCATTTATATACTACTTTTAAGTTTGCAAAGTAAATTAAAATAACTCATTTTATACTCACAACCCTGGGAGGCAGATGCTATTATTACCCTCCATTTACAGATGAGGGAACTGAAGGCAGAGAGGTTAAGTGGTTTGCCTAAGGTCACAAAGTTAGCAAGTATTTGAGGCTGGGTTTAAACTCTTTATGACTCCAGATTCAAAACGCTATCCATGGTGCCGTCTAGGGAGCAATAGCTCAATCAATAAACATTTATTAAGCACCTACTTTGTACTAAGCACTGGAAATACAAAAAGAGGGAAAAGATAGTCCCCTGCCCTCAAGGAGCTTACAATCTATGCGGAAGACAACATGTAAACAAATATATTCAAAGCCAGCCATATACAGGAACGCCTCATTTTACTGTGCTTCACTTTACTGCGTTTCACAGATACTGCATTTTTTATAAATTGAATGTCTGTGACAGCCCCATGACAAGCAAGTCTATTGCACCATTTTTCTAGCAGCATGTGGTCACATGTGTCTCTACATCACTTTTTTATAATTATTATAATATTTCAAACTTGCTCATTATTATTTATATCTGTTAACAGTGATCTGTGATCTGTAATGTTTGGTGTTACTATTGATTGTAATTGTTTTGGGGTACCATGAACTTCATCCATATAAGATGGCAAACTTGATCAATAACATGTATGTGTGGGTATGTGGGTATGTGGGTGCTATGACTGGCCACCAACTGGCCATTCTGGTTTCTCTCCCTCTTCTTGGGCCTCTCTATTCTAAAACACAACAATATTGAAATTAGGTCAATTAATAACCCTATAATGACTTCTAAGGGTTCAAGTGAAAGGAAGAAAGTTATGTCTCACTTCAAACCAAAAAGCTAGAAATGGTTACTCTTAATGAGAAAGAAATATTGAAAGTTGAGATGGGGCAAAAGTTGGGCCACCATCCTGAGCAATCAGCAGCCATTGACATCAAGGCAAGACCCTCCACCAGCAGAAAGATTATAACTCCCTTAAGGCTCAGATGGTGGTTAGCATTTTTTTTTAAATAAAGTACTTTTTGATTAAGGTATGTACACTGCTTTTCTAGACATAAATTGCACACTTAATAGATTAAGTGTAACGTAAATATAACTTTTATACACACTAGGAAACTAGAAAATGTGTGTGACTTGTTTCATTATGATAGTCACTTTATTTTAGCAGTCTGGAACCAAACTTGCAATATCTCCAAGCTACGCCTGTACAGGGTAAAAGGGAAATAATGAACAGATGGAAAGCACTAGAATTAAGAGGGATTGGGAAAGGCTTTCTATAGAACAGTGTTTCTCAACCTGTGGGTCGCAACCCCTTTGGGTCACAGGGGCCACCTAAGACCATTGGAAAACACATATTTCCAATGGTTTTAGGAACCAAGACACCGTTCCTCTATCAGTCTCCAGGCGGGTCCGCCCACATACAACTATTAAAGGGTAGGAAGGTTGAGAACCATTGTTATAGAAGGTGCCATTTTATTTGGGATCTAAAGGAGAAGTAAGAGGAATAAGAGCATTCCAAGCATGGGGGAAAACCAGAGAAAATGCCTAGAATCCAGTCTATGAAACAGTTAGGAGACTAGTGTCACTGGATCCAAGAGTATGTGTTGGGGAATAAGAAGACAGGAAAGGTAGGAGGAGTCTGGATCTTGAAGGTCAAACAGAAATTTTTGTTTTTGTTCTTGGAGTCAATTGTGCTTATTGAGTAGAGGAGTGACGTGGTCAGTCCTGTGCTTTGGGAGCATCATTTTAGTGACCAAATGGGGAATGGATTGGAGTGAGGAGGGACTTGAGCCAGAAAGAGGCACCAGCAGGCTAGTGCAGCAATGATGTTCTGTCCTACAGTAACGGTGGTGTCAGAGGAGAGAAGGGGATGTATTTGAGAGATGTTATAAAGGTGAAGTCAGCAGTCCCTGGCAACAGATTAAATATGGGAATTGGGGAAAACTGAGAGATAGTGAGGAGGCCAAGATAATTCCTCTATTATTTCATTTGAGTTTCACAACAACCCTTTAAAATGTTGCTACAGATCAGGAAATTGGGGCTGAGATGTTGAATGATTTGTCCTAGGGTCACACAGACAGCATCTGAGGCAGGATTTGAACTCAGGTCTTTCTGACTCCAAGGCTAGTGATCTATCCACACACCACACTGACCGATTCTTGTCTTTGATCATAAATGATGCCCTCTTCCTGGCCCTAGACTGAGCCTTGACTAGGCTCTGAACTGATCCCAGACTCTGTATATAGATTAAATCCTGACCTTGATCTTAAGCTTAGACCTTACCCTGGCTCTAGACTGAGCCTTGACCTTGGTCATGGCCTAAGTCAGCGGTTCTCAACCTGTGGGTTATGTTCAATTTAAATACATCCTGCATATCGGATATTTACATTATGATTCATAACAGTAGCAAAATTACAGTTATGAAGTAGCAACGAAAATAATTTTATGGTTGGGGGGTCACCACAACATGAGGAACTGTATTAAAGGGTCACGACATTAGGAAGGTTGAGAACCACTGGCCTAAGTGATGAACGATCTTGACTCATAACTGAGTTCTTACTTTGGTCATGGCCCAAGGAATGACTTTTGTCCTAGATTGAACCCCAGCCCTGGACCCAGACTGAGCCCTCGCTTTGGTCATGGCCTGAGCCCTGGGACTCTCTAGGCCTAGATTAAGCTCTGATAAAGGCTCTAGAATGATCCCCATTGCTGGATCTTACCTAAGCCCTAACCCTAGGAATGAGGGAAAGGCAGAAAAAGAATACAAGAGAGACAAAAAGGAATACAAAGGAAGTACTAAGGGGCAGAAGGAAGGTGATGGACAGGCAGAACAGCCCTATTTCCCTTGGTCTCTCTTTCCAGTTGGCCCTGAGTTAGAGCCTTTTGTCAAAATCAAGCAGAGTTTCTTTGAATGAGCAAAAAAAAAAAAAAAAAGAAAAAAGAAAAAACCCAAAACAAAAACGAAACATGCCATTCCTTGGCAAATTTTAACCCCCCTTGGAGGGCATCAGCCAGCAGAGCCTCCAGCTGAACCAATGTCCAAGTGCCCAGGGCAACGTTGTTGATTCCCAGAGCTGGCCAGGCCCTGGAGAGCCTGAGACCCAGGGTCAGACACACACAGCAGTAGTGTGTCTTCTTGTGAAAGAGCAAAACTAACCCCCCAAACCAAAGATTTTTTTCAGAAACTATTCTCAGTATTTCAAGCCAAGCTCTGAGGCCTTGATCATCTTGGCACAGAGCGTCCCTTAGGGTCTCCAGAGCTCAGCTCATAGAGAGTTGAGGGGACCTCCAGATGGTCATGAAAGCATCTGATCTCCCTGAAGGGGTTGGGATCTGGGTTGACAGAGGAGAGTCCATACCAATGACTCCATGGATCCTTTCTTAAGTTCAGCTAAGTGCCAATTGGTCCAAATAATGCATCCCCTGAAGTAATGGTTTTACTTAAATTTACACTGCATGTTTCCACTGGACTGGAACCCATTATTATATTTCATATAATTGGGGGTGGCTAGGTGGCGCAGTGAATAGAGCACCGGCCCTGAAGTCAGGAGGACCTAAGTTCAAATCCAGCCTCAGACATGTAACACAAAAACTAGCCGTGTGACCTTGGGCAAGTCACTTAACCCCAACTGCCCTCCAAAAAGCAAAAAAACAAAACAAAACATAAAAAACATATTTCATATAATTTTAACTTTAAATAGTGCAAATCTGAATGCATGTGACCACAGCATTCATTATTTGCATTCATCAGGGCCTTGCCAGATTAGAAAAGTGACTTTATGGGTGAGCAGCATCTGTAACAGAAAATCACAGTGTCACAGACTGGCAGTTAGGAGTGAGTAGCTAGTGGGCAGGCTCAGAGATGCTATCCAGATGAAGGGTGCTGCCAGTCCCTGCTGAGGTTTTCTGGCTACAAACCAGATACTACCTCCATATCCTTGCATTGTCCCCATCCAATTTTGAAACTCCCTCCAAATGTGGAAAGTTATTCTTCCACCACTGCCCAGGATTGAGCTGACTCTAAGCAAGGTTGTGAGATCATCCACTAGGACTGGACATATCTCCCTTATCCCCCATGCCCTCACTGTCTTTTACAAGGCCATGGGCCCACTTGCCTGCTGAGACATTAGTAGACAACAGGCATAGGGGTGGGGAAGGGTAAAAGGTACTCAGAGGGTTAATGAGCCACTTTGAGTGGAAGCATCATGGGGGGCCAGTGTGGCTAGAGTGCAGGAAGGGGGGATATGTATAATCCAGCTAGAAAGTTAGGTTTGAGGCCTGATTGTGAAGGGCCTTTAACATTAAACAGAGGGTGTTAATTTGATCCTACAGACTACAGGGAATCATTGGCTCTTATCCATAAGGGCTATGATATGATTAGATCCTCACTTTAGGAAAATCACTTTGGAGGATGTGCTGGAGATGGGAGAGGATTGAGGCAAAGAGCCCAATTAGGAGGCCATTGAAATCCCCTAAATGAGTGTGATGGCTGTGTAAGTACTGAGCAAGAGAGGTTTGGGAGGTAGAACCAGGAAGATATGACTACCGGCTGGATATGTGGGGTGAGGAGAATGAGGAGCCAAGAAGGCCCTACCCAGTTGTGAGAGTCTATCATCTCCATGTGACAGTTAGGAAACTGAGTCCCAGGCAGTTCTATTTTTTAGGTCTTCAATAGGAATCCAGGCTCCCAAATAAGCACCACTTTCAGGATGGAGAACCTAGCCCTTGTAAGAAGATGAGAAGGGAAAAGGAGTATTCACAGAGAAAGGACCAACTGCTCCTGGCCTTGTGCCTGGGTCATGCAAACTTGGCATCTACCCAATTGGAGACAAACTCTGTCCCTGTCCTCAGTATCCCTTCCCTCACCCCCCTCCTCTGCCCCCAAGGTACATTAACACTGCTGGCAAAACGTACTTAGCTAAAAGTCCACGGTCCAGTCTAGCCCACCCACTTGTTTCCCAGAGGGCTCCCTGCCTCCCCTTGGCCTGGCACCCACCCCATGGCCTGCTCAGAAGTTGAGCTACATCCAGTCTCTTTGCTCTGCCATGGACCCACCCCCGCCCCCCTGAGCAAGCTGGGCCTGGCCAGGCTGGGCTGGGCCAAGCTGACTTTGGGGTGGGGGCCTGGTTTGCTTCCCCACTCAAAGGCCTCATTGTTCCTGCTCCAGCTCTCCCGGATGGAACAATCGGCTGTCCGGTCCCACGGTGCTGCCGAATCACAATCGCCTGGCTAGTATCCCGGCCCGTGCCCATGGCGCTGGGGGAGGAGTAATATACCAAAGTCCAGCGTCACTGGCCTAGGAGATTTTATAAACAGAACCAGGCTCAGTTGGTCGTGTGAACTCTGAGCTCATGGGAATAAGGGAGCCTGGGCCTGCAGGTTCCCAAACCCAGTTCGGTCATACTGAACCAGGGACAGATGGTGCTGATTAACAGGCGGCTGACAACAGAGGCCTGCAAGCCCCCACATGGATCACATCTCCAGCCATCCGGGGGTTTAGGAAAGCTGCCATCCTGGGGCCAGGAGCCAAGAGCCAAGGGGACGGGGGTGGGGAGCTGCCTGCTGGGACTTAGGAACCTCTTCCAGAAGTTCTAAAGCAAGGGTTCTTAACCTGGAATGCATTGGTAGATGGAGAGATTTCAAGGGGTCTGTAAATTTGTATGGGTGAAAAAAAATGACATCTTTATTTTCTCTAACCTTTGGTTTCCTTTGTAAGCCTATGAATTTTATTTTATGCATCTAAAACTGTGATTCTGAGGAGGGGTCCATAGGTTTCACCAGACTGCCAGAGGGGCTCGTGACACAAAAAGTTAATTGCTCTAGGACCCTTCCATCTCCAAGTTCAAATTCAATTGATATCCATTAAGCACCTACTGGATACAGGGCCCTGAAGACATTCTAGGCCCCCTGGTCTCTCACAGGGCTAATTACCCAGAACAAGGCCTGGAGGAGATCTGGAAGAAAATCACTGGATGCTGACATGTTGTTCAAATTCAAGGGAAGGATGGACTAGATGGTCTCTGAAGTGCTTTTTAGGATTCTGGGAAAATTGATTCATCCAGACAATAAGACTGTTTGAGGCCTGCCTGGGTCTGCCCAATGTTTGAAGCTCAGCTCAGCAAGCTGCTTTGGCTCTTGGCCCCCTCTCCTCATTTCCTCCTCTCTTGAAGGAAAAGGTTGGCTTGTAAAGTCACTGTCAGCATTTTAACTTTATATTCCTACTAAGCCCATATATATATATATGTGAGCAGCTCTGCTTGGCTATACCCAAGTGAAGAGCTAGGAAGACAGACAGACTGGGGATCTGCCTTCAAAGGGCACAGTTTGGGGAAGAGAGAAACCTAGGGATTTGCCCAGTGGGTACTGCTAGTGTGGGAGGGTCAGAGGAGGAATAGATCCAAGCCCTGCCCTCAGAGAGCTCCCAGTCTGGGGAAGACAGAGAAAGGACAGAACAAGGTACCTGTACTCAGAGTGTTCCCAGTCTAGGAGAGACAGAATAGGGGTAGACCAGAGTGCCTACCCCAGAGAGCTCCCAGTCTTGGGGAGACAGAGGAGGGACAGACCACAGGGATGCCCTTAGGAATCTTACAGTTGAAGGAGCTAGAACTCAAAAATGTTTTAAAAAAAGAAAGTTCAGGGCAGGATAGAATTCAGGACTGCTAATGTATTTACCATACAGCCAGCTAAAGAACAAGATAGTACATATCTCCTATAAATCTATATACATGTATATGTTATACTGACAATCAGGATGAGGCCAGGGACCTAGGTTCTAATTCTGATTCTACTAATTACTTGCTGTGTGACTTGGGGCTGGTCACTTCTCCACTCTTTTTCCTTATACCCAAAATGAGAAGGCTGCCCGTCTCCATTAGTCTCCCCTAGTCAGGGGCATCTCTAGGCTCAGCTGTTGTCCAGTTGTAGTATAGAGTCTAGTTGTCCTTCATGCCTGAAATGTACCCCCTCCCTCCTCACCTCTTCCCCTTAGCATCTCTAGCTCCCTTTAAGGTTCAGCCCAGGGACCAGCTCCTACAAGAAAAGACCTTTCCTAATCCCCACAGTGGTTTGCATCCTCTTCCCACACCAGCAGAAAGAATTTTGCATTCATTTGGGGCATATTTTCTGTTATGTTATGTTATGTATGTACATGTTGTTTCCTTGTGGTAATTTTACCAAGCTCCTTTAAGGCAGAGATCCTTTAATTTTTTTTTTATTTCCAAGACCTAGTGTAGAAATAAGTATACTGTAGGTGTTTAATAAATGCTTGTCGATTATTAAATGAATGATCCAGACCAATTTGAGGAGCCAGAGGCAAGAACAAGAAGTTTATGCAAGTAGACAGGCAGCATTGGACCAGACACTCCTTGAGGGCAGGGACTGTCTTTTGCTTTCTTTTATAGCACCAGCACTTAGCACAGAGCCTGACATACAGGAGATGTTTAATAAATGCTGTTAAGTGACTGACTGGCATTAGGGAGGCGGAGCCAAGGACTACAGGCAACTATCTTAGCAGTCAGGCAATGAATGGGTCCTCCCTCCTGTGAAGGGTAGAATCTAGCAGCAGGCAATAGCCGGAGGAAGTCTGTCATCATCTAGGATTGAGAGAATTCACATTTCTCTAATGCTCTGGAATTTACAAAGCCTTATTCTCATAAGACCCAGTGAGAGTAGTGCTGTGTTCATTTTATGTGGGCATGGATGGAGTCAGGAAGACCTGAATTCGAATCCATCCTCGCTTACTAGCTGTATAATCCTGGGCATATCATTTACGGTCAGTCTGCCTTCATTTCCTCATGTTTGGTCATAGTAATGGCATCTACCTCCCAAGTTTGTTGTGAGCTTCAAAGGAGAAAACATTTGTAAAAAGCTCTTATCACAGTGCCTGTCATATCAAAGACACATGATAAATGTTTGTCTCTTCCCTCCCTTCCTCTCATTTTACAAATGAAGAAACTGCAGATTTGGAGGGGGGAAGTAACTTACTTGTCCAAGGTCATATGACTAAGAAGGATCAGAGACAGACAAAAGGTACAGCCAAGACAGCAATGACGGAAACCACAACAAACCATCAGAAAATGAGTGTGGAGAAATGTCAATGACCAAACTTGGCCACAAAGATATGAGGAGGCACCTCTTCTGTTCTTTATGAAAACAGGGGGCAACGGGTGTAAAAGACTGAGCCTCATGGCAGACTTTTCCTATGGTTGGTTAGTTTGACTGAAAGGTTTTTCTCTCTTTTTAAAAAATTCTTTATTATAAAGGATGGCTTTTGGGGAGGGGGAGAAGAATTAAATTAAGATATATGAATATAAGATTAAGATATATAGATATGCCAAAATATATAATTATACATACATATATAATTATATAAAAACATATTACCTCATATCTATGGGTAGACATCTGATCACCAAGCTTCAGCACTATCTCTGGCACTTAGTGGCTGTGACTCTGGCCAAGGTGCTTAAACTGTCAATATCTAAGGCTACTTCAAATATTAGACATTTCAGAGAAGACATTGACCTGCCTTGGCAGAGGGAGTTACCTCATTTGGGAATTCCCTATATCAATGAAATCACAAGTCTGATCCACCTCTCCGTTGTTCAGTCATTTCAGTAGCATCCAACTCTTCCTGACCCCATTTGGGGTTTTCTAGGCAAAGATACTGGTTGGTTTGCCATTTCCTTCTCCAGCTCATTTTACAGATAAGGAGACTGAGGCAAACAGGGTTAAGTGACTTGCCCAGGGTCATACAGCTAGTAAATGTCTATGGTTGGATTTGAACTCAGGTCTTCTTGCCTCCAAGCCTAGTACTCTATGTACTATGCCACTTAGCCATTGTGTCCCTACCTATGCTTATATACATAGATATACCAGCCAGGGCACATTGGACCTGGAAAACCTGAATTCAAATCCACCCTAAGGTGGATTGGTCACACGTTAGTTGTGTGGCTCTGGGCAAGGCACTTAATTTCTATCTGCCTCAGTTTCCTCCTCTGGAAAACAGTTCCTAGAGAGGAGGGATTGTTTCATTCTTTATGTTTGTGTCTGCAGTTATTAGCACAGTGCCTGTTTTAGTAGGTGCTTAATAAATGCTGTTGAAGTCAATTCCAAAAAACTCATGATGAAAAAATTCCATCCACCTCCAGAGAAAGAATTGATAGAGTCTGAATGCAGATCAAAGCCCACTTTTTTTCATGTTATTTTCCTTTTGTTCTATTCCTTCTTTCACATGACTAATACAAAAATAGATTTTACATGATTGCATATATATAGCCTATATAAAATTGTTTACCATCTTAGGAAGAGAGGAGGGCAGGGAGGGAAGGCAGGAGAAAATCGGAAATTCAAAATTTTATAAAAATGACTGTCAAAAATTGTTTTTACATGTAATGGGGGGGGGGAGGAATCCAAAAAGAACAAATTAAAAGGTCCCAATTAAATACCAAAATAGAAATCCTGAAAATCAAAGGAGAGATTAATAAAAGTGAAAGTTACAAAGACATTGAACTAATAAATAAAAGCAGGAATTGGTATTCTGGGAGAAAACAATAAAATCAAAAGAAAAATTGTTTAATTTGATTTTTAAAAATAAAATCAAATTACTAGTATAAAAGATAAAAGAACAAATACATCACCAACAAAGACAAAATTAGAACAATTTTAGGAGTGATTTTGCCCAGAAATAAGCCAGTAAAAGGGATAATCTAAGTGAAATAGCCAAATATTCTCTCCCTCCCTGCAAAAAAGCAAAGGGGAAAAGAATAAGCATTTATATAGCACCTACTATATACCAGGAACAGTTCTGAGTGCTTTACACATATTATCTCACTTGATCCCATAACAACCCAACAAGGTTGTAAGTACAGTTATTATCCCCACTGTACAGTTGAGGAAACTAAGGCAGAAAGAGGTTAAGTGACTTGTCCAAAGTCACACAGACAGTAAGGGTCTGAGATTGGATTTTAACTCAGCTCTTCCTTGACTTCAAGCCCACTGTTCTATCCACTGAGCCACCTAGTTGCCTCTAAGAACCATGGAATAAGGGCTGGGTGACCTAGCTTCTGCTCCCAGCTCTGTCATTCACTTCCTGCATGAACCTGGGTTAGAAATGTTTATTAGGGCAGCTAGGTGGCACAGTGAATAGAGCATTGGCAGTGGAGTCAGAAGGACCTGAGTTCACATCTGGTCTCAGACATTTAACACTTACTAGCAGTGTGACCTTGGGCAAGTCACTTAACCCCAATTGCTCTACCTTCCCCTCTCCAAAAAGGAAGGAAGGAAGGAAGGAAGGAAGGAAGAAAGAAAGAAAGAAAGAAAGAAAGAGAGAGAGAGAAACAGAAAGAGAGAAAGAGAGAGAAAGAAAGAAAGAAAGAAAAAAGGAATGAATGAAGGAAGGAAGGAGAAAAAGAAAGAAAGAAAGAAACAAAGAAACAAAGAAAGAAAGAAAAAGAAAGAAAGAAAGAAAGAAAGAAAGAAAGAAAGAAAGAAAGAAAGAAAGAAAGAAAGAAAGAAAAAGAAAGATGAATCAACAAGCATTTATTAAGGCCCTTCTGCTGAGCAGGAAGCCTCAGCATGCTCATCTTACAGTTGAGAGTATTGGACAAGAATGACCCCAAGATGTCTTCCAGTTCTGAAATTCTAAGTCCTAAGGAACCTGTTGGCTCTAACATGCTGCATTCTGGTCTGGGAGTCTGACTCCTCTAGGCAGCGTTTTCTCATTTTCAAGGAGGCATAGAGGTGGAAACATTGCTTAGGCATGAGTCAAAAGACCTGGGTGGCTCTGCCACTGACCAGCTGTCTGACCTTGAACAAAATGGTTCTCATTTCTGAGCCTCAGTCTCTTTTTTCACAAAATGGGGATGATAATATTTATACTATTTGACTCACAGGGGTAAGGCAGCCAGGGCACATTGGACCTGGAAAACCTGAATTCAAATCCACCCTAAGGTGGATTGGTCACACGTTAGTTGTGTGGCTCTGGGCAAGGCACTTAATTTCTATCTGCCTCAGTTTCCTCCTCTGGAAAACAGAGATAAAAGCCACTACCTCACAGGGCTGTTGTAAAGATCAAATGACTTAACATGCCCAAATTGCTTTGCAAAGCTTTAGATATCAACTGCTATTGTGACATCATTGTAAAGTGTCATAGAAATGTGAGCTTTTGATGATTTTGTCATTCAGTGACAGGTCAAGGAGACAGGAATAAAGCAGTAGAATAATAACAACAATAATATCAAACAAGTAGTATTTCACACTTTCTTCACACAAGTACTGGGAGATAAGGAGGACAGATTTTATCATCCCCATTTTACAGATGAAGAGAGTGAGGGTCGGAGAGCTTAAATGGCATTTGATCTCCAGGCACCCAGGAGAAAGGGCTACAGTTGCTGCTTCTGGACTATTATCCTATGGATAATGGATTCCAATTTTTTTCTTCTCAGTTTCAAGGGAAGTTCCAAGGGAGCAGGCTTCAACTCCATGTCAGGAAGAATTTCCTAACAGTTGAGACTGTCCAAACGTAGACCTGCATGGTTGTATCAGGAGGGGCTTCTCTGCTCTGGAGGTCTTCATGACCACTTTTCAGGGATGCAACAGAAGGGTCTCCTGCTCTACCAGGTTGGATAAGCCATGAGGTCCCTTCCTGGGCCAGAGGGCATGAGTGTTATAGGAGGGGCATAAGCCTGAGTCTTGCCTCCTAATGCTGAGTCCTGTGCTCCCCAAAGAAGGCTCTGTTTGAGGTAGGCAGGTCATTATTCCCCAGAAACAAGGGGAGCCATGGGGTTCAGGCAATGTCTATTTGAAATGTTACCATCATCATTGTAGGGGGATAACTCAGGGAGACTTGACAGGGAACAAGTCTGGGGAGGAGGAGGAAGTGGGAAGAGTTGGGCCCAAATCCAGGATGTGAGGGACAGACACAGCCATGTCCAGGCTGTCATTGGCCAGGGGACCTTTTCTGCTTTGCCCCTAACCTATGATGCAACATGCCATAATCTAATTTTTCAAATTCACAGGAAAGAATAATGAGAAATTCCTGGGGTCGGTCTTGTGAACAATGCGTCTGCCTGCTCAAATGGAGGCATTCTGGAAACTCTCGGGGCTCTGAACCCTAATGAGTCCCAGCTCTGCCTCTGCCTGGGCTGCTGAGTGGGTGGCCATTGGCAAATCTCTTGCACTCCAACATGCACGTGTATGTACATGTGCATATTCGTCCTGCCTCAGTTTGCTCAGCTCGTTAGCTGTCTCTCCCAGCTTTGCATCATCTGTATTGCTGTTATCCATCGTCATGAAGAATGCCTAATCACACAGGGACAAGGAAAGAGCCCTCAGGCACTCCATAAGAGACTTCTCTGCAAGGTAACATTGATCTAGCACTGACTACACCTTAGATCAGTCAGTCAACAAGCATTTATTGAATGCCTACTACATGCCAAGTACTGTGCTAAATTCTAGGGATACAAATAGAGACAGCCCCTACCCTCAAAGAGCTTACATTCTAATGGAAGAAACAATATATAATAAATAGGTGCCTATAAATTAGATATAGTATAACCTTAAACTCAAGCAGCAGTTCTCAACCTGTGGGTCATGTATGTATGAAAATACATCCTGCATATCAGATATTTACATTACGATAACTGCAGCAAAACTACAGTTATGAAGTAGCAATGAAAATAATTTTATGGTTGGGGATCACCACAACATGAGAAACTGTATTAAAGGGTCACGGCATTAGGAAGGTTGAGAACCACTGCAAAAGACCCTGGTAGCAAGGGGAAGTGTAGGGTATGAGAAAGGTCTCTTGCAGAAGACAGCATCTGAGCCAAATCTTGAAGGAAGCCAGGATTTCTAAGAGGCAGAGGTGAGGAGGGAGAACATTCCAAACTTGTGAGAAAGCCAGTGCAAAAGCCCAGTAATGGGAGATGGAGTATTGTGTGGGAGAACTAGGGTCCAGGCATTCAATCAATCCTGGGTCTAACAGTACCCAGTATCTAGCCCACATCACTCCATCTTACCCACAAGGATATCATGGGAAACGAATAAACTGTGGCTAAGGGCAGCTAGGTAGACCAGTGGATAGAGCACTGGATTTGGAATCAGGAAGATTCATTTTTATAAGTTCAAATCCAGTCTCAGACATTTACTAGCTGTGTGATCCTGGGCAAGTCCTTTAAACCTGTTTGCTTCAGTTTCCTCATCTGTAAAATGAGCTGGAGGAGTAAAGGGCAAACCACTCTGGTATCCTTGCCAAGAAAAGCCCAAATGGAAGGGAGAGCCGGACATGACTGAAAAATAACACAACAAAAATGGCATTTCAGTCAGATAATACTAGTCTGGAAAGTCTAACAAAAAAAAGGAATTGAAAAACTAGAAAGATAGATAGACAGACAGACCGACAGACGGACGGATGGACAGATACATACATACATACATACACACAGATAGATACATAGATACATAGACAGGAGAGTGAGAGACAGAGACAGAGGGAGAGAGAGAAAGAGAGAAGGAGGGGAAGGAAGGATGAATAGATAGACAATGAATGAATAAGGAAAGGAGGCTAGTCTTTTGTAACCAGTTTTGAATAAACACATACTGGATCTTGGTGATCATTGCTTTCCTTTCTAAATGCTCATAAGCCATCCCTTTAATGACACATTCCAGATTTCTTGGCAGTTTTAGTAGACTGCAAACTAAATATGGTCATGAGTACAATATGTCAGCCCAAATGGATAATCTAATCTAAGGTTACATTAAAAGAAACATAGTGTCCAGAACAATGGAATTTGTGCTAACATTTGGCCTGAATGAACCACATTTGGGCCTGATTGATTGAACCGACAAGAAAAACGTTAAGAGAGAACCTGAGGCAGGTTGGGAGACAGAAAGGACCCCAGAACAAGGAAGATATCTGACTCCCTGGGTGAATGTGGGCTTCATTCTTCTCTTAATCTCAGTATCCCCATCATAGGTCTTTTGAGTTCAGATGATAACATGTGTGCACATTTTATAAACTGAAAAGCACTTTATAAATATTTGGAGTTGTTACTACTATCTCCATTAGAATGTTAGATTGGATGATGCTTTTATTCAATAAATAGCTATCAAGGAAGGAAGGAAGCATTTATTAAGCACCTTCTGTGTATTTAATACACTGTGCTAAGCACTTCATAAATGTTATCTCATAACAATCCTGGGAGATGAGTGCTTATTATTATCCCCATTTTATAGTTGAAGAAACAGAGTCTGACAGAAGTTAAATGATTTACCCAGGGTCACACAGCTATTAAGTGTCTCCTAACTCAAGCTCTGTCCACCGAGCCATTTAGTTGCTACAGAACACCTGCTTCGTGAAATACACTATATTATAACATGTTCTCTTTCTATAATCCCTTCCAAGAATCTCTGGGTATCTCTAAAAATCCCTAAAGACTCCTTTAATGCCTACTTTCTGTGACTCTATGTGCTTCTATTCAATTCATTTCAATTGACAGTATTAAGTGCCTACTGTGTGCAGGTTCCTGTATCAGGTGAAGAAACAAAGAGAATACAGCATAGATCTTGACTTCAAGGAGTTTATATAGGCTAATGGGGGAAGGGGAAGGCAAGGAACAGGGAGGAAAGAGATGAACACAAACAACTTTGATCCAAGGGAGATAGAGAGTAGGAGTCCAGACAAAGGATCAGGAGAGATTTGTGGAAATAAAGATCAGTATTGCTTAGCAGGGGATCAGGGAAGGCTTCATGGAGGAGGGGGTGCCAGAGTTATGCCTGGAAGGAAAGGGTGGGGCTTCAGCAAATGGAGATAAGGCTATAGGGGAGGGAGAAATCCATTTCAGAATATAAGCAAAGAAAGGAGAGGGCAGAATGAGGAAGGGGAGCAGAGAATGGCTCAATCTGATTGAAAGTCTGGGTAAAGGGGAGAATAGGGTGAGGCAGGGATGGAGAGGTCAGATTTAGTGGGATTTGGGAATTAAAAGAGATAATAAATGCATGATGCTTTACAGACCTCACAGCACTATGTAAATGTTAGTATCATTTAAGGCAAGAAGGGACATCTCCTCATTTTACAGGCAGGGTGCATGTACACAGCATGGTTAAACAGATAGCACATTTGGAATCCAAAGACCCAAGTTCAAATACAGATTCTGCTACTTCTTATCATACCCCTCGAGCTGAGGGGCACCTCAAAGGTCATCTGGACCTATCCTTTCATTTTACAGATGAGGAAACTGGGGTTTGGGAAGGGAAGGAGGATTAAGGGACCTACCCAAGGAGGTTACAGAAGCACAGCAACAAAGACTAGATTCGAACCCAGGTTATCTAGAAACCGTGATCTTCCCCACTACATAGTGCTGTCTCAGTTTCCTTGTTGTGCAATTTTTCAGTTGTTTTTGACTCTGTGGCGCCATTTGGGATTTTCTTGGTAAGGATAATGGAATGCTTTGTCATTTCCTTCTCCAGTTCATTTTGCAGGTGAAGAAACTGTTAAGTGACTTGCCCAGGGTCACACAGTTAATAAGTGACTAAGGCTGGATTTGAACTCAGGAAGACGAGTCTTCACAACTCCAGGTCTGGTACTCTATCCACTGTGCCACCACACACACACACACACACCTCACTTTCCTTACTGACTTTGGGCAAATTTACTTACCTTCTCTGGGTCTCAGGTTTTCAATCTGCACAGTGAGAAGATTGGAGTAAATGACCTCTGAGACCTCTTCCCAGTCTAAATCCCGTCCTATGGAAAGCCAGGACAGTAGTGGGCTTTGAATGCCAGGATTACTATTCAAACTTTTAACTGCTAGGAAAGCTAAAAAAAAATTTTGAGCAGAATGATGCTGTGATAGGGGTGAGAGAAGTGATAGTTTGCTACCCCAGAAGCTAAGAGGAATGGATTTCAGGAGGTGGGGAGGAAACCTGATCCGGAGACTTAACAGAGTCTGCTATTACTCTTCTGTTGTTTCCATCTCTTTGCAACCCCCTTTGGGGTTTTCTTGGCGGAGATTCTGGAGCAGTTTGCCATTTCCTTTTCCAGAACATTTTACAGATAAGGAAACTGGGGCAAACAGGGTTAAAGTGATTTGCCCAGGGTCACACAGATAGTAAGTGACTAAGGCTGGATTTGAACTCATAAAGATGAGTCTTCCCGATTCCAAGCCCAGTGCTCTATCTACTGCACCATGTAGCTGCCCATTAGAAGAGTCTAAATTAGACTCATCCATTTGATGAATGATAATGAAGGTGGTAGAACAGAGGGGTCAGGGTGACTGAAAGATATGGTGGGAGGTAGAATCAGTAGCACTTGGAAACAAATTATAAGCCAAAAGTGGTATGCTGTAGATGGGGGTCAGTAAGAAAATCTTCCTCAGACAAGTGGAGACAAATATTTTTACTGGCCCTCAGTTTCTCTGTCTGTAAAAGGAGATTGGACCTGATGAGGTCTCTAAATCTTATGGGGAGGCAGGGGGAAAGGAAGAGAGAGAATTATTTTTTAGCTCACTCTGAAGGATGGAAAAAAAGGGCTTTTCCTCCTGTTTTTCTCCAATGGGAGTGTTTGTCATCTGCTCCCTCACTGGGGTTGGAATCCCTCTTTCTTTGCTCTTTTGGCTCAGACTTCCCTCCTGAGTATAAGGGAGAGGCTGTCCTGGGAGCCAGAGAAAAATGGATGGATTGAATTCAGAAAGCAGAGTTTACTTGGGGAGGAGGGGCCGGAGACAGCTCCCTCACTTTGTTTTGAAATGGACCCCTGAGTTCCAAAACCTCCTTTCTCTTGCATACAGAGACCAGGGTGTGTGGGGCCTTTGTTTGGAAGTGGACACTTGCTCTGGGATTGGGGAAAAAACCAAATAGAGCAAAGCTGTGTCAGTCCCATTGGCCTGAGAGAAGGAGACTCACAATTAAAAAGAGCCACAGCGTTCCCCGGAAGAAGGGGTTAGATGGGGAAAAGTTCTGAGGAGACGCTGCTTTGAAAACCGTTAGGAACATTCGCCGTGTGATGTTGTTCAAATCAATCAGCGTCCTCCTCTGTCTTGTGGGAGGTTTGGGAGAGAGGGAGGATGGAATTGCCTAGATATAAAAAGTAAATTCTAGAATATCAGAATTGAGAGGGCCTCAGAATAGAGAAGACTGAACCTCCTTGCTGAGTAGAACCTTCAAATGTAGGGGAGAACAAGTTAGAGCTGAGAGTCACTTAGCACCTGAGGCATGAGAGGTGAAAGGGACTTTAGAATATAGAACACAGAATGTCAGAGCGGGAGAGACCTTAGAACATAGGACAGGGAACGTCAGATTGAGAGAAACCTTAGAACACAGAAAATAGCTGGGAGGGATCTTAAAACATAAGAACATTCAGAGATGAAAGGGGCTTTAGAATATGACCTTTGGAACGTCAGAGCTGGAAGGTACCTTAGAATATGAAGGACAGAACCAAGAAGACCCTCAGAACATAAGAAATCAGAGATGAAAGGCACTTCAGGATATAACAGAACGTTCTGCCAGAGCCAAGAGGGACATTGGCCATTAGCCCTTTATATATCTTGTTTGTGCAAAGCCGTTTGCCTGTCACCTTTCCCATGAGGCCATGAGCTCCTTGAGAGCAGAGTCTGGCTTCTGTCTTTCTTTGTATACCCAGAGTTTAGCACAGCACCTAGAACATAGTAGGTGCTCAATAAAGTGACCGCTTGGCTGGGACACACCTTAGAACACAAGGTGTCAGAACTGGAAGGAGCTCTACAGATGCTCTAGTCCAGTCCTCTCATTTTAGCAATCCAGAAGGTGTGGCCCCAAGAGAGGTAGCAAGTTGTCCAATGAGATTGTCACACGGTTAGTGGGAGAGCCGGGATATAAACCCAGGCCCTCTGACTCCAGATCCTGAGGAAAACTCCGCCACATTGAAATATAGACTCATCAAATGTCAGAGCTGGAAAGGACATTAGATATCATTCCTTCCAACCCCCTCATTTGATCCAGTGAGCATTTTGTTAAATGTCTACTAGGAGGGCCCCAGAGATACAAATGCAAAATGTAAAACAGTCTGAGAAGCCCTCCTAGAGGTTATATTGGGTGGGGAGAACTCCACGCATAGATAAGAATATACATGATTATTTGAAGAATAAAAGAACACAAACAGGGGAAGCTAGATGAATAGAGCACTGGGCCCTGGAGTCAGGAGGACCTGAGTTCAAATCCAGCCTCAGACACTTGACACTTACTAGATGTGTGACTGGGCAAGTCACTTAACTCCAATTGCTCTGCCTTCCTCCTCCCCTCCAAAAAGAAAAAAGAGAGAGAATACAAATAAGAAAGGGGGATCAGGAAAGGCCTACTTTAAATGATAGCATGTGGGCTGAGTTTTGGGGGGAGTAAGGAATTCTAAAAGGGGAGATGAGGAAGGAATGTATTCCAAATGTGGGAGGCAGACTAAGCAAAGGCATTGTGGCAGGAGATGAAATAACAGACATGAGGAACATCAAGCAAGCCTGTCTGACTGAGCATCATTTATCAAGCTCCTACTGAGAGCTAAACACTCTTTACTAAGAGCCTACTATGTGCTGACCACTCTTTACTAAATGCGTACAATGTGCTGAGCACTGTGTTCATAGACCACAAGTGTCACATAAGAGAAGGGGGGGAAGGAGCCATCAGTCTAATTCATACTTAAATGGATATGACTAATAATAGTTCTTTCACACTTTCTAATTTCAGTCTCACAAACAGCCTGGTTGGGAGGAGGGCTTGCACATGGGGAAACTGAGATCCAGAGAGGGAAATAAACACATCCAAGATTACACAGCTGGTAAATTTCAATTCTGGGGCAGGAACCCAGATCCCCCATCTGCTGCTCAGGCTGCCAGGCCTGCAGGTCTCCTTCAGGGGCCTCTCAGAAATCCTCATGGAGTGAGTTTATTTACAGGCTGAGTAGGCTGCAGTTCGGAGAGAAGGTGGACTAGTAAAAGAATGGAAAAGCAGATCACCGTGGGAAAAGCATTTGGGTAAACTCTTCAGGAGTGGAAAATGGTGTGGACTTCTTTAAATTAACAGCGGAACATGAGTTCCCACCTTGAGCTGCTTTTCAAGAGCAGGAGAAAGTGTTTTTGTGTCCTACCAAGCTTTAAATCACTCCAAGGAGCAAAATGCCCAGTGGAGAGAGATCTCAGTCCCTGCTCACAGACTCATTGGAACCCTAAAGAGGCAGAGGGAGAAAAGCCTTGAGAAACCATCAAAGCCTCCCCCCAATTTGTACAGAAGAAGAAACTTGGGCCCAGAGAGGAAGGAACTTCCCCACGCCCACACAGCTAACACATATAGAGGAATTCACAACAGGCTTGGAGTTGGAAATCTTGGGTTCTAATCTGAGATCCGACACTTGCTACCTGCTTCCCTTCCCCACTCTAAGCCCTGACTCCCTCCTCTGTAACATGGCATAGAGGAAAGGAACTAGAACCAGAATTTTAGCAGGATACTGAATCCTGCATGAAGAATCTCCCTTTATCAATGAAAGTCAATTGTTGTTTGTCCTTAGTCCTACAAGATGACCATGATATCAGGAAGGTGATGCCACAACTTGCAAGTGAATTGGATTTAAGTGAGGGAGGGCTGGGCAAAGTCACCAGATTCACTTACCTCCAGAGCCATCACGGTCCAGTGGTCAGACACGGATCAGGCCAAGTGAAGATGGCCCCAGATACAGTGCAAGGGAGAACATGGCCTTTTTAAACTATGGTCTTTCACAGGTCTGGTAAGTTCCTTCTCCGAAGATTGCAGTTTTAGAAAGTTGCCCAGGGAATTGAGATGTTTAAGTGACATTCCCAGGGCCACATAGCCAGTATGCGTCAGGGAAGCACTTGAATCTTCCTAACATCACCACTAGCATACTAGCACACTACTAGGCGGCTCTCTCTCTCCCTCTCTTTCATGTGTGTGTACATACACACACATGTATAAGATACACACATGTATAAGATACACACATGTATGCATGCACATATACATATACACATATATCTGTGACTCTCTCTCTGTCTCTTACTCTCTCTCCTTCATACCTCCTTCCCACCACCGACAATGTCATCTAAGAGACCAGATCAGTAGCAGGCAGGGAATCAGACTGAACTACCCATCCAGGCAGGAACAAAGGTCACTCAAGGAAAGAAAGCTTCAGGGAGCTTAATCCCCTTGAGAAACAGAGTTTTGGACTCCGGAGTCTCAGAACTTAAAGGAGAGGCCTACCTAAGGAGTACCTAATGAGTACAAAGAGAGAAAAGAACTTCTAATAACCATAAATTGTGAGTTACCCTTTTGTCACACATTTTCTATAGATGTACCTCATTACTTTTGTCTTTAAGTGTGGGCCTGTATATGTTTGCGTGACAGTATACCCCAGAATTTTAGGGGAAATGTTTTTTAAACTACTCCTGCTTATGCCATGTTAGTAAATCCATTCCCTGAAAAGCTAATACATACGAATTATTGTTAGTGAAAACCACACCGGTAGGGGCTTACCAGATAAGCAAAACCACTCAAAATGTGGTCCCTCATGGTTACATCTAGAATCTGGAGACTAACAGTAGGGACCACCCTCTAGGGTTCTTATTTGTGAATGCTCTGTAGGGGAAAAGAGGAATAACATCTCCTTGCTCCTCAGAATAACCTGTGAGGCAGGCAAAATTATTATACCTACTTTACAGATAGAGAAACAACTTGGCAAAGTTAAGTGACCTTCCTCTATAGTCACCTAGCTCAAGTCCCCATCTTACTCATGAAATCTTCTTAGGAAAGTCCCCCAAACCTCCAACCATTTCCTTTTCAGAGTCAGTATTTTCTTTAATCTTTTTTTTTGGGGGGGGGGGGAGGAAGGACAATTAGGGTTAAGTGACTTGCCCAAAGTCACACTGCTAGTAAGTGTTATGTGCCTGAGGCCGCATTTGAACTCAGGTCCTCCTGACTTTAGGGCCCATATTCTATTCATGCACCACCTACCTGCCCCCAGTATTTTCTATAAATAAATTTAACATCCTGTTTCAATTGTTCCTAGATTGTAATTTCCCTGAGAGAAGTAGCTGGGTCTCTCTCATCTCTGGCTGGGCTGTATTGATACAAACAATGATTATTATAATGACGGTATATAATCCACACACCGTGCCAACATGCTGAGCGCTAAGGAAGCAATGGAGACAAATGAGCCCTGCCTGCAGGGAGCTCCCAGTCAGGGAGAAAAATGAGTATAAATACAAAGTCAGACAGAGCAAATGCTAAAGAGATTGGGAGTTCAGATCAGCCCCCTGTCCTGTGTGGTCTTCTATTTCTGCAGTGACAACCGCTGAGGGACACGAAAAAGAACATGGTGTGCTAAGAATCACACATTTCTAAGCTGTCTGTAAATATGAATTCAATTTTTCTTATTACCCTAAATGTGAAATCCTTTTCCTAATAAGCAACAAGTCAACTTACCACTGGAAAAATCGAATCATATTAATACTGAGAGTCTTAGTATAAACAAAACCAGAAGATATAAGAAAATTGTAGTTAAACAGAAGGACAACTCACAGATTCTCCTTGGAGGGGCAAACCAAGGAGCTGGCAGAGTTTGTTTTATTGTGCATCCAATGGCAGCATTTCAGGATGTACAAAAGTCACACTGCACATAGTCTTACCATGAAGTGTTTATAATAAACATGACTAAAAAGACCACGATGAAGATGATTTCAGCTCACATGCCAACATGTGTTACTGAAGGCAAGGAGACAAAAATTTCATGAAGAACTTGAAGAAACCATCCAAATTAAATTTGACATGTGCCTTATTAATACTAATGTGGAATACAATATGTTATTTTAAACTATATGGGTCAGAACCTAGAAACTAGAGACCAAAGTCCTATAGATTGCACAAGATCCTTATGAAAACTTTAAGGAGAGTTGGAAAGTACTGATGGTCAATGTCAGAAAGAATGAAACTGCTATTTCCTCAATTGACCAGAATTGCATAATTATGGAGTAAAAGTAACTTCTGAATAAGCTATAGTTTCCTAAGTAAACAGAGCAAATGTCAAGTCAACACCACATTTGAAAAAAGGATAAACGTAAAAGGAAGATAATGTTGCACAATTAAAACAGTTCCAACTTGACTATTCATACAAGATATTGGTGGTAAAAATGGGAAAGGGATAATGACACAGTAAAAAAATGGACCATACCCAGGGACGTGCTAGAGTCTGGTCAAGCTAGTTCTGGAGACCTACTTGTTAAATTTTCAGTGTGAGTATGTATCTCCTGAAAATCAACAAAGCCTATCAGGGCTTGATTTATTTTTGTTGTTGTTGATAGTCTAGGCTAAATAAAGTGATGGTGAAACAGTGTTAATAATACAGATTCAACATAAACATGTACCTTATATACACTTTCATTTTCAGAAAGTCGGCTGTTAAACGTTTTAGCAGCACACTGCTGACAGGCGCTATATGAGGTGCTGGGGCACAAAAGAGGGCAAAATGCTGGAATAGGATCATCTATTGATCAAACTTTCTCAGTTTTGAGAAGAGGAAAATGAAGTCTGGAAAGGGGAAGTCCCAAGAGCAGTGAGTTCTAAAGGTCTCTGAGCAAGGCTTGACATTCATGTGCTTGACCTGTTTTATGAAGATTAATCTGAGAATTAAATTAGTATTTAATATGTTAGGCACTGTACAAAGAGCTTTACAATTATTGTTCTGTTTGCTCCTCACAATAATCCTGGAAAGTTAAGTGTTATTTTTATTCTTATTTCACAGATGAGGAAACTGAGACAAACAGATTAAGTGACTTGCCCAAGGTCACAAAGCTAGTAAGTATAGGAGTTCAGATTCAAACTCGGGTCTTTCCATGACCATCAGTCCTTCCACCCTTCCTAGTTCTTATTCTCATCAGTTCTCACCAGGAGGATTGCCATACACTGTTACTGAACCCTGTCTCTAGTCTTTCTACCTATAATCCCATCCTATAGATAGAAGGAGCAGTGGAGAGAACCCTGGGTTCTGAACCAGAAAGACCCAAGTTTGAATCTGTGGAGCATTACCATTTGCCCTTCATGTGACTTTGGACAAGTCCATTGACCTCTCTGGGCCCTCTTTAAAATGGGGGGGGGGGGTTGTTCTAACAATGCACACGTTGGAAAACCAAAAGCATAAAGATCTATTGCTTGAACAGTGAATATGCACAGTTGGTTGGAGAATCCTATAGAGGCCATTGGACTAAATCCCCTTAATTACTAATAAGTAATCAATAGTAATTACTAATAGTAGCCTATCATTCTATGAAAAGGTCATGCTTCTTTAGTCCTCCTGCACTTCAGCTGGCACTATGACATCACAGGGATGATAGTTCACATTTCCCTAGGCTTTAAACTTTTCAAAGCTCTCAACTCACAGAGCACGGCCAGGAAGGCAAGGCAGGTGTTATCCCTAGTTTACAGATTAAGAAATGGGGGCTCAGAGAGAGGAACTTATTCGTTGTCAGATAGCTAGTCATGGAGAGGTGTTCTCGCCCCCCACTCTAAGTGCCTCAGTGATCCTGCTTCTCACTACCTTGTTTGGCGATAGGCTGATTGGAAACCACCACTCAGACACCTCCCTCTCCTGCTCTGGTCTGTTCACAACTACTCTACTGTGGCCTCTAAGAGTTAGGCAACAGTGACATCTGGTGGCCAGACTGGGACAATGCGGCTCTGTCCTCAAACTGCCTGCCTATGCATCTTGTAAGGATTATTTGAAATATTGGGGCAACGTTTGAAACGGTATTAAGGGTTGCCCAAGAATATGGAGGAAGATCCGACATTCAGAAACACCAGGCCCATTAAACTAAAATAAAGTCAGAGTTCCGAGTGACCAATAAAAAACATAAGCATTAATTGAACACTTAACTATTAATTAGCTACATTTATTAAACAGTATCAAGTACTGTGCCAGACACTGGAGATATACAGAGAAGGAAACAATATTTACTCTCAAAGACCTTGCATTCTAACACAGGACATAGAAATACATACATGTATGTGGGTATGCATGTGTATGTATGTATGTGTATTATATATATATATATACACACACACATATACACATGGGGATGTATATACTAATATTCACCCATATATAGACTATGTGTATATATGTATATACACATATGTATGTGTATATGTATATTTATATGTGTGTATATACTTATAACGCACATATTTACTCTATGTGGATATTATGTCCTTGCGGGTATGTGTGTGTGCGTGTGTGTGCGTGTGTGTGCGAGAGAGAGAGAGACATAGAATGTGCCACCCTGGACCTCTCCCTCAGAGCCAGCTGCTACACCTACCCCTCAGAGGGCTAGGGTACCCCAAGGGGTTTTTTGTGTCGAAAATGGGTAGTGTGGAGAGCAAGTGCCATAGCCATGTCTTCTGGTTCCAGATTCAGCACATTCTCCATCTCCACAGTCCCTCTACAATCCTGGTTCACATTCTCATCACCAGGGTGATTGCACTGGCCCCTCAGTGATCCCTTCTTCCAGACTTTCCACTTACATTGAGGGTCCATTTGGAGCTTTTTGTTATCCATGGCGCAAGATGCTGGTCCAGACTTATTTTCTACATTGCTGATACACAGTGATTACCCATGTATAGTAGGCAGCTTACGAGATGTCAATGGGAAATTGGAAACATGAGGTGGGCTGGTCATATGCTAAGAACGAGGACTATTTGAGTTCTACCTTGGAAGCCACAAAATATTTTAAAAGTCCTAGAGGACAAACTCGGGTTGTTGGCAAGACCTTCTAGAGAAGAACAATGAATCACATACAGGAATCATGCAGAAGCCATGGAAGTGCTGCAACTTACACCCATTCAGGGAGTAGCCTGGACATGACATTGACCCCCAGCTCTCTCCAGACTCCCCATAGGCTGGGGCTGGCTCACTCACAACTACACCTCTGCTAAGACATTCTCAGAATGGCAGCTGGGCTGCCACACTTCTCTCTGGATCCTAGGCTTCAGTGGTGTTAGAGGTGGAAAGGGGTGCAGCCGGCCAGGAAAGTATATCTATTACAACTATAATACATAAGCCCCCACTGGAATGATTCCCATTTAAACATCAGCCAGAGACCATACTACTAATTAGCATCAGCTGATGGCCAGTTGCCAGACGTTTTTTTGCTTTTTTGGACGGCACTTGGGGTTAAGTGACTTGCCCAAGGTCACACAGCTAGGGGTTTTGTGTGTGTTTTAAGTGTCTGAGGCTGGATTTGAACTCAGGTCCTCCTGACTCCAGGGCCAGTGCTCTATTCACTGCGCCACCTAGCCGCCCCTATACCACTACCTCTTAACCATGAAATGTTTACTAAACAAAAAGGTAAAAGCCATAGCCATGAGACAGCCGTGTACCTATAAATCTATGTCACACTCTCCCACCAGTACAGTGTCTGTAAGAAAGAGCAGGCACTATGAGATGATTAACCCAATTGTCTCTACAAAAAAACAAAAAAGCACAAACGCACAGAAACCTAGCAGTAAGACACAAGGAAATCTGCACAGCTCACAACTCGGGAGAGCGGGCCTGGATGGCCTAGGTCTCTTTAGGAACTCAGATGTCAGCTGTAACTCACAGAACTCTGTACACTTCAGAAATCTGCCACCTGATGAAGCATTTATTTAGCACCAAGACACTATGGACTAGGTGCCAGGATACAAAGGCAGACATGAGAGTCCCTTGGCCTTGAGGATCTTGCATTCAACTGGGCCATGTTCTACACCTGGGCTCTGGGAATTCTTTAAACCCCTTTCCCACACAGATCAAACTACTGACTTGTCTATTTATTCTTCTAAAACCTGTATCATCTATATCTTACAAGGGAGGCAGATTACCCTCTATCGCTAATCAACATATTCTCTCATGGGAATGCCTTTATGGTAAGCTTGGAGTAGGAAGACACCACGGCATCAGGTAGGAAGTGGGGTCTTTCATGCCAACTATTAAATACACAAATGCTGGAATCAGTGAACTCAGGTTTGAGACACACATTTGCGGATATATTTCCAGAATTATTTTGGCAAGTTGACCTCTGCGTCCCACTGTCACCGGTGCTTGTGGATCACTAACTTCTTTGGTAGGTTGACGAAGCTTAAGATTACCTGGGTTTGTTGCCCACACTCATAACTAAAGTAAATGCTAAATATAAGGGACTGAAAATATTCCCACCCCCAAATTCGTAGACTCCTTCCTTCAAGTCTATCCAAGTCCAACCCTGGGGAGTTCATGGACCTCCAGGGTGCCTGAATCAGTGGTGTCAAACTCAAACAAAAACGGGGATCACTAAACTGTACACAAATTGACTTCGTTGTTCAGTCTTTTCAGTCACATCTGCCTCTCCATGGCTCTATCTGGGGTTTTCTTGGCAAAGATACTGGACTATCTTGGGGTTTCCTTGGCAAAGGAGTGGTTCACCATTTCCTTCTCCAGCTCATTTTACACAGAGGCAAACTGGGTTTAGATGACTTGTTCAGAGTCCCACAACTAGCTTCTAAAGCTGAACTTGAACTTTGGACTCAAGGCCTGGCCCTGCATCCACTATGCCACTCAGCTGCCCCGCTCCCTGGCACCCTTCCTCCCATGGTAGGAAAGGAAAAAAAGCAGAACCATGATCATTACAACAACAAATGACAAGATTAAAAGTCAGGTGAACTCAGTTTAATTTCAATGATCAATCCTGGTTCCAGAGAACACAAGACAAAACATTCTTCTTTCAACAGCGAGGGGGACTACAAGTTCTGAATACTGAAATTTTTCAATTACTGCAGTCTGTGTCATTGTTTGTAGAACCCAGCAATATGCAATTTCATCATTTATCCACTGTCATGATCAGCTTTTGTCCCCTTATCAGACATTACTTTCAACAATCTTGTTCTAATTATTATTCACTCGGTGCTCTTGTGTTCCTTGGATGCAGCAAACTTCTCATAAATTCTCCTATTATTTTTCACCAAAGGACTTAATCCAGACACATTCAGGATTATACTTTTGCTTTCCATCAAACATATTTTTCTTTCTTTTAAACCAGTCCATCGTTCTTCCTGTTTTGCCTACCCTAATCTGCTCTGTCTCCTGCAACCCTGACCTCCTTCCCCAGTCCCTTATTTTTAAATTTTATCTTTTATCACTTAAAATAAAAAAACATTCCCTCCTTCAGCAAATATTCTGGAACCTTCCCTGCCCAATCCAACTGCTCTAATTCACACATGCATTTGTGGGAACTCTCTTCTAAGCGATGCTCATCTGATTCATTCTCTTCCTTATACCTTTACCATTTCTTTTACAGTTTTCACCCACATGTCCCTTCCCCAACTTTGATTTGCTCCTGAAGGATCTTCTAAAAGGTCTCATTCTTCCGTACCCCCACACCCCTAAAAAAAATTAAATGAAGTTGGCAGTGTGGTATGGTAGGAATTCTAGATCAGTTAGTCCACAGAGCTAAGTCCTTTCACTCACTAACTGCCCTCCCCCCAAAAGATCCCATTTCTCTTTACATAAAGAGTATACTCTAGGACCAAGAAGTAGCAGGAACATGGGAAGCAGGGAGGGGAGACAACTATAAGATGAAACAAAGAACAGTTTGCTTAAAATCAAGGCAGAGTCAGAAAAATATAGAACACATTCAAGAGACTATAGTACGCATTGGTTGGAATATACATAGATCAAGGGGAACAGAAGAGAGCTGGAAAGGCACATCAGAACCAGATTACAGGGGCTTAAATACTATGTGAAGAACCTATACTTTATTCCTGCAGACAATAGAAGACGACAAAGTGTGAGCAGGAAAGTAAAATTAGTCCTACTTTAATAAGAATAATCTCACAATGGTATGTAAGATAAATCAGGGGCTAGGGAGGAGTCACGCTAGAGGTAAGAAAACAAGTTATTACGTCGAAATGATCAAAGTTGGCTCTAGAGGAGTTGAAGAAAATGAATCTGGTTTTACTAAAGATCCTTCCCCATCCTCCTCTTTTAAACAAAATTTTTTCTACAAGAAAACAGTTTATGAGGTAGGGGAAAGAAAAGGAGTATATTTAGAAGTGACAGTGATTTTAAAACAAAAGATAAATGATTTTAAACAATTTTTAAAGTACTTGATTCTAAAATTTAAAAAAAAGGAAAGAAGTTATTACAATTCTTCTAACTAACCTCTAGATGTCCCTGCTGGGACTACTCTTGAAAGATCTGAGTGAAATCTATTCTAGTTCAACCAGGGAATAAAGTTACTTGGAAAGATTACAAACCCCTTAGGAGATGGAGTTCTGTAGACTGCTAAATGAAGTTAGAAAAACCTAATTTTGAATTTAAAAAAAAAAAAAAGGACAGCAGGATTATTAAACTTTATTCAAGCACATTTTTTTTAAAAAATAGTTCATTTTACTTAGTTCAAAAACTTACACCTAAGGATGTCTGTAACATGTAAAAATTGACGTTAAGAAAGTGCACAAGATGACAAAACATGACATTGACAACTGACAACAATGAACCAAGGACTACTTAATAGAGTGAAAAAAGAATGAAACAATTCAAAATTCCTTTCCCATCTTTGAAATCAAGTCATCACAGATTTTCGTTAATTCATCATTTTCTTTAATCTACAAAGGAAGAAAATAAAAGTCAATTAAAATTAGAGCAGTACAAACACTGAGTGCTTGGTGATTTGGACGTAACAGTCCTTACACCCAAGTACCAGTCATCTAAGCCACAAAATATCAAAAGAAGATTTCAACCACAAATTCTTCAATTATAGTTTCAAGTGAGGTAGGGAATAAAGACACAGGAAAACCGGGCACAAATCATTTGTAAGAAATGGAGCCCCTGGGGTGGCTGGGTGGTCCAGTGAATAGAGCACCGGCCCTGGAGTCAGGAGGACCCAAGTTCAAATCTGGACTCAAGACACTCTCAGACACAAAAACTAGCCCTGTGACCTTGAGCAAGTCACTTAACCCCAACTCCCCTGTATTCCCCCCTCCAAAAAGCAAAGAAAAAAAAAATGGAGCCTTTGTTGTTCTCCAAACTAAATCTCAAAGGCTCAAAGAATGAAACTCAATACAGAGTCTGCCCTAATAATATCAGATTCCTTCCATCTGCACAGCCCTTTCCTCACAACCACCAAGCCCCGCGTAGCCATCTCTAGGGATGGATGCCCTATTCTCCTTTTGTGTGGTACATTAAGCCTAAAACCTGCCTGGAAATGCCTCTCCTTGTGTGAGCTCCCCCCACCCAGGAGAGACCACACAACCCCAATTCCCAGCTCCAAGACAGTCCTTCAAATGCTCAAGGACTCTCCTCCTACACCCAATTTTACCTCCAGTTTGTGACACTGGGGTCTGTTTCCCTGTTCAGTCTTTCTCCCTGCTTCCTAATCTAACCAGAAAAACATGATTCTGACCAGGTGGAAGAGGAGTTCTGCCAGAACAGGTAAAGGGCTAAATATCCTTGAAGGCAAGAACTGTTTTTCATTTTTGGTTTCTAGGTCCCAGACATTTAGCACAGTAGAACAAACAGAACAGATGCTTCATAAACGCTTGCTTAACTGGACTAAAAACCTCAAGCCCCCTGGTCTAGGCCATCTCCCAAGCTCTGCCCAACCCCACTCTCCAACAAGCATTTTTGGGTGCTTACTGTGTGGCAAGCCCTGTCTGAGATCCAGAGACAAAAGTCAAAGAGTCCCTGCCTTCCCCAAACCCTTCACATCACCCCTACCACCACACACACACACACACACACACACACACACACACGCACACACGCACACGCACACGCACCCGCCCGCCAGCCCTGAGGAAGCCACTTCATCCAGCCTGATTCTTAGCTTTCTGGGTAGGCAATTCTCAGGGCTGAGATTTCAACTGACACAAACATCTGATTCTCAAAGGGCAGATGACCTCTGAGTGACCTTACTTTTTGTTCCAGGCTTCTCTCTAGTGACTGGACTCTCATTTGTTCCTTTTGTAAATGGGCTTGTAAAGCCAGAGTCTCAGCTTTCGCTTTGCTGCGAACCTGGGCAATTTCTTCATTTGCTCTATTGAAGATAAAGAGAAGCTGAATTGTGCAGTGACCTGAGGATCCCAGGCTCTCCACAAAGGTCTCCCCCCCAAATCCCAAGTGATCCAGCACTTACAGGTTTAACTTCTCTTCTGCGTGAGCCTTCAGGGCTTGGTACCTCCGGTCTTCCTTTTCGATTCTTACTAGACAATCTTCAACACATTTCTTCAATGCTTCTTCATTCTAGAAGGAACAAAGTTCATGGGTCAGTTTATACAGAGTGAAGACCATCCTGCCTAAAGACACTCCTGTAACTCTATGGGAAGAGTAAAAAAAAAAAAAAAAAAAAAAAGCAAACATAGACTGAGGAGTGAATATTCATCCCAAAACAAGGGGGTGGGGAGACAACTTCAGAAGTCACAGACTTGGCCTCAGCCTATCAAGGGAGAAGCACAGAGAAAGCTAAAAGCCAAAAAAAGAAAGGCTTTGTAGGAATAGATGTCCTACCACTACTGGTCTTTTGGAGGCGCTGCCAGCCTCCCAGAACTGCCTGAGTTCTTCAGTAAGCAAATTCCTCTTCTACCTGGGGATGGTAGGAGATGGCAGGAGATGGCCAGGGTCCCTCCCAGCTCTATGCTTCTGTGCCTTGCTAACATGCTTTCTCTACTTCCCACCAGAACAGGGGAAGGTGCAAGGGATAAGCTTCCTACTAATGGATAACCTATAAATGTAAATAATATGCAAAACAATGTTTTTACTTTAATCACAGGATGCAGCACCTATAGGATGAAAGGTAGCATGTCTTTCCTAAAGGGAAAGGATGCCCTAGAGTCACTGATCAGTGTTTCAGGGAAAAGTTTCTGCAAATCTCACCATTCTACTTGAGGATTATGCTAGCCCAGAGATCAATCCTAGGACGATCCATTTGAAATAAACCAAGAATTACTAGGCCTATTAGGCATTATACGAAGTATAAACAGCAGCATGATCTACTTTCTGTTGACTGATGAGCATAAAATTATACATTTGGTATATTTCACGTCAGCCAGACCTTTTTAAATCCTTCTAAAACCTCCTTCTGCTTTTCTAGTCGTTTGAAGAGGCCAGAGCAAGATTGCTCCACGGAGTTCAGGTCTGCTAAGGCTTGTTGCTTTTCTGACAAAATCGTCTGGATTTTAGCCTCTGAAGCCGCTTTCTGCTTCTGTGCATCCGCTGTGGAATAGAAACACTGATTATCTTATTCGCAGTCAAGTAAGTTGTATCACTGTGAACAAATCCCATCATAAATCTGCGAAGTTAATAAGCTGAAATACAAACCACATTAAAACCAATCTAAAGTAAGGGCTGTGATGTGATAAGTCACTTCCAAATGCAAAGTGGAGGCTCCAAAGGCTCTGCCAAAGGGCCAGGCCTCCGAGTATACGCACGGTCCGAGAACAGGCTGCACCTGAGGGCAGACGCTCTCCCAACAAGCACCCTGGCCGCCAGGTGAGGCTTCTTTGGTCATGGAGACCGACAAAATAAAGAAAAATACAAATGCTGTTTAATTCTCAATGCAGTCCCACTTCCACACATAATTCATCACTGATACTTTAAGTCTACGTTCTTTATCCAAAGAGGTCATAGCTACTAGAGAAGCTGAGACATACTAACTTTCTTACTACAATCAAACCAGAAGACAACATCGTGGCTGATGAAACGCAGCAATGACTTAACTGAATTTCCTTCAAGAGGAGGATGGAGCTCATTTCATCATCCGCCCCAAAGCAATGAGAAGCATCATGTGAGAGGGTTCTTGTCCTCATGCCCTGTTGCAGTGCTCATAAGTACAAGCAGAAGAGATGACATAGCTTGTGACAAGCTCCAGTCAATTAACAAGCACGGAGACGTTACACAGAAGAATGACAGCTAACACGTATGTAGTGCCTAGGGGGTCCCGGACCTGTGCTCGGCACCTTACAAACACCTCACTGGGTCATCACAACAGGTGCTATCAGTATCACCTTCATTTTACAGGGGAGGAAACTGAGGCCAACATTAGTTAAGCGACTTGCCTAGGGCTGCACAGCTGCCAAGTGCCTGGTGACTATTTTCTGGACTCAAGGCCCAGAGAATGTTCACAAGGCCCTCCAAATCAAGTCAACATATATCTTGATACTCTGTGACTTCAATGGAAAGATTGAAAGATTCAATGGACACAAGAGCAAAGGGTGAAAAATGTTGAAAAAAATGAAGTCTTCTATTAAAAAAAAAAAAATGCAAAAATCCAAAGGTTTAGGGACCACATAAAAGCCACAGAAACCATGAAGACTTTAAGAAGAAAGTCAGAAAGCACTGAAATGGAAAATAACAAATGTTAACACACAAATGAAGTTGACGATTAAGTATCTTAATAGAAAATAATTGCTTACTGCTATGGAAATTATTTCAGAATCAGTTATCTGTACACAGTCAAACCACATTTTACATTGGTTTGGAACCAATGTAAAAATCACCAAATTAAAAGAAAAGATAAAGAAGCAAAAGCAACATTGTATTCAATTATAAGATGTTTAAAAGGTTGTAGGCTGAAAAACAGGCCTGATAAAAAGAATAATCACCACCATTTCTGAGAGAAGTTTAACAGTCACAATGAAGAGGCAGAAATAAAGTTTAAAAGTGCCATAAACAAAGACCATGACTTCCCATCCCAGTGCTCAGTCTAAAAGTCATCCCACCAGGTGGGATATCATGACTCCATCTGGGAGATGACCTGCTGCCCTCCTAAAGCCACCAGCTCCTTATCCACATCTTCCCTGTGCCTATCAAGCCTCAGGCAGTTATGTAGTTCCTTGACCCCAAACAGTCTACCATCAGCCACTGTGGGCATCAGAACTCCTCACACCTGACCCCTCAGGTGTCCAGCAAGGGAAAATCTTTTTAACGGTGCTTGCCTGTAACCAAGCCACTCCTACAGAAAAGAAAGTAGACACCAAAGGCTGAGAAATCCTTCTCCCCCTTCTATCCTCAAAATTGCTCTCTCTCTCTGATTCTCTGAAAAGCAGAGGGAAATTGCCTTTTCCTTCCCTTCCCAACCAGATCACAAGGTTAACGTGACAGATGCCTTCTTTTACGCTTAGCCAGACCAAAGCCTCATATCTCATCAAGCAAATCCAACACACTTTGGGTACTTTTATTACATCTATGCCTGAATCAAAGAATGAGTAGGAAATCAAATAAAACTTGTAACTCAATAAAGATCTCATTTTTTTCCCTCCAAAATCCAAGTTGAAACATTAATAGTATAGAAGTTTAAAAGGGAAAGTATCTGGATATTTCTTTTTCAATAACTTCTGGGCTTTTAATTAGTCTTCTCCTATTCCTAAATCTACACAAGCATTCATTGTTTTTCTAGGGCTGTTGCTACTTGGGGTTATTCTTTAATTTTATTTCTTCTGCATACCGATCTATGGCCAACCATAGGGATTCTAAATAGACTGAAAGAACTGAGACATCATGGTATAACAAAGAAGTCACTAGAGCTGGATTCAGGAAAAGCTAGGTTTGAGTATGACCTCAAACAATTGGTAGCCATGTGACCCTGGGATAGTCATGACCTCTCAGGACCTCAAACTCCTTATCTGTAAAATGAGATTGGAACCAATGACCTCTAAATATATGATGTGAATGAATGAAAAACCCCAAGGAGGTTAAAAAAAAAAAGTGACAAGCAGGCAAATGGCTCTACTCTAAGGACTAAACACCTAAGGAAATTACATGTAACAAGACTGACCATAGATCAATACACAAAAGAAATAAAATTAAAGGATAACCCCAAGTCCCAATAGTTCTAGAAGAGCAGTGAATGCTTATGCAGATTTAGGAATACAAGCAGACTAATTGAAAAGTCCAGAAGACATTGAAAAAGAAACAGCCAGATATCATTTGAGACCCTAAAGAGAACGTACAATAGAGAAGGCAATAGTCTACAGAGATACTACAGAGGGCACCAGGAAAAGAAGGGCTAACTTTCTTTCACCAAGGCATATAATCGTAAACATTACAGAATTTTTAAAATTCTTCAAATGTCATGAAAAGAAATAAAGTGACATCGTGCTTTTCAAAATTAGAGAAGAAACAATTACCGTTGGACAAAATACATATTCTTCAGAAAAAAGGTTGGATCCCAAAGTCACGTTCCTTATTTGAAAAATAAAAGAATTCACTTCAAAGATATAACATGGAAAAACCTAACAAAAATCCACACAACTAGTGAGAGATCCTTTCAAGCAATAAAAGATTTTCAGAAGATTCAAATTCCCTAAATGAGAAGTGATTAAGAACAATGAAAAACACTTAAAGCCTATGCTTATAGATAAGATTTAACATGTGTTGATTAAGGTATACAATCTTTTCAAACCATAACAGACATAAAGTGTCACCTAAAATGCTGATCCAAGGCTATCTTTGAAAACAACTTCCAGGGAAGGCACTGGGAATACTCTTAAAGCCTGAATACAGGCGCAGTCCACCGAACACCACAACCACCTTTACATGGAAATTGCATTGCAGAAGCAGTTCTCTAGCAACAATATTATAAAAAGACATATTCCTAAACTATTAAGATGTGATCTTCAACGGAAATGGGTTCTCATCAATATGGTCGGTCTAGCAATTGGTATAAAATACAAACCATCTTATTCTGCACTATGCTTTTCCAAATCTTCCCATAAAGGATTTGGGTTCAGTCTATAAAGACATAAAAAAATCTCTACAGAGGGGTGGCTAGGTGGTACAGTGAGTAGAGCAACAGCCCTGGAGTCAGGAGGACCCAAGTTCAAATCCGACTTCAGACACTTGACACACTAACTAGCCGTGTGACTTTGGGCAAGTCACTTAACCCCAACTGCCCTCCAAAGAAAAAAAAAGCAAAAAAAAAATCTCTACAGATATGACTATCTAAAATAAGTCATAAAATAAGTTCTCTAGGTATATAAAAAACTAAGGCCAGTAGAATGGGGGGGAAGGTGTTGGAGGACAGCTGGCTCAGAAACAAAAGATGAAGAATCCAGGAACATCCTAGGAGAGGAGGTGAGGATGTGGTGACCTCAGTTTCCCTAACCTCTAGTTTCACATAGAGATAGAAAAAAGAACAACCCTCTCTCTATAGAGAAAACAAAAAGAGAAGTTAAGTAGGCTTTTTTTGTTCTATGAAGTCTTTTTTTTAATGCTAAGTCCTCATTCACAGCAAGACAAAAAGCACAATTCACTCTCCCCAGAACAAATAAGCAAGCAGGCCTTGATGAAAAGTATGGAAGGCGGAAGGGAGCTGTATATAGCTGGTTTGGGGGTTTTAGAGGCCTGTTTCCGAATGCCTGGAATAGAAAAAATAATTAGACTATGACAATGAATGTATAGTGAGAGATTGGGCTCAAAATATAAAACCTTGAAGATTTTTCTGCTCTTTTCCTTCATGGTCCGAGAACAGTCAAGCAGAACTTGATTTTTCCTGGTGGTGAATAGGATTAACAGAGCTTTAATCCTTCCAAGTGAAATGTCTATTAAGTGCTCAGGAACTCTGACACTAATCAGGCCCAAATGATATATATCATAGAGGGCATGTTACTAGCCCTAATTTTCCTAAGAGCATAAGATCTGGAGCTAGAGGGAACTCTGGACATCATCAGGTCCAATTGCTTCATCTTACAGAGGAGGGTAATCAAGGCCCAGATCAGTAGAGTGACTTGCCCAAGGTCACACACAATCTGTAGAATCAGAATTCCAATCTACTAACTATTCAGCGCCACCCACTAAATAGAGCTGCCTCTATTTAAAGTCGAATTCCAATTTTATGTTCTATGTTCTCAATGAATGCCCAAAAGTCTTCTAATTCTACCCCACTTCCCCACCCAGCAGCACTCACACTGGTTAGCTTATGGATGGACAGAAGTCTAAGAGGTGATGATCTCAAGTTACAAGAGATTTTCTCATGAAGCCCCCCGGACCAGGATATAACACTCTAACTTGGAGCTATTGAAAAACAAACTCATCCGCACATAGCATGTTAATTCTTTGATTTCATCTTCCCTGGCTCCTTTCCATCTCTTGAGTAAAGTTCAATCTCCTACCTCTAGTAATCAAGGTCACTTCACACTATTCTTCTGGGAAACCAGAGAATTTTCCATCCTTTACAAACCCCAATATCTTATCCAGGCCCATTCTGTTCCCTATATCTAGACGCCAAAGAGTCACTCAAAACTAGAAAGGACTTGTAATCAAGATTGGAAGGGAAGCAGAAAGCTGGGAAACAATTGTTACAGCCAGAGTCTCTGAGAAAGGCCTTATTTCTAAAATGTACAGAAAACTGAGTCAAATTTATTAAGTACACAAACCATTCCCCAACTGATAAATGGTCAAAGGATATGAACAGGCAGTTTTCAGATGAAGAAATTCAAGCTATCTATAGTCATAAAAAATGCTCTAAGCCACTGTTGATTAAAGAAATGCAAATTAAAACAGCTCTTAGATATCACCTCACACCTATCAGACTGACGAATATGATAAAAAAAGAAAATTATAAATGTTGGAGAATGTGGGAAAATTGGAATATTAATGTATTGCTGGTGGAGTTGTGAGCAATTTGGAACTGTGTCCTAAGGGCTACAAAACTGTGCATACCTTATGATCCAGAAATACCATTACTAGATTGGCATCCCAAAGACACCATAAAAAAAGGAAATAGGAGCCATATGTACAAAAAAATATTTATAGCAGTTCTTTTCATGGTGGAAAAGAACTAGAAATGGAGGAGATGCCTATCAACTGAGGGCTGTTGAACAAGTTGTGGTATATGAATGTAATGGAATTACATTACATTAATGGAATTGTTCCTAAGAAATGAGCAGGTAGACTTCAGAAAGCCCTGCAAAGACTTACATGAACTGATGCTGGGTGAAGTGAGCAGAACCAAGAGACCACTACACAATAACATTGACACTGTGTGATGATCAACTCTGACAGGCCTAGATCTTTTCAGCAATGCAATGACCTTAAGACAATTCCAAAAGACTCAAGATGGAAAACGTTATCCACATCCAGAGAAAGAACTATGAAATCTGAATGCATATCAAAGAATATTATTTTCTCTTTTTTTCTTTTTTGCTTTTCCCTTTTGTTCCGATTCCTCCTTTATAACATGACTATTAATGCAGAAAAATGTCTAATAGGACTATACGTGTATAGCCTATATCAGACTGCATACCATCTTGAGGAGGGAGAAAAAAAATTTGGAATGCAAAATCTTACAAAAGTGAATGTTGAAAACTATTTTTACATGTAATTGGAAAAAATAAAACACTGTTAAGTGGGGGAGATAAAACTAGAAGGGACCTCCCAAAGTGTCTGAGTGTATTAGCATTTCAGAGCCAAAATCACAGTTAAGACTTTTGCCCCAGAAAGAAAATTTTCCCAGGGGAAGAAAACTTAAAGGGCTCTAACAGCAGGTATAGTTTAATGAAGAAGGGAAGCACAGAGTCTGGAGGCAGGGTGGACTCATGATGGAGAAAACCCAATCTTCTGGGGAGAATAGGAGCAAATGAGGGACAAAACCCCACTCCACTCATCTGTATATCTGAAGTTGTTGTTGCTCAGCTTTTTTTTTTTTCCTTTTTTTGGCCAGTGGATGACTGATGTAGAGGGGGAGCTCCTGGCATAGGAATTCCTTTACCAAGAAAGATCAGCACCTTCTTACTTGCCTGGGGTCCAAGCCAGTATGTGGCAGGAACAGCACTTGAACCCAGGTCCTTTCAACTCCACAGTCACTCTCTATCCAGTACACCATATTGCCACTTACCTATACATTACTAATATAAAAGGAAACGTTACTGTCCTGGTGGCTTTGATTCATGTCATATTGGTTTTACTTCTGGATTGCGTCAGGAAAACATTCTAGTTGCTTGAGGCACATTCTTTAGAATCTCCCTGTGTGCTCCTAGGCTTCTCTGGGTCTTTCTCTTACACATGAGGAGGCTGGACAGAGCTAAGATCCTACCAGTCTCTAAATCCCATGATTTCAAAGTTTGTGCCACGTTAACTTACCCATTAGTTGAGTTATCATTCCTTCATATTCTTCCACAATTTTCCTGTAGGATTATAAACAGGAAAGGACGCATAAGAGACCATAAGAGAACACTTTAAAGAAGTTCAAAGTACAGAGTCTTAATAGATACATACCCCATCGCTAAATTTTTCGCCTGTGATTTTTCATATTTGTCTTTCCATTCTTGAATTTTCACGTCTTTAACCTACGTATACACACAAAATTACAAACTTAAGACTAACGAACTATGTAGTACAGGCCTTACTATAGGCACAGACCTTCAATAAAAATGTATGAAGGAAAAATACTAATATAAACAAGTCTATAACAATGTAAACTTAAACTCTGACCAACTGAAAAACTTTTAGTTGATCAATTAAATAACATAGCTAATTAAATAAGATCAATTTTAAAAATCTGAACTTTGAGCAAATGGAAAACAGTTTTGGTTTCAGAGAATAAATTACAAATGCAACACATCTCTCTCCTCAAGGCAGAGCCAAGATAACACCAGGACCAAATGTTATTTATACTGTACAGGACTGTTCTGAATGGTTTCCTTTGTTATAAAGAACAGTTTGGTATGGAAGAGAGGGGCAGCAAGTTTTTCCTAGAAGTAATTTAAATGAAAAGGCATCTTTTCCAATGAAGAGTTATAAGGAAGGGGAGGCTAGGTGGTACAGTGAATAGAGCACCGGCCCTGGAGTCAGGAGGACCTGAGTTCAAATCTGGCCTCAGATGCTTCATACTTACTAGCCATGTGACCTTAGGCAAGTCACTTAACCCCAATTGCCCTGCCTTCCCCCCTCCAAAAAAAAAAAAAAAAAAAAAAAAAAAAAAGAGCTATAAGGAAGTGGATATAAGAGTGATGGGCTGCCATCGTGGAGAATCATGAAGGATAGAGCCAACAAAAGGAGTCTGATGTCTGCTCTGAAAGGAACTGAAGATTTCTGAGCAAAAATGTCATGACCAAATTCAGGTACAGGAAAGATGATTCTTATAAGGCAGTTGTTATCATGCGTTAGGCAGGGAATAATGACCACGACTGTGGAAGAGGGAACGAAGAGATGATGATACCATGAGGTAACTCACTGGATAAGAGGAAAGGGAAGAATGGAGAATAGCGTACAGGTTATGGGCCTGGCCCACAGAGTGAGTGCTTTATAAGTGTTTGTGGGAAGAGGCGACATTTACTTCTTTAAGATGCACTCAAACAAAACTTTCATTAAGTGATCATTAATGAGGAGGTGTGCCATAATGATCCTTTGACTGTTCTATACTGTGTCAGCTTTCCTGAAGGTCATGTATATTTGAATAAAAACCAATTTAAAATAAGCTGCAATGTTTCTGGCAGTAATTGGTGAATGACATCAGGTGGAAGAACTGATTATTTCATCCCTTTGACCATCACATTTGAGAGAACAGAGAAAAGCAAACCTAAAGGATAGAGGTTAGTGTTGTTTCTTCAGAACTCAAAATTTTAGGAAAAAAAGGGGGGGAGGTTAAAAAATTTTAGGAATCTATTTTTTTGGGGGGGGGGAGGGCAGTTGGGGTTAAGTGACTTGCCCAAGGTCACACGGCTAGTTTTTTGTGTTAAGTGTCTGAGGCCGGATTTGAACTCAGGTACTCCTGACTCTAGGACCAGTGCTCTATTCACTGCACCACCTAGCCGCCCTTAGGTATCTATTTTAAATACTTTTTCATTCATTCCATTCAGAGGCAATGATAAAACCAGATACTTTTGAGTTAGCAAAACAAGCCATTTTGACCAATATTCATATAGAAATGGGTATTTTATTATCTGTCTATAAAGTATAAAATGGGCCTAAGACTATGAGACATTTTTTATATTCATTTTCCTTGTCTTGAATGTTTGAGATCTCAAAATCAAATTCTTCAGCCAATTACACACTCCCACTCTCCCTCAAATATATTTCAAATTATGATTCCCAAAAATATCTTCATCCCTAGACTAGAAACAGACATTCAACTTATGAAAAGCTACCTAGGGGAAAAAGTTGAACATTTTAAGTAAAAAATGTAAAACTAATATGTAAACAATCCATAGATTCCATCCAATATGTTTGTTATCAACGGAACTCCTTAGTCATACAACCAAAAGTTGGCTGGAGTTAAAACTCTTTTGCACATCTAGAAAGCACTAGAATCTTAAAGGTAAGTCCGTTCATCTTACTTGTTTGATTTTTTCTACAGCCACATCCATGTCTTTCTGGCTGTACTTCAACACATCTATAATGGGATCTGCTGAAACAGGCAAATCTGTGGCTATCACAGGAACACCCAAACATTCCAGTCCATCAGGAGGAGGAGGTCCTATTACCTGTGGGAAAATAACGATGTGTAACACAAACTGTCAGGGCTGCAAATGAGAAAGCAAAGTTGCTAAATGAACCAAAAAAAACCACACGGGACACTCATTTTCTCTTCCATCAAACATCAGTTGTCAGAGTCTAGACTATCTTCTAAAAAGTTTACTGCAAAAAAAAAAAAAGAAAGAAAAAGAGAGAGAAAAACTGGTTTCAGCAGATTTCCTCATCCCTCCAAACTCTAGTAAAAGTGTTAAAGAGTATAGGATCAGAAAAAAAAAAGTTGTAATTCTTTATAGGTCTCTAATGGAACCAAATGCAGGAATAAAGTAAGTGATTTCCTGGGATCCCAAAACACCTCCACTGAAGAGAAACGCAACAGTAAGGGGAAGATGGGGCTCTCATGCAGGTTCTAGATGACTCTTCCAGATTACAAATCCAGGCCTGGGGCTCGAACTAGTCAAAAGGAGAATGTATGTAGTGACCTGTCCAAGGTCAAAGTTATTAAGAAGCAGCCCTGGGATTCAAAACTAATATTCTGGGTCCCATTTCTAGTGTTCGGTGATACCAAATTGCCACATAAGACTATACAAAAGCATTCTGAAGGAGAAACTGTCATTGTTTCCAATCCTTCATAATGGTCACAGGGAATGGCATTACACATCAAAAGGTTGTTTTTGAAGAGTATTTCTGGATCAATCTGGCTTTCCTCATGTGCCCAATTCAAACATTTCTTGCTGGTTTTCAGTAATCAACAGTAAAGTCACAGAGCAAAACACTAACCTTCAATCAGAATATAGTTTTTTTTCTCTCCTCCTTTAAAAAGATTGCTGTAGATGCTGAAAGATCAAGTCCAAATGCCTCAAAATAAGAGGAAAGAGACCCAGGAGATATTCCTCCTTCTCCCCAACTCTCTCCTCCTCTTCCCCCATCAAAAAAAAGACAAATTAACAGTTAACTAGTAGTAGAATTCAAATCTAATGAATTTTTTTGTAAAAGAATAAGCAATTACTTACAGGAATATTAAGTGTTCCTAGGAAGTCAAATTCATCAAGTTTTGCATCATGTTGGTTTTCCTGAGGTATGTCCAGAAGGCTTTAGAAAAAAAGGAATATGCTTTTTTAGGCTTAATCCACTTCTAATGAGGGTCCCAATGCTCACCAATATGGCACTATTTCACATTCTCAAATAAACCAGTGATGTTATCCGAGTAGGTCCTCCTTCCACCAATGTAGCCTGCAACTCTATGACTTAGTAGGGCTTCAAGAATTGCTTGCTCTGCTTAAAAATAAACAAAACCCCTAGTAATCCTTTGTCTACAGGACAGTCCCTGGGGGGGGGGCCTGCAAAAGCTCAAATGCCTGCCATGATCAAAGACCACCCTCCACACCAAAACACAGTATCTAAGACTTTAATGGAAGAGGTAGTGCCCTAAAGATCATAAAATGCTTGAGGGTTACTTAGATTTTCTAGTCAAATTAATGATTTTCATCTTCATCGCTCTAATACAGCTGTTCTCAACCTGTAGGTCTCGTATGTATCAAATACATCCTGCATATCATATATTTACATTACAATTTATAACAGATTACAAAATTACAGTTAGGAAGTAGCAATAAAAATAATTTTATGGATTGGGGTCACCACAACATGAGGAACTGTATTAAAGGGTCAAGGCATTAGAAGGTTGAGCTAATTAGTAGGAAACACCATCAAATTGGTTCCCTTGCCTCTCTAGCCAGCCCCTCGAAGCTTCTCAGGTCTGGGGAGGAAGGCCATCCCCTATCCTCCAGCACAGGTACAGGTACACCTAGACTCACACTGCCTTCGGTATCACAAAACAGCCTCCAACTGTTTCACCCAAACAGAAAAAATTCCTAGTTGTTGCTCTGATTCCCAACATGTAGTAAAGTATCTTGGCCACAGAAAGCGTGAATCTGTTGAAATAAACTCAATTTATACCCCAAAAAACAATTGTCTGACCTGTTTGTTATTTCAGTAGTTACAGGAGTCGGTTTATCTGGGCTCTCTTTGAGGAGTGGGTCAAATTTGAGATATAAGGACTGTTTTCTCAAGGCGGAATCCTTAAACTAAGGAGAAAAAAGAACAGACCCCCAGAATTAAACTGCTGTACACAATACAATTATCTCAAAGGTGATTTTTGGTTGAGCATTTGTAATCAGAAATAGAAATATCCCTACACTGAATCATGTGTATATCATGTATATCATGTGTATATATGTATATATAATTATATCAGATCTCAATTTTTTAAATAAATTATATACTTACTAAAGAAGTTCCAAATTGTTCCAAATAGTCGATTTCTATACCCGTCCCTAAAACTGAAGAATAAAATTCAGCAATAAAATGTTTCAAATGACATTACATTTACAGGATTGCCCATTGCCCCAACCTCTCCCAACATTTACAACATCAAATAAATTCCAGACACATCCTAAAATTTAATTCTCAGCTAAAAAGAAAACTTACAGACAAATGCCCATTATGTTAGGCTTATATAAGTTACCTATTAAATTCTCCCAACTCAAATCCTCAGGTGAAGATCTTTAGAAACTGCATTAGTTAATGAAACTTAAGAGACTGAAATAATAGTAATGTGCAAAAGATGGCTGACATATAAGCAAAATATATTAGCACCTGCAGAATTAAAGGGAGGATCATAGATTGAGAAGGGGAGGGAGCCCGAGATGTCATTTCATCCAACCTCCTTGTCCAAGTCACACAATATACACTAAATGGCAGAACAGAGTTCACATGCAGCATGCTCTCTACTCCATCATGCTGACATGTAGCCTTCTTACTTATTCATTTGCTCAAATATCTTTCTGTAGCGTGTACATCTTAAAGAAATATTAAGATTAAGATATTAGGCCTTTAAATTCATATTATGAGTAGCAGTAGATAGTAAAAAGCATTTAATCAGACTAGTCTTTATAAAAAGAAAAAAAAATTATAATTGCAATCTAGGCAGTCCTTATTTTCTGTAGATGTGACCACCTAGAGACTTAAACAGATCGACATCTATTATCTTGGCCTCTTTCCAGTCTCTGAAAACCCTGATCACAGGTTCAAATAGCATTTTGACTTCCAATGCCTAAAAGATATTTATTGGCTCAAAAAAAAAAAAAAAAAAAAAAAAAAAGGCAGTAAAAACAGACAGTAGAGGATAAATGATACACGGTATATACACATGTGGGGGAGGGGTTTAAAAGGATATGTTATGAGGCAGCTAGGTGACACAGCCCTGGAGTCAGAAGGACCTGAGTTCAAATCCGACCTCAGACACTTAGCACAAAAACTAGCCATGTGACCTTGGGTAAGTCATTTAACCCCAAAATTGCCATACCTTCCCCCCTCCAAAAAAGAAGGCAAAAAAAAAAAAGTGTTTATACTCATTATTTTACAATAATTACTTTCCCCAAATAAATTGTGTTACTAAAAAGAGAGGTCTACCAAATGTCATTACTAATGTCGCTGGTATCATTGTCCCTACACACTGTGGGTATTAATGAGCCCCACTCTGGTCAGACTCAATGGCAAATTTTTGAACAGTGACCAAATCTGTAAAATGCTACGCTCCAACTCTCAATCTCTTAGCTTCCCTCCTTTCTTCCACCCTGCCTATTCTTTGTCTTCAAGGCCAGCCCTGAGTTACCCCCTCACTCTTCCATCTACACTCCTCCTTGCCTCCTTTGCTCTGGTCTCCAGTGAAGAGGTTGCCCTTCTCACTGCCAAGGTCAGCTCTCCTGTCATGTCCTTACTCCTGGCCCCTCCAGCCTTCTTCAAGAGCTTGCCCTGCTTCTTCTCCCAGTCTAGAGGATTGTTCCCTACGACCTACAAAGTGATCATCCTTAATTTAAAAGAACAACAAAAAACTGTATCTGACTTTGCTACTCCACCCCATCAAGCAAAAGGCAGTCATCTACCCCAGCTCTCACAGTCAAATTCCTTACAAAAGGTATCAGAAGTTAGGGTGGGGAGGCCTCTATTTCATCATTTCCTTAAAACTTCACCATCACCTTGAAAACCAAGCAAGCACCAATTAACTGCCAAGCACCAAGGATAAAAAGATAGGAATGAATCCATCCCCACCCAGAAGAAAAAGGTCAACAATGGAACAGAGGCACACCAATATACCCTGAAGGCATGAATTGGTCCAATTATTCTAGAAAACCACCTAAAACTATGTGAATAAAAAAAGGCATCAACTGTACCCTTTACCCCAGCAACTGCCCTCAACCCTACAGGGCTGAGAATAGAGCATGCCCATAACCTGACTCTAGCACACCTTTCCAGCCATACTGCACTCCTCACCATTTTTGTTCCATCTCCCTCCTGTGTGCATTTGCCCAATGGAGACATTAGCCTCCACCACCGGGAGAATATAGCCCTTCTTCTGTCAACCCTCAAATCTTCCTGAAGGTTAATGTCGTCCCCTTCCTCAGAGTACCTAGCACTAATATCTTGGTCTGTGGACACTCCCTCCAGGCAGTGGGCCTGTTTTCCCAGTGCCTGACACAGGTAGATACTTAATAAGTGTTGTTGGTTGACAGAAAGTGACAAGTTTGAAAGAAAGCACTCTTAGATAACACTCAAGATTAATTGTCAAGGTAAGGGAGATGTTCCCTGGAACGCCATGTACCTTGTGAAGGAGATCTGAAGTCCTCTTCAGATATGGCAGTTTCTATCTTGACAGCTGCATCCAACACATCCTTCTGGGGTGTTTCAGAGCCATTGGTTAAGGTTGGAATAATCTGACTGCTTGTGTCACCTGAAGTATTTGAAGAATTTTCTCTTTTCTCCTAAAAATAGTTTCAGAGTTAAATCTTGGTCCTGCAGAACCACACATCATGTGACAATCATGTGCTCTCTCTAAAAACTGAAACAGTAACTTCAACATTAATTGAAGGTCTTCCACAATGCTTATTCTGAAGGAACAGTTTGTATGGTCAGTCCCTCAACAAGCATTTACCAAATGCCGCTGCATTCCAGTTCCTGAAGCTACTAAGTACAAAGAATGGGAATTCAAATGATTGCTATGTGTGCTCAAAGGATCTGACAAGATGGGGACCAAACATCTAGGAGGCTACTGTCTAAACAAGGATTAACATTCTTTCCCTTCAGGCACTGCTTCTCAAAACTTCCTCTTGAAATACAGTTTCTCCTCAAAACACTGTGAGGAGAAACAGTTCTTATTTAACACTGGATTATGTGGTCCAGACAAAATGGCCCGCTTGGCAGTCCTCCCACACCCCCCCACCCCATGTCATGTCCCACCCACACCTTGGGCAGGTTTGCCCCTCGGGCCCAGAGAGAAGTGCACCTAGTTATCTTCAACTTTTTATTCAAGCATCTCCTACTTGAATCCTTTTCTGGTCCCTACTAGCTGCCAGCACTTCCCCACAAAAAGAGATCTTAGATGTGTTTTGGAGACACATACACATGGTTCCCCAAGTAAAGAGAATGTGATAAATTCTTTAAGGTCATGGAATATTTCATTTTAAACTTTGAATCCTCTTCAAATAGTAAAGTTCCTGGAAGAAAGTTAAGTGCTTTAAATGCATGCTAATTCTGGCTTAAATTAATTCTAAATATTTTCCTTCCATGGCAGCAAGAGGAGAGAGTACCATAGAGGACATGGGACATTTAAGTTGCAGATACAGAGGGAACAACTTTAAGAATAAAATTTAGAATACTAATCAGTAAGGAAAGGTAACGAACAGCACTTTTTGTTTGGAGTTACCCCCAGATTTAAGTAAAGGTTCATATTGCCTGAACTGGGATAAGTGAAATAGGTAGAACACAGCTTGCTGGATGATTTTTTAAATAGCTACCTAAACTTAAGAGTCACAAGTCTTTCTTTTGGGGGTGGCTAGGTGGCGCTGTGAATAGAGCACCAGCCTTGGAGTCAGGAAGACCTGAGTTCAAATTTGACCTCAGGCACTTAACACTTACTAGCCAAAATAAAATATAAATTAAATAACATCTACTAATCCTACAAGCAATATTTAAGTTCTTAAGGATTCACAGAACAATAACTTCAGACAACTTTTGGTATCTGTTGACATATTTTTAAAAGTTCTCATTTTCAAAAAGACAGAAACAGGGAAAAACTGTTTTTTCAACTGGTTAAAAGATAGTAATAAATTTCTTGATGATCAGACATCAGTCCTGAACATTCTACCAAAGAGATACATAAAGAATATATGGGAGGGGGTGGAGGTAAAGGGGACAGGGGAGGCAACAATGAACATTACTTATATACATTCCAACACGTATACATGTGTGTATGTGTGTATACGTGTGTATATGCATTTGTATGAAGCAGAATGCTATTATCCAAGCACAGATTCTGTTACATACAGTATCTCTACACAGTTATACTATCTAGTGCCAGGTATTAGAGAGTACCTGTCAACATCAATGAAAAAATATCCCCTAGACCAGATAACATCCTCCCTATGAAGGACACACGGAGTGGAGAACACCCTCTGTGGTCTCTCTACCTTGCTACAATGAAGGATGCCATACCTGATCCCCTGCTATTAGAGTTTCTGTTCCTACTGGAAGCACAGATTCTTCAGCAGCAACAGGGGTAGTAACCTGCCTGAAGACAATATAACAAGTTTAAAATGAATAATCAACAGAGATTTGAAATTTACCATATTACTCTAAACAGTGGTTCTCATCCTTCCTAATGCCGCGACCCTTTAATACAGTTCTTCATGTTGTAGCAACCCCAAACCATAAAATTATTTTCATTGCTACTTCATAACTGTAAGTTTGCTATTGTTATGAATAGTAATATAAATATCTGATATGCAGGATGTATTTTCATATATACACAACCAACAGGTTGAGAACCACTGCTAGACTATGCTAGGAAAAATTTGGTTATACTTGTATCAATCCAAGTTGGCTACTCAACAGACAAAGGGAGATCCAGCTTGACAGATACAATTAAAGTTATAGTGTATCAGTAAAAAAATTCTATGATGTCACCTCTCATACTAGAATTTAAGTAAACGAGTATTGTTAGTAGACCGAAGTTTCGTGGCCAAAAACAAAACAATGCGGTATAACAACTCTAATCACACTCTTAAATATCAGCAATGATGGAATTACAGTAGGCCCAACATTTATTCTTAATAAGTTGCTAATCAGAAGTTGATTAAGTCTTCTACAAAATACATATTAAAGAATCATACTTATTTACAAATGTCACTAGGTTCTAACAGTTGTAAGCTCCAAAGCGGAATAATTAAAAAGCCAAAGTCAGCTCATATGGCATCTTTTTCCTCCCTCAATAGTCAGTTTTTACTCTCAATAATGAATTTAGCCCAACACCTCCTATTGATAGGGAAATTAAGTTTGTTATTTTTAGAGATCATTTCAGAATCTGATTAACATAGTAAACGAATTTTATAAACTACAAACAAAATGTTAATAATACGAAATTCTTATAGCAATCCCAAGATTCTAATAATACAGTAGACAGCTTTAAGAAACTTTACTTACTGGCTTCTAGGTATGTCAGCAATAAGAGTCACCCCAGTCTGCTCCTCGCTGGAAAGACAGTCCTTTGGGGCTTTGTGATTCTCTTGGAGCTGAGTGGTTTCATTATGAGATTTCTGAGGATCAGAAATGGAAGGCATAGACTTTTTTCCAAATGGATTAAAGTTTGGATCACTAAGTTTGTCCCAATCTAAATTATAAGATCCCTTTGGAAGAGGGTCCATATTTTCTTTATCTTGACATTTGCTTTCCTTTGCCAAGTTTTTTGTCACTTTCTCCTGGGTTGTAGGTGGTTTCTTGGAAAGTGGTTTGATTACAGGGCCCTTCCTTAGTTTACTTGGTGGTGGTCTGGCAGTAATATTATCAGAAAAGTCAAATTCTAATTTTAGAGGCTGGCCTTTCAAAGGTTCAACCACTTGTCCAGTCTTCTCTTCTACGAGGGGAAGGTTTGGCGATTCAGAATCAATCTTTTTTTCATCACTGCCAACAAAGTCAGAGTTACAAGCTAGCAAATGTGTTGATGCACTGGCAGATTGGATATCATGTGTTGTATTGGAAACTGGTTCTTCAGGCTGTCCAGAGTCCAAAGATAACTTGTGTTCTTCTTTACTGGATACCACTTCATTCATAATAAGATTTTGGGTTTCCACACTGCCATCTGACTCATCCTCGAAGGCTGATTCTCTATTTATTTCATTAGTGCTTTTGTCAGTCAATGAAGCAGATCTTACACTATCACAACTTTTCTCTGAGATTTTTTCAGGGCTTCTAGAAGATTTTATTCCTGGGGACCTTTTAAAGTCTTCAGAAATCAGTGGAAAGTTATCATCCAATGAGTAACAATTAATTTCTTTTAAAACAATTTCAGGGTCAGTTACTACCGGAGACTTTAATAAACTTTCAAACGACATAGGAATCTGTGATGAGTTTACAAATGGATCAAAATCCTCCAGACCATCCAAGTCAATATTGTAGGAGCCACTACTTTTCACTGGCAGCAGATCATCTGGATAAGGAGCAGGATTTGTTTCTTGTCTTTGAGGATCTTCATTCATAGTTTTCTTATCAACTTCCTTGGCTACCTGCTGATTTCTTTGAGAAATTAAAAAAAAAAGTGACAAAACTTCAAGATTAGCTTTTAATCCATTTAAAAGAAATTATTTATAAGCTTGCTGAATATATTCACCCAAATCTCCTTTTGGCATAGAGATATAGCCTACAGTACAATGCTACTCAGGAATAACATTTATAGGTAATATCACCTACTATAGACAATGAGGTATGCCAGGTGCTAGGTAGGCACTGACTTCATTTACTGATTGATATGGTTTGGAGTCAGATGTTCAACTAGTTCAACATACAATGTTCTCTCTCATCAAGCCCAAATTTCTCCATCTTGTTCACCTTTGAAGCTTCCCTAAAGTTAAAACACTCAGATTATCAAGCAAAAGAATCAGCAAGATAGCAAAGGTTTAGAGGAGAATATATTTGAGTATGTATGCCAGTGGCAGAAGTGAAAGAAAGGAAGAAAAGGGACAGAAGTGGAACACGAAACTGCAACAGGAAACGGCTTGAGGACAGAGATAGAACTGTAAAGTGAGACTATTGGATTGTTAGTAAAACAATGTGGCAGTGTATATATAATCTTCGGATAAAAATTGAAGGCTCCCTTTACTCCATCCAAATATATGATTCCTGATAGTTTTCTCCTAGCAAATAAGTTCCAAAGCTCGTAAGGCAGAAACTAAGGTCATAGCATATCAATCAATATCCAATCAAGATATGATGTTGTAATCAAGAAAAAGTTGTCACCTCATCTCCATTACCCCTACATCTAGCCAATACAACTGAAATCTGATCTCAATGGCTTGTGCAAAACTTACTTTTCACATCTTGATGCAGGAGGGTGAGAATTCTTTAAATCATCTGTACAATCATCCAGAGTAAAAGTGTTCTCCATTTTACATGTCATGGTTGGGCTTAAAATTCTATTTGTCTGTGGATCTCGCAAAGGAGTTTGAAAAGTTACCTGATTATATAGAAAGGACAGAGAAAGAGAAAAAGAGAGTTAACTCTTAAATAATTCAAGGCCTTCAACAATAGTGTCAGCATCATTTCTGTTGCTCTCAATAGAAAAAAGTAGGCCCCCCAAAACAGGAACATGGAAGATAACGTTTTTGAACACAAGAACAAAACACACTTACTTTCATAGCTTTTGCTATATTTTTTGGTGGCACATTTTCTTTCTGGGATGTACGAAAAATTGAAGATCTTCCTGTTAGCTCCGGTGGTGAAAACAGGAAGTCACAAGTTTCTGCAGTTATGTCACCACTAACATTTTCATCGTTTAAGATTTGCAGACTCATTCTGGAAAAGCAAACTATCCATATAACAACGTAAGGAGTAGTCACAGAAACAGCTGGTCTTTCAGATAATCTTAAACAGGAACAGAAAGGGCCAGTTTAATCATACAAACTTGACTGCTAACACAATTTAGAATGTGATAGTCTACCTAGATATAATGGATATAATTACGCAGTCCAGTAATTAATGCCTTTAGCCTTTATTGTCAAGAAAGGCAGAACTGTAAAGTTTACCCAAATTTGCCTTCACTTAACTCAAGACACAATTAACTAACCATCGGCGCTTCTGTCTAAACCACAAAGCTGCCTACCCAGCTGCACTACCTCTCTGGCCTTCAGACTTCAAGTATAACTTCTACAGAGAGGTTGAGGGAAATAACAGCTTCTTAGAAGGACTCGTCAAATCTGCTTTAGAATGTTTAGAAAGGACCACATGTTTTCTAGTTCTCAGGAATCAAGTGAATCAATTTTCAAAGAGAAGAGGTTCCACAAACCATGTATTAGACCTGACCACATCACTCCACTATACAAACTCCCCTGGCTGGTTCCCTATTGACTCCATTATAAAATATAAAAGTCAGTTTGGCTTTGAAAGCTGTTATCACCTGGCCCCAATCTCTCTTTCAAGGCACATTATCAATTACTCCCCGTCCAGTTAAGTTAACCTTCCGTGGTCTACTCACTCACTGTGCTCCATCTCTTATGTCAATACCTCAGACACCCTCCTCCTCCCTCCTCACAAAACACTTCACACCCTTCAAGATGCAGCTCAAACACCCCCTTTTACCTGAAGCCTTTCCTGACCCCTATACTTAACTCTATTTTTTATATTTATTCTGAATAGATGTATATATGTTCTTGTCATCTCTGTTAGAAAGTAAGGCCTTTAAAAAAAAAAAAAAAAAGTAACGTCTTTACCAGTAAGGATTATTTCATTTATTTATATCCTAAGCACCTGGGACACAGTGGTCAACAAGTATCTATAAAGTGGCCCTCAATGATTATGACAAAATGTGATTGTGCTATAAGAAATGGTTTCAGAAAAACCTGGAAAGACTTGCATGTACTGATGCAAAGTGAAGTGAGCAGAAGCAGGAGAAAACTGTACATAGTAATAGCCATACTGTATGACGATCAAATCTGAATAACTTAGCTATTCTTAGCAATACAGAAAATCTAAGACAACTTTGCAGAGTTTATAATGAAAAATGCTGCCCACCTACAGAGAAAGAATGTAAGGAGTCTGAATGCAAATCAAAGCATACTTTTTAAATTTAAACTTCATTTTACTTGGGGATATTTTGTCTGTTTTATTGTACAACATAACTAATTTGGAAATATGTTTTACATGACTGTACATGTATAACCTATATCAAATTGCTTGCCCTCTTGGGAAGGGGAAATGAGTGGAAGGGAATTTCAAACTCAAATTTTTTAAAACAATGGTAAAAATTGATTTTACACATAATTTAAAAAATATACTAAAAACTTCAAAAAAAAAAAAAAAAAAGGGTCAGTTAGGTGGTACAGTGAATAGAGCACCAGCCCTGGAGTCAGGAGGACCTGAGTTTAAATCCAGCCTTAGACACTTGACACACTTACTAGCCTGTGACCTTGGGCAAGTTAATTAATCCCAATTGCCCTGCCCTTTCCCTTCCAAAAAAAGAAAAAAAAAAACCTTCAAAAGACAAAAACTCATTGCTAAATTTAATACTGGAGAAAAGTACCCATAAAAAAAAGTTATTCTGTTAATAATCTCTGAGCATGAAGAAAAAAATATTAAGTGAAGCCTGAAAACAGACAAAGAACAAATATAATGGATGAAGAGAAGCCTGAGAGCTAAAACTAAAATAGTTAATCCAAAAAGCGTCTTGGACCCAAGGAGAGTTGCTAGAAGAAATAAAGAGATAAAAAATGAAAACAGGACTGAAACAAGAGTTCAAGAGGAAAAAATTGGTGACCAAGGTAAGACCTTATCCTTCCCTCCACATTATCACTCCCTATTTTCTGTATGATTAAATGTAAATTCCTCTGTGACTTTTAAAATCCTCCACCTCCCTTTCCAGTCTTTTTATACACGTTACTCTCCCACTCACTTCTACAATCACAAGTTGGCTTTCTTACTGTTCCTTACACTCATGCAAAAACAGAACTAAAATATCCAAACATAAATAGGAAATTAAAGGGCAGCCAGTGGACAGAGCACTAGGTCTACTGAATTACAATCTCGCCTCAAACACTGTGTGACCCCTGGACAAGTCACCTAACCCTGTCTACCTCAGTTTTTTGATCCGTACAATGACCTGGAGAAGGAAATAGCAGCAAACCACTCCAGTGTCTTTGCCAAGAAAACCCCAAATAGGATCACAAACACTCAAGACACAAATGAAATGACTGAACAACAATCATCCATTCAGTAGAACATGTAAGATAAGAGGAAGATTTATATGGGAAATTTATAAGGAAATTTTTGCCGATCAGATAGTACAAATAATTCCTTTCTATTTGTTTTACTTCTGCTTGTGTTTCTACTTCGTGAAGTATCTACAAGTGGGAAAACATGACTCCTACTGAAAACATGCTATGTTTACTATTGTGACCTGCAATATTAAATAGTCCAATTTAAAATTTTTCTTTAAAAAATTAATTTACTTGGCTAGCTACATGAAGCTACCGATAAATTACTAAGAAACAACTAGTTTTTGTAAGTCCTATTCCCCCAGGACATACATAGGTAATGAAGCATATGCAATTATTTTGTTTGAAAAGCGAAATAGCTTTTGTATTATAAATAAACTTTAAAAAATTTTTGTAATAATTCATCTTCCTATCATCCTTAGTATTTTTGTGCTTTATAATGTTCATATTAATATACATAAATGATTTTTTTTTTGCTTTTAAGAGGGGGAAAGGCAGGGCAACTAGGGTTAAGTGACTGGCTCAAGGTCACAAGGCTAGTTAAGGGTTATATGTCTGAGACTGGATTTGAACTCAGGTCCTTCTGACTCCAGGTACTCTATTCACTGGGCTACCTAGCCACCACACCATAAATGATTTTAAAATCAATACACTGGGAGTATGCGCTCAATATTTTTTTTTAAACTAATAAATCTCATCAAAAAAGTCAAAGTCCACTGGTATAGAGCAGTGGTGTCAAATTCAAACAGAAAGGGTATGGGACACATATTAACTTAGAAAACTACAAATTAACATTATCTATTTACTCTAACTATTACATTTACTATATTTTGATTTTTTTTTAAGTATTTCCCAATTAATCCAGGCTGCATTGAGGTAAAGGAAGGATGGGAGTAGGAGATTCTCAAGGCAAATAGGAAGCAATTTCCATAATCCAGGGAAGAAATGATGAGAGCCTAAAATAAAGGAGACAAACACAAGAAAGGCTGGGGAGGAAGCAGAAATGGAAAAGATGTGAATGGACATGGGGCATGAGGGAGTAGGATGCTTAGGTGGCAAACAACTAGAAGGATAGGAGTGTCCTAGAAAGAAATGGGGAGGATGTAGTGGCAACCGCACTGGCATACCCAGGATGGCTGCTAGCATAGGTTCTGCTTTACTAGGAAAGATAGCTGTTTAAGGAGTCAACAATCTTTTTAAATTACATTCACTAGTTCAGGGGAAAAGTCAGCACCCTGAACTTCAGAGAAAATACAAGCAGAGAAATAAAAACCGACAGACAAGGCTCTGACTGCCTGAATCAACTATACACTTTACACACATCCCTGGATCAGGATCAAGAGAGCCTTTGCATCTGAGCAATTGCGGAGCTCTGAACATAATGGCCACTCAGAATTTCAGTCAGGGAACCACAAGAACTTTCTCATAAGCAAGCCCCCAAAACAAAATACCAACTCAGGGTAGATATACGCTTCTCTAAGCCAGAAGTCATCACAACTCTCCTGACCTAGTGCCTAATTAGAAATTAGCACAAGGTGTGAAAGCCTTCCTACATGCAAGCTTCCCTTAATAGGCTTCATGTGAGGCATATTAATGGGCAGGAAGATCTTATATCTCATTAACATTACAGAGCATTGAGTTCCGTTTTGAATTCTAAGTTGGTAAAGACCAGGGGGCTTGGTAAAGAGTTAAAGGAGATGACTCAGATGGTCCAGTAACGAATGAGAAGGAGCAGTCTGACAGGAGGAGGGGAATTGGTAAAGCAGTGTTAGAAAAACCCAGAAAGCAAAGAGTATCCAGAAGTAGAAGTGGTTCACACTGCCAAATACCTGAGAGACGTCAGGCTCAATCCAAGGATGGTAGACTGAGAAAAAGTTTGCATTTAGACAATGAAGAGAGAAACACTAAGTTTGAAAAAAGCTGTTTGAGGGCAGAAACTGGATTGGAAAAGTGTAAGCAAGTGAGACATATGAAGGAGAGGCAATGAGCATAGACTGCTTTTGCCAAGAGTTTGGCTAAGAAAAGCAAAGGGATAGAAGATATCTAGAGATTATGGATTTCTGCTCTTGGTGGCTGCTCAATCCATGATATTACTGGTTTTAAGTCTTATTTAAAAGAGTTGCTAGTCAGGATGACATACAGCACAACAAGGATTCTGAATGTCCAGAGACTGACAATAACACTTATGGAGTTAGCATCCTGCTCAGTATGAAACAGATGGAGCTTGGGGTTGCAGGCCATCCCTACTCAAAGCTATTGTGATGACCATGATGAGTCGGTCTCCTTTCTCATCTGGTACCAAAGAAGGTAAAGTATATACCCTAACACCAGAAATTCAAGATCCCCGTTGAAAAAGACTTCCTCCCTCTTTTAGCAATATTAAGAAAGCATTTTAAAAGCACCCTTCTCTGAAGGCTTTTCACTGATCTGAAACAAAACCTTATCAGTCTCCAGCTACCAATTCTGAAACAACGTCAGGCTCTTCTCTTCAAATCAGCCCAGGAAAAGACTTCTCCCTGAAGTAATTAGGGCAGTGGTAGACTCAAGGGCTAGAGAACCTTGAATGACCTACCTTCACCAGCATAGGATGATATACCCAAGAGAAGATATTTCAGTTAATAGAAATATCTTGAATTTACCTTTGACTAGTTGCAAAGGAGAATCCTTAAAAACAGTAGTCAAAGAAAGACTGAATGATTTGAGTCAACCTCCAAAGATGTGATAAAAATTAAGTGCCTGCTTGTGTCTGATGAAGCTGCCTGTTAGCTATATGCTTTATACTGTAAAAAGCTCCTTGGTTAAGGAATATTAAAAATTTTTAACCTCAAAAACAAGACAGGTTTGCCTGATTAGGAAGAAAGGAAGAGATGTTATACTCATGAGGTGACTCTATTCATCTTGGGTCCTTTCTCTCTATATGAAAACAGAAATGCTTAGATTAAAATAGTAATATTAATCATAAATGTTACAAAAGTAATAATTGTTTTTAACAGACTTGTACCTAAAATGCAAAGTACTAAGTTTTCTTCCATATCTCACCTGTTAGAATGCTTCAGGACAAATGGTACTCACCAGGTCACAGACATGACTGAAATGGACTTAATACATGATTATTGGGGCGGCTAGATGGTGCAGGGAATCAGGCATGGGACCTGGAGTCAGGAGGACTGAGTTCAAATCCGGCCTCAGACAAAACACATTTACTAGCTGTGTGACTCTGGCCAAGTCACTTAACCCTAATTGCCCCCCCCCCCCAAAAAGCCAAAAAAACCCCAATACATGATTATTTTTATGTGCCAGCACTATTATCATAACAAAATTGGAAACAGATCTTACCTGTCCTAGGCAAGGACTTCATAGTACCTTTTCTCTATGATAACTTCAGCTTTAAGTCACAGAACATTATTAGTGAAAGGTATGAAGTAATCACAATAACTTCATCCCTAAGATTACAAAATTATACAAAATGAGATGAAATCTAGGTTCTACTAAAATCTGAAAAGATTAAAATTAAAGAACCTGAAGTCACTGAAAATTCCTAGTTAATGCAAAATACACAAATTATATATAATAATGAAGCAGATGTCAAAAATATTCTGAAAAAGATGGGCACACAGATTTGAATTTTTAAAAGCTCTTTGAGTCTGAGGACATGAATCCAGCTAGCAGATATAATTACTATTTTAATTATTAATTACATAGTAATTAACACTAATTAATTACACAGTAGTTCAAAAGATCATGAATAAATGCCTACTTTCAGATTTGACAGAAAGCACACATTTTATGACCTGTCTGCACAGAATGGTATATACAGTAGCCTCAGGTGTAACTAATGCTGAGTATTCCTAAGGAGAAACATAAAATAAAATTTAAAAATACTATGACAGAAACAACTGGAGAGGCATGGAAAATCTTCAGAAAGGCATTGGCAGATTATATCCCTATCTAGCAGTAACAGACCAGAGACCAGGGCTTCTTAAACTTTTTCTACTGGTGACCTCTTTTTGTGCTTTGGCAGTATTTGGGTAGGACAGAATGTGAAGTGCATGTCATGTGATTTATTATGAGTTTGATTTTTAATTAATTTTTGGTAGCTGTACATTCAGAAACCTATTACTGTTGCCAGATAAACCCAGTTTAATAAGCACTGACACAGTTAACCTAGATACCATAGCAAACAAATAAAGAAACAAAAAAAAGGTGTAGGCGAGAATCTGGAAAGCAAAAGTAATTAAAATTTGAAGGCAAGAGTTAAAAGGTTAAAGTCAAGGTAGCACAAAAAAAAACAAAATAAACAATTCAACATTAATCAAAAATTTTACTAATGAGGCTTGAAATGAAAAGAAATCCTAAGAGAGTACCCCTTAAGAGTACCGTACACAGAATATTTCTGGCTCTCTACACGGCTGCAAAAATTCCAATACAATGAAACAGCAAGCTGGAGCAAATCAGAAGCCAATTCTGTGTTTAATTACATCATACCAGGCACTTATAGACAGAATCACTGATCTCAACACTCAACAAGAAAACAACATAGTGGCTGAGGAGCAAAAAGATTGTCACCATTAAGCCTGCCACACCAAAAGGCATTTTACTTGACTGTCTTTACTATGGCCAGCGTAAAACAGATCCAAGTGTAGGGAGACTGCTAGCCTATTTGAACATACCACCAACCATACAAAGTCAACTAACATAAGCCTGGAATTGTTCAGAACATGGTTTCAATCCATTATACCCCTACCTAGCCTTAAATCCATTATCTTCTCTCCTACATTAAAAGTTTCTAGATTTAAAAAGGGCATCAAACCAAAACATCTTCATAATAATCTGCTTTACACTTTATACATGACATGAAACCACATGATTCCCCAGAAAAACACAATAAACAGCTCCCTTCAGCTTGTGCCATTTTTCTCTGATCAAAGTGTCACTTGTACATGATACCACTAAAATGTTTCAGGTGCAACAAGGAAAGGTAGAACTGAAGCTCCTGAGCTTGACCGTGAAGAAATGGAACCGACCGATTAAAGCAATACCTATAATACTTTCATCTCTCTCCAAGCAAGACATAGCTGGCCTAAGTTGTTGTTTGTTCTTCATTCTCAAAGAGGAGCATGACATCAGGAAAGTGATGCCATGACTTGCAAGTGAATTGGATTTAAGTGAGGCAGGACTGCAGTTACCAGCCTCACTTCCTCCTCCAGACATATCTGGGTCTAGTGGCAAGATGTAGATCAGAACAAATGAAGAAGAGCTCAGATGAAATGGGAGACCACTGTCTTTTTAAGTTAAGGTCTTTCCCAGGTCTCAGTTTGACTGAGGCAACAGCCATTCAGAGATTAAGGATAAGGAAGAAATAAGGCAAAGAA
>CM053601.1:142799348-142847493 GCA_028646575.1 Pseudocheirus occidentalis
CTGAATAAAGACCTTGGTTCTGCCTTCCATGTGGAGAGTTTGCTATATTTTGTGATCCAAAACTACACCAACATATTCATAACCACCATGGGTGTTGTGAATATCTCATTATTGATACAGTCCATGATTTAGATGTAAAAGGTGACATCATAAATTAAAGGAGAAAGGAAGAAATAACCTGTCAGATCTATGGAGAGGGGGTGAGTTTATGATCAAACAAGTGACAGAGATCCCAAAAGGTAAACCGGACAGTTCTGCATAAAATTTAAAAGATTTGGTACAAACAAAATCAATGCAGCTAAAATGAGAAGAAAAGCAGGAAACTAGGAAGAAATATAGCAGCAAGTTTGGTAATAGTCTTATTTCTAAGATGTAAATAATAATAATAATAGCCAGCATTTATATAACATTTGGGCAGCTAGATGGTGGATAGAGTGCCAGGCCTGCAATTGGGAAAGCTCATCTTCATGAGTTCAAATCTGGCCTCGGACACTTACCAGCTGCGTGACCCTGTGTTTGCCCTAGTTTCTTCCTCTGTAAAATGAGCTGGAGAAGCTAATGGCAGACCACTCCAGCATTCTTGCCAAGAAACCCCTAAATGGGATCACAAAAAGTTAGAGATGACTGAGATGACTCAGCAACAACATAAAATGTTTCCTATGTGCCAGGCCCTGTGCTAAGTGCTTTACAATTATCACCTCATTTGAGCTTCATAATAACCCTAGGAGCTATGTACTATTTTTGTACCTAATTTACAGATAAAGAAACTGAGGCAAACAGAGGTTAAATGTCTTACCCAGAGTCGTGAAGCTAGTAAGTGTCTGAGGACAGGTAAGAATTCAGGTCTTCCTGACTCCAGACCTGGAGCTATATCCATTGCTCTAACTACCTGCCTCCATATGGAGAACTGGCTCAAATTTATAAGAATAAGAGGGATTCTTCAATTGATTAATGGTCAAAGGAAGTTTTTAGAAGAAGAAATCCAAGTTATCAATATTAAATTGATATTAAATTGCTTTAAATATTAATGGTATAATAATATAATATAATAATTAATACAATTAAAAGTATAAATATTAATAATTAATATTAAATAATAACTATTACTATTAAAGCATATTAAAATGCTTTAAATGATTAATAATTTAATAAATATATATTGAAAGAATTTTAAGCTTTCACCTCACACTCACCAGACTAGCAAAGTTGCCAAAAAAGAAAAATGACAAATACTGCAGGAACTATAGGAAAACAGGTACGTTAATATACTGTTAGCAGAGCTGCAAACCTGTCCAGACTTTGGAACTGTGCCCCAAAAGTGATTAAACTGTGTATACCCAGCAATACCACTACTAGATCTATAATAGTTCCAAGAGATCAAAAAAAGAAGAAAAAGACTCTTATGTACAAAAAAATTATAACAGCTCTTTCTGGCAAAGAATTGGAAAGTGAGGAAGACTCCGTTAAATGAGGACTGGCTCAATAAGTTATGATATATAGGTGTGATGGAATACTATTGCACTGTAAGAAATGAAAGGAATGGTTTCAGAGAAACCCTGGAAGACTAGAACGGATTCAAAGTAAAGTGAGCAAAACTAGAAGGGCAGTTTATACAAACGACAACAATGTTGTAAAGACAAACACAATGAGCAACCGCAATTCCAGATGATTCACAATGAACCATGCTGCCCACCTCTTGATAGAGATAATAGAGTCAGAGTACAGATTAAGACATCTTTTTTGGACCTGGTCAGTGCAGGAATTTTTCTTTAACTATATAACTAAATATTTAACTATATATGTCTGTAACAGGATATTTTGGTTTTCTTTTTTCTTGGGGGCTGGTGAAAAGGGGAAGGGACCTGGAATGGAGAAAAGTCAGATTTTTGTTGATTGAAAAAAAATATTTTTAATTAAAAAAAAGGTACCCCTCTGTCTGAGCTTCAGTTTTTTCCTCCATAAAGTGAGGAAGTCATGTATAATTCTAGCATTCTGTGGTTTGTATTCTAAGGTCCTTTCTGTTTCTGATAGTCTATGTTCTAAGCCACAACAATAGAATTATAAGCAGTGTGACATACAGGTGAGGGCAGAATGGTGAGGGCAGCATGGTTTCCCCAGGTTCTTTCTGTAGTTAGGAGTCTACCCTGGACAGCTACCTAGGAATCCTCTGGAAAGGGGGAGGGGGAGAAATAGAAGCAGAAAGTCTTCAGGGGCAGAAGAAAGTAAAGAGAAGGGGAGAAGAGGAAGCCAAGGAAGGCTCTAGAGAAAGAGATGGAGCCAATCTTTGAGGCTGTGAAGCCCAAATGAGATGGATATGAGTGCTACAAGGTGGTGTGAAGTGTTATGCTTCATATGTAGCTAAATAAAATACTTTAATAAGCTTAAGAAAAAAAAAAAGAAAGAGATGGTAACCTGGGGTCCATGAACTTGTCTTTTAATATTATGATAACATTATATTTCAGTATCATGGATTGTTTTTTGGTTTGGTGGGGTTTTTATTTTGTTGAGGTTTTTTTTGTCTTATTTTGTTTGTTTTGTAATCTTATGTGTTTTATTTGTGGATTTAAAAGCATTGTTCTGAGAAGGGCTTTATAGGCTTCAGCAGACTGCCAAGGCGGGCTATCACACACACAGATTAAGAGCCTCTGCTCAGAGTATGAACCAAACTAGGTTTTTCTGTATTCAAAGAGAGATTTTTTAAAAATAATAAAATTGTGGTTGAGGGGAGGGAGAGAAGGATGTCAGCATCCTCTATTATGGACATGATTCCCCATTTTTATCATGAACCAAATGCCTCCTAATAAAACCCAGCCTCTTCATTAAAACTTGTTTTCTTTCAAGTGGCTCAAAGCTCTTAACCTCTCTATCACCTCCCTTTGCAACATCCCTGGGAGGCAAGGAGTGTCTGGGTATGATTATCTCCATTTTACAGACTCGGAAACTGAGGCCCAGAGTAGGTAAGGGTTTTGCCCAGGGCAGCTCAGCAAGTTCATAACAGGCCAGGGCAACTCCCAAGAAGCCAGACCACTTGGCAGAAACCTCTCTCCTGTCATTTCTCTTTACTCTGGAAATATATGTGGTGAGAAGCCTCACGGGACTACCAAAGACTGGGCAGTACTCAAGTCCATACAGGGTCTTCTTCAATCAACTAAACTGTTGCTGATACAGGCCCCTGATCCTGACCCTAGACAGAGTCCTGAGCGTAGGCACACAGGGAGCCCTGCAACCGGTCCTGGGCTAAGCCCTGATGCTGGAATGAGACAAGCCACCTGCCCCTGGGTACAAACTGAACCCTGAGTCTAGCTACATACTGAGCCCTGAATGCAGACCAAGCCCAGGTCCCAGCTCTAAAGTGAGGTTTGACCTTGGTGTCAGACTGATGGAAAACTCAACCATGACCCCAGCCTAGTAAGACTGCAGGACTGCCGCTTTAAAAGCAACCCAGAAGTCATCTACTTTAACTCCCTACTTTTATGGATAAGAAATGGAGGGCCCAGGAACTCAAGTGACTTGCCTAAGGTCACAAAGGGAAAAAAGCATTAGAGTCAGGTTTTGAATCCAGGTCCTTTCACTCCGAGGTCAATGGTCTTCTACTGTGCCACACTGTCTCCCCCTGAGTCAGGGCTCCCTTCAGGTTGGCTTTGTATTTGACTTCTTTAGCTCTGAGTAGATACCCTGCCTGTATGAAAAGCACCGGAGAACATCAATAAATGATAGTGCATCTCTATTTTCATTTACAATTCCAGGAATAGGATGGCAAGAATGTGGAACCTTAGAGCTGGCTGGAGGTGTCTGAAAGACTCCCTAGTCCAGTGGTTCTTCATCTGAAACCCATGGATAGATTTCAGAGGGCCTGGTCCATGAGCTTGGATGGGGAAAAATTAAATTTTAATATAACTAGTGTCTTTTGTAATCTAATATATTTTACTTGATGTATTTCAAGACCCTGTTCTGAAAAGGGTAGGCTTTACCAGTCCTCCATGGGGAAAAAAAAAGAGGTCAGGAAAACACAGTCCAGGCCAAACTCCCTCTTTTTAAATAGAGGTGACCAAGACCCAGAAAGAGATTTGCCCAAAGACCTTAACCTCTATCACCTCCCTTTGCAACATTCCTGGGAGGCAGGGAGTGTCTGGATATGATTATCTCCATTTTACAGACTCAGAAACTGAGGCCCAGAGTAGGTAAGGGTTTTGCCCAGGGCAGCTCAGCAAGTTCATAACAGGCCAGGGAAACTCCCAAGTCCCAGTCAGGACTTGAACTCTGCTTTCTTGATTCCCTTGGCAATATATCTCCCTGCCCCTGCAGCTGAAGGTCTGCCACCTACAGAAGGGTGAGCTGGAATATTCGATCAGCAGGCAAGAACCTTGGGTTCTAGTCTCCACTTTTCCCTTAACTCCCTGTATATCATAGAACAAGTCATTTTTTTTCTCTCTGTTTTTTTCCATCTGTAAAATCAGGGAGTGAGTTAGATGGTGGTATTGGATGGCTTCTCTTGTTTCCCCTCATTCTAGAGTCTAGACCCTTCCTTGGGTGAGCTGTTTCCTGAAGCTCTGCCATCTCTCCCCATTCTAACATCCCATGTCCTATGTTCCCTTAATGCTCTAATGTTTTATGGTCTGACATTCTAAGACCCCCTCTCCGTTTTGACATTCTAAACAAATGGGGATCCCACAGCTCAGCTGCTCTATCCAAGGATTCTTTCCAGGGCTGGAGAAAGACCAAGGAAGCCATGTGTTCCCCTGGCCCTGTAAGAAGGTAACAGGTGCGATCAGTCAGCGGCCTTCACCACCACCTGGTTCAGTGCAGGGCACCAGAAAAATGAATATCATAGTTTGGGCCTTTTTTGCAGGGGGAGGTGCTTTAAATTCCTCCAGAAATTCTGGGATTTGTTCTATTTTAAAGAGCTGTGGCAATCTTGCTTAGATGGTGTCTGGATATGGGGATGGTGGTTGGGGAGAGATTATGGAAAGAGTTTTTATCAACCAATCAACCTAACTCCCAGATCCACAGTGAGCATGAGAGAGGGAGAACCAGCTTAGCTCTAGGACCTGCCCTCAGAAGGCTCACAGTCTGGGGAAAAAAAAGGAAGAGAAAGCCTGGCATTTACCACCTAGAAGAGAGAAGGCGCTGGCCTGAGTCTTGCTCTGTGGGAACTCAAAATCAGTAGAGAAACAAGAGGAACTAGCCCAGGTCAGGCCCTTAGAGAAGGAGAAAAACTGGCCTTTGCTCTCTGGGAGTTTATCACCTAGAAGAGAGAAAGGAATTGGCCTGTGCCCTACCCTGAGGGAGCTCACAGTCTGGGGGAACAAAGGAGGAGCTAATTATTAAGAACATCAGGTAATAAAATCTTTCTGATTACACTCCGAGGAGTAAACTTAGTCTGGATCCTGATTTAATTAACAGCTAAGAAGCAGGGCCCAGAGAAGTGGGTGGGAGGCAGTGAATTTTTACAAAACCAGGGGAGGGCAGAATCTGGACCAATTCACTGGAAACCTGGGAGAGATGGCAGTGCTTCTGGAAGGGCGCCCATCTCATCCGAGGGTCTAGACTCCGGAGCAAGGGGAAACAAGGGCAAATGGGAAAGGGAAATACTCCTCATTCACCTTCCCCCGCATCTATCCATTCCTCTACAACTCATCACCTTCTTTCCTCTCTCCTCTTCCTCTTCCTCCTCCTTCTCTTAGAGGTGAATCCTAGACTTGGAGTTAGAAGACCTAGTCTGATGCCTGCCTTGGCAATCACCACTTATGTGATATAAGTATATAGTATAATAATATAAGTAAGCTGCTGAATCTGTCAGGTCCCTACTTTCCTCCTCTCTAAAATAAGGGGGTTGTCCCAGATAGACAGACCCAATGCTGCACTGTTGCCTCTGAGATAGGAAAAAAAAAACAGAGGCCCCCGATGTGCTTGCTGTGTGAAGGGAAGGCTTATGTAAGACCCCCCTGGGGTGAAAAGACAGGGATGGGCTGGGATCTGTATTGATGGAGGAAGCATCCACTCTGGTGAACCACCAAACCTCTGAAGGGGAAGGGACTTCAGCAAGCACCTCATCCAACCCAGAACTGAAGAGAAATCTTTTCTACAAAAATCATTTCCTCACCACCCACCCCCTGCAGTGGCCCCCAGCTCCTACCTGAAAACCTCCAAAGGGAGGGCAAACTCATCAGATCTATAGGTGCTCCATTCCATCTTTGGACCATTAGGAAGGGCTTTTCCCCTTATATAAAACTTAAATCTACTTCTTTACAGCTTCCTTGTATGAGTTACCTAGTTCTCTCTTCTCTTCAAGAAGAGGAAGTATAATCCCTTCCACGTGATAACCATCAAATCCCTAAAGACCCTTTAATTTTGTCCCCCAAACATTGCCATTGAGTGGCACGTCTTCCATTTCTCTCTGGAGAGATAAATAACATTAATTTATTAAGTACCAATCTAAGCCATGGCATTAGGTGCTCAAGATAAAATGACAAAAACAAAACAGCCTCTCTCCTCAGGAAGTTTATAATCTATCAGGAAGGTATATCATGTACTTAGATAGATTGGTAGGGGATGGGGAGACACAGAGACAGAGTCACAAAGAGAGACAGAGACAGAGAGACACAGAGAGAGACTGAGAGGGAGGAAGGAAGGAAGGAAGGAAGGAAGGAAGGGAGGAAGGGAGGGAGGGAGGGAGGATACAAGTCAACCAGTACCTTTTCTGCACTTGTATCCTAGACTAGCACTGAAAGCCACTCATAAGTAAGTCATAAGCAAGACGTAAACCCAGGTCTTCTTGGCCAACTCTCCATCTACACTAGACCATATTGCCTCTTCAGATAAGCATAAAGTACATATCATGTAGTTCAAAATAATGTTAAGAGGGAAAGACATTAACCACTGGAAGGTTCAAGAAAGGTTTCATGAAGGGGTTGGCACTTAAACTATGCTTTGAATGCTCATGATTTTAAGAGGTGGAGGTGAAGATGGAGGGTGGCCCAGACACGGGGCATCATCTGTGCAACACAGTGGAGGCAGACTGTATGTACAGAAATACCTAGTAGGCAAGCTGACTAGAATGGCAATAGGACCAAGAGGAATGACAACATGAAATAAATATGTAAAGGTAGGTGGGGGCCAGAATGTGGAGAGTTTTAAATATCAGGCTGAGGATTCCATATTAAAGGTAAATGGGAGCCACTAAAGTATTTTTAATAGGAGCATGACACAATCAGATGTGTGTTCTAGGAATACCAATTTAGGAGCTATATAGAGAAAGGGTGGATGGGAGAGGAGACTGGAAATAGGGAAATCAATTAGGAAACTATTGCAATCGTCTAGGTGAGAAGTGATGAGGGGAGAGGAGTCGGGCATCTTCCTCAGAAGGAGTTATCTATCATTCTTTTATGAGACTGCCCCGGGGCAACATTCCTGAAGGCCGGTCAACACAGCTTCAGCTTTCTGTCAGGCTCACCACCATACTTGCTAAAGGGCCCTTGCAAGTGGCTGTTAAGGGCTTTTTTTTTTTTTTCAAACTCACTTACTTCTCCCTCCCCCTGCATTGGGTGACCCCCCAGACCTGATAATAATTGGGTTAGAGTAAATGAATTCCTTTCAACTCCCATCATGTCTATGACATCTAGTGCCAGGATCATACAAATTACCCTGGAGAAGCCTCAAGGAGGCATTACAACACTGAAGTGGGGGGAGGGAAAGGATGAAAGAGAGGGGAACTGGAAAACACAGCCCCACATTCCTACCACCAGGCCAAAGTCCCCACCCCCCTTCACACGAAGAGACCTCTGCCTTAAATTCCTGCCACTCTGGCAAAGGTTCTTCTACCCCTTATTATAAAATATTGTCAGGAACAGAAGTGAAGTTCATTTAGCTGTATAAGCTTATGAACTCTACCCTCTTCCCTTTAATGAAAATTGGGACATTAGCTCTTCTCCAGTTCTTCAGATTCCCTTTGAGTCTCCCTGAACTTTCACAGGTCACCAGCAGCACAGGAGGTACGCAGCCTAATCCTTCAATACTCTCAAGGGTAGTGTGTCTTTGCCTGGTGGCCCTGAATCATACTTAGGAAGACCTAAATTCAAATCCAGCCTGAGACTCTTACTAGCTATGAGTATGTGTGTATATAGTTATATACATATATGTGTATGCATATTGGCATGTGTACACATGGGCATATAGTACATGTGTACACACACACACACAATAACCTTTACTCATCTTATTCCTTTTGAATAATGTATACCATTCCAGAACCATTAGACTGTGGGCTCCTTGAGGGCAGGGACTGTCTTTTGCCTTTCTTTGTATCCCCAGCACTTAGCACAGAGCCTGGCACACAACGGGTGCTTAATGTCATTCAGTATTGCTATTGACTAACTGACCCATAGAGCCATATTGTAGTCACAGGTCCCATGACACCAAGTCTCAGTGATACCTGTGAGGTCAAATGGGTCTTCTTAAATCTGTTTGCCTTGTTAATTAATTACTCATATGTTGTACATTTATCTGCACACAGAGCACTCAGAGGTCATGGGCTCTCTCCTTGGGTACTATATCCCATGAGACAATTCTCTCTTCTGCTAGTCCTGCTCTGGGGTGTCCTCTGCATTCTGCAGTGCCAGCTCTGCCTAGGCCATGTTCTCCCTCTTCTTCCCTTTTCAGTTTAAAGCTGTTGGGACAAGACTGATGAGACGCCAGACTATCATCTTTATCTCCTTGGACTCTGTCCCTGGGTCACCAGCTTGGACAGGGGAATTGATTTTGCCTGGAAGCCACTTCTTGCCCATCTCCACACAGTGCTGTCTTCCCTTTCCTTTTTTCTAGCTCTCCTGTATTTTTTGTTTTCTACCATTAGAACATAAGAGGAGGAGGAGGAGGAGAGGAGAAGAAGAAGAAAAGGAGGAAGAAGGAGAAAGGAAGGAGGAAGAGTGGGGAGGAGGATGATGAGAAGGAGGAGGAGGAAGAGGAAGAGGAGGAAGAGGAAGAGAAGAGGAGGAGGAGGAGGAAGAGAAGTAGAAGAAGGAGAAGGAGAAGAAGGAGAAGAAGATGGAGGAGGAGGAGGAGGAGAAGAAGAAGAAGAAGAAGAAGAAGAAGAAGAAGAAGAAGAAGAAGAAGAAGAGGAGGAGGAGGAGGAGGAGGAGGAGGAGGAGGAAGAGTAGGAGGAGGAGAAGGAGGAGGAGGAAGAGGAATAAGAAGAAAAAGGTCATCCCTGAGAAGGGCAAGGACTATCTTGCTTGCTTGAATTTGTATCCATGGCACTGAGCACAGACGCTTAATCTAGCTAGCTATTTTACCATCTGTTTATAACTCATGTGTCTATCTTTCATCATCTATATCTACCATCTATTTCTATCCATCTCTGACCTCATTCAGGTGGGTACTCCCTCCAAAGGTGCAGATATCAACTCATCTGCACAGTCTCATCCTGTGCTAAAGGCTGGAGGCTATAGGCCTTTCTCTGGCACTTCTGATATCTTGTGCTTACTAGCACAGGGTGGCATTGTAACCTTAGAGTTGGGAAGATCAAGGTTGAGTCCTGTGTCCAACATATGCTAGCTGTGGGACCCTAGCTAAGTCATTTAACTTCTCACTCAGTGCCTCCAGACAACTCTTTAACGAGCCTTTGAGTTGCAAAGCAGGTACTTATCTTCACAGATAGAAGGAGCTTCCTCCAGGGGAGTCCCTTATACAAACAAAGTCACAGTCCAGTCCAAAAAGATAAATAAACTAGGGCGGCAGCATTCAGGCTATCCATCTATACTTCTGCCTCTCATTTCACTACATGACTGGTCTTCAGCCCTTTCTGATTGCACAATGCTGGCATGCTCCATTTTAAACCTCTTCTTTGGCATAAATGATCACTGGCAAACCAATGAAGCCTACACACACCCACCTTATATCTTTCCATTGCCAACACCTGCAGTTGTGTTTCTTCTGAGATCATGGTACTCCTTGACTCTCAGTCACAGAGATACAATGAGAGAACATTCAATGTGAGAATGTTAGAGTCAGGCTTTTGTATCAAGCAGCATTCACCTTGGAATCAATATAACCCAGAACACTGCCCAATACTATCGAGCCCTCTTTCCTCTTCCTCTTCAGCTTTAGTCTGCTCCCCACTCACCATCATTGTCCACTTGTGGGGTCTGTCTAAGATGATCTGAGACTAACCCAATGGATGCCCATGCAAACGCATGTCATGGCCTGGCCAATAGGCACTTTTCATCCATCTGATGTTCCCTATATGGATTCTTAAACTGATCTCATTCTAATGACCGCAAATCTCATTGCTTTCAATGTATAAAGTAATCATTGAATAAAAGCATTCAAAGAATCTCATTGACATCAATATTTGGATTTTTCAGGACATCTTTCATGAGGACCCTGTCATAGACTCAGCCTTGGAACTGGAAGGGATCTCAGAGGTCATCTCATCTTCCACAATGGAGCAGGAGCCTTCAACATGGCATCTCCAACCTATGATCTTGGTGTAACACATAGCATACTGCCCCCAAACAATTACATAGTGGCTGTGTGATCAATCATGGGTGAGTCACTTAATTTCTCTTAGTATTAGCTCCCTCATCTCTGAAATGAAAATAATAATGCTTAGACTCCTTACCTCACACAACTGTGGTTAGAAAAGTGTTTTGCAAACTTTAAATCTCTAAAGAAACATTAAGTTTTTATTATTAAGCCTCCATCTAAACATTCCATTGATGGAACACAGGAACGGTATCTTGAAGATCCTCTAGTTGAGATTTTAATCTTTCTTTCTTTCTTTCTTTCTTTTTGCTTTTTGGAGAGGGGAAGGCAGGGCAATTGGAGTTAAGTGACTTGCCCAAGGTCACACAGCTAGTAAGTATTAAGTGTCTGAGGTTGAATTTGAACTCAAGTCCTGCTGACTCCAGGGCCAATGCTCTATTCACTGTGCCACCTAGCTGCCCTAGTTTTTAATCTTTTTTTGTAACATAGAACCCTTTGACATTCTGGTGAAGCCTAGAGGCCAACTCTCAGAACCAAGTTGTTTCTTTTAGCTTTTTGTTTTGTTTTGTTTGTTTTTTTAAATAATAATTGAAGGAAATGTTCAATTTCATTTAGAGGTTAGTAGGTGGAGGGAAAGAAGTATTTTTTTTCCCCATCCAAGTTCAAAAACTCCTTGAGATTTATCTACAGATGTTGGCCAGTAAATAGACATTTATTAAGCACCTATGGGTCGGGTGATGCGTTGAGAGCCGGGAAACTAAGAAAGGTAAAAATATAGCAATACAATCCCCTGCCCTCAAAGAGCTTACAGTCTAATGAAGAAGACAACATGTAGACAACTGTGTAGAAACAAGATACAGACAAGATGAAGAAGAAATAATGAACAGAGGGAAGGCTTCCTGGAGAAGTATCTCAGTTCCAGGGTAATACCCCTTGTTCTACTGCGACCCTCTCATATTACATGGGGGACACTGAGGCCAGGAGATTTTCATAAGGGACTTTCCTAAGGCGGCTCACACCGGTATAAAAGTAGCAAAGAAAGGACTCCAATCCAGGACCTCTGACTAATTCCAAAGCTCCTTCTACCACAACACACAGCGTGCCCTGTTCCAGCTCTGGTATTCTCCAGCTTTTTGATTGGCATCCTCCCAAGCTATGCCCCTGCCAGGTTGGTGTTTATCCACAGGCATGAATGAAAGGATCACACACCCACCCCATGAGTCACCTACAAAGAATGTGTGGGAGAACTCCTGTGTCCAGCCTGTGGCAGAGCCTGTTCCTGAGCACTGTGCTGAGGATGTCTCTGGCGGTTTGGATCCAGCCCAGGCATTTCACAGGAGCTGGGGCAAAAAGGAGACCTAACAAAGAGACCGTCTGGTAACCTCAAAGGGCTTGGCTTTGGGACAGGCCAGAACAAAGCTGGGCTCACCAAGCAGCGGTGTACATATCATTAGCCCATGGGCAGCACTTTCAGGGTGCCAGGAAGTTCCTTGCCACCACCCCTCTGCCTTATATCTTTCCCCTTCCCCTGTTGCAGCTAGAGCCTAAAATCACAATGCTAGAATCCCTGAGCTAGAGCAGAACTCAGAAGATGTCTGGTAAAACTCAGACCTGAGCCGGACCTTCTGCCCTGCATCCTGTATGAGAAGGCCCACCTACAGGACGGTGCAGCCTTTCATCAGGCACTGCTCCCCACACACACCTGGCCCCAGTCACGCCTGCTCCACTGAGGAAGGCACAGACCGCCCCCCCAATCACCCAGGCACACTGTAGTCTGAAGCACCTTAGTCTCTGCCAAGAATGATGGGCCCAGCCTGGCCCACGCCACAGGGCAGACAGAGTTCTTCCAGTGTCCACCTCAGTACCTGGCTGAGGCACCTAACCTAGGCACCAATTTAGGCATTACATCCCCCAACACCCCAGGAAATTTCCCCAGAAATGCCCCAGGCTCCCCCAGCATCACTTGGGGCACAGCCCAGGCACCACCCTCCCCATAGCTCCCACCACCACTACAACCCCAGGCTCTGCTCATGCCCCACAATGCTTTAATTCCTTCAAAACTCAGTTCAGGTGTCACCTTCTATAAGATGAACATGCTGTCTTTCTGGGTAGAATGTAAGCTTCTTGGGGCCAGGGACACTTTCATCCTCAGTCTTCATATCCTCAGTGCCTAGTGCTAAAAACTAGGTGCTCAATAAACACTTGTTGCTTGACTGACTGTCTAAGGTCCCATACGTAGTCAGTCAAGGAGCATACATTAAGTGCCTACTGTGTTCTAGGTACCATGCTAAGAGCTGGAAATACAGATGGGCCCAAGACAAAACAACAACATTCCCTGTTCTCAAGGAGCTCCTGGTGTAATTGAAGGCTGCAAAATGCAAACAACCTTGTACCAACAAGACAGAGACAGGAGAAGCTGGGGGAACAGCAGAGGGAAAGCATGAGCCTTAAAGGGGACTGGAAAGGACATTGGATAGAAGAGTGATTTGAGCTGGGACTTGAAGAAAGCCAGGAGGAGAGATGCAGAGGGAAGGAGAGCATTCGGGCACAGGGAAAAGTATTAATTAAAGATAGCCAGAATCAAGAGCAGTACAATCTTGTGTGAGGAAGAGCATGGAAGCCAATGCCAATGGATCTCAGATTAGGTGTAGCAGAGTAAGGTATAAGAAAACTGGGCAGGTTATGAAGGGCTTTGAGGAGCAGTTAGGAGGCGCTATAGTGGATAGAGCGCTCATCCTAGAGTCAAGAAGACTCACTCATCTCCATAGGTTCAAATCCAGCTTCGGACACTTACTAGCTGTGTGACCCTGCACAAGTCTTTAACCCTGTTTGCCTGTGTGAGTCTGCAAAAATGAGTCAGACAAGGAAATGGCAAGTCACTCCAGTATCTTTGCCAAGCAAACCTCAGAAGGAGTCATGAAGAGCTGGACAGGACTGAAACAACTCAACAACAACATGATGGGCTTTAAAAGCCAGCTAGAGGATTTACATTTGGTCCTGGAAGTGATAGAAAGCCACTGGAGTCTATCAAAGGGGAGTGGTGCTGACATGGTCAATCTTTCACCTTAGGACCACGGATCTGACAGTTTAGCAAAGGATAGATTAGAACAGGGACAGGCTATTGCAATAGTCCATGGGATGGTGGTTTGCACCATGGGGTGAAAGTCTCAGAATGTTTGGAAGGTAGAATCAACAAGACTTGGCAGCTGGTTAGATACAAGAAGCAAAGTGAGGAAAAGTACAGCCCACCCCCCAGATGTCAGCCCTTCTTCTACTATGACATGAGACGGGATCAGATAAAAGAGTCAGGGGCAGGGGGATACCTTTCAGTCTTGTGTCCCACCACTCTCCCTCACCTAAATTATTCCAGGTTCTGAACTCACCCTGGGCTTTTCCAACTCTGGGGACTGCTCTTTCTGCCCGCAATGGTCCTCCTTCTATCTCTGTTTCTAGTGGTGATGTCCTTCTCTCTGCCTTAAGCCCAAGCAAACTGCCACCTTCTCCAGGAAGTCTTCCCTGCCACTCCCCCAAATGGAAGGGACTTTCCCTCAACTGAACCCCCGGATTGACTTGTCAGTGTTTCTTTCACACATATATCCCTTTCTTCTTGATGTTACAGTCGTATCAGCGCCCGCGTCTTCATATCCCCCTATTCAACTGTGAGGTCCCTGACTACAGGGACCCTGTAGCCTCCCCATTTATTCCCCCACAGTACTGAACAAGAAACCTCACCCATACCAGGCTGAATCAAAGTTGAAGGAAGCTTGCTAATTCATACTAATCAATTTATAAAATTTATGGAAGAGCTGTAGGTGTACGACCTCATTAGGTCCTCATAACAACCTTGTGAAGTGTGTGCTGCTATTATCCCCGTTTCATAGCCTCAGAAAACTGGGACTGAGACGTGTTCAGTGATTTGCCTAGGGACACTTGACTAACAAGTGTCTAAGGTGGGATTTAAACCCTGGTTTTCCTGACTCCAAGTTCAGAATTCTATCCGCTAGGCCAGGCCACATGACTAATAACAGACCTTTTCCTGAAAGCAGGTTTTTAAGCAAGGAAGAGAACCACTAAGGAGGAAAGATCAAAGAAGAAGAAAAGCACAAAGAAAAATTTCCATCACTTGAGTCCAGGCTGCAGCCTTGAAGCTAGAACTTCTCTCAAGTCAGCCCATGAGCAGGCAGAGACTGATTACATTTCTGCCCTGCCCTTCCCTCTCCCAGAAAGAGGTCTAATTGACGGGTGTCAATGCTAGGTATATGGGAAGTCTCAGAAGTGAGAAGTATTTGATTTTATATTGAATAGAAAGTTAATCTATCAGTCAGATGAGCTGCTTTGAGAGGTACTGAGGTCCCTGTTACTACAAGTATTTAAACAGAAACTGAATGACCCTCTATTAGGAACACTGTCAAGGGGATTCTGGTCCTTGAAGAGAGGTTGAATTACATCTCCTTTGAGGTTCCTTCTAGTTCTAAGAATCTAAGATTTTCAGAGTCTGTTTGGCTACCAGCCTTCAGCAGGAAATCTTGCTTGGGTCCAGGCTGACTTAGACCCTCTGGGGTCCCACCCAACTCTGGGATTTTTCAAACTGCTGCATGAAGGCTGTTCTTCTTGTAGCCACTCCCAGAACTGATCAACTGTCCTTACTTGGTTGACCTGGATCCAAATCAGGGGCAATAGTTGTTTGTTCACTTCTTTGGTGCGCATGAAATCACCAGCCACACTGGCATCCCAAGCAGCTCAAGGGCACAAGACAGGGGCCTGGTTTCCCACAGCTTTGCCTCTTCTGCAGGAATCTGCATTTAGCACATGGGGTTAGAGGGGATGGAGAGGTATTCCAGGAAGGAAGGAATGGCCCAGAAAGAAAGGGAGGGAGGGTAGGGAGGTGGAGGGACTGACTACACAATTCTGCCTGTAAGGATGGCCCTGCAAACCATGCCAAGAGCTTCACTCTTAACCCCATATGCAAAGCCAGTGGCTACAATGCCCTCCTCCCCAGGATATAGCTGCTCCCTCAGGGATAACTTGGGCTGAGAATGTGCTAAGACTGAGAGAGCTGTGCTCTAACCCCAGCTATGTGGCCGTTGTGCTGTGTGACACTAGGCAAGTCCCTTCCCCAAGCTAGGCCTCAGTTTTCCCATGTATAAATGAAGGGGTTGAACTGGATGGTCTCTCCTAGCTCTGATACTCTGATCCCTACACCCTTTGCCAAGCATGCTCCAAGCTTTTAGGAAACCCATTAGAACGCTTTCTTGGATACATAACTGTTGTTTTAAATGACCATTTCAGTGATTTCACTGTAAATGAATGGGGAACATGTGGAGTTGAGTTGCATGAATCATACGGGGTGTTTCCAAATGATGAGAGCAGAGCTAGGGGCAAAATGATCAGGGCCTTGATTTATCCAGAACACTGAGCCCCAAGACAAGTTCTGTGTACTCACCTCACATTCATCAGCACCTGATAGAATCAAGTGTTTCAGAATATGCTTCCCTTCAAAGACTCAAGACGGCCTAGCCCTGCCCTGCCCTGCCCTGCTGGACCCAAGCCCTGGCCTGGGAGTCACATTCCATGCTCTCCCTAATGAGTTCAGAACCAACCTGTCCCATTGGCTAATCTCTGGCCTTGGATTTTCTTTCAGAACCAAAACAGCTTTAAAGGGCAGACAGGTATTTAGGGAGAAAAGCTCTAATGGAGGAGATGGAGGGTGAGGCTGACTTTTCTTTCAGCTAGAGACAGGGCAGAAAAGTGGAAGGAGTCAGGAGATCTGGGTTCTATTATCTGTCACTAGCAACGTGACTCCTCTCTGAGACGGCTTCTTCCTCTGCCAAATGGGGACAATATTCCCCACCCAACCTCCCTTCCAGGGCTGTTGTGAGGATTGTTCAATTCATCAAACATGGTTAAGTTCTCCTTTTTCTACAACAGTAGATCAGGGGATTGCCAAAGACATGCTACATTTGGATTTCTTTTTTTTTATTGATTGTTTTGATTCAACAAAAATCTGCCTTTTCTCTTTCCTACCCCCAACTCACACTGAGAAAGAATTTTTTTTAAGGCTTCAAACACATAGTCAAGCAAAACAAATTCCAGCATCAGCCACGGCCAGAAAAAACATGTGTCTCAATCTGCCCTCTGAATCTGCCGACCCTCTGTCAAGGCACAGGTAGCATTGCATCTGGATTTCAACAACATTGATTGTTAGTCTCCTATGCTTCCTTGCAGACAAAATAGATGTGCTCTCAAGAGTCAAATAGAACTTCTTGAATGACTGTCCTCACACAGAGGGAAGGCCCAGGGTTTGGTGCTAGGGACACAAAGATGGAAAACCACATAATCTCCCATTTCAATAACTGAATAGGAAGAATGGCCACTTGGATGCTTCAGGAGGTCAGTAGTCCAATCGATGTGAATGAATATCCCTATCCCTTCCTCAAGGGATATTTCAACCCTCTGTGCCTCCTCATCTCTTGTCATACATACTTGTCCATGGCTTCCTATACACCTTCCCCAAGGTTTCTTCTAACATTTGAGGAAAGGGGTGGATACCACGGCAGCACTGGGGCTGCCCACATGAAGTCTCTTGTTCTCATTGACATGACTGGCCCTCATCCTTCTCGGGTCACAGATGGCATCTTCTAAACCACTTCTTAACTGCAAGTCCCTTGCTATGGCCCACTTACACCCTCCGTGTGGATTTACACAGCTCTTTGGGGCACCTGTGATTCTGATTCTTTGGGCACTGTGGTATTCCATAACTTATGGCCACATAACATCACCAAGAGAATACTGGTATTGAAGGAATGGGCTTTTGCACCAGGAAGCAGCTGAGGATCATTAAAAAGGCCGCTTGGTTCCCCAAATGTACACCAGATGCTCTCCTCTTCCTGGTTAACTCTGGGCCTCGTTCCTTGTGCCTCCATGGGGCCTGTCTGGGATATATGTAATTGATGGACTGACCTTTTTCCAGGCCATAGGCATCCACTACCCACAGTCTAGGGGGCAGGATGAAACATGTGCCTGAGTCAGTATAACAAAAGGGAGAATGATAAGTGCACGGGAGAGGGGGAAAGAGGAAATATGAAAGCCGGAGGAGGGGCAATTGCTTCAAATTATAACAGCTGACATTTCATACAGCACATTAAGGTTGCAAAACACTGTGCCATCAGTCAGCCGATAAGCATTGCCAGGCTAAGTGTTAGGTATGCAAAGAAATGCAAAAAAAAAAAGTCCCTGATCTCAAGGAGCCCACAGTCTGATGAGGGAGGCAATAAGCAATAAATGTGTAAAAAGAAGCCGTGTCACTTAATCTCCACAAAAGTCCTGGGATCTAGTTGCTATTATCCCCATTTTATGGATGAGGAAACTAAGGCTCAGAAAGGTTAAGTGATTTTCCCAGGGTCATACAGCTAGTAAGTATCTGAGGCAGGATTGGAACCCACATCTCTCTGACTCCAAGTCTGCCCATCCTACCCATGCCACCTCTAGCTGAGGGGAATCAGGAAAGATTTCATGAAAGAGTTGGCACCTGGCCTAATTCTTGAAGGAAATAAAGGGGTTTGAAACAAGCAAAGGATGGGTATAGAAGTACCTCACAAACTATTTATAGATGCGAGGGGTTAGTTAATTATCATCTCCAAAATATCCGTGCAGTGTTTATCCGTCCACACCTTCTATCTGCAAGCAAGCAGAGAGCCTGGGCCAGCCCATATTGCCACGCACACCCACACTTACACTCTGCACTGCAGGTGGCATCATATGCTAAAGGCCCTAGGAACCGGGGCCCTTGCTTCTGCATCTCAAGCTCTGCCTTGTTTTACTGATGTAACCTTGGGCTAATCATTCTGGGTCTCCCTTCTTGCTAAAAATGAAGGGAAGATGGACTTGATCGTCTCTAAGTTCTCTTCTGGCTCTGACAGTCTTGGTTCTTGGTTCTAGGGTCTCTTCCGGCTCTGTCGGTCTCTCTTCTCAGTTCTAGGGTCTCTTCCGGCTCTGATGGTCTCAGTTCTTGGTTCTAGGGTCTCTTCTGGCTCTGACAGTCTTTGTTCTGGGTTCTAGGGTCTTTTCTAGCTCTGGTGATCTATTTTTCCTGTTCTAAAATCCCTGGCAGCTCTGGCTTTCTGTGGTTCTATGGACTGAATTGAAGACTAGATCTGTAATGCACTTGGTGGCTTCAGTAACCCTCCTCCTTTCACAGTAAACCCTCCTCACAGAGTGTCTGCCCAGCCTTACCCACTCAAGGTCTCACCCAGGCAGAGAAGCTGCATCATTCATCAGAAATTCAGATATGCCCTATCAAAAGGCTTTCAGGAAGCAGCCTGCTATGAATGGATGACCTACAGAAGAGGGGTTTGACCCTACACAGTCCTGAATCTCATTCTTTTATTCATTCATTATGTAGAAGGTCGATCAAGGCAGCCTGATCAGTTGATGAGGTTACAGGGAGGTGAGCCTTTGTCTGGGACTCTGACAACTCTCCTTAGGCAGGAGGATGTGGACACAACCACTGGCAATTTCTTGAGAGGACTAAGGATGTCTCCTGAGCCTGAGTACCTGGCCACCTCTTCATGCCAAATCAAAGATAAGTAGACAAGTCCCAAGGTCAGAGAGATAGACCAAGAATTCACCCTATACCACATAGATCTCATTTGTCCTGGATGGGAACCAGGCCCAGGCAGCCATAGGCATTCCCTGGGTCCCCTTTGAGCCATATTCAATTTCAGACTACAATGTCTTAACCACAGCCTGGGAGAGACAGAGGGACAGATCTGAGTTCTGCCCTCAGAGAGCTAATGATCTGGGGTGAGATAGAAGAGGAGCTGTACCAGACCCTGACCTAGAGAAGTCACCGTCTAAGGGAGAGGGAGGAAGTATAGGCACAGACTCATCCTTCACAGAGTTCATCCATTATCTGTGAGGGAGAGAAGCAGGTCTGGGCTCTCCCAGGTAAACGGTACCAATGCATAAGGAGAAAAGCACCAAGTATCTAGGACAAGAGAAGAGAGGAGGTCCAGGAGCAGAATATGACAGAGACCCTGGTAAACAGGGCATTTTTCAAAGCACTTTTCCTTTCTTGGAACCCCAAGAACATTTTATTTGGGCCCTTGGTGGCCTTTATCATAACTGCTAGGACTAGGGGCAGGCAATTAAGACAATGCCAGGGCACAACACTGAAGGGGCCCTTTTTAACATGATTTTTAATAAATACAGATATTTGTTGTGCCATAAACATTTGTTCTTCATGGCCCAGAGAGATTAATTAATTTTCTGATGTCAAGTCCCCGTGTGTTACAGTAAAGGTTCAAAGCCTTAGACAGACTGGAACAGATGAGGCCCACTTTTCAAACCAGCCCAGCTCTATCATACTTTTTCCCATCCTATATTTCTCTCTGTGTCTTATTCCTCTCTACTAGACTATAATACACTTGAGGGCAGAGGCAAGATCTTTTACATTTTTATATCCCTTAGGACCAAGGCAAGAAGAGGCCTAGGCACACTCAGAGAAGCCAGACCTTGGGCAGGGCACAGGACTAAGTGCTTTCTGGTAGCTCTGTCTCTCACAACCCACTTCCAGATCACAGATCCAGGGTGAACTGAGGAGGGGACCTGGGTTTAGAGGTGCCATTCTATTGGAAGGAAAAGTCACAGGCCCAATGTATAATAAGCAAGGAGTGAGTCTAGGACAAGCAGCATCTCTGTAGCAGAGCAAGGAGGGTCTCACTTCCAGCCACCAGCCCAATGTGAAGCCTGCCATGGAATAACTAGGACAGGAAACCCAGACCAAAGGAAAGCTGGTAGTTCTATCACTCTGAATCAGCACAGCTTCCCAGCTGACTAACAATGGCTAATTTCAGCAGTAGTCTACTGGAACTCCTACCAGGGGCAAAGTTGTATGTTGCTCAGAGCCAAATCCAGGTCAAGAATGTCTAGAGCTCAGACCAGGAAAACAGTGATCAGACTTTTACCAGAACAGTACGGGAGCACTGAAAGCTTATAGATTCCCAGCTTGAACTGCTTTTTCTAAGATCCTAGAATAACATTATTCAATACCCCCAGGAAAGCAAAAGCAGAACCCAAGTTAATCACCAACTGGTATTTATTAAGTACCTACGCTGTACTAAATTTTGAGGATAAAAAGAAAGGCAAAAAAAATAAAGTCACTGCTCTCAAGGAGGTCACAGTCTAATAGGATTCGAGCTTTATCCAGACATTTCCTCTGGAACTGGTTTAAAGAATGAACAAACAAAAAGAAGCCCACCATAAAGAGCTATTATGATAACAGGGATACTCAAAACACAAACCCAGAAGAAGTGAATGACTCCAAAACATCTACAAGCAAAGCCTAAAATAAAAACACAGTTTGGGCACAAGTTCAACTAGAATCCTTGGAAGAGATGAAACAAGAGTTTTAAAAATTTACAAATAAAATGAGTGTTAGAAGAAAAATGGAAAAGAAATGAGAACTATGGAAGACTGAAAATAAAATTAGTGGCCTGTCATATGAGGGGGAAAAAAAACCTTTCCAAAACAACAAATTCCATGAAAATGAGAATGGATTAAATTTTCAGGGGTGGGGAACCTACAGTCTCAAGGTCACATGTGGTTCTTCATATCCTCAAGTATGGCCCTTTGACTGAATCCAAACTTGACAGAACAAATTTGTTTGGATCCAGTCAAAGGGCCACACTTGAGGACACAGAGGGCCACATGTGGCCTCTCGAGGCTGCACGTTCTCCTCCCCTGGACTAAAGAGAAGTTGATACATGAGACAACAAAACATTTTAAAATCAAAGGATGAAAAACAGCAAAAACACCTGAATTGGAAGATTAAGGAAAAATGATTTAAGAATTAAGGGACTATCTGAAAGCCATGACCAAAAAAAGAGCCTAGACAGACTATTTTTTAAAATACCCATATCTCTTGGAACCAGAGGGCAAAGCAAAAACAGAAACAATCCCCCAGTCATCTTATGAAAAAAAACAAACTCCAAAACAAAAACCTCCAGGAACATTATAATATAAAGCTTCCAGGACATATTTTTTTTCAATGTTCAAAACATCCAGGTCAGAAGGATTTTGAGTACCGAGGGACAATAGTCAGGATCACACATGATTTGGTGGCTACCACTCTAAAGGAGCGAAAAGCTTGGAATACAGTGTTACAGAATGCAAAAGATAGAGGTTTACAATCAAAAATAAATTACCCAGCAAAACTGTGTATAACCTGACAGGGTAAAATGGATTTTTAATGAAATAAAGGTGGTCCAAACATTCCTGACAAAAATATCAGAGCTGCACAGAAACTCTGAAACAGAAACACAGGAGTCAAGAGAAACATTAAAAGGGTAAACAGAAACAAGCACTCATAACAATCTAAATAAAAACAACCAGTTTACATTCTAATATGGGGAGATAATGGATGTATCCCCTCAAAGCTATCATCCATAGGGGTCACAGAGGAGGTCTATTAAGACAGAGGGCCTCAGAGTGGTTTTGTTATGTTTTTATTATTATTATTATTATTTTTTTTTTTTTTTGCTTTTTGGAGGGCAGTTGGGGTTAAGTAACTTGCCCAAGGTCACACGGCTAGTTTTTGTGTTAAGTGTCTGAGGCCGGATTTGAACTCAGGTACTCCTGACTCCAGGGCCAGTGCTCTACTCACTGCGCCACCTAGCCGCCCCCTGTTTTTATTATTTTTAAATAAGAGTAGAAAAGGAAAAAAGAATACACTAGAGGAGAAAAGAGAGAAAAAGTGGTGTGAGGGTTCAGCAATAGCACTTCTAGGTCTATATCCTAGAGACATGAAAACAGGAAAAGGAACCACACGTACAAAAATATTTATAGCATCTCTTTTTGTGGTGGCAATGAATTGAAATTAAAGGGATGCCCATCAATCGGGGAATGGCTGAACAAGCTGTGGTGCATGAATGTAATGGAATACTATTGTGCTATAAGAAATGAGGAGCAGGCAGACTTCAGAAAAATTTGGACAAACTTATATGAACTGATGCTGAGTAAAGTGTGCGGAACCAGGAGAACATTGTATACAGTAACAGCCACATTGTGCAACGACTGACTTTGACAGACTTAGCTTTTCTCAGCAGTGCAAGGCTCTAGACAACTTCAAAAGACTCACAATGAAAACTGCTGTCCGTATCCAGAGAAAGAATTTTGGAGTCTGAATGCAGATGGAAGCAGACTATTTGCTCTCCTCTTCTTCTATTGTTTTGTTTTGTTTCTTCTTTCTCATGGTTTCTCCCATTAGTTCTAGTTCTTCTTTACATCATGACTAAACATGAAAATGTTTAATATGAATGTATAAGTAGAGCCTATATCAGATTGCACGCCGTCTTGAGGAGGAGGAAAGGGAGGGGGAGAAAATTTAAAACTCAAAATCTTATGGAAGTGAATGTTGAAAACTCAAAATAAATTAATTATATATGAAAAGAAATAGAAAAAGAAAAAAGCATGGGGGATTGTTTGACATCATCAGGGTGTTCAAGTAGAAGACTACCAAAAAAAGGAGATGTGGAACAGGTGACACATGAATCTCACTCATCTGAGCTGGTCAAAAGAGAATGAACACAAGGACAGAGTTGGATGCGAAATGTATTTCCCTCAACAAAGAAATGGAAGGGAGAGGAAAGGTTTCATGGAGAAAGCAGTATCTGATTTGGGCCTGGAAGGATAGACAGGATTTCAAGAGGGAAGATGGCGGCTGTAGTGGTACAGAGTGATGGTCCATTACAGGGATGGGTTACAGCATAAGCAAAAATGAGGAGGCTGGAGAGGACAAGGTAAATGGTATATCTGCAAATTCTTCTGAGAAGAGCCGTGCTCAGATCTTGCCTTACCTTTCTTTCCACACTCTGGGGTAATGCTAAAGAAATCCTAAGTTGTGGTTACAATCCTCAATCATCAGAGACAAAAAGGTCCCTAGAAACTCTCTATTCCAACCCCTGCATTTTACAGAGGATAATAGGAAGGGGAAGGGATTTGTCCAGGGTCATGCATCAAATTAGTGGCAAACCCAACACGAGAATGCCAAGCTTCTGACTGCGAGAGCATCCTGAGAAATGAGAAAAGAGGCTCAGGTCCTATTGGGATGTCTCATTTGAGAGGGTGATAGTTCAATGGCTCTGGGGACATGGGCCCTTTAAGAGCCAGGGGACCCCACCCCCTGACTTGCCATTGGGCCAACTATTTGGGGGTAACTGGTGGATCAGGCTCCATTATGCGTGCAAAACTTTGCTGGCATGGTGCCTACCATACCCACTCCTCTCCCCACACCAACTCTGCCACGCCTCCTACAGCACTGCCATCACTGGCATTTTCCTTTCCTGGTAACATTTTCACAGGGATTTGTTTTTTGTTGTGCTTTTTTTTTTTTTTTTAAAGTAGGATACCTGTTTTTACAAGTTTTCGCTTCTATGAGCTCCTACACCTTCATTCCACCCAGTCTTAGGCCTGCAGTTTTTTTCCAGGCTGGCTTGAAAAGGATCTTGGATCCTTTGGGTAAGAAGAAATGTTGGGGTTCAGAATTGGGTGACCCCTAAGTTTGCAGATTATAGTGTAGGAAGAAGGCAAAGAAATAAACTACACGTAATAAGGAGGAAAAGCATTGGGACACTCACCCCAGAAAGACCTGGTTCTTAGTGGTGGTTCTGTTGTTAAACAGCTGTGACATAGGTAGTCATTTCCCCTCAGTTTTCCCATCTATAAAATAGGAATTATTTATCTCTAAGGTCCCTTTTAGGTCCAATATTCTCCCAGTTGTAAACCAAGGTTGAAAAGTTTCAGGCCAAAGACTCAGATCATGCTGAGAGAGCTCAGGCTTCTTAGGGAGTGACTGAGGATGAATCAGAAACACAAGGATTACACTTCCCTGAGAATAAAGACACAGCTTTCTAAATTAAAGGGGAAGAAAAAGGCTTGGGTAGGGTGGGGGTGCCAAAGGAGGTTTTCAATTCTGCGTATTTCAAAACATCTTAAAAAAGGGCTCAAGATGTTCCTGGGTCCAGGTCCCGAGATCGAGATCACCTGGTTTATTCAGCCTTCCCTGCAAGGTAGAATTTGATTCTACTCTGTCCTATCTAGTGGCAGGTGTGTGTGTGTCCCACATACTCCTGGCTTGTTCACACCTCCCTCCCTCTGCTGAACCCAACAACAAAGACAGTCTAGACTCCAGCCTGGTAGTAATCTGGAAGCATTCCTCCCCATCCCTTCTAAGCCACCTAGCCATTGCCAAGTCCACAAGCATTTATTAAGCGCTTCCTGTTTGCCAGTAATTGACATTTGCAGAAGACTGAGTGGCTTACCTAACTAAATCTGACCTGCAAAATGCCCTCAGTTCAAGCAATCACTTACGCATGCATGCATGCACACACGTGCATACACGCTCTCTCTCTCTCTCTCTCTCTCTGAAAAGTACACTCAGCTTTACAGGAGGAAAAAAAAAGTAGGCCTGCCCTCAGAGAGCTCACAGTCTGTTCCCACCCACATGGGACAACATTATAAGAATCAATCAGTCAACAAGTATGAATTAATTATGTGCCGGGTATTATGGCACATTAATAATAATAGCTAACATTTATAGAGCACCTATGTGTCAGGCTCTGTGCTAAGCATTTTCCAATGACTGTCTCCATTGATCTTCACAACAACCCTGAGAGGTAGGAGCTACTGTTATCCCCATTCTACAGGTGAGGAAATTGAGCCAGAAAGAGGTTAGGTGACTTTGCCAGAGTCACCCAGCTCAAATGTCTGAAGCTGAATTTGAACTCAGATCTCCCTAAATTCAGGCATGATTCTCTAGCTACTGTGCTATCTGGCTGCCATATTGTGTGTTAGAAATTGTATGATATGATAAAAATAATTTGTACATGATTTATATACTTCTGTGTATTTATATGCTTATGCACAAAATGGTTAAATACAAGGAAGTTTGGGAGGCAATAGACCAGGGATGTCCAAAGGGTTCTGGTTAGGCTTCCCAAGCTAGGAGGGCTCTGAGCTAAGCCTGAAAGATTGCAGTAGCATTCCGAGAGGTAGAGAAAGGGGGAAATAGTACAGATGAGCCAAGGTCTGGAGTGGCCTCGTCTCTTAGAGAGACACAATGACGAGGTCTGGCCGACTCCTCTGACCTCCCAGCACTTCCCAATACCCCACCAGCCCTACCACCAGCTATCTAGCTAATCCAGTGACCTCCCCAGAGCCACCATCCCGCTCCCACTTACTAAAGACCAGCCTGGGGGAGGGCAGTGGAGCTAGCTCCCTCTAATCTCCCCAAGAGGCAGGACTCTGGAACCTTGGGATGTGCAGCAGCCTGCTCCACAGAGCACATGTGGCCATCTGCTCAGCAACACAGCTGACCCTGGGTGTGCCTCCCTTCCCTTCCCGGCCCCATCCTTAGGGAGATAGGGAACCATACTGACTTCCTATTGGAAAAGCACTGGAGACTTCCTAAATGGTTATTACAAAGTTCAAACGACTGGTTTCATTAACAAAGCAAGCAGGTGGGTTGATAGAAAAACAAACACACACACACATATATATTCCCTTGTTAATTAGCTCTCCTCCCATGATTTCCCTAATGCAGGGTTCTTAACTTGTTTTGTGTCTGGGCCCTCTAGCAACATGGACCTATGGACCCCTTCAATATATTTGGTCTGCTTTGCAATCACTTAGAGCAGGTTCTCCACCCTGACATATAGATACATATGCAATTATATGTAGATATATAACTATAAAAATACTTAACTATATATAGATACATAAATCCATATGCAATCATATCTAGATATATGACTATAAAGATGTATAACTTCATGTAGAGACATATGTAGATATGTATGCAATCACATATAGATATATAATTACATATAGATACATAACTATAGAGAGAAGTATATAACTACACACAGAGATATATACATATATAGATATGAATGCAGTCATATATAGATATATACTATGTACAGAAATATATGGATACATATGCAATCATAACTAGATATATAACTGTAGAGATATATACATATATAGATATGTATGCAATCATAGATGATAGATGATAGAGATAGATAGATAGATAGATAGATAGATAGATAGATAGATAGATAGATGGATAGGCGGATAGGTGGATGGATGGATGGATGGGTGGATGGATGGATGGATGGATGATGGATGGATAGATAGATAGATAGGTGGATAGGTGGATGGATGGATGGATGGATGGATGGATGATGGATGGATAGATAGATAGATAGATAGATAGATAGATAGATAGATAGATGGGTAGGTTGTTGTCCTTAGCTCTCAAACAGGACCGAAATGACATCATTATGCTAGAGCCAAGTTTCAAGGTGTCCAACTGTGGCTGATCAGACCAATATGAGCCCAGAATGCTCTCCCACAGGTTGGGCACAAATAGTCCATATGAACATTTGGGGTGGATGCCCTAAATCTGTACATCTCACATTTCTTTTGAGCTACTTCATTTCTGCTTTCCTCACAGAACACAGCACCTTCTCTGATGAGGGAACGCCATGCTGCCTCCTACGTCATACAATCAATTCCAAAGTTCTTAAGAACTTGAGAGTGTCCTTGTAACGCTTCTTCTGACCACCATGTGAGTGCTTGCCCCATGTGAGTTCTCCATAAAATGGTCTTTCTGGCAAGTGTTACATTTTGCATTTGAACGATGTGACCAGTTCATCAGAGTTGCACACTCTAAAGTAGAGTGTGAATGCTTGGCAGTTTACCTCAAGAAAGGACCTCAATGTCTGGTACCTTGTCCTGCCAGGTGATCTTCAGAATCTTCCTAAGACAATTCATATGGAAGCGATTCAGTTTCCTGGCATGGCACTGGTAGACTGCCCAGGTTTCACAACAATGAGGTCAGCACAATGGCTCTGTACACTTTCAGTTTGGTAGGCAGCCTAGTACCTCTTCTCTCCCATACTTTCCTTTGGAGCCTCCCAAACACTGAGCTAGCTTCTACTTTCTAGGAATGTACACATTGATGTATAATGAGAGAGAGAGAGAGAGACAGAGAGACAGAGAGAGACAGAGAGAGAGACAGAGAGAGAACTCTATAGAGATATGTATGCAATCATATATAGATATATAACTACATATAACTATATATAACTACTACTATCATATATAGATATATAACTACATATAAATACATATATAGATATGTATGCAATTAGATACAGATATGTATAACTATATATAGACATATATACATATTATTACAAAGGAGATCAAATATATTTAAAGAGAGTTACCAAAATATTTTTTTAAAACAGGTTCCCAGGTCCCAGGTTAGGGATCCCTGCTCTCATACTACACGACTCTGGTTCTCTTCTCTCTTCTTCCTCAGTCACCTTCATAGTCTCATCTACTTTATCTTTCTCTGGACCCTTAAGTGAATGTCCTCCAATTTTCTGTCCTCGGTTCTCTTCTCTCTATACCACTAATAATTAAAGGGAGTGTCCAAAGTTTCTCTTGATGTAGGGACAGTAAAACACATAATTCTGTTTAATATCAAATCTGGCTTACCCAGGAGACACAGTACACTAAGTATAGTATTCTCAAACAAAAATGTACCTGTTACTATTATGGGTATCCTATTACCAATACATACCCACCTTTGAAACACATCAAACCTTAAACTTACAAAACGCTCCACAAAAATGTGAGTCTTACAACTCTCCTGTAGGGTTACCAAATGGATGATGAGCAATGGATGTTTGAGAACCAGTCAACAAGCCTTTATTAAACAACTTTCGTATCTGTGGTCGTTTTACTGCCAGCTGCTTAGATTTTGTCTCTTGCGAATTTCTGGATATCTCCATTGCTATTCTTCTACATTTCAGTCACTCTCTATGTATAGAGTTTGGTGAGAATTGCCATCAGCTTTCTCCTTCGCCCTTCCTTTTCAGTGCATATACCTATATATGTACATACACACACATCTGTTTACTCGCCTTCATTAAGGATACTCCATGCCCAATTAAGAGCTCATCGTTCTTAGATTTTGAAGGTGACCTAGGAATCAAAATGCAAATCTTAGACGTCACTCTCTCAGCCTTCACTTCCTAACTTCCCGATGGACGCATCTACCTGAATGTGCTGACAACTCTACACAGTCCAGACAGAGTTCGAGCTTTGGAGCTGAGATACTTGGGCTCAGATTCTTAACCCTGTGAACAGGGACAAGTCTTTTCCTCTTTCTGAGCCTAAGTTTCCTCACCTGTAAAGTGGAGGATCATAAAGCTGGTACTACCTCCTTCACGGGGTTAGTGTGAGGAATGCACCTTGTAACATGACCCTAAAGTGCCATATAAATGTGAGCTCTTTTCTCCCCCTTAAAGCTGCTTCCCTTCTCCTCTTCCCTGTTTGGGTCAATGACGCCATCACCTTCCCTATCACCATGTCTCAAAACTTTGTGATTCCTCCCTCTGTTTTCAACCTGACCAAGTCCAATCATTTGTTCATTGACTGTGTTCAATCATTTCCTGAGTTCAAACCTGACCTTAGATACTTACTAGCTGTGTGGCCCTGGACAAGTCACTTCACCTCTGACTCAGTTTCCTGTATAACGAAGATAATAATATCACCCACTTCCTGAAAGTTCTGAGGCTCAAATGAGATAATAATTGTAAAGCATTTAACATGGTGCCTGGCACGTAAGTAAGCGCTACATAAATGCTATTATTATTTACTACGTTCTATCGATTGTAAATCCATTATCTTTCTCATAACTGGCCTTTCCTTCCCGCCTTCCCACTCACACTGAATTCAAAGCCCTCCATAACAGGCAGCTAAGTGGGGTGGTGGAGTCAGGAAGACAGGAGTTCAAATCCTGCCTCAGATACTTACTAGATGTGTGAACCTCCCTACGCCTCCACTTCCTCATCTGTAAAATAGGCGTAATAAAGGCATTCACCTCAAAGACTTGGGGGGATAAAATGAGAAAAAAGATATGAAAAGCACTCGGCAAACCTTAGGAGCCCTATAAATGCCAACTGTTGTTATTAAGATCTAGCAACAACCTACCAGTCCAATTAATTCATCTCCCTTGGCCTGACTATTTCAGCCTCAGCCCCATCTCTACTCCTTTGCTCATACTGTTCCTCGCACCTCGCCTGTCTTCCTTCCATCCTTCTGTCTGTCTACCCAGCTCAAGCTATCCTTCAAGACCTGTCTAAGCAATACCTGGGTCCCAGGTCAAGTTCTGCCCCTCGCTAGCTTTGTGACCTTGGCAAACTCACTTCTTCCTATAAGAGAAGTTGAATCATATAGTTTCTAAGGTGGTTTTTTTTTTTCCCCTAGCTCTAACATTCTATGTTCTACGTCCCAAGGGCCTGCTGGGTTCTGACATTTTATGATCTTTGTTCTAAGGTTCCGTTCAGCTTGGGCAATCTATGTTCCATGTTCAGCTTTCATGATTTGTGTTTCTCCGGATGGAGGAGATTTGCTTATTTGGGGTCAGAGGCTGATCCCTGAGAATTTGGTGTCTGAGTGTCACCTGGCCCACACATACCTTACCACCTCCCTTTACACACACACACACATATATACATCCCTCGGGAAGAATTGGGGGGATAAGCCAGGATAGGGAAATGACCTGTAAAAAAAAGCCATTTTCCAAAAACCATGAAAGTTTCTTGGCTCGTTTTACATTTTTGAAGGAGGATCATGGGGATCATAATTACAGGGTTTTTATTACACGACAACACGGAAATGGAATTAAAATGTCAAATGAGTTGCTGGGAATTAAATGTCAAATGAGTTGCTGGGAATTAAATATGTAAACAGAAACGAATGGACATTTCCATGGTCTTTTGCCTGCTACTGATGAGGTTTCACAAACATCACTAATCCCCTTGACCCCCAGAGTCTAAAGGGAGGAGACCTTGTTTGACCTAAGAAAAGAGTAATATTAATTTTTAAAGAGAAATGTGAGGGACCCAGTCAAGAGACATAAAACAGTCAGCATTCTGAAGTCAGATCTTTCAGCCTTTGGAGGATGTTAACCCCCTAGATTCTGGGCCATATGTCCATGGATGGATAGATGATCTTCTCTATAGGTAAAGTCATAGAATCTCATCTACAAGGGAGACCACAGACAGTATCTAACTCAGTGTCATCATTTTAGAGATGGGAACATGCCTATCCAAAGAGGAGAAGGAACTTCTATAACATCACATCTTGAGTTAGTGACCAAATGAGAACTAGTGCCCAAGGCTTTTGGTGGGATTTATACCATAACTGTATAATTACAATTAGAATAAAATAAAATTGACTCAGGTAAACTTAAAAAAAAAACCCAGGTTTCTAACTCCTAACCCAATATCCATTCTGCTATACCATGCTGTCTTTCTCCTTCTAGAAGTCTAGAAGTATAATATCCTGGGATTGGTGCCAGGAAGTCTCTATTCATTGCCTTAAAAGATCATTCCAGGGGCAGCTAGGTGCACCAGCCCTGGAGTCAGGAGGACCTGAGTTCAAATCTGGCCTCAGACACTTGACATACTTACTAGCCGTGTGACTTTGGACAAGTCACTTAACCTCAATTACCTTACCAAAAAAAAAAAAAAGATCATTCCAAAAAATTTAAAAAAAAGATCATTCCACCCAATTGTCACCAATACCTATAATTCCACCATTAGAACTAAAATGCTTTGAGTAAGATATGCCTCTTTCAAGGTTCTGTTATTCAGACCTAGTTATCTCGACCAACATTTATCATGAATCTTCTATGTGCAAGACCCTGGGCATGCTGCTGAGAATATAAGGATAAGTAAGACATAGTGTCTGTTTTCAAGGAGCTTGATATCTAACGCAGAGAAGGACAAGAACAGAAATAAGAATGATGAAAAAGGAGAACAAGAGAAATGGGTTGAGGAGTGGTCTAAGCAAGGACTGATCAAAGCTTTTAGAAAGGAGAAGTCACTTTCATCTGGGGATGGGGGCAGGGATGCCACTGGCATCATGAAGGAGGTGGCATCTGAATGGAACCTTGAACCAGGAGAAACTTATAAGCAGGAAGAGGAAAAATGAAAAGAATCGCAGCATCCTAGATTTAGAAACAGAAGAGACCTGGGAGGCCATTTAATCCAAACTGTGCCTGAAAATAACACAATAACAGTTCTAATAAGGATCACCCATGACCTCATTTGACCCTCAGAACAACCTTGTGAGTAGGTGCTTTATCATCCCTGTTTTATAGAGGAGAACTGAGACACAGAGAGGTTAAGTGACTTGCCCAGGGTCAGTGTATGAGGCAAAATTTGAATTCAGTTCTTCCTGATTCCAAGTCCAGGGCTCTCCCCAGCTGCTTAAGAAGAGTCAAGAATAACCAGGAGGTTTACAATCGAGATGAAGCGGAGGATGGTACTGCCACCAAAAGAGACAGTCAAGTCAGCAGAAAGGTCAGGTTGTTGTGGTGGGGTGGGGAAGCTCAATGAAAATGCAACTTGACTAAGAGTAGACTCAACCTTGGTACCTCAGTAGGAGCAAATTTCCTGGAAGCTGACCTCCTTGACAGCAGAAACCCCAGGCAAGGTATGAGGAGCAGTGACAGGAGACCAGGGTTAACAAAACCAAACTTTGCCGGCTTTATAAAGGTAATGGGGCATTTAACATGAAAGATTCTTTATCTCTTCAAATATCAAATATCACCTCTGACCTCTGAACAGATGTAGTCACCAGCTACCTAATGGATGATATAATCTAGCAGCTGTCAAACTTTATGGTTTCAAGACCCCTTTACATTCTTAAAAATTATTGTGGATCCCAAAGAGCTCTAGTTTATGTGAGTTACAGCTACTGATATTTACTGTATTTGAAATTAAAGCATCTTAGTATAATTATGAAAATAGTTTGGACTTTGTGGAGCCCCCTTGACAGGTCCTTGGGGAAGCAAAGCAAGAGCTCCTAGCTTTTACAAGTTCACCTAGCTTTTTTCAGTCTTCCTTTTGAGTTGATTTGCATGGCACCCTGAGGCATTTGGGGATTAAAAAGAATCTCCTTATGCCAATTCAACCAAGCTCCTTTGTAATTTTGCTAAATAGGGTCCTAAGAATGATTTTATAAGGTCCTAGGCTAGTGACACAGTTGTGATAGGATCTAAAAGAAATTTCAGACCATAACTCAGGTAAAACTTTGAAGAAAAAGCAGTTCAAAAGACACGTTTTTAAATGCCTTTGAACTCTTCTGACTAGCTGTCTAGCTATGGTTGACAGGTCAGCAGCTTGAAAGAGCTAAAGTTAGCCCATGGGGCTATAAGCTAAAGAGCTGGCAGACCACTTTCCCTACGGGGATGAGGCTGTATTGCAGCCGAAGACCAGCAGGTGTCAGAAGAGAGCAACAGTAACTCAACGGAACAGCCCAGTGACATCACCAGAGGACATCCGTAGTTCTTAGCATCAGAGACATCATTGCCCTGAACACATGTAATTCCTTAGCTTTAGATGTTCCAAGCTATGACATAATTTAACCAAGATTCCTTCCCTTCCAGCTCTGACAGTTTACATTCTATGTTTTTGGGGCCCTCCTACCCCTTGACAATCTAAATTCTTTTAAAAATTATTATTAGTTCATAACTGATACCATATTGCTTGCCTTCTCAGAGGGCAGAAGAGGGGGAAGGAAGAGAATTTGGAATTCAAAATTTTTAAAGAAAAAATGTTTAAAATAAATTAGTAAATAACTGGAATTTTAAAAGATTGTTACTAACTTTGTATTTAAAAAAATCTTTTGTCTTAATATCACCTTCAGTTACAAATATTTCAACATTTGCCTTGCTGCTCTCTCCCCTTGCCCCATAGATTAAAGGACAGAAAAGAAAGAAAAGTCACAATGTATATAGTTTTTCGGGTTCTACTCACTTCACTTTGCCTCTGTTCATATGTCTCTCCAAGCTTCTCTATATTGTCCATATCGATCATTTTTTCATTATACAGATATATTCCATTACATTCTTGTACCACAATTTGTTTAACAGTCTCTTAATATTTTGTGGACAGTTCTTTGCTCCTACAAAAAAAAAAGAGAGATTTTGTTAATGTCTTAGTGCACATGGGATCTTTCCCTTTCTATCTCTGCCTGATAGTCTGTTATAAGATCCACCTCCCCCCCAGCCCTGACAGTCTATGCTTCAAGATCCGCACCCCCCCCCCAGCCCTGACAGTCTATACTCTAAGGTCTCTTCTAGCTCTGACAGTCTGTAATCCTCAGAGTAACCATATGACTGGCTTTGTATGCTTTTATTGGAATAATGGCCCGTTCTCAGGAATCCTGGGAGACAGGGGTGAGAGAGGCAGGAAGTCCATCTCCCCTTGGACCACAGAAGGCAAGCAGAGCCTGCCTGTGCCCATGGCCAGTGTGTCTCTGGCTCTCAGGTCTCTCCCAGCAGCTGGGACACCAGATTGGCTGAGGAGCCCGAGTGAGCTCATTCCCATTCCCAGCGGTGGCTCTTCCGGCTGGAACATGGAAACTAGAAAGAAAAAAGAGAGAGAGAGAGAGAGACAGAAAGAAAGGAAGCATGCAGTCTAGGCCAGATCCTACTTTTCTCATGCAGCTGTACCAAGGGCTAGATAAACAATTAAAATCACCCCTGACATCCCAGTTCTTTTCACAAACTCTGGCAGAGGCTGAGAATAGAAAGTCCCCTATCCCCCACCCCCACCTTGCAAAACCAGGAAACCTGGCCATGCCCGAGATTTTTTTTCCTGAGGGGACACACCCACTCATGGCCACACCCTGCAGTCCCCTACCTGGCCCTTTCCCAGGTCTATTCTTTCACTTGTCCTCACTGTATCTCTGTGGGCTTGGGAGGGGAGCAGCTATCATTGTCCCCCCTTTACAGATAAAGAAGGAAATCTAGGCCCACAGACCACAGTGAGTCAGAAACTGATTCTCTAAGAACCGTTTCAATGCTTAAGGCCAATAAGTAGGTGGGTCACACTGAGCACCAGCCCTGGGTTCAACTCCACCTCTGAGGCTTATTAGTCCTGTGATCCTAGGTGCAAGTCACTTAACCCCCTGAGCCTCAGCTTCTTCTCTAAAATAGGAAGGGGGAGGGTTTGATCCGAGAGCCTCTGGAGCTCTGAGCCCATGAAATATGGAGAAAGGAGAGTAATCCTTTTGTCTAACGCACCAACTGTCTCAGGCAACACAGACCTGCCGCCTCTTTTTCAGGCCTGTGAGATTCTTGGGGGCCAGAATTGACCCTTGCCCTTGTGTGTATCCCCCCCCATGCCTACAGACAGGCTTGCACGAGGCAGAAGTGCAATACATCACAGTCAAGTTCAGCAGCTTTTGCTCTTCCTGTCTCTGATCCCAAGCCTATAAGGTTCTCCCTGCCTCCTCATCTCCACCTCTCAGAAATCAAAATTCAGCCAAGAATGAGGCAAGTTTTGGCTGCACCTCCAGGCACAGGCAGACTGGAGGCTGGGATGGCCCTTTCCCCGCAGATCCCTCCCAAGGCCTGCCATCTACACTCTACCCAGGGCCCTAGGAGTGCTGCGCACGGTTTAGGATATAAGCTTTTCAAAGCACTGTGCAATGCTCTACACAGGATGCTGTTGTTCAGCCGTTCACTGGTATGATTCTTTATGCCCCCGTGGACCTGGACCATAGCAAGCCAGGCCTTCCGACCTGAGGGGCTCATCTTCTGACATCATATCCTTTAGCATTTTAATACTGTCCACAAGGATTTCTTGGCAAAGATACTGGAGTGGTTTGCCCTTTCCTTCTCCACTGGATCGTCTTTTGTCAAAACTCTGTACTGTTGGTCTTGGGCAACCCTGTAAAGCACAGCTCATAGTTTCACCACAAGGCAGTGGCCCATTAAATAGCACCCTTACTGTATTATTTTAGTCCATTTTTGTCATACTGCTCACCTGCCAACAGTATTTCAATTTAATTCAGTATTTATTCAGCACTTACTATGTGCCTGGCATGGCCTAGATACTGGAGACAAAAAGAGAAAAACACGATCATTCCAGCTTTCAAGGAGCTTACATTTCCTGCCTTGGTATTATAACCTGTAAACAAATAAGGAAACACAAGGTAATTTCAGGAGGGAGGCAAACACTAATATCTGGGGCAGGAGAATGAGGGGTGAGGCTAGGAGGCTTCCCATAGGAAGTAACCTGAACTGAATCTTAAAGTAAGTAAAGCACTCTAAGAGGTGGCTGATAAGGAGGGAGTGCATTCCAGACACTGGAGAGAGACTGAGTAAATAAAGGGAGAGAGACAGAGACAGAGAAAGACAGAGACAGAGAGACAGAGAGACAGAGACAGAGACAGAGACAGAGACAGAATGCCAAGTTCAGGAAACAGCTTACAATCCATTTTGATTAGAACAGAGGTATTCAGTTCAGCGTAAAGTAAAATGTCTATAAAGGTAAGCATAACATATATAACCCATATATCAAATTGCTTACTGTTTCAGAGAGGGAAAGGTGAAAGATGGAGTGAGAAAATTTGGAACTCAAAATTTTTTAAAATGTATACTAAAAATTGTTTTTACATTGGGGAAAAAATAAAATATTATTTTAAAAAATTTAAGGCAAGTAAGACCCAGAAGCTAGAAGAACATAAATTTGAGGCTGAGGAGTTTGAATTTTATCCTAGAGGCAACAGGGAACCACTGATGATTTTTTGAGCAGAGGAATAGCTAGGTCAGATCTTTACCTTAAGAAAGACAGCTGATATTGTAGATGATTGATTGGAGAGAGGAAGAGACTGGAAGCAGGGAGACCAATTAGAACGCTATTATAACAATCTAGTGTAGAACCGGATGGCCCAAAGGAGAACGGCAGTGACAAATGGAAAAGAATTTTTAAAAATGCAAGAAATGATGTGGAGATAGAAAGTACAGGATTTGGTCATTAATTGGAGCAGGGGAGGGATTGGAGATGAAGAGAGAAAAGAGATAGACACTGAGAATGTAATGACAAAGGAAAACAGCCCCTGCCCTCAAGGAGCTTATACTCAGTTGGGGGAGAGAACATGAATACACAACAAGACTTCTGAGTTACTCTCCCAGCTTGTATTAACACTCCTGGGTTGGGTCTTCATGGGGCAGCAGCTCTTCTCACCACTTCTGGAGGCATCTCGTAGTTATCCATTCCCACAAGCCCCCGCTGGTGTGCTTTCCATAAACAGTCAGCCAGTAGATACAATTACTCTTAGCAAACGTATTACTAAGACAACAGAGGGAAAACAGTGGCTACAAAACATTTCCACCCAGAAACCTGGGGCACATTCTCCTACAAATGCACACAGCATCTGGAGGAAGAGTAAGCGTAAGTGTAGAGTACAGTGCTATTGAGGTATACGTGTAGAAAGCAGGTGTGACTGTCAAGGCAACTCACCACTCTGGAACTCCAAAGCCTGGAAACTCCTTTTCCCCTTATGTAATCCTCCCCATAGCTCTTGATTGCCAGGACTTGAATCCATAGCCAGCTCTCTTTTCTGCTTCCAGAGGGCCTGCTTCTTGAAGCCCCTTCTTCTCTCTAGTAATTACCCTTTTGTATTTGAATCTGTTTGGAATGAATGTATATCTGCTTACCAAGGAAGGAAGAAAAAGGGAATAGGCATTAATGTAATACTTACTATGTGCCAAGCATGTACTAAGTGCTTTTTATAAATATTATTTTGGTTGATCTTCATACCCACCCTGCAAGGTAGGTGCTAATGTTATTCTCATTTTTCGGCTGAGGAAACTGAGGCAAACAAAGAGTTTTTTGGGTTTTTTTAAGTGACCATCCAGAATAACAAATCAACTAAGTATATGAAGCTGGATTTGAACTCAGGTTTCCTTGACTCCACAGTCTAGTGCTCTAACCACTTTGCCACCAGTTGCCCCACTAGATGCAGAGTCTCTTGCTTGTTGAGTAGCTCTCCTCCAAAGTCATATTCCTGAGGAAGGAAGAAAAATGAATCCCCTCTTATTCCCTAGAGGGAAAAGGGCTTTTTGATTTTTTAACTGCTGGATTGTTTACTTATGAAAAAGATATAGGCTCAAGAGGCATATTTGATTCTTTCAGTCATTCTCTAGAAGTTTCTTGTGTGTTGTTAGCTTTTCCATCCAATGGTTTAGGTCCTATTATCCTCCCCAGTGGATTAATTGTGGGATCAAAGGAAAAATGCTTAACAATTCTTTTGCACACATATCTAATTATGATTATAATAATGTAATATATTACTAGTATAACATAATATATAAAATATATTTATATATTACATAAAATATATAATATAATCTAATTAAACACATACAGAGAAAAGACAAAGAGATCTTAAAGGACAAAGCACTACCATGTGGAAGAAGGAAGAGGACAGGGGAGAAAGGGACCAGAAAAGACCTTGCATGAAAGACAGCGCATGATGGGCTAAATTTTGAAGCAAAGCAGGGACTCCAAGAGTCAAACTCTGCATAGGTCACTTAGCAAAAGCAAAAGGCTGTTAGTGAGAGGAGAAAACTGACATGATGAGTGTAAAGGAGTAGGACTTTTGCTATGAAAGAGAGAAGACATATAAGATGATAGTTTGAGAAAATGACAAGATAAAGTGAAGGTTTTTCAAGGATGGGAGAAGTCTAAAGGTTTTCATAGGTGTTAAAGGAACCAATAAGGGAGATAGGAGAGAAGGGAGAAATGGCCTAGGGAGCATGGAGACAGTGGAGACAGAAGGGGATGAAATTGAGGGCACTAGCAGAGAGGGTGACCTGGAAAAGAGAAAAACTATGTCAGCCTCAGAAAATAGAATAAAAGAAGAGAGGATGGTGCATAATGTAAGAGAGATTTAAGGTATACAGTTGAGGATAAGAGGGAGATCATAAAAGATAGTCTAATTTTCTCAGTAAAATAGGAGGCCAAGTCTTCTGATGAAAGGGATTGGAATGGCCTCTGTGCAGAGTATGACAAAGGCAACCAAGGACTGTAGGGAGGACCTAGGTCAGATTAGACAACATATTTTCATGGTGGGTCTACTTCCACCTTAGGAACTATTCATTTCTCCAGAAGCACTGGAGCAGGAGTGAAAGAGGAAGATGGGAGGTCTATCCTCCAGAGGGGGGTTGGTAAGGTTTAAGTGGCAAAAGAATAAGAGGGCAAGGGATTCAATGAGACATCAATAAGTATGCTGAAGTTCATGCCTTCAGGGGTGGAGTTGAGTCGGACAGGAAGATTGTAAGCCAGATGCTGAACTCAAGAAGGCAAAAGAATGAGAAAGAGGCTAGTAGATGATAAGGGTCTTGACGGAAATAAAATGGACAGAGTATATTTAGGAGAAAAAGAAGTTGCCAAGTAATGACAGAAGAACAATAATCAGGAAGGAAGGAAGGAAGGAAGGAAGGAAGGAAGGAAGGAAGGAAGGAAGGAAGGAAAGGAGGGTGGAAAGGAGGGTGGAAAGAAGGAAAGAAGGAAGGAAGGAAGGAAATATGTAAAAGTGCCTATTATGTGCCAGACACTGTGCTAAGAACTTAACAAACATTTCATTTGATCCTCACACCAATCCTGGAAGTGAGGTGCTAATACCATCCCCATTTTACAGTTGGAGGAATTAAGGCAAACAGAGGTTGATTGACTTGCCTAAGGTCACACAGCTAGTAAGTGTCTGAGGCTGGATTTGAACTCAGGTTTTCCTGACTTCAGTCCCAGCACTCCATGCAGTCTATCTGGAAGTGGCAATGATGAGAACTAAAGGAAAAAGAACACACAGTACCAAAGGGTGGGTCAAGATACAGTGTCTTCTGGAAAGATCCTGGTTTCCATGAGCACCGGATGATAGAGTATAAGATAAGATTTTGAGGAGGAAGGAGTTTGTTCACAAGAGAGCAGGGCTCTTGAGGGTATAGCAGGATGCAAGCAGGACAGGGGAGAGAGAAAGAGTGGAAAGGTCGAGCTAAGAGTGATGGAGACAGAACAGTGGGAGAGGTAACAGGGAGACGACATTCTTGTCTCAGCAGATGTCAGTCCTCCCTGAATCACAGGGTTAAGAGGAGCAGGAGGGGAGTCTGTCTGTCATAGCATGGGGGAAGAATCAGCCTGGCTACGCTGCAGGGTCCTGATCACATTATCACTGGAAAGATGGTGCTGCCAACTTCCACGTCTGGATGCTTTGGAGGCAGGAGGGCAGAGGGGAGGGGTGCTACAGGCATGGGCAGCAGGTGGAAGCAGCCAGGGATTTCTGAGTGTCTCAGGAAAGAGCTGGTCCTCTGGGTCCCTACTACTGTGTCGTCATCACTCCATGATGATGGGGGCTGACTCATCCTGAAGATCCCCAGCCTATGGGACAAGCGCTCAGTCTCTGAGCCTCCAGAAGCACAGACCCTCTGCTGCCACTGGCGCACTGAGGAATGTAGGTTCATTTTCACAGAGTCCTTCTCTAGACACAGGCTCTCTGAGTGAAACTCAAGGTAACAGGATCAGAGATCGAGAGAGTCATAAGGCACCTCAGAAGCAACCCCCTCATTTTACAGATGAGGAGACTGAGGCCCAAGGAAGGCAAAGCAGCTAGATGGTGCAGCAGCTGGAGAATTGGACCTGAGTGCAAGTCCAGCTTCAGTCACCCAGTAGCTGTGTCACACAATAGGCAAATCACCTAACCTCTGTCTGCCCCAGTTTATTTACCAATAAAATGGGGATAAGGCTGCAGCACCTACCTCCCAGGGTTACTTCAAAGATAAAACAGGATAATATTTATAAAATGCATTGCACACTTGAAAAGCACCATATAGACATCTGCTGTTATTAGTCAGGGACTGCCCAAGAGCACACAGGAATCAGACACCAGGAACTGATTCAAACTTGCTTCATCTGCCTCTGATGCCGGTGTGCTTTCCTACGGCACCAGACCCTGGCAGCAGGAGCTGGTGATTGGGCCCTGGGGGGTGGACTGAATTCACTCAGCATTTCTAGTACCTTTGCTCAGTACCTGAGGCTCAGGATGTCCAAGGTACACTGGTGCCCTTCACTGAAGGCTCTCTAGGGCTGAAGGGTTTCTGAAGTTTGTTCTGTAAAGGATGAGTCCTCATCAGAACAGACTCTCTATCCAGTGATGGATAGAGTCTCCCTGAGCATCAGTGCATGAGTATATAAATATATGTATACGCTCATGAATATATATACATATGAGAATATACATACGTATATATTCATCAACTGATTTGTTGTTGTTGATTTGTTTTCAGCCATGCCTGACTCTTCATGACTCTGTTTGGAGTTTTCCTGGCGAAGATCCTAGAACAGTATACCATTTCCTTCTCCAGCTAATTTTACAGATAAGGAAACTGAGGCAAGCAGGGTTAAGTGACTTGCCCAGGGTCACAAACAGTAAGTTTCTGAGGCCAAATTTGAACTCAGGAAGATGTTTCTGACTACAAGCCCCCCACTCTATTCACTGTGCCACCTAGCTGCCCATAAACCAATACAACCATATACACACACATTCATACATATATGTACATATCTCTATATACATATACACATGTACATATATACATACCTATGTGTATACATATATGCATAGAGACATACAGCTAGCTACAGGTATGTACATGTGCCTATATACATATATGCACACATATATACATGTGTGCAAATATTGTGACTGTAACTTCTCTGATCTCTAATAAAAAGCCTTTGGAGCTTCAAGATAAATCAACTCTTTCAGCATTAGAAATCTAAAGAAGAGTCCATGGATAGATGTTTACTTTGATAAAGAGATAGATGAACTTAAAAAATAAAATGAATTGTTGATGAATTAACTAACAGAAATAGGCCATCAAGGCTCTGTCCCCCTGAATAATAAGAGTTGCCTGTCCTCTGGAGCAAGCCAAGAATCTCATCTGTCCTCACCACCAAATATGATTTCCAGTGATTGACCTGATATTAACAACAGAAAGGTCTGCTGTCATCCTGGGCCACGTATCTGGGGCATAACTGAGAACCTTCCCAAATCCGTCAAACCTGATGACAATTACCCACTTCTCGTGGTTCCTATATGGACAAATGATATTTCCAGAAGGAAACTAGAAAAAAATTTTTTTACTAGGGATTATGTAGTCCTGGATAAGAAAATGAGAGCGTTAAGGACACAGGTGGTATTTTCATCACGGCTACTGATTGAAGAAAGTAAAGAAAGGGAAGCAAAAGGCAGATGTGGGAATGTGTAGGAGCTGCTGGCACAGAACCTGGTGGCTGAGAACGGAATTCGGAGTTCTGGACCACAGCTTTGAGTGTAGGAATGGTGATCTCCAGGCCATGGATGGCACGCGCCTAATCAGGGGCTGGTAAAATATATATTCGCTGGAAGTCTTGTGAATCTAATCAAAAGGTCTTTAAACTGAGAAAGGAAGGGAAGGAAGAAAATTGCTTCCATGTGCCGGCCAAGTTTAGATGCCATAGAGACCAGAAATGACAACAAAAGAAAGAGAATTAGCAGCAGAGAGGCCTAAAAATTCACTGGAGACAAAATAAAGGAGAAAATCAGCGACCAAAGCCGTGGCCTTGAATGCTTATAAACAAAAACACAGAAAGTATGAGGAATAAAAAAATAAACCAGAAGTCTTAACATAATAAGATAAATTTATATATCATAGGAGCTATCTGTAGATAGCAAAGGACACTGGGGGGTGGCCTGGTCCAACTCCTTCATGTTAGAGATGAAGAGATTGAGACCCAAATTAAGTCACTTGCCCAAGGTCATTCATACAGGGAATAAGTATCTGAGTTGAGACCTGAACCCTGGACTTCTGACTACAGCCCTTGTGATTCTAGAGTCTGGGCTCTGTCCACCGCCCTCTTCTTTCTTGCCCTGAGACACAGGAAGATAAGACTCAAAACTAGAATATGGCTATTGAAAGACAGACCTCATTTAAAAGAAATGGAATAGACAAAAAAAAAGATTGAGGAGAGTTGAGAGGATGCGCTTCCTTCCCTTCATTGTAGAGGTGAAGAACTATGGTAATATTGCATAAACTGTCAAACATGTGCATATGTTGGTTGATTTTGCTGAACTGACTTTTTTTTCCCTGTCTTTGTTACAAGTGATAACTTACTGGGTAGGAAAGAGAGGTTGGAAATATTTGGAAGAACACTATGCAAAAACCAAATAATCAATGAGGTATAGCTCCTCTCAAGGAATTCAAATCATTAGGTCTAGAAGAACTCTATCCCAGGGTTCTGAAAGAACTCATTGATGGGATCACTGAGGCACTGTGGGAGGTCTTTGAAAATTCATGGAAGAGAAACCAAAGAAGTTTGGAGATTGGGTAAATTTACCGATAGAAAAAAAAGAAAGAAAGAAAGAAAGAAAGAAAAGGAAGGTGGTGAAATCTGTTCATTATAGTCCAGTTTGCTTGACTTCAACTCCTGGCCAGATTCTAAGAAGAATTACCAAAGGGGTGGTTTGTTAACATTCCAAAAGGGAAGCGGTGACTGCTAAGAGCCAACATGGCTTCCTCAATAACAAATCCACTTAGGCATTGGACAGCTAGATGTCACTGAAGTACCTGACAGGCTTTTGTGCTATTCTCATGGGTACAATGCAGGTGTGTGGGCTAGGTGAGGGTAACTAGATGGCAACTAGATTAGGTGGATTTTGAACTGGTTAAATGAATGATCCCAATGTGAGTAAGGACATGAGCATGAACTCACATGGCCCATTATATCTAACCAGCCCCAATCATGTTTCACATTTTCACTCCAACCATCTTCTCAACCCCTCTGCCCATTAACACACTGCTAATCAGGGCAGTATAGGTACTTCCTTCTACCTCTTGCTCTGAAGACGGAAATCAAATATTTACTGATATTGCTACTGAAAGGAGTGTGGTAATTAATGCCCTGTTGCTTCACTGACCATTCTTGTGACTTCCTAGCCCAAAATACAGCTCATTGGCCATCACTCCTCTGTATGTGTTGTTCCCTCCCATTACTGGGGTTCTTAAACTAGGATCCATGGGTCAGTTAATTAAGTAGGGTCAGTTAATTTCTTTAACTGTAACTCAATAAGTTTCCTTTATAATCTTAGGTATTATGCACTTAGAAAAGTTATTCTAAGAAGGGGCCCATAGGCTTCATCAGACTGCCAGAAGGACCATGGCACACGAAATGGTTAAGAATTCCCTGGCTATTAGAATGTAAGCTCCTTGAAGGCAGAGACTGTCTCACTTCTGTATTTGCATCCTTAGCATTTAGCAAAGTTCTTGGCACATAGTACTTTAAAAGTGCCTCGTTCATTCATGCATGCATGCATGCATGAATTCATAGATTCAGATTTGGAAGAGATTTCTCATTTTATAAGTAATTAATGACAGAGCGAAAACCAGACCCCAGGCCTCCTGATTCCACAGTCAGCCCAAGCTGCCTCTTGAGTGTTTTATTTAGACCTTCCCTGAGACCCATGGAAGGCTTTCAGAAGACACATTTTGCCAGAGGAGAAATATATGGAGAACTCACCTAAAAATGATGACATGGTTTCTATGTTGGGCCTAGGGAATTTTGAGAGAACTTGCTCCACAGGTATGACTAAGCTTGGGAACTTTGCTCCCTGTCCAGATGTCCCCCTATCCCCATTCCAAGCTAGAGTCTTCAAGGTGATCAGAATGGGGGGAAAGGGGCAGGCAGAGACTCAGAGAGCAATGAGGGCTGGCAGTAAGAGAAATGCCAGAAGAAAGGGGGAGAGGGCTGGGGAGGCCGGAGACCAGGCAACCCCAGAGAAATCCTCTTTTGTTCGCCTGCTGTCCTGCTGCTGCTGCCCCTCCAGCTGAGGGGTCTGAGCTCAATGAATGAAGGAGCGAAGTGAGTGAGTCGAGACAGGCAGCTCAGGAGCCCACGGAGTCTCGGGAGATGACAGGCGGCTGTCAGCCTTCCCACGAGCTGCCTGCCATTCCCAGAGGAATTTCAGGCATCAATCAAGGCCCTCTGCTTTCTGCCTCTTTACCATGACATTTAAGTCACAGAATACACATGCTCTTCTCTCTTCCCCTGTCTCTCTGTCTCTCTGTCTCTTTATCAGTCAATCAAAGGCCTCAGAATAGCTCCAGCCCTGATGAACTTGGGATAAGAATAGAGGAGTTCTCACATTGTGCACGACCTTCCCCCCACGCTGTGAATCTTCTTGTGAAAGGAGGGGTGCGGTGGGGCATAAAGGTGGAGCCTTTGGGGAGGCTTCTCCATGCTCAGGCTCTGAAAGGCCCCGCCACCCCCTGCAGACACTCTCACCATCCCTGGGGGAGCCAGGGTCTCTGGAGCCAGAGGGGCTGTTCACATCCCATGCTCCTCTCGCCTATCCAACGTCTCCAGGGTCCTGGGCGCCCCCCACCCCATTCCTCCTCATCTTCCTCCTGAGTCTCTTCCCTCTTCCTCATTATTCTCTTCTTTGCTCATCCATATCTTTCTTCCTTCTAGTCCATCATCCTCCCATCTTCTCTTCCTCTTCTTTCTCTCTCCTCTTTTTCCTCATTCCTTCATTGCCTGTCTCCCCCCATGTTGCTTTTTCTTCCTTTTCCTCTTCTTTTCTCTTCCCTCCTCTTGATTCTATTTCCTTCTTTCTTCTTCCCTCTTTCCTTCCTTTGTCCTCCTGTTTTTCTCCTCTCTATCTACCCAGATTCATTCCTCTTAACCTGAGAGCTCTGGTTTGGATCAAGGTTCTGATCCTGGCCCTTCGACCAAATGTATAAGTCAGACAGAAAGAACCTGGCGTCATCTCTCCACCCTGTCCTAAACCCAGGGTTGATCAAACTCTGTTCTCTGATCTGCTCATGGCCCCTTTGATTTCTTGCATCGGGGCAGAGGTATGTCTCTGTCTAGAAGAGAAATAAATCTGGTCTTGGCCATCCATTCCTGGGACAGGTCAGCTGAGGCTTGGAGGTATCAGGACAGGAGCCCAGCGAAGAGGGGAAGAGATTGCTTGCCACAGGATATTTGGGTCATGCTGCTCCTTTCAGAAGGTTTCCACAGAAGGAACATGACCCAAAGAGCCTTCAAAAGCCAGAGATACTGAACAAGCACGTTGGGGCCTGAAATGAGAAGGCCCCATCCCTCCTACCCAAGGAGAGATTTCCCACAGCAGTAGGAACAGAGGGAGGCCCAGGACTAGACCAGGAGGAAAGTAGGAGCAATCCCATCAGCCTCGAGTTGTGATCATTGTGCTAAATGATCTTCTTGTCACAGGCTCCTATGCCGGCAAAAAGAGCCCCAGGATGTGAGGCTGGTCCCTGTCAGCATCAATCATCTCCCAGGCTCTTTACCTTCTTCCAGGCCCTTTTTTTGTTGTCCCACCCCCACCCCCAGCGAAGAGTATCCTCTCTGCTTTTCCAAATCCTCCCCATTCTTAAACCTTCTTTGACCACTCAAGCTCCCACTTATCTATTCTTTTTATGTTTTTTTTTGTCTTTTTGGCAAGGCAAACAGGATCAAGCAACTTGCCAGGGTCACACAGGTATTAAGTGTTAAAAGTGTCTGAGGCCACATTTGAACTCAGATCCTCCTGACTCCAGGGCCGGTGCTCTATCCACTGTACCACCTAGCTGCCCCTCATCTATTCTTTTTTTCCTTTTAAATTTATTTATTTTTAGTTTACAACATTCAGTTCCACAAGTTTTTGAGTTCCAGATTTTCTCCCCCTCCCTCTCCTCCTCCCTTTCCCCCCAAGATGGCATGTAATCCAATATAGGTTCTACATATACCTTCATATTAAACATATTTTCACAATAGTCAAGTTGTAAAGAAGAATTAGAATCAATGGAATGAACCACAAGAAAGAAGAAACAAAACAAAACATAATGAAAGAGAGAGTAGTTTGCTTCCATCTACATTCAGACTCCATAATTCTCTCTCTGGATGTGGACGGCCTTTTCCATCATGAGACTTTTGGAGTTGTCTTAGAACCTTGCACTGCTGAGAAGAGCCCAGTCTATTAAAGTTAGTGATCACAGATATGATGTGTCTGTCTGTAATTGTGTACAGAGTTCTCCTGGCTCTGCTCCCCTCACTCAGCATCAGTTCATATATGTCTTTCCATGTTATTATGAAGATCATCTGCTCCTCATTTCTTATAGCACAATAATATTCCATTACATTCATATACCACAACTTGGTTCTGCCATTCCCCAGTTGATGGGCCTCCCCTTGATTTCCAGTTCTTTGCCATAGGTATTTTTGTATGTACAGGTCCTTTTCCCATTTGTATGATCTCTTTGGGATACAGCCCTCTATAGATGTGGTATTGCTGGGTCAAAGGGTATGAACGTTTTTATAGCCCTTTGGGCATAGTTCCAGATTGTTCTCCAGAATAGTTACATCAGTTCAGAACTCCACCAACAAGGCCTTAGTGTTCCAATTTTCCGACATCTTCCCCAGCATTTATAACTTCCCTGTTTTGTCATGTTAACCAATCAGACAGGTGAAATGTGGTACTTAAGAGTTTTTTTGATTTACATTTCTCTGATCAATAGTGATTTAGGGCATTTTTTCATATGGTTATAGATATCTCATTTCTTCCTCTGAAACCTGCCTGTTGATATCCTTTGACCATTTATCAATTGGGGAATGACTTGTATTCTTATAAATTTGACTCAGTCCCCTTTATATTTTAGAAATGAGGCCTTTATCAGAGATCTATTTTTTTTAAGTTTATTTATTTATTTTTGACTTGTTTATTTACTTTCAGTTTACAAGATTCAGTTACAGAATTACTTGAGTTTCAGATTTTCTCCCCTCCTTTCTCCCCTCCCCCTGCCATGGTGGCATACCATCATGGATGGAATCTGCAAACACTTTCATATTGTACAATAGTCTGGTAGTGTAGAAGCGTTGTAACCAATGGAGCAAATAATGGGAAAAAAAAAAAAGAAACAAAACCAAACACGGAAAAGAGAGATCGATTCTTTTTAAAAATTAAACTGATTTTTTCTAATAAACAAAAATCTATTTTCTCTCCTCATATCCCAAATAATAACAATGATGATGATGATGATGATGATGATGATGATGATAATCCTTCAAGTAAACCAGATTCCTGCATCAGTCAAGTCCAAAAATTATTTCTCTTTCTGTACTCTGGGTCTGTCATCTCTCTATCAGACAATGAGTGGTCTCTCCTATTCTTGACCAAGTCCCCAATACTATACTTTGCCAAACATTGCATTAGTAGTTATAATCTGGTATTTGATTCTACCTTTTTTTTTAAACTGTATTCTTTCCTTTGTGTATAGGAATCTCACTTTCCTGACCATACTGTCAGTTCCAGAGAGTGAGACCAAGATCTGTTTCCCCTCAGAGAACACAATCACATTGAGGCCAGGATCAAGTTCTGTTCCTTCGGTCCCATAATAATGAAGTATTTACTAAGCTGGCTTGGACTGTGAGGAAATCAGTTCAGCATGTCCTTTAACCAGACCCTTAAATTAGGAAATCTATATCATAACATGGAAATTATAACACCCTCCCCCACCCCGCCCCCAGACAATAGGAAAGCAGATCTTCAGTCAGGTTGTTGACTTTCTTTTCATGACTTTCTCGCATCATTCTCATTTCTCTTTCCAATTTTTCCTCCGCTTCTCTTCATTGGCTTTCTAGGCCTCCTTTGCCATGTGAGATAATTTGCTCTGTAAGGTATTGTTTTCTTC
>CM053601.1:142847993-142973680 GCA_028646575.1 Pseudocheirus occidentalis
ACAGATGTGCTTTCTGTCTTTTGGAGAGTTTTGGACCTTGAAAATCTGTTTAGAGTCCCATTTTATGAGTTTTTTAGCGTGTTTGTGTGGGAGCTGCGGTGCTTTGCTGCTTCTACGCTGCCATCTTGGCTCTGCCCCAGGAAAGCAGATCTATCACCTAGGCACAGCCCCTCTCTTTTCCTCAGAATCCTGGAGGACTCTCTAAGTGGCTCTCCAGCTAAAAAGACAGCTCTCAGTTGGACTGAGCTTTGGAGGCTGCCAAATACCTTTCGCTTCCATGTCAAAGCCCTAGTATGTAGCAGGATTTGCTTGATTTCCAGTCTAGGTTGGAAGGTTTCTCAATGGCAATCCCCAATCCAAGAACTCCCATGTGCCATGGAAGGAAAATTAAAATCTGTCACTGCCACTGCCCCCTCAAGCTGATTGGCTGAAAAAATAAAACCCACATTACAAAGACACGTAGACCGGCATTGGCCATGTCCAAAAATAGACATCTCTTCTTTCAGCTGAAGTTCTTTGCCTCCCTGGTAGGAAGTGAGTGGTGTGTTTCATCTTTACTCTTCTGGGATTTGTGGTTTATAATTTATTTGATCTGAGTTCAAACCTTTCAAGGTTCTTGTTGTTGTTTCTCATGATTGTGGCGACCATGTATGTCCTCCGGGGCCTGCATGCTTCACTCTACATCAGTTCATAATGGTTTTCCTAGTTTTATCTGAAACAGTTCATGTTGTCATTTCTTAACTGCACATTGATATATGGAAGGTAAGTCACCTCTCAGGACAGCAAGGTGGTGCAGTGGATAGAATACTGGTCTTGGAGGCAGGAGGATCTGAGTTCAAATTTGACCTCAGATACTTACTAGCTGTAGGACCCTGGGCAAGTCACTTTATATTTATATTTATATTTTTATATATTATTTTATATATGTATTATTTATATCTTATTTATGTATAAATATAAATTTATATACATATTATATATTATTTATATTATTTATATATAAATATATTTATAATATCACTTACTATGTATATGTATATATGTACATACATACATAAATGTTAGTTATTAGCTATAATTATTAGATTATTATAATTATTAGATTATTAGATTCAGGAATAACTGCATTCAATTTCTCTTTTTGACACATACTTTCTATTATGTCACTTTGGCCCAAAACTGCAACTTGGAGACGTTGAGGATGATGGACTGACTGAGTTGGGAGTTCTGAGCTACAATGGAGCTAAAGTCAATTGGGTGTCACTGCTAAGACCAATGTCAACAGAATGAATGCCCAAGGGGCAAAAGGCCACCAGGTGGCTTGAACAGGGACATGCCAGTCTGGGTCAGAAAAATGAAGAAGTACCTATGAGAGTGGTTGATGCACTTCCAGTCTCAGAAAAAAATTACTTCATTTAACTTCTTGGTGCTTCCAGGAAATTATTGCAGAAATTCTTAACCTAGGGGATAACCATATTTTTAAAGAAATCTATATTTTGATCATTATGCTTCAATATAACTGATTTCCTTGAAAATCCCATGTACGTTAGTTTATGCATTTAAAAACATTATTTTGAGAAGGGAGAGGGAGAATCTGAAGGCTTTACCAGACCATCAAGGAGATCCACGACACACCAAAAGGGTAAGAATTCCTGCTATCTGTGAGTTACTAAGGAATTGTTCATCTGCATTAGGGTGGGGAGTTTCCTGTACCAATGAAATCAAAGGTCTGGATTAAAATATAAAATTAAATACACACAGACATACATACATATGTGTATGTGTGTAAAGCAGTATGGTAAAACTTAAACAGAACTGGATCCCTCCAGGTCACAGATTGACTTAGAAAGCCACAAATGGACTTTATCTACATTATATCGTATTTTTGTTTATTTTGCTACACACTTCCCAAAGACATTTGAATCTGGTGCACCGGGGAGGATTTTTCGCAAACTGCAGTTTGTGGTCTGTAGGCAGGGTGTTCAGTGCCTCTGCTGTAATGCAGAAAATGGCATAGCCTCTGCCCTCCTGGAGGTTACTAGCTTCTAAGGGAGCAGAGAAGAGATGTATTGTACACCAAGGTGTATGGACAAGGGCCAAGGAGAGTTCTAGGCAAGGTGCTCTAGAAAATTTGTGAGGGGAGAGAGAGAAAGGGCCCTTGTCTGTGGGGGGCTCTGGAAGCAAGTAACTCCCACAAAAGAGCCTGGGTTGAACCTTAAAGGAAGATGAATTTGAAGAGCAGATGAGGAGAGGTGTGCACTGAGGCAACTTGTGATTAGTTGGTCTGAAACCCTGAATGCCGCCTGAAAGGAACACAGAGCTGAGATGAGAACTCGGATCCATGTTGTAGTGAAGCATCCAGTGCCGGGGGAGGCTATTACAGCCTTCAGACGGCAGAGAACCAAAGAACGTTCTTGGCCAGGAGAGTGAGATGGCCAGACATCTATGCCTGAAGAGGGCTATCTTCACAGCTGTGTGTAATATGGATAGGAGAAAGGAAAGACAGGATGTAGGGCAAGTACTTTGGGCCTGGACAAAAAGGGTGACAGCACAAATGGAAAGGGATGGATGCAAGAGATACTCCCCATGAAGAATAAAGAGAATTTGGCAGCTGTTTGGGGGGAAGGAGAGGGAAAAATCAAAAACTACTTGGAGAACCGTGCAAATTGGCAACAAGGACTGATACCAATAATCTATGGACCATGGGAGAAGGGATACAGTGAGACTGCAGAATTGGTCCAACCATCCTGAAAACCAGTTTGGGATTATGCTAAGAAAGTGACTAAAATATGTCCATACCCTTTGGGGCAGAGAGCTCAGTTAGACACCCTCAAGTGAGTCGAAGATGAAAGGAGTGGTTCCATATACATAAAATGTGTAGGACATCTCTTTTTTGTAGTGAGAAGGTAGATGCCCATCGATTAGGGAATGGTTAGACAAATTGTAGTATATGAATGTCATGGATTATCATTGAACCTAAGAAGCAATAAATGAAGAATTTTTAAAAGCATGAAGCACTTATATGAACTAATTCAGAATAAAGTAAGCTTAGCCAGAATGATGTGCACAGTATACATGAAAAGAACAAAAAAAATCTAAGAGAACCAAACTTGACCCTGAAGAGACAAGAAAATGCAACATTTTCCCCCACTTCCCCTCCCCTTTTTTTTGGCAGAGATGAGAGCCTATAGGTGCAGAACACAACATGCTCTTTCAAGCTTGGCTGAGGTAGGTGTTGGTTAGAGCTACTGAGCTGCTTTTTTTTATTCTTTTTTCTTTATTACAAGTGATGGCTCTCTGGGAGAGAGAGGGAGACAGAGAGAGAGAGAGAAAGAGAGAAAGAGAGAGAGAGAGTGAGAGAGAGAGAGAGAAAGAGACAGAGACAGAGAGACAGAGAGAGGGAGAGACAGAGAGAGAGAGAGGAGAGAGAAAGACAGAGAGAGAGAGGGAGACAGAGAAAGAGAAAGAGACACAGAGAGAGAGAGAGAGGAAGAGAGAGAGGAGAGAGAAAGACAGAGAGAGAGAGGGAGACAGAGAAAGAGAAAGAGACACAGAGAGAGAGAGGGAGAGAGAGAGAGGGAAAGAGAGAGGGAGAGGGAGAGACAGAGAGAAAGAGGGGGAGAGAGAGAGAGAGAGAGAGAGAGAGAGAGAGAGATTTGGAAATGAAGGTGATATAAAAACGAAAATATCAATTACATTTTTTAAAAGAAAAAACAAGTAAAGTTTTGAGTCTGGGTGATGAGGAGGATGGCGGTGCTGATCAAAAGAATGAGAAGGGAAATGACACGTTCAGGTCTGTATATGTTGGGTTTGAGACACTAACCAGATGTTCAGGTCAAGATGTCTAGAAGAAATGGATGATACAGGACTGGAAAAGCAAAGAAACAACTGTGGGTGAGGGGAGAGACTTCAGGATCGCCTCCATAAGGATAATTTGTTCTGAGATCACCAAGCAAGAGTATACTTCCCACTGCTCCCCTCTACCCACTCCCATCAGCCATACAAGGTAGGCAAGGCAGACACATTTATCTCTATTTGTCAGATGAAGAAACTGAGGCTCATCAATGCTGTGACTTGCTCAAGGTCACACAGTCTGACTACAAGCTCAAAACTCCTGTCACACCAGACAGTGACCTTTTAACTGAGGCTCAGAGAGGAACAACAGGTTGTCCAAGGTCACAAAGTGAGTCAATATGGCAGCCCAGACTCCCCTTCAGTCCTATTAATCTTAACCAGTGGACTCTTGACATTGCTAACATGAGGCCAAGGCCAAGGAGCTGCAGCAGTACCAGGGAATGCTGGGGCTCTCTCCTGTCGGGGCCTTCTGTCATGAGACCAGGAGCCCAGGACCCTAGTAGAGGTCAGGGGCCAGGAAGACCTACTGTGCCCTCATTGTTTAGCGCCCGTCAGTCACCCTCATGACCACAGCTGGCATGCTGAGCCAGCGTGAGAAACAGGAGAATCCTAGAGGACGAGGCAATCTCGAAACCACACGCCTCAAAACCGAGACAAGAGTGTCAGCATCTCGTAGAAGAGGCTTGCCCTGATGCTGCAGCATGGGGGCATGAGCGGAAGGCAGGATTGCTCAAGATGAAAACCCTAAACCTCACTTGGTGAAACTGAGAACAGCTCTGCTAGAGGGAGGCTTTCCCACCAGGTGTCAAGTAACTGAAAAGCGGGCGTAGGGGCCCCAAAGACAAAAGCAACAACATTAATGAATAAGGACAACAACAGCTCACTTCTACAAAACACTTGAAAGGTTTACACAATGTTTTTCTCAAGAGTCACCCTGTGAGGAAGGTGGTGAGAATATGGAGACTCAGAGACTCATGAAGGGACTCACCTATGCTCAGACAATAGGAAAAGGCCCGAAGCAGGATTCATACCCCAGGGACCCGGAACTAGGTCTTCCAGGGAGGCCTTTTGCAAGAGGGAGGCCCTCAATGAATCAATGCAAAACAAGTCTCACTCCTCGGAACTCCTGGCGCATTCTGAAGATTTCTTATGGCCCCCATCACATCCCACCTGATATTATGGTGATTTGTGGCCGTTCCCCTCCTCCGGGGACCTCCACTTTCCCCTGTCCCTCATATATACGGCAAGGTCCTTCTAGGCAGGAAAGGACTCCTACTTTATGTAGGAAATCAAGGGTGTCTATCCTGAGCTCCCCCTCGAACCCTACTCCAGCTGAGAACCCACCTACATCTTTACTCTTCATTTCCTCCCTCTCTGAGGAAGGAGCGGGCCCTCTCCTTGTCCAGTCCAAACCCTCCACCTGTACCCCTGAGTTCCACCCCCCTCCCTCCCCTTTGAAACTTTCCTGCTCTGATTACCACTGTCTCTCCCTCTCCGGTTCAATTTGTCTCTATCTACCGGCCCCTTCCCAGTGGAGACAAGGCAATGAGGATTGCGCTAAGTGCTTTACAGATATCTCCGGTGATTCTCCCAACAACCCTGGGAGGTAGGTGCTGTTGTTATCTCCATTTTAACATTGAGGAAACTGAGGCAAACAGAGGCCAAGTGACTTGCCCAGGGTCACACTGCTGGTCAATGTCTGAGGCTGGATTTGAACTCGGGTCTTCTAGCTCTTTACCCACTACTGTCCCTACTGTTTATAAGTATGCTTGGGTTTATAAGTATGCTTCCTTAAAATCAAAACAAAACAAAGCAAACATACAAAAACTATCCCCTCAAGCAACTGTCTAACTCTCCTTTCCTTAACCTGTCAACTCCTAGAAAAAGTTGTTTGTGTTCACAGCTTCCCCTTCCTCTCCTTCCTATCACTTTTAGGCCCTTTGCTCTGTGGCTTCCCAGCCCTCCCCCAGAAGGAAACTTTTCTCAGAGTTTGCCTTTAATCTCTTAGCTTCTAAATTCTAGGTCCTACTCTCTCTGACCTTTCAGCTGATTCCCATGGGCACTGGCCAAACCCTTGGATACTCTCTCCTTGTCCCTTGGTTTTCACCATCCTGCTCTGACCACGACTTCTCTGTCTCTCTCTTGCCATCTCAGCATCCATCTCCCTCTCTCTTTATACTGGGTGTCTTCCGAGGCTCAGTCTTTCACTTGCTCTCTTCCCTCTGTCCAAACTCTCCCTTGGTTGACCCATCTCCCCCTGTTAGTTCAATGACCATCTCTACTCCTATGGCCATCAGATTTATATATTCAGCCCTAGCCTCTCTCATGACCTCAGGCTTGCAACTGCCAACCACTTACCAAATATTTCTTTTGGATGCTCCACTGGAACTTCAGATACAACATGTCCAGAATGGAATTATTCATCTTAAATTCCCCCCAGACCTGCCCCTTTTCTAAACAAAGTCAATCAGTCAGTTAATAAGCATTTATTAAGCAATATGTGCCACTCAGAGCATTAAGCCGCGGGGATACAAATAAAGGCAAATTCATGGTAACTGCCCTCAAACAACTCAAATTCTAATCAGTTAGAATACACAACTACATACATGCACAAATACATACATACACAACTATACACATACAACAGAGTAGAGGGGAAGTAATTTCACAGAGAAGGCACTCCCCTTAAAAAGGGCCAGGAAAAGCCGCAGAATACAGAATTCGAGATGAGCCTTGAAGGGCGCCAGAGATGCTAGGAGGTAGGTGGGGTGAGGAAGGTGAGCATTTCAGACACAGGGAACAGCCAGCCAGTGAAACGGGGCGTGGAAATAGGAGACTGTCATGTCCAAGGAACTGTGAGAAGGCTGGTGTTGCTGGATCAAGAGACAGCTACTGGTGCTATGGACAGATCGCTGGACCTGCTGTAAGGAAGACCTGAATTCAAATCCTGCCTCAGATACTGGCTGGGCAAGTTATTGAAGCTCAGTTTCTTCAACTGTAAAATGGGACCCACCCATTTTAAACCTACCTACCAGGGTTGTCATAAGGATCAAATGAGACAATATTTGTTAAACCCCCTTGGCAAAGTTCTCAGTAAAGTTGGGAATAGAGGGAAGGTTTGGGGTGGAGGGACAAGGGAAATAATGAGTTCTATTTTGGACCTGATGAGTTTGAGATACCCACAGGACTTTTCTACTTTGAGATCTCCAAAAGGCAGCTGTTAATGGGAGCTGGGGTGCTAATGGAACTCTGGAGAGAGGTTAAGGCTGAATTTTCCAATCACCTGCCTTGTGATGATAACTGAACCCCCAGGCCTAAGATAATTGAGTGAGACTCTGTCCAAGGAGATGATAACTGGTTCCAGGACAGTCTGAGAGCTTAGTCACGGCTGGGAGAAGTGGCCTGGATGAATATCCAGCAAAGGCATTTGCAAAGCAACGGACGAGTCAAAACACCTACAATCGCTAGGATTTACATCGTACCTACTACGCGCTGTCCTGCGCTAACTACTTTACAAACATCTCATTCAATTAGGAGAGTCCACTGTCATGAAAACCTAGAGAGAATATCCAGTCAAGTATCAGATGCTGCTGGGATTCAAGAAGGAGGAGAACGGAGAAAAGGCGATTGGTTTGGTGATGAAGAGATCATGAGTGACTCTGGAGAGGCAAGTTTCTGTGGAAGGATGAGAGCTGAAGTAGGTTTTGGGAGAGGTAGAAATGAGAGGATTTGGAACTGCTTGGGTATGTGTCAAGGATTATACTAAAGAGTCGAGGATTGTAGTAAGATTATGAACCTGAGAGACTGGAAGGATGGCGGTGCTTTTAAGAAAAATCAGAAGGTTTGGAAAAACAGTGGGTTTGGGAAGGAAAGATGATGTAATTAGAATCCACCCATGCCTGCTCATTTTGGGCTACTCACTCTTTCACAGTCAAAAAATGAAAAGCATATGGGGGGGGTGGAAAGGAGGGTTACTCCCAGGCACAAGAGTGGCAGTTGAGGGGAGTCTGCTGCAGGCTCAAGGTGAAGTGGAAAGATGGAGGGAGGGTGTGAGGACATTGGGGAGTAGAGGGGCTGCAGGGTATCTTGTCTCCCACAGCTGCTGCAGGTGTCAGGGTTTGGGGGTAGTTATAACTGCCCTGAGGGGCCCACATCCAAAACCTCCAGAAAGCCAGCAGCAGAGAGGGAATAGAGTCGGGGAATCTAGCAGAAGGATTCAATGCATTTTCCCACCCTCCCACTGATCACACACACTCCTTGGGGGTCAAGCCATGGCCCCAACTTTGGAGACCACCATCTTATGGTACTTTCTCTTCATATATTTGCCTCTATCACATTGTACATGTGTATGGGGAAGGGGGTATCAAGAGCCCTGCCCCCTTAAAAGAATATAAACTCCTTGAGGGGTGATCATTTAAAAAAAAAACCCAACGACCAAACATTTTTTATTCTGGTATCCCAGGGATGTGTCTTCAAGTCAAGGCAGCAAACATTTTTTAAACCTATAATGTGTCAATCATTGTGCTGAGTTATAGGACATGAATGTTTATTGAACTGTCAGGTCACCTTCCCACCTCCCAGGAGAATCCAGGGTTCTGTGGCTCTGGAGGACCTCCAAAGGCTTTTCGCAGGCAGGTGGCATCCTCAGGTGCAAACTTGACCTAGATGGGGCCTCTGTGAAATTACCAAACGCTGCTGAGCTCTGGGCTAGGGAACCCAGCTGGCTTCCGGTTTCAGGGATGATTTTTCACAAGTATCGTGAGGTTTCCAGTAAAAGGCAATAGAGAACAAGGAGACAGTTGTTTTCATTTCTAATTATAATGTACAATCCTTCCAAGATGGAGAACTAGTGACAGCAAACCAAGTTGCTTTGTGAACGAATACAGGAATGAAAGAACAGCTTTTGCTCAGGCGTCTTAAATCCAGGATCCTGCTCTTGACCGCCAAATGAAACTTTGTCTTAGCTAATTTATAGTTTCTTGTGCTGGTGCTAATGGTGTTCTACAGCTAAAGTTTCATTCAATGTCATTTATGCAGCAACCACTCGGTTCCTGTCGTGTGCAAAAGGTCCATTTCAGCCTTCCATTTATTTCAATCGGCATTTATGGAGTACTCACATCTCACTAGAGATGCAAGGACAAAACAAAATTAAAAAATGAGTCTCTCTGCCCTCAAAAAGCTCACATTCCACTACTGACCTATGAGTCAAACAGTTCCTACGTGCCAGTCCTTATGCTGTGTGCCAGGGGTACAAAGTGGATAACCCCTGCCACCCAGGAGCTTACATTCTGCTGGCATTCCATTAATTAACTATTGCTGACTATGCCCAATTAAGGTGTTTCTGTGCAAGGATTTACCATTTTCCCAAGACGCACTTGCAGAAAAGTTCATTTGTCATTTTGAACTGCCTACTTCTCCACCCGGGTTTAAAAAAAATAAAAAAGGCAGCCAAGTGCTCTCTCTGGATTTCTCCCATGCATTTGGATTATGGTTGTATACTTTGTTCCCTCTGTTCCAGATTGTAAATTCCTTGAGTGCAGAGACTGTGACAATTTCTTTTTGCCTCTGTATTTTTTGTATGTGCATTACTTACAGGAGGGGGCTTAACACGTGGTAGGGACTTAGTAATTGTTGATTTGGATTGCTGAACTGGGGAGGGGGAGTAGGGAATAAAGTTCTCTAACAAAAGATTTTCCAGGGAAAATCCTAAGAGTTATTCAAAAACCTTCCCAAGGGAGAGCTGTCATGGATGGCCTAGAAACAAAGGTGCGGGGTTGTCATGGGTGGGACTTTCATGACTTGGAGGAAGCAGCATACCGGATGATTGCTAGGGCTCCTTGCAGTTCTAAATCAATCAATATGAGTTTTGTCTTTTTTTTTTCCAAAATGAGTTAACATGTGTGAATTCTTATTCAAACCTGAAAATGCTATATAAATGCTAGCTGCCATTATTATTTTTCAGTGAGAGGAGGGAAAGGAGGGAGAATAAAAATCAATGCTTATTCATTGAAAAAAAAATTAAAACTTATAATCTATGATCATCTTTGCAAAGAAAGAGAGCTATGGTTAATAGAGCTATTACATATAAATATACAGATAGCAGGAAGCTATGTATTCATCTATTTGTCTTTCAAACCCCTTTGTCTACACCTCCCCTATCCACTCGGCATATGGCTTACCAGTTGGTCAGTCAAGAAGCATTTATTCATCCTACCATGCGCCTGCACTGAAGTGGGGGTACAAAGAAAAAACTATGTGCATTCAATATATATTTACAGGATAAATTTGAGATGCTCAATGGAGAGGAGGTACTAGGATTAAGAGGCATCAAAAAAAGGTTCTCAAAGAAAATGGAAATTTGGCTGGGGCTTAAGGAAAGCCAACAGGAGGCAGAGATGAGGAAAAGCATTCCAGGTATGGGGGACAACCACTAAAAATGTCCAAAACAGGGACATTATGTTTCTTGTGTGACGAACACCAAGTGGACCAGTGTCACTGGATCACAGAGGATGTAAGCTAGGGAGGTATAAATAAGAGGTAAGAAGACTGGAAAGGTTGTGGGGGTGTGGGGATAGAGGTACGCTTTATAAAGGGTTCTGAATGCCAGAGGGACTTTATATTTGAGCCTGGAGCTGATAGGGAACCATTGGAGTGTATTGACTTGGCAGTTGATATGGTCAGGACTTTGCTTTAGGAAAATCATTTTGGTATCTTAATGGAGGATGGAACTGGAGTGGGGGAGAGACTTGGGGCTGGACGGTAATATATGTGAGAATGAGGAGTTGAGGACACTTAGACTGTGAGCCTGAGTGACCAGAAGGATGGTGATGCCAACAGGACTAGGAAACGTAGGAAGGTGGGTGAGTTTGGGGAGAAAGATGAGCTGTTTGGGATATATTGAGGACGCCAAATTAAAGTTGGAGATGAAACTTACGTCCCCTCCACTGGATGGATGATAAACTCCTATCTTTTTCTCTTTCAAGTCTAAGCATAGGGTCCTAAATATAACTGCTGACTGAATGAAAGGGAGGCAGAATTGTTATCATTCATATGTTTTTGTGAGATGACCAGAATTTGCTGTTTCTAAGATCGATAGTAAGGTCAAGGTGGCAGAAAATCAAGATGGCAAAATCACGCATGAGGGGTCAGTGATTCAGAGGATCATTGCTAAAAAGGGAATTTAGATAACATCTGGTACAACCCATTCCTTTCCAGGAGGAAGAAGAAAATCAAGTGGACTTTTAAGTGTCCCATGAAACGGAAGATAACATTATCCACAAAGGTACTACTGGAACCCTAGCCAGGAGGTTCCATAGAAAACTGAGGCAAGTGTATCAGAATGAAAAGCACAGAAAATGCATACAGGCTGATCACATATATCATAAAGCTTCATCATAGAGCTTTAAGGTTTACACTGTTAGAATCTCATCTGACTCTCCTAGCAACCCAGTGAAACAGATATTATTACAAGCATCATCCCCATTGCTCACAAGAGCAAATGAAATTTAGAGAGAGATTAGTTAAACAGCTACTGCTAGAGGCAGCTAGTTAGAGGCATACCCAATCCTATGTCCAGCAATGGACTCCTTGTTCTTTGTGGGTAATTTCTGTCAAGTTGACATGGTGCATATACTACATGGCACCGGAGGTAGAACTGAGAGAATTGAATAGAAATTATGAGGAGGTAGAGCAATTTATAATGGAAAAAAATCACTAAGAGTTGGAGATGATCAACAGCTGGAGTGGGCTGACCACCAAGCCTTCATTCAAGTGCTGTGGTGGAAGAATGAACATGTTTGCAGAATGCAAAAGAGAATTCTAGATCATTCTAGCCGGGGTCAGATCCAATCTCTGCTTTCTACTCGAGTAACTCTGAGCAGACTACCTTATTTCTTTGGGCCTCAGTTTCTTCACCTTTAAAATGAAGAGGGCTGAATGAAACAGCCTTGATATCCAGCAAGAATCCTCCTTTTGGTCATCCTTTGACCAGGTCTCTTTCCAGCTCTGAATCTATGATCCTACAACCTTAACATTAAGTCTGTAAAAAGGGATCATGCATGAGGGGTTAGACAAGATGGTCTCTCAGGTCTCTTTCCAACTCTAGGATGGGAAAGGTGGGAGAAATGAAGTAGAAGGAAGGTTCTAATGGAAATAAAGCTTTATGGAAAAAATGGCAATCATTTCATCTCTTTTCCCTTGAATGGAGAAAAAAGACCAAAACTAGAATATAGGATATGCCCAAATGTCCTTTTTTGGAAAACAAAATGAAACTGGAGGTTAGAGGTTCTTATGGATCTTTTCTCAGATTTTTTTAAAAACTCAGAATTTACAAGGGCAAGGCCAAGATAGCAGAGTAAAAGCAGGAATTTACTTGAGCTCATTCCCCAATCACCTCCAATACCTGTAAAAAATGATTCTAAACAAACTTTAGAGCTACAAAACCCACAAAACAAGAGTGAAACAAATCTCCCACTGAAGGCAGGCTGGCAGGCCGACACAAAGGGTCTATGACACCAGGCTGGGAACAGAGCATAGTCCTGCGTGAGCCACACTGGCACATATATGCTGGAGCAGACCTCAGGGGACTGAATCAGTGGCAGCTGTGGAGGCTTCCAGACTTCTCAACCCATAAATGCCAAAGAGAAAGTAAAAGGTTAGTGGGGAAACTCTGTTGGACCTAGGTGAGGGAAGAGTGAGTCTGGCCCCTACCCCCAGGGTGGTGGAGGTGACAGTGGCTGCAACGGCTTTGGAGCTCTAGGTCCACAGGTGGTGGGAAGACCAAGCAGTTGATCAGAGGGCAAATGCAGGAATCTCTTTGCTGACACTAAGGCAAGATTCTCTTGCTTTGCCCTGCTTGAATCTGGGTGGCAGTCATAGGGTGAGGAGCACTGGCACGGCAGAGCTTGTGTCAGCTGTGGAGAGGGTGTCCTCCTCACATTTCTGAGGCAGATGCCTAGAAGAAGCTCTAACAGCTTCTAACAGCTGGGACACAGTACTCTCCATTCGGGAAGCACAGTTCTACTGCAGCAGAGTTCAAAAGTCAAGTAAATGGTTGGCAAGATGAGCAAACAGAGGAAGAGAAATCAGACTACAAAATTGTTCTTTGGAGACAAAGATGTTCAAAACATACAACTGGAAGTGACAACAAAGTCAAAACTCCTGCATCAAAAGCCTCCAAGAAAAATATAAACTGGCTTATAGGCCATGGAGGTGCTCAAGAAGGATTTTGAAAATCAAGTGAGAAGTGGAGGAAAAACTGGGAAGAGAAATGAGAATGATGCAAAAAAACATTGTCAAAAATGAGACAACAGCCTGCTAAAGGAGACACACACACACACACACACACAAAAACTGAAGAAAATAACACCTTACAAAATAGACTAACTCAAAGAGCAAGAGGCCCAAAAAGTTGATGAGGAGAAAAATGCCTTAAAGTAAAACTGACCACACGAAAAAGGACATTCAAAAGCTCACTGAAAAAAAAATAATTCCTTCAAAATTAAATTGGAGCAAAAGGAAGCTACTTACCCTATGAGAAATCAAGATATTATAAAACAGATCCAAAAGAATGAAAAAATAGAAGGCAATGTGAAATATCTCATTGGAAAAACCACTGACCTGGAAAATAGATCCAGGAGAGAGAAGAATTTTAAAATTATTGGACTACCTGAAAGCCGTGATTTTAAAAAGAGCCTAGGTGGCACAGTGAATAAAGCACCGGCCCTGGAGTTAGGAGGACTCAACTTCAAATCCAGCCTCAGACACTTAACACAAAACTAGCCATGTGACCTTGCACAAGTCACAACCCCAATTGCCCTACTTTCCCCCCTCCAAAAAAAAAGCAAAAAAAAAAAAAAGAGCCTAGACCTCATCTTTCAAGAAATTATCTAGGAAAATTGCCCTGATATTCTAGAACCAGAAGGTAAAATGGAGATCGAAAGAATTCACTGAATGCCTCTTGAAAAAGATCCCAAAAAGAAACCTCCTAGGATATTATAGCCAAATCCTAGAGTTCCCAGGTCAAGGAGAAAACACTGCAAGCAGTCAAGAAGAAACAATTTGAGTACTGTGGAAACACAATCAGGATAACACAAGACCTAGCAGTGTCTATATTAAGGGATCAAAGGGCTTAGAATATGATATTTTGGAGGTCAAAGGAGCCAGGACCAAAACCAAGAATCACCTACCCAGCAAAACTGAGTATAATGCTACAGTGGAAAATATGGATATTCAATGAAATAGAAGAGTTTCAAGCATTCTTGATGAAAAGACCAGAGCTGAACAGAAAATATGACTTTCAAATACAAGAGGAAAGAGAAGCATGAAAAGGCAAACAGGAAAGAAAAATCATAAGGAACTTATTTTTAAAATCAAACTGTTTACATTCCTACATGGAAGATATTTGTAACTCATGAGACTTTTCTTAGCATCGGTATAATTGAAGGGAATATATGTGTGCGTGTATACATACATATATGTGTACATATAGGTGGGTGTATGTGTATACATGTGTATGTTTATATATATATGTATACATAGACAGAGGGCAAAGGATGAGTTGAATATAAAGGAATGATATCTAAAAAATAAAATTAAGAGGCGAGAGAAGAATATATTGGGAGAAGGAGAAAGAGACAGATTAGGATAAATTATCCCACATAAAAGAGGCAAAAGAAGGCTGTTACAATGGAGGGGAAGAGCTGGAAGGTGAAAGGGAATGGGTCAACCTTACTCTCACTGGACTTGGCTTAAGGAGGAAATAATACACACACTCAATTGGGTATATTATCCTACAGGAAAGAAAGGGGAAAGGGATAAGAGGGGAGGTGATAGAAGGGAAGGCAGGTTTGGGGAGAGGGCAGTCAGAAGCAAACACTTTTGAAAAGGGACAGGGTCAAAGAAGAAAACAGAATGAATGGGGGGCACAACAGGATGGAGGGAAGTATAGTTAGTCTTTCACAACCTGACTACTATGGAAATGTTTTGCATAACTACACATGTATGACCTATATTGAATTGCTTGTCTTCTCAGTGGGGGTGGGTGAGGAGGGAAGAAGGGAGAGAATCTGGAACTTAAAAGTTTTAAAAACAAATGTTAAAAAATTATTTTTACATGCAACCAGGAAATAAAATATACAGGCAATAGGGTATAAAAATCCATCTTGCCCTACAAGAAAGGGGGAAGAGGGTGAGGGGAGGAATAGGCGAGGCTATAGGAGAAGGCAGACTCGGGGAGGGAGTAATCGGTATGCTTGCCATCTTTGGGTGGAAGGTAGGGGAGAGATGGAGAAAATTTGGAACTCAAAATCTTGTAGAAATGAATGTTGAAAACTAAAAATAAAAAAATTCTGAGAAAAAATGAAAAATAGAGGATTCAATTTTTTAAAATTCATAATTTTAAAAAATGCTATATTTCAGTATGAGATGAGTGAAACTGAAGATGCAACTTTTTTTTTTTCCAATCCAAGTTCATGGATTCCCTGAAATCTATCCACAGATCCCTGGTTAAAAACCCCTGTTATGATAGTCGTTGCTGGTTTACTATTCTCTCCAGAGAAGACTATACACTCCTCTCCTAAAGGAGGTAAGAGAAAATGCTTTATTTGCAAGAAAAATTAAATGAACACAAGATATTAATTTATTTAAGTTCAAAAAAATATCAAATAACCAAGAAATATCAGAAGTAATCAAGTGATCTTAGGGCAATATTCACCCATCAGCTAGATAAACTGAAAGCTGGGCCCGAAACCAGACCTCAAATACTGGGCAGAAGCTCCATTAGATGTCACACAGTTCAAGCAGCTTAACTAGAGGTTGTGGATGGGGAGGCATGGAGGAGAGAGAAGCGCCCCAGACCACTGGTATTGAAGAGTCCAACTCCTGGAGTTAAGCTTTTGTGAGATGTCAAGAGTCTACTTTTGTTCCATGTCACTTATAATGAGCAATTTCCCTCACCAGCTTCCCTTAAAGCTGAGTTCTTCAATTAGTCACGGCATCTACCCAATGGGTGATTTTTCTGATTTTAATACATTAGAAGATATAAAGATTCTAGTTCTAACCTAACAATCTTGCTACAATCTTGGTGTATAAATAAGCGCTTCTCTTCTTCTTCAAAACAGGAAGGAAGTCTTGTGTGGTAGACTGAATCAGAAATTATGTCAAGGGTACTTCTGACCTTCCCACCCATTTTAACACCGCAGAGGCCTCAACCAAGTTAAAGACCACCTTAAGAGAGGGGTCACTTATCACCTTCACAACATTTTCATCTTTGGCCTGAGTCAATAAAAATGTGTGTCAATGATGATACTTCACATTTTCTTTTGATAATCAAGAAATATTTTCCAGAGTTTATTAAACGGTCCACACACCCCCACCAACAACCATGTCCAACCCTCAAACTCCACCCTATTCCCCCTGCTCCCATCAATGCCCCCAATTTCATAGTCTTCACAGACTTTGAGGCTCAGCTCAAGGGCTGTCTAGGGCAGGGCCCTGTTCTAAAAGTGAAAATTAAAATACATGCTTTGTTCTTAGTCTGAACAAAGCCCAGGCAAGGTCAAGTAATCACCAGGGACTTTTAAAAGAAGTAGCATTTAAACCAAATTAATAAGCAGAAAGCCACATATGCAAAGCAAAAAGTCTTTTATTGAATTCAAGGACTAGGTTCTGTCTAGTATTGCTCAAGGGATCACCTCCTGGGGAACTGATCATTGCATTACAAAGCCCCTGTCTAAAAGTTCAAGTGCTCTTTGTCATACATTCTTCTGAAGCACAGAAAACATAATATTGACCACCAAGCCAGGAAGCTACTTGAATTTTTAACCCACTGGAATTAGCATGGCTTCAGGCTAGAAAAGATTCAAGTAGTGAAAGCTGTGGAAAATATTAAACCTGTAAAGTCACCACTACATTTCAGACCAAAAAGTCTGAATGTAGAGGAAAATTGTCTCCATTCAAGAGGTTTTGTAATCATTCCATGTAACAATGGACAAGTACTTCTGACCAAGTGTCAACCAGAGGCAGGAAGAGTTTGGATCACCAGATACCTGATGCTTGTTAACAATTCTATCACACAACTCAGTTTTTCCCAGTAAGCATTTGAACAAAAGGAATGGATACCCGCACTAGAATCACTGTAGGCAGACTGACTTTAATAAAATGCCCTTCAGAAAATTCATTTCAAAATAGAGAAGCTTTCTCCACAACTGTAAAAGCCATAAAAATGCAAAATACTTTTGTTAGGAAAATTTTAATCAAAATTACTCCTTAATGTTCAAAATAACATTTAACCTATTTTTTTCTGTCCATATACTGATTAACAGACTATAAACAGGTGATACCACTTCTTTTCCCATTTCCCCCCACCTGAATTTTTTTTTTGGCTTTTTTTGTTTTTGTTTTTCTTTTTTTTTAAACATAGAACCCCCTCCCCCCGCAATGGCCACTATAGAAGTCTCGGGATATGGATTACACACGGCAGAGGCAATCCACTCTCATTGGAAATTTAGGAGAACTCACTGATTCTAACCCCCAACTCTAGGACTGACTCAGTTGTTTTCGATTTGCTCTAGGTCTAGGTCCCCACAGTCCAGAGGAAATATGCCCTCCTCAGCACTCTCGCAATCACTGGGGTCTTCTTCATCGCTTTCACATCCTGCAGCTGCTTTCGTACAATCCCTTGTGCTGAAGCCAATTTGGCATGGTCCGTGATGTCTAACTTCATCCAGCTGCTCTTTCACTGGACTGGAACCAGGGGTGATGATGCTCATGAGGTCACTGGAGTCACACGGGGAGGACACAATTGTCTTCATTTGGGTATCATCTTCATCATCATCTTCATAATCAAGGGAGCAAAGACTTTTTGAATTTTTTAGAGTCTGCAATAAAACAAAACACAAAAACTAATATGTTTTGCTGCATATACAGAACAACAGGTGGCTAGTTTTCTTGATCCGTCACATTTTTCACTCTGACCTTCCTTAGTGCTCAGCAGTATACGAGTGGCAGTTTCTTTAAATGAGTTTTCAGTTTTCTTACTCATATTTCCATAAGTTCACGTCTTAAAGATAGCCCTGAATAGCCAATCTTGTTATTTACCTTTTTTTAAAAAAACAAAAAACATTGCTTAGGATCGTAGATTTGTAACTGAAAGATTTTCTAATCCAACTTGCTCTTTTTACAGATGAGGAAAACAGACTGAGAGCTGATCATATAAGCCCAGTATCATATATGTACTAAGGGGCAGAGGCAGAGTTGAACCTGGGTCCTCTGATTCAAAATCCAGTGTGCCTGTTTTACCCCATCAAATGAAGGAAGGACAGTGAAGGCTCTACTTGGAAACCAAGGAAACAAAATGACAAGGAAATGTGTTTATTTCAGAATTAGCAACACTGACCACTTAAAACTGGTTATGTCTGAAAAAACTGTCAAGAACCAAAATGAGGTCCTCATAACTGAACTAGTTTATATTTCCTCCAAACCACAATTCCTCAACAAAGGGTTTGCTGCCTAGAGTATCATCAAAGATTACCCTCTGCTTATAAAATATCTCATCCTGCTAGAAGTAGCCTATTAGTCAGGGTCAATCCCATGAGGAGGCCAAGTGAATGAGTCCGACTGTCTGATGGCATTTACCCTGCTCAAAGATCAATCCACTGTTATTTTCAGATAAAATTATATTTCTCAAAAGGAAGACCAAATCATATTTGAGTCAATATAATCTATAAAATGTGTGCTGTTTTTTCATCCACATTTTCTAGTCCAAAAATTGGGATATACCCAAAGGAATGCATCCTTCATGCGAATACAGCAAAGGAGACGAGAAATCCTACATTATCTCTTGAAGCTCATGAAGCTACATGTAAGTAAGGACTCAGCTTTTACTCCTTCCTTTTCCAATTCTTTAAAAATCAGATGATAAACCCATTTTACATTTAAGCTTGCCAGCAATTAAGATATGACTATACACATAAAATAGTATACATATATAGTATTTAAAATGAATACATATAGGTGGAACCCAAATATTTTAGCATATTATAAATTATCTTGTAAATACATATATAAATTATTTCCTGTATGTTTTAATATATTTATAATTCCTCTTTCTAATACTCTATAATTTAATCATTGTCTTTTACTATAACTGCAGATTCAAAAGATGCTGGACTCAACCTTTTCTGCATATATGTACCTACTTGACAGATGGTACCAATGACAACTGCTGAGATGTCATTGTAACACATACCAAATTCACAGATTGCAACTGTTGCAGCTTAAGCACTACAAACAGCAGGTTTCTTAATGACTTCCAATTTATGTAATTTATAGAAGGTGTTCTAATAGTTACCATGTCACTAATACTTGTAAAGGAAAAACAGAATGCAGCTAAAAATCCAATAAAAAAACTCTAGCAAGGAACTAAAGAGCCCGAGCTTCCAGAGACTTGAAAGATAAATTACTTCCTCTTCATGTTAGCTTTATTTACTGAATTTAAACAATACACACATTTAAGATCCTGCTTGACAGAAGCTGGTGCTTTTTTCTCCCTGCAATATGCTTATATAGATCAACAAGGAACAGTTGATTCCTTTGAAACAAAATCACAACCCAACAAACATTTATTAAGAACTCAGGACCACTTGGTATAAACCCTTCTCTCATTAAGGAACAGGGAAAAATGTGGAACCTAGAGATGTCAAATGGCATGCCCAAGGTCACTGGGCTGCTCTGTAGCAGAGCAGGGACTGCTTACTCCCTATGTGCACATAAACAGGCAAGTTTAAAAATTAATACATAACAGGTAAATTTATGAGTCTCTAAATTATTAAGTCAATTTGAGTAGCTTTGCCCCCTGGAGATTAAGCACATTTCTAAAAGATGTTTATAAGTAAAGTGGAAAATGGCACACGAGCCCCATTGCACTGAGAGCTCACTGGCCTCAGCCGAGTTCTTCCAGACTAACTGCTGATGAACTCTGCTAGACAGGACAACAGGAGAATCCAAGGTTAGCAGCGGCTAGAACTCGATGCACTCAACAAATGTGTTTGTGTATTAAGATACCCAACAAGCTTCCAAAAGGGATGGGAAGGTAAAATGGTTGAATATTCTACTTTCTCCTGCAAACAAGAGCAGTGAGGGGAAAAGAAAATATCCCCAAAGCCTTCTTTTCCAATCAAACAAGTCAGGCTCACATTTAATTGAAAGCAAGATAATGCCTAAGTGTTCCACCAAACTTGTGGCTCAGAAATTTGACAATGAAATCACTGTATGGACCAGGGTGAGGGGGGGACAGATGCTCATGAAAAACTCTCCCAGGAATTCCATGGGTACATTTGCCACAGAAGTTCTTAATTACATACTGTACACACTATAAAACATGGATTATCTGCCGGTCACCAACATCATCAAGAAGCTTTTGTTATGTTTTATTTCTTTTGGGAGAAATCCATCAAGGATAAAGTCACAGAAGTTCAACAAAAAGTACATTGACCTTACAAAGATCTATAGGAGAAGTGAAGCAAGCCAATTTTCATAACTGTAATACTTATTTCTTGAAGTTAAAATCCAGAGGCTCCACATATACATGGACTGAGAGCTTCAAAGAAAGCCCAAAATCTAAATGAATGACTAGGCAAAACATTTAGAAGAAAAATAAAAACTGGTCAAGGATTGTCTGTTCATATTTGTCACCAAGTACAAGAAGGACCTGGGTCTATGCCTAGAAAAGCCAAAGAAAAGGTTTTTTGCATTTAAGGACAAAAGTATGGCTCCAGCTCTTAAGAGAAAGTTACAAAGGTGTAAGAATTCTGACAGTGACTCTTTTGCTCAACAGTCTACACAAAGAAAGCCAGTCTGGCTTCTTTTCAGAACATTTTCATTGTTGCTGAGTGGAAAAGTAAACTTTGGTAATCAGCATGCTAAAGAAAGAAATGTTGGTATAAATAGTTCCAATTAGAACTTTCTAAGGAGTAAACACATTTTCCTCCCATCAAACAAAGCTCACACTCTAGAATCTAACCTCTTGTTTCCCTGCCTCATGAAACTCACTGAAAAAAATTTCATAGTTAAGCTTCCTAAAAATTCTAGTTAGTGGATAAAAGTCAAAGAGGTTAATGGCTGCAAAGATACACATCCATCCATCCATCCATACACACACACACACACACACACACACACACACACACACACACACACGCTATACTTTTTGATTAATAGAAATTTTCCACATTCCTTCTCAGGGATGATACTTTTTAGGGTACCTCATGCTGCTAGAGGAAAAAAAAATTTTTTAATGCATGGACAAACTACTAACTAATATTCTTTCTGGATATCTTGAAGGGTTTTTTCTCCTCCTCCCCCCCTTTTGGGAGGGGGGGAGTAGGACATGGACAGAGACAGACACAGACATGGACGGACGGACGGACACACACACACACACACACACACACACACACACACACACAAACACACACATCCCAAATGCCAAAATAAAACAAACACAGGGAAAAGTCTGAATTGTATTCCAGCTGACTCTTTCAGTAGGAGAACAGCATTGTCTTTCTTGAATAAATAAAAGCTCCTAATAAATCTTCATATTATGTCAAGACACAATGAACCTGAAGATCTAAGTGCAGTTTAATTATACTCACTTCCTGCTTTAATTTGGCACAGATTCCTTCTGGTGCTACAATCACTACTAACAAAGAAATTAATTACCATCTTAAAGAACGCTTTTTTTTTTTTTGCTGGCCCTGTTACAATATCCTAATTAATTCATAGTATCATTCTTTATTTAAGCCTATGAATGCTTTATTCATATCCTCTACTACCCTGAAGCAGACTTCTTCAATGCAGTTATATTTCTATATAAAGCATCTGAATGTCAATTTCAAGGCAGAGGAAAAATTAGGTACCTGGACATTTAAAACAGTTTAGGGAAATTAGCTACTCCTCCTGCAAAAGGATTCAAACTTCAAACAAGGAAAATAAAACATAAGTCCTCATGCTCATATTGCACTTTATGAACACAAAATGCAGAAAAATCAAGGTCCCCACTCCTTCCCTCCCCACTTCCCAACTCAAATGATACTCTGCTTAAGATGAGAAAATATTTCATTAAAGTTTTTGTGACACTTTCCAGAACAGAAAAGCTGTTAGTTAATAAAACTTGGAATAAAACCCAGGTGCTTGACTAGTTGGTTGGCCACCATTGATCTGAGGGTCGCATTTTTTGTATCAAGGAAATCCTGAGACATGCTCTTCTCAAGAAAGGAGCTAAAAGCAGCTGTGATGGTGACCATGAATGTGACAGAATGAGAAAGATAAAGAGCAGACAGGCGATGCCTGGAGAAAAAGAAGGCGCAAGTAAGGTGTCTGCAGAAGCTCCCATGACACATTTTATCCCAACTGCTCCAGAGGAATAATGGCAAACCCCTCACGAGAAGTGAGAGAACCTTTTTCTCTCTCAAGGGCCCAGACCCATACAACAAAACAAACCAAAAATACCCATTCCAAACCCCAAGAGTGTAAGAAAAAAAGCAACTTTTCCCCTTACGAGAAATGTGAGACGTCCAATTCACCAGCTTTTCAATATCGGGTAACATAACGTCTCATTTAATATATTAAAACATGCATCACCACCACCCTCCCCCAAATGGGCGCTTTAGCTCCCTTTAAGACGCATGAGATGAGTAAGCCTGGTGGGGAAATGGGACGAGCAGAAATGACGAGAGAGAGAAGGAAAATGAAAAAGAAAGAGGTGAGTGGGACGAAGTGAAGATAGGGAAGAAAGAGAAGAGACCACCGGGTGGGGGCAAGGAAGGGCGGGGCTGAGCCAGACTGGGCTGCGGCACGTCAGGGTTTTTGAAAAGAAGGTGAGAAGACTGTCTTTTGTTACATACACAGTTCATCTAGGATCTGCTTCAAAACTCTTCAAAAAGTACTGAAATGAGCCACTACTTACAAGAAATACAAATCCAAGGTTCCCAGTCTAACCAAAATCTTACAAATTACCAAAAATGGCTGTTCCATAAGCTCTTTTGGTATAGTCTATTCTAGTGTAGCCTATAACAGTGTTTCCCCTCATTGAACCTGAATCTGTGATTAAATTCATCCAGACCTCCTGTGTCCCTGTGCAGAATACAAACATCAATAGGACCAGCTGCCAGAGAAGAGGTGAGATCTGAGTGGTCTTTACTAATATATAAGTTTATTGTTTTAAAAACAATTTGGTTTATATATAACCTTTATTTCTGAATATATTCCCTCTCTTTCCCCCTATCCCGAGAACCATCCTTTGTAGGGAAAGATCAGTTTGGAAGAACGAGCACCTCACCCAAATATGAATATATATGCGATTCTATGTGATGCTGCATTCCCACTGCCTCTGCACCTCTGCAAAAACTCTAGGGCCAAGTTTGGACGTCACAATTCTAAGGTGTGGTCTGTTTGTTTTTAATCCTCTCCCTTTACACTGCTGTAGTCCCTGTGCATAGTCTCCTGATGCTGCCGACCTCCCTCTGCATCAGTTAATCTATCTTCCCATGATTCTCTAATTCCATCACATTTACATGCCGCAATTTATCTAGCTGCTTCCCAGGTAAGGGGCTTCTTCCTTTGTTTTCCAGTTCTTTGTCACCACAAAAAGTGTTGCTCTGGCCATTAAATAACCTCTGCCTGACCATAGTCCTTACTACCTGCATGATCCAGACCTCAGAGGTCATCAAATCCTCCTATCTCCGTCCGAGAGGCAGTCTCCCACTTCTGTCCACAGGAACTTTAGGCAAGCTCTCCAGCCTTTCTGCTAGAACATACTGTCTATTCTGGTTGGGCTCTGGTCATGCTCCTTCAATCCTTTTCTCCCCTCCCACAAACTCTTCTTCTTTCTTCTCTAAATTCAGCTCAGCCCACATCCCACTTCTAAGTTCTCCTAGACCAGGACTTCTTAAACCTTTTCCACTCACAATCCCTTCAGCACTTCTTAAACTGTGGTTTGCAACTCCATGTAGGATCTAGACTATACCCTGGCCTAATCTTCTCTCGGGTACACGGAACATAAAACAGTAGCAACTGATCAGTTTAGCACCGGACCTTTCATGTGGGATCATCTTCTTTCTCCAGGGAGACTAAGCTTGAGACCAGGGAGACAACTCTTCATTTCTATCGGACCCCAACAACACTCAACACAACTGTTTCCGAAGAAAGTACAGTCCGATCTCACTCAGATTGACAAGAAAAAAGGTTGCATTCTTTTTGCAAAACATGAGGTTCTAGGCTTGTCTTCACAAGAAGCAGGTCCTAAATAGTACAGACTCTTGAACAGTGTGTGGAAGGAAAGCCAAGACCTGAATTCCAGTCACATCTCTGCCATTCACTAGCCCTGTGACCTTGGCCAAGGCAGTTAATTTTGATGGGCCTCAGTTTCCCTTTAGATAGTCTAGTTTTTTTATTAAACATTTTACTAAAAAAACACTGACCATCAATATAGACAACTAGACTTCCTTAGTAACAACTATGTTTCATTTCCAAGTAAAAAAAAAATCACAGTATTAACTTGTAAGCACAGAGGAGTATCATAATGAGATGGAGTATGTCATGTTGGCTAGAGGGTTGGCCTCAAAGCCAGGAAGACCTGGGTTCAAATCTCACCTCAGACATAAACTGACCATGTAACTCTAAGAAACTCATTTACCTCTCAGTCCCCTGAAGACAGTTCTCCAAGACTACAACAGATGAAGTGGTGATCTACATTGGTGGAAGGAGTCTGCTTCTGAAAATTTCCTTTATCAACAAAATCACAGGTTCAGCCCCTATCCCTAATGTTATCATAACATTTTCCATTTCCTCTCTCTAGGATCTTTTTGTTCCAATTAATGTGGATTCTTTACAGAGTTTCCTCATGTGTATTGTACTTAATTATAAAATTCTCTCTAACACTGATGTACCACAATTTGCTTAATGATTCCCCCATTTGTCAAACTTTAAAAAAATTTTTGTTACTATGAAAATCTCCGAGCATTTTTTTTTTTTTGTATTTCTGGTAACACTTGAGGCCACGTTTCCCAACAGTCAAAATATTAGGGTCAAAGACAATAAATTGGGAGGGGGGAGTAACTTACAATAGTGTTTTTCTATTTGGATGACATGATCTCTAAGGTCCCTTCCAATTCTAAATCCTACAATCCTACAAATTAAACACCACAGAGGACTCTGTCTCCTGTATCTTCATTTAAAACAGTGACAACAAAAACCCTTTAATGTGTGTGATGATGAATTAAAGAATTAAAGCATTCAAGTCCTTCAGAGTGGAAAGAGAAACAGACTTGAAGTCAGAGGATCTGATACTTACTCCCTCACTGAACATCTCTGGGACTTGGCTTCCACATCTGTAAGAGGGGAATGATGGCCTCCAAGTTCTCAGTCTATGATCCACTGATAATATCACATCTTGGCTCAGGCTGTGTCTTTCTCAAAGGGGACTTACTGCTTCTACATGTGCATCCTGGGAAGTTGGTCAACAACAATAAAAACAAGCCATGATCAGCAGTCACTAAGTGCCAAATACTTCCCAGAATAATTGGTCTTGATGTAATGATTCTCTGAAGTTCTGCTGATAGGCAAATAGATTAACAAAGCAGGTAGAAAATCATTCAAGGCTCATGGACATTCTAATTTTCACCAAGTCATAATTTAATTATAATTCCTAAAAAGAGAAGAGGTGGTGATGGTAGCTATAATAATTAAGAAAAAATTCATTCTTACAGACATCAAAAAGCAGCTCCGACTTGGAAGCCAAGAACTTGAGAGGAAGAAGGGGCAGTAGAGATCATCTGGTAGCAACACCCTCAATTTTATGGTAAGGAAACTAGGGTGCAGAGTTCATAGCAGAATCGGGACTAAAGCCCCACAGCATGATTTTAAAGCCAGACTCTTTCTATCACACCAGGATGGCTAAATCCTGTTTAGAGAAGAAGCAGCAGAAATGGTGATGAATGAGTCTGGGTCCTACAGAAATAAATTCAACACGTCTAACAAATGTTAATCAACCAGTTGGCTTCAGAAATGAATAAACTGAGAAACCACACATTATTATTTAAAATTTTAGTGTGTATATTGAAGTTTTACAAATGTTTGTAGTCTAAAACAATGGTGGCAAAGTTAAATTTTGGTTAGTATTCATTATGGAAATTTAAGATGTTGCAACATAAGTCAATCTATAATTCTAAACGTAAATTCTTTAAGTAAATATATAAATGTGAGCAATTATTTACAATGATTAAGCCATTTTCGATGATCATGGAAAGTAATAGCTTGTTTTCTGCTACCTAAATTTAAAAATAATTACAAAACTTGCTTGTTGACCTGAGCAAGACAAGGAAAGTCAGAAAAGGTATATTCTGAACATTTTCATCCTTGAAGTAAAACAATAAAAAAAAATTCTAATACCATTAAAGTGGATTAAGAGAATAGAGGAACTTGATAATTTTTCCCTCATTCTTACTTATGAAGCCTTTTTTAAAAAGTTTAAAAAAAAAAGCTGTTGATGGAAAGCATAATGGGAAAATAAACATTCAGATTCCCAAATTTGATTTTTTTCTTCAGTTTAGTACTTTCAAAAATGTTTAAGTCCATAGATACTTTGTCCCAAACGTGGAATCATAACACAAGGTGCTATCCAGTTACAGTAATCTGTCAATTTAAAAACTATTTGCCTTTTAAATTTATGCATTTCCTCTTAACTTACATTTTCCCCCCTTTCCTAAGTAAACAGAAATCAACGGATTTTTTTTTTTGGTTTAACAGAAAATGACTGCTTTAATACTCTATAACTTCTTAAAACAACTTTAAATTGTTTTCATGTGGCCTTCCTTTCCCACCCCCACCCTATTCAAGGCCACTGCACTGCCTTTCCCCCCTACTGTAAGGACACATCTGGTCTTAAACCCATGACAGTTGGTTATATTCTGTCATCTACAGACTGAGTACTCAAAAACAGGACAGAATGAAAGGAACAAGAGAAGTGTCTTTCAAAATTAAAACTTCAACTTTTCCATCTGTTTTGAAACCTATGCTTGGGCGAATTCGTAGAGAAATAAATCTTTCATTATGTGAACATACTGAACCACATAACAGTCAGTGAAGTAGCCAGGTCACCAGATAATGGAAAGGCTTATTTCAGAAAGAAATATTTGCATTTATTAAGCTTTGATACAGTGAGTTCTATCAACCAAGAATATCATCTAAAGACCAGCTGTTACCCTGAAGTGTCTTTAATGATTAACATACTGATTATAACTCCAATTCCCTTGAAGACCAACAATATAAAATGCTTGGGGAAGTGGGGGGACAAGATGACTAATGGTAGAAGGGACTGGAAAATACCCAGGGAAAAAAATCTACTAGTTGGTATTTTGTTCAACTTTTAATTTATTATTATAAGATGGCACTACAAAGTTTTAAATAGTATAGTAATAGAAACATCTGTCTGATTATTACAAAACTGACTCCTGTTTATCTAAAATTGCTTAAAAGTCACAGGTATTCTCCTATTTCTAACTCAAAACAAAGGGCTACTTTCTCTAGACATTAGGACAGTAATAGCCACAGGTTTCAATGAGGCTATATGTGTGTGTGTGTGTGTGTGTGTGTGTGTATACAAACACACATATGTAAAACTTAAGGGGGGTTTTTTTTTGTTCTTTTTAACAAAACAAGCTCAATGACTGTCTTCTTCTACAAGTATCCTATGAGAAATAACCTAATCTATAGCTTTTTGAATTTATAGAAATCAATAGATTAGGGAAATTAGTCTCTATTGGCCAGAATATGCTTTGCACTTAAGGAATGTTGACAAGGCACAATCTTTCAAGGCCCAATCTCCAGGGCAGTTGCCCAGTACTGGGAGCCCCATCAGACAACATGTCCATGGGGAGGTGGGGAAGACGGGAGGGAAGTGGAAAAGCAACTTCAGGAAGGAGCCCTACCCACTCTACTACCCTACTCTCATCAAAAGCAAGAAAAATGGATTACACAGAAATGGTCTGTCCTTCTTAGCAGAGGTCTAAGAACTAATAAAAAGGATTCTGATAATGGCCACCAGAGGATTAAGCCTCTTATGACAATAAAATTATGCCTATGTTTCAATGCTCCGCATGCAATATATATCCAAAAATTTGCTGAATTAAATAAAAGGTGTTCTACTATTTCCTCATTTATCTTGGTTTTCTTGCATCCTTCATGGACTTAGAAACTCCACATCTTGGGCATGAATGTCAGTTTGGATAATTATCACCAACAGAAATTTGAGCAAGTCACTCTCTAACCTGAGGCTTCAGTCTCAGGGTAAAATGAGGGCCTCAGAGAAGATCCCTTTCAGCTCCGATCCTCAGATTCTAGGGACAATCCTTACCTGCAAAGGATGGGCTGTCCCTCTTAAGTATCTGTCATCTGTCTCAAGCAGAATCTTCCATTTTTATTTCAACAAATACAGCCAATATTTACTTTATTATTTTTTCCTGAGTTTCTGCTCATTCTAGGTTTTGCTGACACAATTCTTGCAGAATGGTGTCACTCCCCTCTTCTTTGGGTTGCTTACCTCTCCTTACACCTTTTGTATGTGACCTTTTAAAGGCCTAAGCTGATCCGTATAATCATCTAATCAGATTGCCTTTCTCCTAACACTTATATCTGCTATAAAATAGGATGGGGGGGCAGGGCTGGAAGGTAACTCGGGAGCATGAAGCACTTGGAAGGGGAACAGAGAACCAATGTGGGTGACTGGCAACATCAGGGACATGGGGGGAAGGCATCAGAAGACTGAGGAAAATATAGAAATAAATGGGAGAGGCTGACAAATCTGAGCAAAATTTTGCCTCCTGTACCCCAGAAAAGGTGAAGAAATTCTCATTTGTCCACTGTCCTGTTCCCAGAATTGAAGCGAGCACTAGTAGGACCATAAGTCAGAGTCAGTTACATTATGTACAAAACATGGGTTAACTTAGGAAACTTACCACCTATCATTTCTGTGGGAGAACTGTGTTCCAAGGCCCAAACAACTTACTCAAAATTTTTTTTAACTTTTATATTTCTTTTTATAGCAACTTACTCTTACTTAGAACAATGTTAAGTATTAATTTCCCCCCTTCCTTAACAAGCCCTGAAAAGTTCATTAAAACAGCTGTCAGTTTTCATAGCACATAATATACTAAAAAACACATGCAATTTGTATGTTTCCTAGGTAGATTAACTTGGAGTGACATAAATTTATCTTTATAAAGTTTCATAGTCCTGTGAGGGTAAATCTCCAAACCTAACATGCCTTCAAAACAAGGCAACGAACAAGACAACAGGAAGGCTGCTCTGATTAACAAAGTTCATAACAAAACACACCAAAGCTGGAAAGGACTCTGAGGATGGATCTTTTAGACCAAATCTCTTATTTTACAAGGCAAGTAACTTAAAAAAAAAATACATACAAATTCATACATATAGTACTCTGTGGTTGATTTGCATTATATTGATCTTCAATGTTTTTTTACTGTGATGCCTTACACTCATGGCATGGAGGGGATCCATAGCTGGCTGGGCTACGTCAGAAGAACATAACCTCCATGAAGTTCTACTTATCTAGAAAGGCTTTGAGTGTTAGTCCTGGGGTCTGATGGTAGTGTGTACCCAAGACGGGGCCCAGCTAAATATAGAGAGGCTCATGACCAAAAGGTTGGCATTCATTCATTCATTCATTCATTCACAGTTATCTGCCATAGCCACTCATGCAGACCATTTCTGTCTAACAACTTTTACTGATTTAAATACAAGAGAGCAAAAGACAGATTGAATTCTAAGTCAACAAACTACAGATCCTCAAGGATTCCATTTCTGCACCCACAAAAATCAGTCCTTGCAACACTTTCCTGGTGACATGCTCAAAGTGGAAAGCCTTGGGGAGGGGGGCACACATTCCCAGCTGAGGCCAAACACTTGGCCTTTTTGTTTCAGCCCCCACCTCACTCCCATTAGTGCTGTTTTTCATTTTTCACATTTTTTGTGCTTTCTGTTGGTGATTTTGCTATTTAAAATGCCTCCCTCCCACCCCCAATCAATCAATAAATGAAGTGACCCCCAAGTATTCCTCAGCACAAGAAGGCAGTAAGGGACCCAGATAAGCTTCCTTCAGGCATATCAAGAAGAAGGAATAAGAAATTCAGTCATCTGTAAAGTGAGGTTGCTCAGGAAAATACAAAATGCTCAAGTAGATGCTGTGACCAGGAAACTAAACCTGGATTTTCCCCTAGGAAATTCAGTATTCACTGAATTCAGTATTCACTAGTTCAGGGTTCACAGTGACTCTGTAAGAACATATCTACCACAAATGGTGAAAACCAACTTATTATGTGCAAGAATTTATGCTATTTAACACCCACATAAACAATTATGAAGAACAGGTTTGATCTACCAAAAAAGGTGATAAGAAATTATTTAATTGTTTAAAAAACAAACTTGGGGCAGCTAGGTGGCACAGTGAATAGAGCACCAGCCCTAGAGTCAGGAGGACCTAAGTTCAAATCTGGCCTCAGAGACTTAACACTTACTGTGTGACCTTGGACAAGTCACTTAACCCCAACTGCCCTGCTCTCCCCCCTCCAAAAAGCAAAAATAAAAAATAAAAAACAAACATATGGCACCCTCATGAATTCTAGAAGTACCCGTTGGTAAACAATACAAATGGTAACTATGCTCTAAATCACAATTCGAATTCCCTTAGAATACCTTGGACATTTTATTTTCTTAAACTAGTTTATATTGCACTATAAAGGAAAACAATGACTACTTTTTTCTTTTAAAAGGCTCTATAATTCTGTAAGACTCAATGCCCTTCTCACCCCATGATCAGATTTGCTGTAGGGCTACTTTGTTGTGGGGGAGGGAGTCATGAATATTTCCTGGATGATCAAAAAAAGTTTAGTCATGTTTAGAAAAAATGAAAAGAAGTACCGAGCAAATGAGATATTCACACACATTTTTAAACAGGTATGAAGTAAATAACTGCTATTATATCAGGTATTAACTATCAACATCACCTATATTGAATTCCATTAACATGCCTCTTCTGGCTAAACCTAAGGCTAATTCATTTCTTTCCCAGAAATACTAAAATATATGAACTTGAATGACATTCGTAAGAATAGCAAAGAATCATAAAATCAAACTTGAATGACATTCGTAAGAATGGCAAAGAATCATAAAATCACTAAATGATTATATATTAGAATGAGTGGGTGAAGAGGACCTTTATAAAGTAGATCATAAAAACCTAGTCTGGATTTTTAAAAAACACATTTATGCCTGTGAGTCACTTTGTCCCTCATTTGTAAGATTTTGCTTTGTAGTTTTTATAGCATACAGCTTCTAAAAGATGAGAAAGCTAAGCTCAGGTGAGTATGTCGACTGTAATCAATCAATAAACATTTCTTAAGAGCTTACTATGTATGTGCCAGGCACCGCCCTAAGTGCCCAAGACAGAAAACAGAATGAACAACCAGACCCTGGTTCTAGTGAAGGGGATAATAGGCACATAACTTGGCATGGCAAAAGATGAAGAGAGCTTCCAGGCAAGATTGGAGGGACCTATAAAAGCTTCCTGCTGGAGAAAGTGGTATCAGAGCCGAGTTTCAAAGAAAACCAGGGTTTCCAATTATGTAGAATTAAGATGCCTGTTTTGGTTGGATAGGTAACATGCAAGAACCTTCAGAAGATGGCAGCGTAGAAAAGTGGAAGGTGTGGGAGGCCAAGAATGAGGACAGAGGTCTGAGATGAAGCTCTGCCACATCCGCTTCCTGCCCATGGACAAGTCATCAGCATCTCTGAACCTCAGCTTCCATGGGGCAAAAAATATCTGCCTTATTAATAAATGCATAGGAATACTGTCAGGAGACTAGTGATAAATAAAAGTGATTTACATTCTAACAAACTGGGCCTCTCACAACAAAATTTTCACTTGGATTCTTCACAGTTTCTGCCACAGCATGGTGGTGACCACTGAATCCGAGGGAGAGAAGGGCAGCTGCAAAGTCACAGAGGACAGGTCTGGTGACTGATGACATCCCCCGTCTCTCAAGGGCCAGTCTAGTTAAGGGTGACAAAAATCACCACCAGAAGACAGGGGTGCCTCTGTGGCCAACAATTACTAAGCACCTATATATCCAAAGGTACTGAGGTAGGTACTGACTCGCAAAAACAAAAAAAGATACTTAGCACTGTTGCGATCTTAAGGGAGGAAGTAAAACCTACACATATGAAATCATGACTCAATAGAAGACATTTGGTGACTACAAGGCAGAAAGCGAGCTGGGGGCAGGAGAAAGCTTAGTCTGGAGCCCCAACTATGCTATCAGGCAGCATTTTGGCTAGAGCCAAGTTACCAGGCCTCTAGGAGACTCAATTTCCCTATAAGACAGGAGCCTATTGTAATGCTCAAATCAGATCTAAATGTCAGTTATTATTCTAAAAATAAATTGGGCTTTTGCTCTTTGGTAGGCATCAAATTTCTTCTTAAAACATTAATTAGATATTGATGACCTGGACAACTTCACCTTCTATCTTCACATCTCTAGGCCCCTTACCCCTGCAATGCCAGAAATTGACATTCCTTACTCTAGCTTCCTTCCCAAGGGATGCTTTTCCTGATCTCTTCCCTCTCTCCAGAAATTCGTTGGGATTTATTTACCTAGCTAACTGCTGAATGCCCCTACTAGAAAGGAAAGGCCTGGAGAGGTAAAAATTATTTTGACTGACTGATTAGGTAGGTGGGGAAAAAGGGGAAAGAGGAGAGCTCTCTGTCCTATGTATCTTAGCACAGAACCTGGGACATAGACAACTTGTCCCATGTGGACTGTTAAATAATGAGATCACAACTGTTTTATTCTTAGGTACCAATATATAAGAACTGAACCATCATTCAGGTAATTCCCTTTTCTTGATATGTTTGGATCTAATACTTGGAATTTTAGTGTGATGTCAACTGAAATGTCGTTTTAAAATCTAATAATACAGTTTTGCATAACCCAACACAAACCTGTCAATTTACTTTTTTGAATAAATTCAGACCATCGCACGTATATATTTAACATTTTCTATTTTGGTAATAACATGCAACATTCATGCCATAAGCAAAGCTTTTGGAACTCTTACATTAAAGGGTAATAGGTCATGCTAATGGGAACCCCCATTCTTCAGTATGCCCATACTAGTTTGATAGGGTCTCTCTGACTCAAATCCCTCCCCTTTTCATTCTATGCTCCTCACGGTTCCTAAAGTGATAGTTTTGATTCAAGCTTTGGAGACAAGAACTCACTTTATTTGACAAAAATTGCTAGGAAAATTGGAAAGCAGTCTGGCAGAAACCAGACCCAACATCTTACATTATACACCAAGATAAGGTTATAAGATTAAATATGTAATTTAAAGTACATAACTTAAAGGATGATACCACAGGCAAATTAGGAAAGCAGAGAAATTCTTGCCTGTCAGATCTAGGGATAAAGGAAGAATTTATTAATAAACAAGAGATAAAGAAGATAATGGGAAGCAAAATGGGTAATTTTGATTATATCACATTAAAAAAGCTTTTGCACAAACAAAACCAATGCAGCCACAATTAGAAGGAAATCAAGAAACGGGGGGGGGTGGGGGTGCGAAAGGATTTTTATAGCAAGTTTCTCTGAAACTCAAACACTTTGAGAACTCAGTCAAATTTATAAAAATGAGTCATTCTCCAATTGATAAAATGGCCAAAGGATATGAACAGGCAGTTCTCAGAAGGAGAAATAAAAGCTATCTAAAACCATATGAAAACATGGGCTAAATAAGTATTGGTTAGAGAAATGAATATTAAAACAACTCTGAGGTACCACCTCACACCTGTCAGATTGCCTAACATGACAGACAGGGGAAAGGATAAGTATTGGAGGGGATATGGGAAAATCGGGACACTAATGGACTGTTGGTGGAGCTGTTGGACCAAAATTGTCCAACTATTCTGGAGAACCATTTGGAACTATGCCCAAAGGGCTATAAAACTGTGCATACCCTTTGACCCAACAATATCACCATTGGGTCTATATCCCAAAGTAATTTAAAAAAAGGGGGGGGGGCCTAGATGTACAAAAATATTTATAGCAGCTCTTTCTGGGATGGCAAAAAACCAGAAATTGAGGGGATGCCCATCAACTGGGGAATGGCTGAACAAGTTATTTTATATGATTGTGATGTAATACTATTGTAAATGGTAAGCAGGATGGTTTCAAAAAAATTTGGGAAGATTTATATGAACTGATGTAAGGCAAAGTGAGCAGAACCAAGAGAACTCTGTACACAGTAACAGCAATATTGTACAATATGGCCAACTATGAATGACTTAGCTAATCTGATTAATACAAGGATCCAAGACAATTCGAAAGGACCCATAATAAAAAAACTCTATTTACTTCCAGAGAGAGAAATGATGGGTCTGAGTGCAGACTGAAGCATAATTTTTTCACTTTGTTTTTCTTTTCTTTTCTTTATAATTTGGCTAATATGGAAATATGCTTTGCATGATTTCACATGAAATCACACATCACTTGCCTTCTGAGTGGGTAGGGGAAAGGGGGAAAGGAAGAGAGAGAATTCAGAATTCAATGTTTAAAAAAGAATGCTAAAAATAAATAATTAATAACAACAACAAAAGACAGAACAATAGTCCTGAAGCACAAGCCTGATACTGTCACTGCCCAGTTCAATAAGCTCCAATGGCTCCCTACTGGCTCTAGAATAAAACACAAAGTCCTCTGGCACTCAAAGCCCTTCACAACCTGGCTCCAACCTACCTTTCATGACTTATTCTACATTATTCCCCTTCATGCCCTCTGTGGCAGAACCAAAGCAGACTTCTTCCTTTTCTTTGGCACATGACACTTTATCTGTTTCCATGCCTTTGTCCCATCCCCACCCCCGACACTCTGAACGCACTCCCTTCTCATCCATACCTAGATCCCCTAGCTGCATTTGCCTCCTCCACCTCTAAAATTAGCTTGTATACGTACTTTCTGCACAGTGTATAACCTTATATACATGCCAATTGTTTTCTCTGATAGACCACAAGCTTCTCAAGGGCAAGGGTCCTGTCTCAGTTTTGTTTCTGTATCCCAAATGGCTGGCAGACAGCAGGTGCTTCATAAATGCTTGCTGAATGATTTCCCAAAAACATCCAAATGTAATACCTTCAGCAATGGCAAAGAATCACAATGCTGTTGGGGTTTTGTTTTTGTTTTTGCTTTGTTTTGTTTTAAAAAGAATGGGTAAAAAGAGTCATGCTCAAAAAAGATTTGGTTACCAGAGTAAAAGCACAATTGTGTTTGTTGTTTTTTTAAACTCCGGACAAATTTAAGCATGTGGGAAGAGGTGGTAATAAATAACTAGCTAACATTTTCCAAAATGGGAAAGTCCAACTCTGCAATGAGATGGGCATCGCCAGCTAACTTGTTCCACTTTGCTAAACGTCAGCCATCTGTTTCACTTTTATCACACCTATGTACCAGTATCTATGTTTAACAGAAACTGGTCTGTGCAACGCAAGTCTAGCAGAAAGACAGACAGAAGTGACAGTTAAATTGATTCAGCTGTGCAGTAAAAAAGTTTTACCCCTAGACTCTTATAACCTGAGGTTTTTAAAACCCCTGACAAATATACATAGAACTAAATAAACGGAGAAGTCAAAACCAGGCAGCACAGACTGTTTGCTTTTAAAAGTTAGGCAGAATTCACTGCCAAAAAGGCTTTAATTTTAATCCTTAAAATGTAAATGCCCTGAATGTACACCCCCCCCTTCTTCTGCTGCCTCACTGACCCCTAATACTTTCAATACCACTGCTCTTTGGAAACCTCTTTCCTTGGTGGCCATCCTAAGAGGGCTGTGGTAGCACCATTAGATCTAATAGAGATACTGCCTCTAATGATCTGGAGGGAAAAAATGTGGTGCACAAATCTACCTAGTTGACCACAAGTACACTTGGGGGGGGTGGGGAGGTGGGGTTATTAGACAATCCATTTCCACAATGTCAAAAACTTGGTCTGGTCCTCCTTAACTATTGCAACATTGAGTGTCACTGAAATTAGATGACTTGCCAAAGAAGTCAAACAAATCTAGAGTTTGATATTAAGCTTTCCAGTCTTGCCAGTATGTAGCACAGCAAGAGGAGCAGACAGCCATGGGTTCTGAGCTGTGGAGGCAAGGCCATGGCCTATCTGCAGAGTTCTTCTGGAAGGTGGTGCATCTGTGACAGACCCAACACTGGTGGGGGCAAGAGCAAATCTGGGTGGGTGGGTGGGGGCTGCAGGGAGAAGAGGAGGGAAGCCAGAGAAATTGCCTCCCTCAATAAGATTTTTCTTTACTTGCCTTTCTTGGGGCCCTGCACTCCTTCAGAGCCCTCTGGCGCTGGAGCACAGGGAGCCTGCCACCCCGAGGCTCACTTCATGAAATGCCATTTTGGGCCTAATTTTACATTGTGATGGCCTCTGATGAAGCAGGGAAGCAAAGCACCAGATGCTGCCGGGGCACCACCTTCAAGCCCCCATTGAGAACTAAGTAGCCCCAGCCTGTTCTCTCCTGTCAAAGGACAAAGTGCGGGCTTGTCTTCAGCCCACTTCGGATGCTTGATTATCATCTCCTAGCCCAGCCTACAGCTATCGCCTTTCCTTCTTCCCAAGCCTGCTGGAATTTGAACTTTAAATGGATGTCCTCCTTGGTAACAATAGATAAAAAGGGGGCCTTTGATTGTTCATGCGTTGCTGAAAAGAAAAGGCCCAAGATTCATCCTGGCTGAGACCTAGCAGGATCTCATCAAGCACTGCTCTCATTCCATTCCAATGGGACGCTTTAGCCTGTAGCTACTCATTCAAGCTCACTGTGTCTATGTTTCCATTTCAAAAGGGATGAATTCCTCAGGTTTCCCGTTAAGAAATGAAATGTTGATCCTGTGAATGAAGGGCAACACCAAACTTGGAATGCAGCCAAGGGACTCTATAACACACTGCAGTTTGGAGTTAATTCAATACTTATTGATTGCTGGCAGGATTTATAACCGCATTATTCATAAGGGGGGGGAGTAGCTGGGCAATAGGGCTCAATAAAAAAGGAGTTTGAGGCATTTTTGTATTTCCTGCCTTTCCAAGGTACAAGTTCTTTGTTCTACTTCTCAAGTACCAGTCTAAAACTTTTACAGAGAATAGTTTTACTTCTTTGTTCACGGAGTGGATGAGGTCAAACACAGCCCAATCAAGGTGAAGGGATATAGTAGTATTCTAGGTTCATTCTTTTTCAAATCCCTTCATCTTTTGATGCTAAAATAAATCTGCCTGATAGAAAAGTGACAATCTGAAGAGATTGCTAATACACAGAGTCTTCCTACAAACTTGAACAGAATTTAATAACCTTTTCACAAAGAGCAATACATTTCATACAAAGAATGTTACTCTGTGGAAAGTAACAAATGCTCATTAACAACACTAAGCCATCTGAAAAATGCTCACACTCGCTGGCAATGTTTTTCTGGGAGATAGTTGCCAAGTTTCAACCTCATTAAACCCATAGATATTTTGTAACCAGTCCATTCTGCCAGGCCCTCCCGCCACCAGGAGGGAGAGGGGGATGAAAGGGAGGAGCAGCTGCTCCAGGCACCTAGCCTCCCCGAGAGAGCCTTCATGCTGCAGCTGCCACCCAGGCCAAGGGCTCCGAAAAGCCACCAAATTAACTCTTCAAACTCACATTGATATTCTGCTCTTAGCGTGGGACCCAACACTGGTGGCCTCCTCAGCATGACAAGAGGGATAAGCCTGAAGGGCTTGCCGGTTTCTTGAATTCCGATTAAAGTCATGCTTCGGATACCTGCATATTGATTAAGTTCTCAGAAATGCCCTGCATGGCAGAAGTACATTCAGCCGACCCTTATAGGCCATATCCATGTTTCCTTTATAATCAAAAGAGCAGCCGTACATAATATTGAGGGGTTTATTCTCTCTTAAGAAGTCTTTGGGGTTTTTTTTAACTGTATGCAAAAATTCATATATTCTGGTAGATTTTGTTTTTACTAAGTTTTTCCTATACTTGTTTATGTAACTGAAAATACTAAGAATGTGTGTACCTAGAAACACACACATGAAATGTTCACATATTTATATGCTATATAGAAATAAGTACTTGACACCTGCAGAAAGTCTTTCCCAGAGCAACAAAGCTCAATCTCTGGTACACGCCACTTAGCTAACTATTTAAGGAGGTTCAGCTCTGTTACCCCCAAATCCTTTGAAGGTTTAAGAGCTCATTTTGAAACATTCAATCACTCTCAGGAATCATTCTATAGATATTGACCAGAGAGGTGTGAATGAAAAGTGTCCTCCCTTTCAACAGCTATATGAGGGCACTGAAGTGGTCCCATGTCAAGTGAAAAGATGGAAGGCATGGGGAACTCAGCATTCGAACCCAGGAAAAGCCAACACAATATTGGCCTCCTTTTGTAGTGGTTGTCATCCTCAAAATGTAAATTAGAGTGCAGTCATTTGTGGGTGTTAAATGCTTCTCTTTATAAAAAATATAATAGAATCCTTTTAAATAGCAAGTTCCCCAATGTATTTATATATATATGTATATGTATATTTCTACTTATTAAAATGGATGCATTCACAAATCTTGAGATAGACTGGCTAAAGGATAAAGGTGGACGTTTCCACCATTACCAACATTTAAAAATTGATATGTTAAACAAGACTGTTGAATTCTTGCTGATATTTAAATTATGTGTTCATATAAAGCAAGAAGTCACACAAAACCTATTTAAAGAAAGTCAAGAAGGCAGGAGATATTTATAAGGTATTGACTAGTCAGCCAGTATCATGTAGTGCCTTTTTCAACTCCAAAGTTCCCTGGGTTCTATAAAATACTATTTTGCTTCACATTTAAAATAAGGATCTCTTTCTCAGAAGACCCTTTCTGTCCTACTAGACCCTGAACTGCAGCAGGGCAAGTGTAGCCAAAAGAGATTAGAGTCAAAGTTCAGCTGGACAGGCTGATATCATTCAGCTACTAGTGCCTTATAAGGCATTTAATACATGTCTGTTAAAAAGGAACTGCTAGATAATATAAGTCAAGTGGGTCAGGTCCATGTTCCAAGAGGGCAAGGCTGACTCCAGCAGGGAGAAGTAAGCAGATACCACAGAGACCCAGGCAGGCAAGGGTCAAGTCTAGGAAGATTAGTTAAGACAGGGATCAGGAACCTAGACTGAAGATATGGGAAACCAGGGTCAGGGAACAAAGCCAAAGAAGCGTCTGGGCAAGCAACAGTGGGGAAATGGGTAAGGAGTTGGGTAACAGGCACAGGACACCCAGCATCAAGAATAGAACTTGAAACTGGGCCAATGGCTTTGAAAGGCAAGGGATCTTCCTAGATCACCTATTCAAGGCCAAAACTGGTCTGTCTCGAAGTATAGATGAAGGTAGAGACTAGGTGATAGCAGAGAAAAAGAAGGGGGCAGGGAGAATGGATATTTCTGACAAATCCAATCTCAACAATTCCCTCTATCTCAAATATGTGCCTCTAGTCCTGCCCCCCCAAATGCTCACTAGATATTCATTTGGGGGCTCTAGTTTCCACAAAATCTGTAACCCTTGCCCAATTCCCCCATTTTTAATGATAACCTCCCAGTCACCCTGGCTTAATATGTAAGAGCCCAGAGAGCAGAAGGCTGATTTTCAAACCTGTATTCTGGCCCAGCTCCTTCCCACCCCATGGGTACAGCTGGGTGCTGGATTCATTTGTTTCCTCCACTATCAACTGAGAAGCTTTTACTAGATGATCTGATATCTCTTCTGCCTCTAAATCCCACAGTCCTCTATCTCAGGTCCTATGCATCACATCTCCGCATCATGTCTTACAGGTCTTCCTTTGCTTTCCAACAGCCACCAACATCCTTCGGAACCTATCTATCCATCAAGCACTCCATGAAGTCCTTCTTTAACACACACCAAATCCAAATATCTTCCCTTCTTCAGTTCTGAAAACATCCTGTAAATCATTCATTTGGTACTTAATAGAATATAATTTTCTATTATTATGTAACTTTAATAAAAAATCATGTTCCCAACTGGACTGTAAATACATAAGGGTAAGGATGGCATCTCTTCTTACATACAGAAGATGTATAATAACTGTTTACAGAAGCAAAAGGAAAAAAAACACAAGGATTAATAGTAATGCGGCTCAAACATCTTAAATAAGACATAGTTCATTAAAACAGATACCTAAATTACCATTTTCTGATAAACCAACTAGTACTACTGATGTTTAAGTACATAGGCAGGCTTTGGAAGAACTCCCATAAGCAGTTATTTATCTACTACATAGAAAACTCTATAGGTATATATTTGTTTCTGACCTGTGACCAAATTATTTAATATAAACAGAAAGAAACAGGAGGGGGAAAGCACTCGGAATCCACTTCTCCCCAATGATGTGACTAACTTTTCAGTTCTAAGTATGCATTCCTAAATTTGCAGGACTGTGTTTTGAAGAACAAATGGAGACTTGGGGAGGTGGGGGACAAGGAGGGACACAGCAGGAGGCAGAAGGCTGAGAAGCAGGCGCATCTGAGAACATCTGCATTAACCACTTCCAAAGATGTCTAATTATTAGGCTGGGCACATAGTACTTCAATCCAGGCTTAGCCCTGTATCACAAGCTGGAGTTTAAAGTGAGGTCACCTATTTTGATTCATTCAGTGTTTAGCTACTCCTAATTAAGTTGTGTGCCAGCATTCATTAATGCAGCAACTGATATTAGACATTGGATGGCTGACAACTTATGAATGGCCTTGTAGATATTCAATGTGTACATTAGAGCATCTTATACCATTATTTTGCACCTGCCATGGTCTAGAAATTTTCAGTCATTCCCATTTAGGGCCAACACTAACATGTGCCTGCAACTGATTTAGAAATACATACACACAGCTTTAGAAAAGGAACAGGGAATCTAGTGTTCCTATCACTAGAGGACAAGCCTTACAATTCTACAAAGCAACGTATATGAACTGTTAAACCACAAGACACCTGAGACTAAATTGGTAGTTAAAAAACATTTTTTAATACTCTGGCAACATGGCTAGAAGACTTACTCTTTTAATATAGCATATGTAATTAAGTCAAACACAAGTCTGCTAAATTTCTAAAGTCTGTTACTGACTTCCCTTTACTATATCCTGTCTTTTCTACCCCAATCAATTATCCCTCTCTCAAAAAAATAAATTATATGTATATATATATATATATATATATATATATATATATATATATATATATATATATATATATATATATATATATATATATATATATATATATACAGGGGGAGGAGTTACTAACAAAATACTTAAAATGAATATGCAAATGATCAAAGAATTTCCTTCAACTAGTACTAGTAACAAAGTATTAGCTTCAAAAAAGAAAATGATGCCTTCCCTATCATCAAAACATAGAAAGATAATTTCAGGTGCCAAACTGAGAACTGCATTGTCTATTACAATCAACAGAGGTACCAGGCTGAAATATGAAAGCAAGACAAATATGAAGACAATTAGAAACTGTCTCATCACCAGAATAACCACACAAACCTTATGAATTCACCAAAATATATATATAGGCTAAAATACACATCATTTTTTAAACACAAATCAACATTTCAACTGGATGGATTTAAAAAGCTGCCATCAAAGGCCTTTTTCTTACTCCTCTCAACTTTCAAGCACCATTTATATTTTCTCCAACTGTCTTTGTCCCCAGGCAGCCTACACTTGTATAAAAAGGATGCTGGCAAAGAGTACCCTACTTTCCCAATGGTTACCATCAAAGTAAGAGCTATGTTTATCTCCCAGGGGATGGGGGTGGTGGACAAAACAGAATATGCCATTCCAAATGACTGGGCTAAAAACATTTGAGGGAAAAGAAATGGAGTGGCAATTTAGTACCATGACATATAAAACAAGATTTGCTTCTAAAACATAACACACAGTTCAATATTCTGACCAATAACTACCATTCACCACCTTATCTTCCCTTCCCCTTCTCTCCTATACTTCAGGAGGTATTCTGTATACTGCTCAGATTCTCAGAATATAAAGGAAAATATGTCCTCAGGGAAGTTCTGCTGTAGCAGAGACATCATGTACACAGATACATGAACACAAAATACATGCAAGGTAAAAAAAAAAGGAATCAGAAAGAAGGGAGTAGTAGTAACTAAAGAGAATCAAGAAAAGGTCTTGTATGGGAGACTACACTTGGGATAAGCAAACAGAAAACCAAGGATTCAAAGAGGTAGAGCTCGGAGCCCGGAGCCCGGAGCCCGGAGCCTGGAGATGGGAGAAAGGAAAAGTTTTATATGAGGATCAGCAAGAAGGTCAGTTTGGGTAGACTAGGGACTGTGCTAGAGGGAGTAACATACAACCACGCAGGATGAGGTCAGACTGGGAAGTGACTTAAATGATATAAAGGAGAGCATTTCACCCCAGAAGCAATGGGGAGCCACTGGATGTTTTAGAGCTGGGAAAGAGTATCACTGTGGCAGTTCTGTGGAGAATAAACTGAAGAAGGGAAACACTGGATGTGAGATTAGGAAGGTACTACCATAGTTCAGATGAAAGGTAATGAGGGTTTAAACCAGGATAGTTGTGGAGTGAGGCGGGAGAAGGGGATGCCAGAGATATTGTGGAGACAGAATCCACAAGAATTAATTGTACACAAAACAGGAAAATGATAAATGCTGGAGAGGATATGGAAAAATTGGAACGCTAATGCATTGTTGGTGGAGTTGTGAACTGATTCAACCATTCTGGAGAATGATCTATAACTATGCCCAAAGGGTCATAAATGAGTACATACCCTTTTACCCAGCAATACCACTTCTAGGGCTGTATCCCAAAGAGATCATAGAAATGGGAAAAGAATCCATATGTACAAAAATATTTATAGCATCCATCTCTTTTGTGTTGGCAAAGAACTGAAAATCAAGGGGATGCCCATCAAATGAGGAATGGCTCAACAAGTCATGGTATATGAATGTAATAGAATACTACTGTGCTGTAAGAATTGAGAAGCAGATGAACTTCGTAATAACCTGAAGAGATTTATATAAACTGATGCTGAGGAGAGCAGAACAAGGAGAACTTTGTACATAATTAGAGACACTTCGTATGTGTGATGACTAACTTTGATGGGGCTCTCCTCAGCAATGTAAGGTTATAAGATAATTTCAAAAGACTCATGATGGAAAGAGATATCCACATCCAGAGAAAGAACTACAGAGTCTGAATGCAGATTGAAGCAAAGCACATGCCCTCTCTCTTTTGTTTTGTTTTATTTCTTCTTTCTCACTGTTCACTCCATTGGTTATAATCCTTCTATACAACTTAACTAAAGTTTAATGTGAAGGTATTTGTAGATCCTATATTTGACTGCATGCTGCCATGGGAAGGGGCAAAGGGAGTGGGAGCAAAAAATTTGAAACTCAAGGGATTGAGGAACTGAATTCTGTAAACTAAAATAAATTAAAATTTTAAAAAGAAACCTGATATGATTTGCATTTTAATAAATACTAACTTCACAAGGAAAAAAAAATAATTAATTGTATACTTAGGGCTCCCAAAACTTGGTGGCTTTCTTTTCCTTCTGTTATAGTATTTATTTATAAGGTTTAAAAAAAAAAAAAAGAGACTACACTTTATCCAGAAATCCCTTGAAGTCTGAAATAAAAGTTATACAAAATGTGCTAGCTTCCAATTTTATTATAAGGAAACTTTGCATTAAAATTTCTGATCAAGTCAATGACTTCATTTCTGCTGGGACTTCTGGTAAGTGAAGAAACTATAAAAATCTTTGGGCTCTACTTATAATAAATCAAAGTATTGATTCCTCCCCCCCAAAATACAAAATTAAAGATAATTTTCAACTTAGGGGTAGTTTTATAAGAAGAAAGAGGTGTCTTCTATCCTTACCGGCACATAACCAACATGTCGTCATCAGCAACCTTTTCAAAGTTAATGAAATTACTAAAGCTAACAGAAGTTAATAGCTGTGGTGCTAATGAAATGACCTTCCACTTTATGAAGGACACAAGATTCATTATTATCTTAACACAACAGATACATGAGTAACAAATACTCAGTTTACATGGAAACTATTTCCTCCAATACAAAGTATGACAAGTTTCACTGGAAGTTAGCAAAGTGTTCTCTTTTGTTTTCCACTAATACTTAGATAACATAGAGCAGGGCTAAAATGGCACTTTTGGGAAGAATTATAAACCAGAATCTCCAGGTAGCTACACAGTGAATAAAGAAATATTATCATTATAATGAGATAAGCAGTAATTCTTCATATTTATATGGTTCTCTTTTAAAACCTACCTTTACAGGAGAAAAATCTTTTCAAATTTCAGTGTGACTCTAAAATCAAATATTAGTTTAATTTAAAACTAATTAATTACATTAATTTAAAACTATAAAATCACATCACTTCTGATGGTCCTCTGACATTTTCAGTCTTGTATCAAGCTCATTCCCTATACAGGAGAATATAAGCTGACCCGCCACTTCCCTCATGATGAGTCTGAAAGGCTGAATAAAATGTTGCATTGTTTGAACTCCATTCTATTTTACATGGAGGTCCATTAAAGCTGTCATATTGAAATGAAACTCTCTCCTTTAATTGGGCATAACTGAAATAAGCACAAATCACAGGGGTTCTTCCAAGGATCTGCCTCTCTTGAACAAGAAAAAGAATTAGGATTATCCTCTTGAGAACCAGAGAGAAAGGTTAAACTTCCTTAAAAATAATTATTGTTCCAAAAAGACAACTTGCAAAAATTAAAAGTCATGGAAATTTCCAGAAGAATTCTATTTTTAATTTTTGTGTATAAAAGTGTGACTGTTAAGTGAGGTACGGTAAAAGCTTATTCAAAAAATCTGGTCCAGGTTCATTCTTGTATTCCACAGTCTTAGCAAGCAAGAGAACAAGAGACCCAGAGGCAGAGGACCTCGATGCAAAATCTCCCCTGCTTAGGCAAAGGCAAATCTTATCCTGCCAGGATGGGAAAAAAGGTAAAGGTGCTGTAAGTACAAGGCTATGGTCCTTTCCCAATTTTAAGTCTTATAATTAATTATACAAAGTTAGTATGTTTTTCCACTGTAAATAAGTGATAGAACTTGATCTCTTCAGGTGCGAGCCCAGCTTTTAAAAACAAGGCAGAAAGAATAATTAAGTTGGCCCTCAAATAAAGAACTTGGAAATTTATTTCTCTAACTGGACAAGGGGAAACCTCTCAGAGAAAAGACAGACTGCAGATTTTTATGAGGGTATTACTTAAAATTCTGAAAATGGGGGCAAAGGGATTTAGATGGAAAGAATGATTTCACTGTATCTAGTGTCACTACAGCGATCCAGAGAGTGACTGGGAAAGCTAGAAATTAAGCAGAAGCTATTTTTAGTGCCAACTGGTAATGAAAAAAAAAGTTCAGTGAAACAGGATAAAAATAAATTCATCAAATTAAAAAAACTTACATAATTATAAAATTTAACTGACAAATAGGATATGCAACATTTACCATTCAATTTAAACTCAAAAAAAGGCTTTTAATAATGTCCCTAAAACAAAGATAGAGATTACCACCACTTCCCTTCCCCTCCCAAAAAAATAAAGTCTTGGAGGAACTGTTTTGGTTCTTAAATGTACTTGTCATGGCAACCAACTTAATTTCATGGCCCTGATGTATGATTATAGTTATAGTAACATATCTTGTTTCACCTGTCAGTTGATGGAAATATTCATACTGGTTTCTCTTTTATGCACACAGTTGGCACTTAATAGATGTCTGTGAACCAAAGCTACAGGCATACTGAGCATATGAAGGAAGGCAAGAATCAAATGTTCCCCCTGGAGCTCTATCTATGCACTGGGTAGACAGACAGCAACCCTATGCATGGCAGAGTTAAGTGTTCAACTCCCCAAGGACCAGGAGCAACACTCAGACCTCTGGAATACAAAGACCACATCCTTAACAACCACCAACCACTCAGTTGTTACCCAAACCTTAAGCTAACCAAAAGCACTTTGTGGGAAATATATAATTTAAAACAAAAATCCTACTAAAAAGACAAAACTTAATTACCTAAATTGATCATTTTACTCAGCATGTCAAAACAACTGCCTACTCTACGATTTTCCTTTCATAAACCAAATCAGTTTGCCAAAGCAAAATACCTCATTCTACAATTCTCTGTTCTAAAATTGCAGTCCTTTGCTAATCACCACCTCTGTTCTTCTCTGCTAAACAAATTTTAAATTTAACTTCTATATTCCAGTTAATGTACACCCGCACAACAGTGCTATGGTGTGTTTTTTGAGTTTGCTTAGAAGACTGAAGCACCAGCTGAGCCCACACGGGATCAGGCAGGCAGGCATTCTGGGAAACCAAGTCCACCTTCAGGGCCACATTCAAAGATCTGGTTCTGTTGATGGCAACAAACAACAGGCCCATTTGTTCTTTATACACTGAGAGACATAAATGGCACACTGAGACGGAAAAGGGGAGCCAAGGAGATCTGGCAAGAGAATATGCTGAATCGAAGAGACACCCAAAACACAAGTTTTGCCTAGAAATTTATTTTCCAATGCAAAAAGAGACTAAGGACAGTGAGAGAAACTGGATTACTTTGATATATTAATTGTTTTGAGGCAATGGTGAAGCAAGCAGTCATGTTTAGATCTGTCTTTATTATTTTAACTTTCTAATAATTAAAGTATAAACAGCAATAATAATCCCTTTCCAGAAACAGCTCTTGAAGTGCAAACCCGGGAACTCTAGATTCATGACAACGCTAACATTAAATAAACTAAACGAGATCAAGAATGAGGAATAATCAGGTGTTAATTAAAGAAAACTCTCAATCTAAATTATCTTAATTGTCTTACTCTTAAATAGTCTGTTTCAGATGGAATGTCTAGTATCTACTGACTTATATACAGATAAACTATTAACACTGACTAGAACTGATACAAGGGTTTACAGAGGAGTAAAATAAGCAAAGGTCCCTGAAGACAATACAGATGGATAGACATAGTCTATATAAATGAACAGCTGAATTTACTTTTGAAAACCAATAGACAATGGACTTAACCCCTTAACTGATGATAGGAAAATCAGAAATATAGATATTAGTTTCTAATGCCTTTTTCAACTCTAAAATTCTATCATTTTAAGTCATATTAGAAGCATAACTTTGGTCTTTAGAAATCAAGACATTGCACTCAGGTGGCAACATTAAGAGTTTTAGTTATTACTGGTTAAAAATCAACAAGCATTTATTGCACTCAAATTATATGCCAGATACTGAACTAGGCACCAGAAATATAAAGACAGAAGAATGATCCTTGCCCTCAAGGAAGGATCAGGAAATAGAAAATATAAATGCAAAGGAACTGGAGGATGGGAAATAGAAGAAGGGGAGAGAGGCCCTAAACACCAGGCTTAAAAACCTAAGAGACTGAAAAAATGGTGCTTCCTTTGACAGATAGAGGAAGAGGAGTGGGTTTGGAGGAAAAGATAACAAGTTCAGTCTGAACAAAATATGTGACATATAGTCTAGTACATCTTGTTCGAAATTTCCAATAAACAATTGGATGCAAAACTGAAGCTCAGGGGAAAGACTAGCTCTATGGATCCAGTATAGAGATGATCATTAAACCTAAGGAGCGGGTTAGGTCAACAGGAACATGCACAAAGAGAAGAGAAAGGGGGCCGCAGGACAGAGCCAGCCAGGCCTGGGACAAGGATAAAAGAACCAGGAGACAGTGACACCTTGCCACCCCTGAAAAGAGAAAGCAGGTAGGCAAAGGAGGGTGGAGACAGAGAATACAGCCATGAAGAGATCTTTGGTAACTTTGGAGTGGGCAGTTTCAATTATGTGATACAATCAGAAGGATTGAGGACTGCTTGAGCAGAGATGTGGAGGTAGTTAGTACAGATAACTCTTTCAAGAAATTTGGCTGAGAAAGGGGGGAGATAAGAGGATGGTAGCTTGAAAGGCAAGGTAGAATCTAGTGAAGGTGTTTTAAGGATGAGGAGACTTATCTGTATCTGAAGGCTCTTTGTGGTGAATAGTAGAGGTATTAACTGATTTGTCTTTATGAACTTTAGTGTGTAGTATTTTATGATTACAAAGCCTTTGATGTGTTATCTCCTTTGACCAGACATTAATTCTGTGAAGTAAATAATAGAAGCAGTATTGTCTCCGTTTTAGAGACGGGGAAACTGAGGCTTAGAAAGATCAAGCAATGAGACCAAGGTCATAAGGGGATCATCAGAGTCCAAGCCAAAATTCAGATCACAACAGAATGAGGATGACTCCATATCTAATACTTACCCAATTTCACCAAATTGATTCTCTACATAAACAAAAATTATCTATCAGCCAGGATTACCAACTTAGGGAGTTTAAATTTAAGTAAAACCGAGCAATTAGCTGAATGCTTTTGGAAGAATAAATGATGTTAGAACACATAATAGTTATAGGATTAGAAAGGAAGAGAGATGAGATGGGTTCTCACTGGTATTCATTAGGATCATATTTAAAAAGTATCAATAACAATTTAGTAAAAAAAAATCTTACAATGAATCTTTGAAAAAGAAATTTGACAAAATAAAGATAAAATTTATAATGATAAATTTCAGAGCTCTCCATTAGAATGACAACTGTTTTTCAGCTTCCTAATGAAGAGGTCTGTCCACATCATTGCCCTTCTAAAAAAAAATTTCAGGATCTTTCTTATCTACAGGTTAAAATAGCTTTATTTAAAGCCCTCTACAATATAGTTCCAAACTGCCTTATTTCACAATACTTCAGCCCCATTACAAATTCTAGCTTCAGGTCAAATGGGACCATGAGCTGTCCCCTCCATCTTACTCTGTCCTCTTCATGCATTTGTACAGACCACCCCAAGCTCTCAAATTCTCTCAATGACCTTTTCCTATCAACCTGCTGAAATCCTTCTGTTTCATTCAAGGGCCGGTTAACTCCTGCCTCTTCCATGACAACTTCTCTGAATTTCTAGCTCTTCTAGCCACCCCCGTGCTTGCTACGGATCTTTCTCGCCTTTGTCCTCATTAGTCTATATCTCTTATGGCAATAAGTCATGTCTGTCAGGATGCTGGGCCAGGGCTAGTCACCACAGGTGAATTAAACTCCAATATGGGGTTTGTTTATCCATCCTCATCAGGCTTACCCCGGGGCTGAGAACAGATTCAAGAACAGCAAAGGTAGCAAGTGAAAGGCTCTAAGAAACAATGACATCTATAGAATATTAGACTGGGATGACAAGAAGTTACCAAGCACATACCTACTCTCTGACTTCTCCACCATCACCCAAGAAGCTCCCAATTGAGAAAAACCTCATCCTCCTACAAGATCCTTATCAGCTTTTGCTTCTCTGCCTCATGGCCATCACCTTCTGTCCTTCTAATTGGAGGGTAGAGCCATGAGTGTTAAACCTCTATTTAAGGAGGTGGCTCAGCTCAGAACATCTATCTCCTTAAGTCTCACCCGGCTTTACTACTCAGAGACTTCTCCACCCTTCCCACCACGCCCCATGGTCAGGTACCTTCCCTAGGCTTCCTCCCTTTGTCTCCCTTCAAAGCTCCTGCTGAACCCTAGAGGCTCATTAGAAAGACAGAGCAATCTGCCCTGGTTGGATTAAGTAAGTCACTGGAGAGGAGGAAGAGGGCGCCAGTGTTTATCCTCAGCTTCAAAAGCCTGAGCAACAGATAGGTCCAGACTGTGATTAAAGCAAAAGAATAATAATGAGAAGAAGAGACAGAGAAGGCAGAGAAAGAGAAAAGGACATGGAAGAGGGACAGAGAGAAGAAAAGAGGGGAGAGGAGGAGAGAAGAATTAACTTGCATTCTGGCACAGGGAAAAAAGTATCCTGAATTTATTTATACTTTAACTTAGGAAGGGGTAAAAGGTGGAGACCTAACTGTGAGAAAGGCAAAGATAAAAATCTTGAGAGACACCTGAGTACATCTGTGTCAGCGTGTGGAGTTAAAAGACTAACCATACAGTGGGCAAGGTGCTGACTAGCCCTAAGAAATGCTGGCCTGGGCAAAGGAACAACAACAGTGACAAGAGCAACAGACACAAGATGCAATGCAAGCAACACAAAGAGATGGAGTGCAATAAAAGAGCAGAACCAAGAGCAAACGTGGCAGGAGGGCAGCTTCAAATGGAAAAATTCCATTATCAAGTGGGAACTGAAGCTAAAGCCAAGGAACAGAGCCAAGTAATGAAAAAGATAACCCAGACTTCACCCTTCACTGGTACTGAATCATTCAGATGTCCTAAAAAATGTTGTGACCTACACAAGGGGAATTCTCTAACAATCCTAAGTTCTTTCCCCTTTGCTTTGGGAAGGGAAGAATTCAAACCCAGTGTAGGGTTCTAAGTCTGAAGCTTCTATATAGGTACCTGGGAGTTGTGGACTTACCAGAAAGGAAAGCTTTCTTAATTATGTATGGGCTTAGGTTGGAGTCCTTTTCCATAAATTTATTCTTTGCTCCATGACTTATTAGCTTACATGACAAAGAAATTAAACACTGCTATATGAAAGCAAAATGGGCAAATTCTAGGATTTTCAAAGAAAACCCAGAATGGAAACAAACCTGCCCCACCACCAGCACCACCACTACCAACACACACACACACACACACACACACACACACACACACACACACACACACACACACACACACACACGCGCGCGTGTGCGCGCGAATATAGAGAAAATCCAAAGATCCTGGTCAGTGTAAACACACCACTTCAGTCCTGGGTCAGAGGGTATGTATAATTATAAGTAAACCATTTTCTTCAATCTAAGCAAAAGTAACAAAATTAACGTTTTCTGGGAAAATATTCTTATGAATAATATTTTAAGGACTAAACTAATCATAGAAACATTAAGGAGTAAATTTTCTCCAATGCTAAAAATGTTAAACTTAATATTTAGACTCAGACTAGAAAGATATATGTGCTACATATGTTGGACTTAAAGATATATGTACTGTAAGAGTAACAGTAAGCCACCTAACAAGGCCATTTATACTTAAAAATGGAATTTCACATATTGGCCAATAGCAACATTTCTCAAAGACCAATGGACTATGCTACAGCTCTAGGATTTCTCTAGAACTAATTCTATGAAAATACTAAGATGAGATAGTATCGCTATGGGAACTCAAAATACTGGGGAATGTGGATTTTTCTCCTGAAAAGGCCAAGACTGCATACGATTAAAAAAAAAAACATCTGTAGGACCTTATAAACAGCAAATAATAATGATCTACAGTAAATCTGCAATATATACTCAATAACCTAATTTTGAAAAGTCTACTGAGAAGCATGATTATTAAGGAAGTAAATGACAAATCCAGGAAGAAAGTGGCCATAGTTATTAAAGTTCACATTCAAATGTCATGTGAATACTAAGTCCTTCCTGTATCAGCTCCTCCATTTGTAATTTTGCTATGGACCACTTCCCACAAATATCAGAAGAAGTAATGTGCTTTCTGCCAAGGAGGGTCAGAGCAGTTCGCACTTCTAAAAATATATTAAGTATGACTTGTATCATGAAATTTATAGAGCATCTTTCACCTTGAAGTATCCTTCCTAAGGCTTCCCTGAAATGTCACAACACAGCATGCTTAAAGCTGCAAATTAATAATAATCTAACTTAGACCTCAAGAACCTAATTAACTGATGTGGCGTGTGACACACACGGATTTTACATGAATGGTACCTTGGCCTCAATATTACAAGCTGCCGACTGAAAACGAAAATAAGCTCTACTAGTGAGATTCTTCTCTAAGAAACCTGTCACGGAATATCAGACAGAACGACGACTCAAACGCCTGAAGGATGGGGCTCTAAACCCAGTTCCCACAACCTATTAATCATGTGACCTTAAGCAAATTAATTAATTTCTGCAGGTTTTTGTCATTTTTTCAATCACCTACAAATAATACAAGAAAGAAGCCAGTTCTATTAATCATACAGTGCTATTCCACAGGCTCAAATGAGAAAATGGGTGGGCACCCTCGAACCACGAATGACGGTCATCCGGCCAGCCCTCACCCCGAACCACAAGCAACCTCTTCTGTAAGTTGTTTCTTTTGTCTTCTCTCACGGTGCTTTGCGCTCCTTTTATACACATTCTAATCTGTGATGTATTTATCAATACATGGTGATTATATATGCATACACATGTATGTTAAATTTCTTTACTATCTTATGAGTTCCTTGAAGGAAAGCATCCTTTGATATAGTATGGTGGACAGAGTGCTGGGTCTGAAGTCAGGAAGACTCTTCTTCATGAGTTCAATCTTCCCTCAGACACTTACTAGCTGTGTGACCCTGGACAAGTCACTTAACTGTCTGCCTCAGTTTCCTCATCTGTAAAATGAGATGGAAAGAGAAACGGCAAACTACTCCAGCATTTCTGTTAAGAAAACTTCAAACAGGGTCACGAAGAACACAACTAAGAAAAAACAAAAACCCAATTCAACGACAAAGTGGATAGAGAGCTGGCTTCTCAGTAAAAAAGACATGGGTTTAATGCTGTTTGTCAGGTGATGCTATATGACATAATCACTGAGTGAGTAAATCATTTCTCTGTGCTCTGGGAAACCCTCTTAAGATTAGAAATTGCAGAAATGATGCCAATATAAAACACAGTCCCTATATAAACAAGATGACAAATCTGGTTCTCTCCATCATCCTCACTCCCTATTTTTTTTTTAAGTGATGACAGGGGCGGCTAGGTGGCGTAGTGAATAGAGTACCAGCTCTGGAGTCAGGAGGACCCAAGTTCAAATATGACCTCAGACACTTGACACTTACTAGCTGTGTGACCTTGGGCAAGTCACAACCCCAGTTACCCTTCAAAAAGCAAAAAACAAAACAACAAAAAAAAAAGTGATGACATCAGATTGGCTAAGATGACAGAAAAAGGGAAATGATAAATGTGGGGGAGGCTATGGCAGAATAGGCACACTAATGCACCGCCGCTAGAGCTGCTGTAAACAGACCCAGCTCTTGGGGACAGCAACTTGGAACTACACTCAAAAGGTTCTTAGATGCCGCATACTTTTTGACCCAGCAATGCTGCTCCTAGGTCTGTATTCCAAAGAGACCAAAGAAAGAGAAAAAGACCCATATGTACAAAAATATTTTTAGCAGCTCTGTTAGTGATGGAAAAGAATTGGAAACAGGGGATGCCTATCAATTGGGGAATGGCTGAACAAGTTAAGGTTTCCAAATGTGATAGAATATTATTGTGTTGTAAGAAATGATAAAGGGAATGGTTTCAGAGAAACATGGGAAGACTTGTATGAACTAATGGAAAGCGAAGTGAGTAGAACCAAAAGAATAATTTTCACAACAGCATTATAAAAAGACAAACAACCTTTGAAAGAATCAGGAACTCTGGTCAACATGACCAACCACAATTCCAGTGGATTAAAGATGAAACAAAGTACCCTCTCAAGACAGGGAGATATGAACTCAGTGCAGACCGAGACCAATTTTCTGGACACATCCAATGTGGGCATTTGTCCTGTTGGACTATATATATATATATATATATATATATATATATATATATATACTTGTTAGAAAGGCTCTGTTTTCCTTGCTTTCTGAATTGGAGGTAAAGTGAGAAGGAAGTTAGAAAGGCTCTGTTTTCCTTGCTTTCTGAATTGGAGGTAAAGTGAGAAGGAAAGGGAGGAGTAGGTGGGAGAGAATGCAGACAAAATAAAACTGAATTTTTTGAAAACCAAGAATGGCAAAGGACAAAGAACCTGGGTATGAATCCCAGTTCTGCAATTTGCTATCTGCATGAGTCACTTCACCTCCCCAGCTCCAGTTTCTCATATGTAAAGTGAGGGGAGGGAAAGAGTTCTCTGTCTTATCACCTGACCATTGCATTTTCCACAGTGCACAATATAGGAAAAGACAGACTCTGGTGAAACTTTGTTTATAAAACTTTGCAAAAGAAGCCTTTGGAACAGTGGTTCTCACTGTGGGTCGTGACTCCTTTGGGGGTCAAAAGACCCTTTCATAGGGGTTGCCTAAGATCATTGGAAAACACATATTTCCAATGGTCTTGGGAACCACCTCATCTCCAGGCGGGTCCACCCACATGCACTTACGCCCATATACAAGTATTAAAGGGTTGTGGCATTAGGAGGGTTGAGAACCACGCCTTTGGAAGAAAAATACTGGAATTACTAAATTATAAATTTCCTCAAAACTAACTGTTGAACAGAACTGAGTTAATGCAATAACTTCTCTTGTCTTTGCTATGCCAAAGATCAGAAGCAGACTGAGCACATCTTCAACTGATGATGGTTTCATACTTTGATTTTAACCTGGTTTTATTTGCTTAAATATCTTGTGATTTCACAAGACCTGGGTTTCCATTTAATGTCGGGGAATGAGGCTCAGCACATACTCTCATGAGCTAACAGTTCTGATGTATACAACAGTCTCACATCTTATAGACTAAAACATAAACTTTGATTCTTTTCATTTCCAAAATCAGTTATTATTAATTCCTTGGCCAGATAGAGGCATATATACTAAGATCAACTATTAATGTGGGTCTAATAGCTCAATAAATGCTCAATAAATACAAATAACTACTGCAATAAAGAACTACTCTGACATCAGTTAAGACTCTATATAATAATCAGGCCTCCAACAACATTTGAACATGTCTACTCTGATAAGCATAAGGCGAGGAGTCTTTTTTACTTTAATGAGTAGACACAGAATGGTGCCCTTGTTGAAGGGGCATGGAGGGGGGTGTAATCTAAGAATTCTCTGTATAATCCTGACATTTTCTCTTCTAAAATTCTACTATAAAGCAGAATCGAGGAACAGGAAAATGAACATCTCAGTAAAATATAAAACCTTGCTTTATTAAAAAGAGCCAAGAAATTCTCTAAACAATGCTCAAGAAAATGAAAGGGATGGGAAAATAAAAACTAAGCAGAATTCCCTATAAAGTGTGTGTGTGTGTGTGTGTGTGTATGAGTGCGTGTGATTGCCAACTAATCTTACCTTTACCCCTCAATCTTGGCTCCAAACATACCTGCCAGTCTGAGGCCCTAGAATAGAAATAGGCACACTCCTTGCCACAGAAGCAGGAGATCACCAAGAAGTCAAAAGATTTCCAAGATATTCCTGTGTTCCATACAATTTATTTCCCCTCTACATAGCTGACCTTAGAAACTCTTGGTTTAACTCTATAATAGTATTAAAAGTAATGTATGTGACTTTAGCTACCATCAGCATAACACTAAATGTGTCAAATTAACATTGCTGTAATTTATACTGGATCACAATACCATATTGTTCACATATTTGATCTCAATATATTCTTGCTAAAGTTACACTCATCCACTTAAATTTTTTTTTAGATGAAAGAGAACACGGCAGAAGGTAGATGCAAAGGAAACATCCTAGCCAAGCACTAAAGAAAAACCTAGCAATGGTTTTATTTATTTTTAAAGTTCCAATAAAAATTTCCATTTCTTAAACTTTTAATATCCTATAGTTCAAAGATATTCTCTGTGAAGCCTAAAGCTTTTCCCCTAATTGGGTCAAAATTTCTACTTCTCTCACATAAATTACTATGGTATCCCAATCATTTTGGTGAAGAAAAGTTCCTTTCATCCTTAGTCCAGCTGGACGGCTGAATGTCCCAACAGAAAGCAGCAGAGCTGAGTACCCTGGCAGCTGTTCTCCTGACTGCTGAAAAGAAAGGCTCAAACAATCCCACCTTCACATTCACAAGGATCTACTGCTTTTCTTGCAGTTTTATAGTAATTCATTCAAGGAATATTTACTAAGCACCTACTAAGTGCAAAATCCCTCAACTAAGTGCTTTGAAAAAATGCAAAGATCAACAAAATATCCTCCTTATTTTGTAACACTCAAAGTTTTTCAACTGATCAAAGAATGTGAACAGTCCTCAAAAGAATTGCAAACTAATAATGACCACATGAAAGAATGCTCCAGATCAGTAATAATAAAAGAACTACACGTGGAAACAAGTGAGCTTTTATCTCACAACCAACAAACTGGCAAAGATGACAAAAGATGGAAGTAGGTATTGGTGGGGTTACACAGAAAAACAAGCAGACTACCATACTTTTTGTTGGTGGAGCTGAAAACTGGTCTGACCATTCTGGAAAATAGTCTAGAATTATGTGAAAAAGGTGACTAGAGTGTCCACATCCTTTGACCTGGAAATTCTACTGCTGGGCATACAGTACAAAGAGGTCAATTACAAAAAGAAGGATCTCACATACAGTCAAACCGTATACTATGGAACTGGAGACAAAGCAAATGCCCAGCGACCGGGGATTAGATATAACAGTGGTGTATGAGTGTAATTCTTACTAGGCCACACGAATGGATAAATGTTATGAATATAAAGAGGCATGTAAGGGTTTGTGTGAACTGATACAAAGCAAAATAAACAATCAGGAAAACAACACAGTGACAACAGCATAAAGGAATAACAACTAAACAACTGAAATTGAACACTATGAAAATATAATTATTAAACTTGTTCCCTATGGAAAGGGAACATACTTCTTCCCACAAATGGGGAAACAAACATGGGTGTACAACACTGCGTGTGACATGTGACTTTGTATACATTAGTTATATTTGCCAAACTTTTTGCTCTTTCCTTTAAAAAAAAATCATTTACTAATTTTGAGAGAAAGTGAGGGAAGATTATGATGGGAAATATAGGTAATATTAAATTTTAAAAACATCAATAACATTTTTAAAAGTAAATGATCACGGGCGGCTAGGTGGCGCAGTGAATGGAGCACCGGCCCTGGAGTCAGGAGTACCTGAGTTCAAATCCGGCCTCAGACACTTAACACAAAAAACTAGCCGTGTGACCTTGGGCAAGTCACTTAACCCCAACTGCCCTCCAAAAAGCAAAAAAAAAAAAAAAAGTAAATGATCACAATAAAACTGAAATGTTTCCCCCAAAGACATATTTAATAAAACAAAAAACCTAACTTAAGGTGAAAAGGCATATGATCCTGTTCCTCCAAATACAAAGCTAATAACTGTGCTTATTAGCACACAGTGTTCAGCAGACAGTGGCTATTGAAGCAAAAGTTATTAACTAAACCAAGTGCTTTTAAGAAATACATTTCTAGGGGGCGGCTAGGTGGCACAGTGAGTAGAGCACCGGCCCTGGAGTCAGGAGTACCTGAGTTCAAATCCGGCCTCAGACACTTAACACAAAAACTAGCCGTGTGACCTTGGGCAAGTCACTTAACCCCAACTGCCCTCCAAAAAGCAAATAAATAAATGAATGAATGAATGAATACATTTCTAGGGTGGCTAGGTGGCGCAGTGAATAGAGCATCGGCCCTGGAGTCAGGAGGACCTGAGTTCAAATCCAGCCTCAGAGACACTTAACACAAAAACTAGTCGTGTGACCTTGGGCAAGTCACTTAACCCAAGTGCCCTGACCTTCCCCCTCCAAAAAGTTAAAAAAATAAAAAAGGCCATTTCTAGGAGGCGAATGTATAGAGCTGTAAAGACAGGAAAAATATCATAGGCATTTAACCCACATCTAATATGTAGCCTAATCCAAAACAAATCATAATCAGCCACCTCCCCAAACTGCAAGGAGGAAATCTGTAGACACAGAGCTCCAGAACTATGCAAAAAAGTTGCAACAACATAACTATCCGACATTCTGATGAAAGCAGCTACTTCAAATCCTTACATGCACCCAAGTGGTACACAGATAACTATAATTCAGGGATCCACATTCATGAATATTTGACCAAAGGCTTCTTCATACAATAAAAAACAGCTTCCTGTGAACTTCCAAACCACCACATTTAGCATCATTATCCTTGTAAAGGACTCTCAGACTGTACAGAAACTGGAAATTTCAGCAACTGGCACAGAAAACTCGGCTATTTCTTATAAGAGGGTCCCAAACGGGCATCCATGAACCAGTAGTATTAATCCCAGAAGATCACAGAACTGGGAGTCATTCCTACTCTAGTTTCATAGAATTAGTAATAAAAACAAGTTCTCTTCCACAGACCCCAGACCCATGATGTACACATTCTGGAATTTGTTATATTTTCAGGTAGGGTATAGGTAAGAATGAAAGAAAAAACTTAGTTGTTCATGTCTCTTGGTTCAGTCAAAAAATACTATAATATAAAACAGGAAATGTGATACACATGACTACCCTGATGGTACAGTCATTAAAGATGGTTCTAATTCAACAATCATTTGATTAATGTCTGTGCTAATACCATGGGTTTTTTCCTTTGGTTCCTGTCTCCATCAGAAAGAAAAATTTTAAATCATAATTTTTAATGAGAAAGATAGCATAGCAAGTTTTATTTAATTCTACAAGTTCTCCACTCAAATGTCTAAATAGGAATCTGCTACTTGAATAAAAAAAGAGTATATAAAATCTGGTTATCTTCTTTTGTTGAAGTACGGAAGATATCTGTTTTCAGAATGAGTGACTAGTCTCAAAAAGCCAGGAACTGTGTTAATGGGCTCAGTAATTAGCAATAATTTAATATTACTTAAAAATTCTATTCTTGAGAATTCTTGTTAGGTCCACAAGCAATCTACCAGACAATAACCTACTGAGAATATCTTTCTTATAACTAAGAAAATTAACTGACGCAATATTTTTCTAATAATAAAAACCTTTTGATATAGTACCAGTTAGTAATACCATTCCTTTTCAAGCTTAGGAATTATAGAATTTACCTGGAAAAGACACCTAGATTAATAATACCTGACATTTATATAGCATTTTAAAGTTAGCAAAGCACTTCTTCATACATTATCTCAATAATACTATTTTACAGATGAGGAAACAGAGATTAAGAAAGGCATTCCTACTGGATATAGCTAGTAACTATCACATCCAGGAATCTCCTGCTTTCAAGTCTGCTCCTTCCACAACACCTTTACTGCCTCCATATGGAAAATGTCAATTAAAAAAAAAAAACTAAACTAAACACTTTCAACACCCAGGGCATGACTTGTAATCTCTTATGAACTACTTTTTAAAGTACAGTGACATAATAATCTCATTTAAAGAGAAAAACCACCAACTTTTGTTTTACATTTCAAAGTCTGGGGGCAGGGCAATTGTGTGGGACATCAAAAAATAACATGAATTTCAAAAATACTTATGTTCTTTCGAGTTCAACACACCAAACTTCCTCTATTTTAAGGAGGCAAAGGGAAAAAGTTTTCTATAGACAAAAGAAAGAAATATTCACCTGTTGATAGGGCAGGATTTAAACCTGGAAGGGTCCCTAAGAATTACCTAGTCCATTTCATCATTTTGCTGATAGGAAATCAAGAGACTGGGGAAGATTAAGCAACTTGTCTAGGGTTAAAGAGGTAGGTAGTAAGAAGAAGAGATGGGATTAAAACGGAGGTCTTCAGACTCCAAATTGAGTCTCAACAACCACACATGGATACTTTGGAGTTAACATTCTGACAATTCACTTAAAGTAAGTTGTGAAGTATCATATTAACAGAGTTTATATTTACATAGCAACTTTATAGGGATTATCTCATTTGCAACTATATCACAGTGTTTCATTGTTCATATCTGAAAAAGAAGTTGACAATAAATATAAGGGAACATTTACTGACAGAATGTGTAGGCTCTTCCCCAACTATAATGTGATAGTAGCAGGTGAGTGGTAAATATAACCTCATAAAGACCAATGAATAATATCAAAGGTCTAGGAAAAATACAGCAACAAGGACTTATTCATTGCCCAAAAGATTTTTACCTAAACTTTATAGTGTCAAATGGCATGTAATATAGTACTGCACCACCCATACAGGTTAGTGACATCTAAAATGGATCACTTATTTGGCTAAGGAGATTTAGATACATAGACATATAGACAGACAGACAGATATCTAGATAGATGGATGGCAACATTCTTTTTTTTTTGAGTTCTGAATTCTCTTCCTCCAGTCCCTCCTGCACCCATTGAGAAGGCAAGCAATATGGTATCATTGAGACCTGTGAAATCATGCAAAAAATATTTCTACATTAGATAAGCAAAATTTCTCAAAACTGCAACCACCCTTCTCTTACTATCAAAGTCAAAGGCTTGAAGCAAATTTGGCCAACTCTGGTAAACACAGTGAAACATTTTGGGTTGCCTCACAACTCAGAACTTAAAGTCAGGTAAATAAACAAGCTGAAGATTAAAACAGAAAAGCTATCAAAATCCCAATTTAACTCCACATCTGAAGAAAGGATTGTAGAACTCAAGTCACATCCAGCAGTTCATTAGGACTTTATCTTGTTATGATTACATAAAATAAAATTATAACAAATCCACAAATACTTTTTTTTTCTTTTTGGAGGGCAGTTGGGGTTAAGTGACTTGCCCAAGGTCACACGGCTAGTTTTTGTGTTAAGTGTCTGAGGTCGGATTTGAACTCAGGACCTCCTGACTCCAGGGCCGGTGCTCTATTCACTGCGCCACCTAGCCGCCCCCACAAATACTTTCTTAAGCACTTATGTGCCAGCAAGGATACAAAAGTAAAGCAAAAACAGGCTTTGTCCTGAAAGGAGTTCACAGCCAAAGGGGAAAACACCATGTACACATATAGGTATGTTATATAAAACACAAAGCAACTTCAAGACAGTCTTGGTGAAGAAAGCTTCTATCAACCAAGGGAGAAGGACATGAGGCAGAAGAGCCAGGAAAGGCCTGGTCCTAAACAAAGTCATGCTTCAGATGAATCTTGAAGAAACCAGGGATTCCAAGATAGAGATTAGGAAGTGGAACAAAAGCACAAACGGCATGGAGGAGATGGGAGAAACCATCATGTATGAGAAACAAACAAGCAGGCCAGTGTAGCAGCAGCAGCAGTGCACACAGAGGAAGAATGTGTAAGAAGACTGCAAAGAGAGGAAGAGCTTTCTATGCCAGAGAAGTTTCTATTTGATCCTAAAGGTAGCCAGAGAGAACCACTGAAATTTGCTGGCAATGAAAGAATGTGAAACAGTGAGACTTGTGCCTTAGGAAAGTCACTCTGGAAGGTATGTGGAAGATAGACTAGAGTTCAGGAGATTTAAAGCCAAGACACTGGTCAGGAAGCTGATATAATACTCCAAACAAAAGAAGACAAGGGTCTGAACCAAGAACTCAAAGGTGAGGAGAGAGAAAGGAGAGATCTCGTGAAGATGGAAACAAGAAATTCTAGCATCTGATTTGACAAGTGAGATGCAGGAAAGTAAAAAGTTAAAGATGACACCAAGGTCACAAAAGTGAGTGGCTAGAAGGCCGGTGGGAACAAAGAATTCAGAAAAAGGAGTAAGTTTAGGGGAATACATAAAGATTTCTGTTTCAGATATGCTAAATCTGAGATGTCTATAGGATGCTCACCATAGTGTTATAGTGTTCAGCAGGCAGTTGGTGAAGCAGGACTGAGGCTCAGAAGACCAAAACTGGGCATAATCTGCATGGAGACAAGGACAGAATATTGTGAAAGAAAAGGTGGTTTTGTCAGATGCTCTGTGGAGAAGCCAAGAAATATGAGGACTGAGAAAAAGGGCCATTAGAGTTTGAAGTTAAAGAACCCATTTCAATTGAATTAGGAGGAAAAAAAGCTATATCACAGAGTTCAGAATAGAGTGAGAAGAGAGGAAGTGGAGGCACAAAGAGTAGGTAGATTTCCAATGGAGAAGGGAGATACAGCACAACAGACAGTGAGGCATTAGGCTTTTAAGTATGGTGGTGGTGGTAGAAAAAGGATACTGGCAGCAAGGGATGTATACTGGGGAAGACAGGAGAGGATGAAATCAAACTTATAGGTAGATGAACTGGCTTTGGCAATGAGAAGGGTCACTTTTTCATCCTTCATGAAGAAGGAAGTAACAGGCATGATTTCACAGGTACAGAGATTAAGAGAGAGGGATAAGGGGAGTTCATGGTGGATGGCCTCAATTTTCCTTGGTAAATCATAAAACAAGCTCCTAAATTGAGAAGTTGAAGACAGAAGTGCTTTGGGAGATCTGAACCAAGAATAGAAGGTTTGGAACACTGATTGAGAGAAGTACATGGAGAATTAATTAGGTAAGGCTATAAGAACTGCCTTGCTGCTCAGGTGAAATGAGATAACATCAATCTGTTAGTGGATCCAGTCAGGACCACCACATGACTTCTTCTACTCTCCTTCATGAACACATGAGGAGGCAAGATGGAAGGCAGATAATGGGAGTAATCAGGGATTACATTTTGGCAAGGCACTGAGCAGCGACAGGGCAAGGAACACGAGATCAGAGCAGACTTGAAGGTAAAGATCATTTCATTCTTTGTATTTATGCTGATGCCCCGTAATATGATAACAGGAATGGAGTGGGGAGGGGCTGTGATTTCCCCAACCAAGAAAAAAGAAAGAAAGAATTTTAAAAGATTCTTTGGGAGTCTGAGCATTAACAAGGTGAGAGAAGCCTGGCAGAGCAGACAAAAAGCTGCCCTGGATTCAGACGGAACCAAATTCAAGTCCTGTCCCAGATACATATGAGTGGTACGGCCACAAACAAAAAAAAAAGTCACAATCCATAAGTGCACCAGACAATTCTCAGATTTATCAGTATGTCCATTTTGAAGGGGTGTAATCATAGATCTAAAGTCTAAAACAGAAAGTATTGGCCATTTGAAATGGTACCAAAGCTTTGGAAATCTGAAAAATTAATGCATAATGCCTAACCTCCCCTTTGTGAAGAATATGGAAAGAAAGCTATGGCTTGGGGTCACCTTAACCAAAGGAAAAGCAGAAGGATAAGAAAGTACAAAGTCAATTTCCTCTAGCTATTCATCCTACCTACTTCATCCCACCACCACCACAACCAACCAAAATTCTTAAATTGAATTATCTTTGAATGAACTGTACCAGGATTTAACCTAGATGATTCAGAGGGCAACTACCCTTCTCTCCACTGCTTATGATCATGGATATACATACATATATATATATAGGTCCTAGAATATGTATATATATATAGGTCCTAGAAGTTGGAAAGGACTTTAGAAATACAACCCCCTTAATTTCACAGGTCTTCAGGGTAGCTAGGTGGTATAGTAGATAGAGTGCCAGGCCTGGAGTGAGGAAGATTCATCTTGCTAATTTCAAATCTGGCCTCAGACACTAGCTGTGTGACTCATGACAAGCCACAGTAAACCCCATTTGCCTCAGTTTCCTCATCTGTAAAATGAGCTAGAGAAGAAAATGGCAAATCACCCCAGTATCTTTGCCAAGAAAGCCCCAAACGAGGTCACAAAGGGTGATACATGACTGAAAAATGACTAAACCATTTCACAGGTCAGAGAACTGAGACACACCCAGTCAAGGGACACTTGCCAAAGCTACATCTAGCAAGCATCACAGAACTTCTGTTTTCTCAACTTCAAACCCAATTTATTTGTTTATTTTTAGTTCTCAACATTCATTTCCACAAGATTTTGAGTTACACATTCTCTCCGTCTTTCCCCTACCCCCCACCCCAAGACAGCAAGCCTATCTATGGAATACCCTTTCCCTAACCTGTTCTCTTTTTCAACTTCAAATCCAATGTCCTTTCTACTGTGCCATGTGATCTGCCCAAGCGAGCTGCCAGGTTGAAAGGGGTACACTTTTGGCCAATGAGCATCCTACTAACAAATATCTTCTAGTGACCATGGCATTGAGGTTTAATTGCCTTTTTCTTTTTAATCAACATGCCCATGGTCTTTTTAATCTGTGCGCTAAGACTGTGCCCCTAACAATGAAGAACTACAGCAAATTTTAAGCATTAAAATGCAAAAAGATGCTAGGTGCACAGAGAAGGAAAGAGTTATTTTTCTAGCAAAGTCTAAGATTCAGTATTTTAAAATATAGCTGTTTTCCAGGAGGGGATCCAATTCTGAAAGGATTTCTGAAGACCATATATCTCCACAGTTTACAAAGGAATTCAAAAGGATTTTATAATATAGAGTCAAAATGGCAGAATACACTGAACATTTTTGCCCCAGCTCTCCTGACACACTCCTCTAAAGAGTTTGTCAAACAGAATTCTGAACAGGATAACAAAGTCACAAGGATAACAAGTCAAGCCTAGGATAGCTCAAAAATAAAAAAAAAGAGGTCTGTGAACACTGGGGTAGGGGCTGGTTAGGGGAGTTCAATATGGCGGCTGAGGCCTTGGAGACTGTTGAGTGGCAATAGCAGGAGCATCCAGAACACAAGGAAGGTAAAGAGGCTGGTCATGTGGTGAAACTTGGCAGCTCCTTTTCCCATTTAAGAACCACAGCACAGACCAACAGAACTTGAAAGCACCAAAAACATACAAGTCTCCTGACCTACTGTGAAAGCAGCAGGACATAAAGGTAAAGCAAATCAGACCAGACATGCCCCAGTGAAATGTCACTGTTTCTCACATATGATATTCTATTTTCCATCTCCAGACTTAGAGGTGAACAGAGCCCAACTCTAATCTAATTCCAAAAGTTAAGAAATAGGCTGGAAAAATAAGCAAGCAACAACAAAAAAGAACTTGCCCACAAAACATTACTAAGGTGATGGGGAAGCTCAAGACACAAACTCAGAAGATAATGACATCTACAAGCAAAACTTCAAAGAAAAATGCTGAATGAACACAAGCCCAATAAAAATTCCTAGAAGAGCTAAAGAGATTTTTTTTAAAGAGCAAGAAAATTACTTTAAAAATCAAATCAAAGCAGTTGTGGAAAATTTGGGAAAAGAAATAAGAATGCAAGAAAATAATGAAAAGAGCAGGTTGGTAAAAGACACAAAAATACTGAAGAAAATAACTCCTTAAAAATTAAAATTGGGCAAGTGGAAGCCAATGACTCAATGAAATATTAAGAAACAATAAAAACAACATCAAAAGACTAAAAATATTGAAGAAAATATGAAATCTCTCCTAGGAAAAACAACTGACCTAGAAAACAGATTTGAAGAGAGATAACTGAAGAATTATTGGACTACCTGAAAGTCATGACTAAAAAAAAGAGCCTAGAAATCATAAACTAAGAAATCATAAAGGAAAACTGCCCAAATAGCTTAGAACAAGAAAGCAAAGTAGAAATTTAAAGATTCCGCCAATCACCTCCTGAAAGAGAACCTAAAATGAAAACTCCCAGGAATATCACAGCCAAATTCCAGAATTCTCAAGTCAAGGAAAAAATACTGCAAGCAGTCAGGAAAAAAATCATTCAAATACTGTGGAGCCACAGTCAGGATCACACAAAAATCTGGCAGCTACCAATATAAAGGAGTGGAAGGCTTGGAATGATACTCTAGAAGGCTAAGGAGCTCAGACTTGTTACAAACAAGAGTAACCTACCCAGCAGAACTGAGTATGATTCTATTGGGGGCGGGGGGGGGGGGCAGAGAGGGGAATGGATATTTAATGAAATACAGGACTTTCAAGTATTCTTGAAGAAAATAAAATCCAAAGTAAATAGAAAATCTGACATTTAAACACAAGACTCAAGAGAAGCATAAAAAGGTAAACATGAAAGAGTAATCATAAAGACTCAATAAAGTTAAACTGTTTACGTTCCTATATGGGAAAAGATAATTCATAATTCCTAAGAACTTTATCATTATCAGAGTAGTTAAACAGAGTTTACATATAGACAGAGGTATAACGCAAGTTATATATGGGTATAACGCAAGTATTTCCCCCAAATTTATGTGAGATGAAACCATGACTCACTGATGGAGCTGGGACACTAACCTAGTTCTTTCTGAGGCGGTACATATAGTGTAGGAGAAAAAAATTAATGCTGGGATTAGAATCAAAAGAAGATTCCAGGGTCTGAATTCAGATGCAGCTACTTCCTGTTTGATTTGGGGCAATTCATTTGCTTTCAGCAGTCCTCAGTTTTTTTACCTGTAAAACGTGGAGGTTGGACCAAATCATCTTTCCAGTCCCTAGCAGTTCTAAATCCTATGACCCTATGATTCTTTTGTTCCCCCCGGCCCCCAAACACACACCTACAACAGACAAGAGTTATGTAAAGGGTGAGCTTCAGGCAGTACAGACAAGACTCATTCTATAGTGCTGCTAGACATAGGAGATTTGGAATTACTTCAGGACAGCATTTCTCTTTTCCTCTGAAAACATCAATCCCAAATTATCCAGCCTACCACAAAGCAGGGCACTCACTACACAGACTTTTATTATCATTTTCAAGCAGATAGCACAAACGGCTACTTTCTAGTTTTGTTCTGTTACACGCTGCCCCAATTTTTTTTTTCTGGAAATGGATGCCGGGACTGGGAGAGGGACCTATCCTAGCTAGCATAACACAATTAAAGAGAAAGTCTGTTTGTTGCTTTCTACTTACAAAATGTTTCTTTAATTCTATGTAGCTGTTTACTTCCTAGAAACAAAGTGCTCATTAGAGAAGTTTACAAACATTTTCATCAGGAAAGGGTCAGGATTATTAAATGAAACAAAGTATTTTAAGAATAAAGTAACAAGAGCTGTAGACAAATTAGTTATTTGATAACTGTGTTTTCTAGACTTATATAGAAGATGCTCTTGCCATAACAGGGACAGCCACATGCAGAGCACCATAACAAAAACATGCCGTAATAATGACAATAGCTGAAAGTTTTATAGTACTTTAAGGTTTACAAAGTACATAACATATTATGAAGCATAAAAGATATTATCTCCTTTGGTCCTCACAAAAACCCTGTGAGGTAAACATTATTATTATTATTATTATTATTACCATTTTACAGATAAGGACACTGAAGCTGTGACACATCCAGGGTTACAGAGCTAGTGAACATCTGAGCCAGGTTTTGAGCTCAGGGCTTTGTGACCTCAGGTTCAGTGCTCCAGCCACTGGACCAAAAACAGAATTTCCAAGTCCCTGGAAAAGGTCAACTTATTTAACAGCATTTCAACTAATGAAAAGTCTGGTGAGAAAAAGTATGTGACAAGCCCTTCAAGTTTACTTTCTTGACAATTCAAATTTTCACAGCCTAACAATCAATATTAATTTATTAAATTACTTCCTATGAAACAGGCATCGTACTGGTTGCTAGGGATAGAGTCTCTGCCCTTCAGGGCCTTTGAGAGGTTGGGCTGAAAGGGCATAAAAGGCACTGAAGTCTGTGCAAAATCCAAGGTAACTGTGGAGAGCATTAGCCCCTGAAGGGAGTGGGGATGATTAGAAAGGCTCATGTAGAAGGCAGCAGAGGTAGAAAGAATGCCCTCCACAGGTGAGGGAAGAGGAACAGCAAGAAGGTCCATGTGGATGAACCCAAGAGAGCACAAGGAAATTCTGAATGACCAGGTCAGAAAGTCCTGCTGAAGCCCGACTGCAGAAGGTAGTTTAAATCTGATCCTCCATGCAATAAGGAACCACTAGAGATGATATTCTATTTATGGAATGGGAAAAGGTAAGAGAAAAAAGGGACAGAGGGAAGGGTTCTAACACTAGATTATAGCCATGGAACAATTCCAAATCCACACTTGTCTTTGATGATCTGCTCAGACTCAAGGCTGCCTCTGGAGAAAATGCCCCTCCCACCTTTTCTTGGAAAAGGCGGGGGACAAGGGGACAACTCACTGTACCTACAATCAAACTCAATTTGAACAGATGAGTTTTCCTGAAACCTCTTTTTTCTCCTCCTCTTTTGACTTTGTTACAAGGAGGTGGCTCTTCATGTTCAAGGGGGGTAGGACATATTTGGAAATGTAGCTGTTGTAAAAATCAATTGGTTCAAATTCTCCAAATATTACAAATCAATAATTATTACTGTCAAGAAACAACAATTTTCCAAAAGTACATACAACAAATGGACATACAGGATACAAGGAATTTAGAGAGCGGCAAGAAACCTTAAAGATCACATTGTCCAAGCCCCTAAAATTTACAGGTGAGGAAATTTAACATACACCCCCAACCAATCAATTAGCCTCTATTACAAACCCATGTGCCAGGCACCATGCTGGTTGACAGGAACACAGAAGCAAAAAAGAAGCCCTTCTTTCCATTCCTAATTACATTCTATTGGGGTAGGGGTGGGGAGCCCACAGCCTCAAGGCCACACATGGCCCTCTAAGCCCTCAAGTGTGACCCTTTGCCTGAATCCAAACTTCACAGAACAAATCCCCAAATGAAAGGATTTGTTCTGTAAAACCTGGACTCAGTCAAAAGGCTGCACCTGAGGACCTAGAAGGTCACATGTGGCCTCAAGGCCACAGATTTCTCACCCCTATATTGGGGTAAATAGCATAAGTGTACATCAACGTATCAAAAATAAATACAAGGTAAGTGAGGATGGAGAGAGCAAGTGGGGAAGAATTCAGAAAAAAGTGAAGTGACCTGCTTCAAGTCAGAGTGAATGGAGAAGCTGGGATCAGAGGCCAAGCCTTGTGAGGTCAAATTCAACATTCCTCCCAGGGAGCAAAATGAGGCCCCAGACAGCACTCAGAAGGTGTACTCATTTCAGTGGTAAGCTCTCCTCCAAGTCTCAATATCACCAGAAAGAGCCCTCCCTCGTTCCCCCAAACTCACAAGGAAGGATGTGGCTTCCTTCTCATATCACCAAGTTTAATTCTGTTGAAAGGAAACTGGATACCAAAGAGAGTTTGTTGCTTTGACAAATGATCTATATAAATTCCATCTTTCCACATACACAGACATAATATGATTGTGATGGAATATAAGAAATGACAAAGGGGGATGGTTTCCAAAAAAACCTGGTAAGACTTCTATAAATTGATGCAAAGTAAAGCAAGCAGAACCAGGAGAACATTGTATTGTAATAATGATCAACTGGGAAAGACTTAGCTACTATTCTAATTAATACAAGGACTCATGATGAAAAATGCTCTTCACCTACAGAGAGAAAACTGATGAACTTGGGGCAGACTGAAGCATATTTTTTGAAACTTTCCTTATTTTTCTTGGAGTTTTTTTGTGTGTCTTCTTTTGCAGCATGGCTAACAGGGAAATATATTTTGCATGACTTCACAGTGCTTGCCTGCTTACAGGGTGGGAGAGAAGGAAAGAATATGGAACTCAAAAAAAATTTTTTTAATGTCAAAAAAATTTTTAAATGTAATTGGAAAATGAAATTAATGAAATAAAAATATATTTAAAAACACAGACATACAGATATAATAAAGTATAGAGCCCAACTGGACAAACATAAGAAAGCCCTGATATTCACCTTTCTAGAAGTCCACAAGCTGCAGTGGATTTGTTTGAATCAGAGATAAAGAATGTCTGTGATTAAAAAGCACGCTTGCTCCCTTCACTGGTTGTTTTAAGAGATACTCCATTACCTGATTTTCTTATAATGGTTACTGCCAGTTTTACAATGTGAAATTACATCTCCAAGTTAAATGGGAGACTCTTCAATTTGGGATGAATGAATGTCTCAACCTACCAAAGGAGCTCACTAGTGCTGTCAGAATACAGACCCTACTCCTCGGTGGACGTCAATGAAAAAAGGACTTTTGGAAGAGTGAATGTGCTTTTAGCCACACCTATTTATGTGGTGAGATACCTAGGGGCAGGAAATGTGGCTTCTGAGACACATCTAAGTGGCCACAGAGAATTTTAAAATGCTGACCTTGGAAGGGCTTTAGAAACCATGTAGCCCCTAATGCCACTCATTTTACAGATGAAAGAACAGCTGCCATGACCAAGGCTCTCTGAGAGCTTGGACAAGGTCTTATCACTGCTTTGGACAGTGTGGAGCAAAAGGAAGAGAACTTGTCAGGAGAGACATGATCAATGAGTTAATGCATGACACGCAGCTCTTATTATTACCATCATTATTGATCTCTGACCCCTACCTCACACTCAATCATGGCTAAGTTAATGAACCTCTTTCAGCCTCAGTTTCCTCATCTGTGATGTCCCTAGAGACAATGCCCAAAGTTCTTATCTCGTAGTATGATTTTGGAAGATAATGGGATTGTGGGAGTTGAGGGCTCTGCCAGCACACTCCTTCCGACAAGAGAGACCGGAACACATCGTGCACGGTGATCCTCGGAGACTTTTTCCCATTCCTGCCGACGCGCTAAGGACCACCTTCTACATCTCTGGCCATCATATGCATGCCGACAAAACCTAGAGACTACCATCTATCTGGGAGTTGTCACATTCATGACATGAAAAGTCTGGGGTTTTTTTTCCTTGTCAGGTGGTTCTCTTGATGCCAACCATTGTTATTATTAAAGTCAGTCTTTAGAAGAGCCAGGTCTACCAACCACCCTTATTTCTTATGTCCAGGGTTCTTTCCACTATTTCAATTCAATTTTTAAAAAATTATTAAGCAACTGCTATCGTGCAAGACACTGTGCTACATACTGAAGATACGAAGACAAAAACAAAAAAAAAAAAAAAATGAAAGTCCCTGCCCTCAAGAAGCATACCCTCTACTGGAGAAAAACTTGAAATAGATTTCATACCGATTCTTACAAAACTAACAATTAAGTCTATCAGAGGGCATCTGGACTGGAGGAAACGCTCAGGAAGGTAAATATTTGGGCCTGTTGGTTTTCTTGAAGGCCAAATGGAAGAGTTAAAAGGTAACTAAGCTAAGCCCCAACTCCCTAGATGTGTCCTTGCCAGAAGGAGGAGTAATAAAAGAATCTCTGCCCCTCTTGTTAGCATTAATCTCACTTCGTGGGTCTGGCTATACTAACACGTAAGAAACGCCCACCTTCCAGCTCATCCCCACCCATTTTTGGTAATGCTACTCTACAAACATTACTGTAATCCTGACTCTGCCCTGAACCAGCCATCCGACTTTAGAAAATTATTTCTATTTCCTCATTCAAAAAATAGCCCGTAATTTAACAGCAACCCCAAGGGTCTTCCCCTTCCAGCTTGACTTTTTTTTTCTAATTAGAGGTGCCATCCCTTGATGCAATTCTTAAAGAGGCCTGTTCACTGAATGGCTATTACCTCACTCTTAAGCCCTTGGGCTGAAAGGGTCAGGGTCTCCCACTGCATCCTGGGTCATCTCCAGCCATCCTGATGAATATCTGGTCACTGGATCCAGATGGCTCTGAAGGAGACAGTGAGGATGGTGACCTTGCACAGCCCTCCCTCACTCAAATCAAAGTCAACTGCAAATCACGTCATCACTTCCCTGATGCCATGGTCCTCTTGGAAAATGAAGAACAAACACAACCTCATGCTGCCTTATACGAACATGAAACAGGTATAGCTAACAGTCAGGTCAAGCAGCATGTATCAGCGACACAAGATTTCCTCAATAACCTGTCACTTTTCCTCTAATAAAGATTGACCTATGTCTTATTTTGATTTGAGGATTTTCTTAGATATTGATTATTTCGTGTGTGGTTGGGGGGTGTCAGAAGAGAATCAAGTATGCTTTTTCATCTAAAAGATGGAAAGATACTTTTAAAAAGTCACAAGTGAGGGTGCTAAACCAAAATGCCAAGTTCATTTCCCAAAATGCAACAACACGGAGATTGAACATTCATGTTCAGGTCACCCTGGTATCGGTAGAAGAACCTGGCACAGCAGAAAATGTAGCTGAGTCGGAAGCCAAAGACCTAGTTTCTGGCATTTACTACCTACCTGTGACCTCAAGCGAGCTGTATACGGCCCTGGTTTCCTCTTCTATAAAATGATAGGGTTGGACTCAATCACCTTTAAAAGGGTTCTTTCAACTCTAAATCAACATGCCTATGACACCTTCCTTATTCCATTCTCACACACAACCGTGCCTCAGTATGGGAAGGAGATCTATACCAGTGTTTGCTGCATCAAGGAATGGCATGAGATTTTAAGTCAGTTTTTCAGTACTAGGTTATTCCCTTCTTTACTTCCTTAACACAAAGGAAAGCTCCACTGCAATGAGGCAGGAAGGTGGCTTGTCATTAAGTGCTTTTCTTGCTAGACTTGATTCTTTGGCATCCAATTACATCTGCCGTACAGTAAAGGGATTCTGAACTGAAAGAGGCTTTGCCGGTCTTGTTCAACCTCCTCCCTTTTACAGATGAGGAACAGGCTTTGAGCTGAGATGTCTGTCTAGCCAAGGCAGGAGTCAAATGCTGGTCTTTTGGCTCCAGATGTGTTCTTTTCTCTATATCACAGCGTCTCTTTCTTTACATTGAAAAGGAACATTTTAGAGATTTCAAAAAGTTAAATCTATCCAAAAAGATGGAGGATATTCCAAAGTTGGGTGTTATTTCTGAAGGTAAAAGCCCAAGTGCTTTGAGCTATGGTGGCATCACTTAAATAAGCAGAACTCCCTCTAAGGAGGCTTCTTGGAAGGGGACAAACATCATTTAGATACACAATTCCTGGTTACTTGTTTCAGAAAATTACATCTCCCATGCTACCCAAATGGATTAGCACTTGTTCTTCAAGGCCCCCATCCTCTCTCACTAGCCAGTTCTCTAACTCTTCTCTCTTCCAACCACATGCTCTCTGCCTGCACCAGACACTTTTCTGGTGGTTCAGAACTCTCCTCTTCTAACTTGCTTTCTCTAAACAGCTTCTTTAGGAACACAAAGGGCTGCTTGGGAGCCTCTCAGCCAGCCAGCTACTCTGACACTCTGTGAGGCTCTAGTGGAAAAAGGGATAAATGAGAATGTACACCAAAAAATTCAAAGGCTTTTATGCCACGGACTTGAGAAAGGCACAAGAAATCATTCCATTAGATAACTGTTTCCCTCTCCAAAATGACTGCCAAAGTTATGAGGATACTCCTCTGACACAAACTAGAACCTCCTACTAAGTAATAAAATTTACTTAAAGTTGGACACAGGTATGTCAAAAAAAAAAAAGCAGAGCTATTTACATCTGAATTCAAGCTACTACACTGGGCATATATACCACGTAAGCTAAAGATTCACCACAGATTTCAGTAAGCCAAGCCCCAGAAGTACATTTTAGATGATTTAATTTATAGACACCTTTTCAGGACCCTATCCGCTGTAAACAAAGTAAAACATCCACTCCATCAAATACTACCCATCAAAATTCAAGAGTAAAAAAGAGGGAGATCAAGGAGATGACTCAGGAGAATTCTTCAAGGGAAATGACACGCTTTGATGCCATCATGTTCCTGGATACACCACCTTGGCATAGCATTTAAGAGCAAACATACTCATTTCTGACACGAGAATTCTGGAGCACCTCACCCCTACCCAAAGCAAAATTATCAATGTACTTGAAACTTGGAATGGTGTTGTTAAGTATTTATGAATTCAGTTGTCCAGCTCAGATTATAAGGGGTCCTATCTTCTAATACTGACTTGGACACTAACTGGCTGTGTGATTTTACTTCCTTGGATCACATTTGAAAATCCTCATCTTTAGCAAGGAAACTAAAGTTCAGCAGGATCAAATGAACTGCCCGTGGTCATATCGTGGTGCGTCAAAGCCTGAATGTGAGTATTCCATTCTTTTAACAACACCAAAAGGAATAGTACTATTAGCAACTCTCAGGGCTTTTTAAGTTCTCATTCTAAAAATCCAGGTCACAGGTACCATTGTAATCGAGCAGTGACAACCACTTTTGACAACTGAAGTTCAAACCACATAAAATTTACTGCTCATTGAAAATTATTTCAGGGTACTTTTATGATGCCCACAAACTAAATTTAAGAATCATACAAAGATTTTAGGATCTGAACAAATATTTTAAATAGAGTGGAAAACATATCTTACAATAGGAACTTTTAAAATTAGGATAACTCAAAGGGGCGGCTAGGTAGCGCAGTGAATAGAGTACAGACCCTGGAGTCAGGAGGACTTGAGTTCAAATCAAGTCTCAGACACCTGACACACCAAACTAGCTGTGTGACCTTGAGCAAGTCACTTAACCCCAATTGTTTTGCCTTCCCCCCTCCAAAAAACAAACCAAAAATTCAGGATAACTCATTAACTTTTATGTTATTATTTCCACTCCAATTTCAACTTAATAACCATACACTACTATCCCTGACTGACAGCTGAAATGAAAACGATAAGGCGCCCCGGGTGATGACAAACAGCACCTTTCTTCAAGCTTCCAGCTTACTGAAAAAGAGAAGTCTCTAGTGACCCAACCACAGAACTGGAAAAGGTGAAAAACAAACTCAATTTATCCAAAGAAAACATTGCTGAGGGGGCAGTACTAGTAAAGACATAGACTCCAATTTAAGTTGTCACCAAAGAAAGAAGCACTTCTGGCACTGAAAAGACCTTCACAAGAATTCAATGCCAACAAACAGCAACCAACCAATCCCAATGGTTACGCTAATTTAATTCAACTGAAAATAATATTCACTGGTCCCTCCTGTGTGCAAAGCAAGGGGGCTACAACGACAAAAGCACAACAATCCTTGCCTTTAAGAAGTTAGAGCTGACCCATTAAAACAGCGGCCTCCTCCCTCTGGGAGGCACCCCTTCTCCACAAGCAGACTCTTCTCTAACGACCAGGGCCCTTTTTACCTCTTTATGATTTTCATTTTACACTGATTAAAACTTGTACTGAAATAGCTTACTTCCCTTCTAGAGTGACAGCTCCAGGAAGGCCAAGTCTGTTCCTTACTCTTCCATTCATTCAACCCTAGTAGAATTTTGTATATAGAAGATACCCAATAAATACTGAATGGATAAACTGGTACAATTTACCAGTCTGTCACTGGTGATTTATCCCAATCAATTTTATTTTTTTATAATTAATTTATTTATTCTTAAGTTTTCAACATTCACTTTCATAAGATTTTGAGTTTTAAATTTTCTCCTCCTCCCTCTCTCCCCTCCCCAAGATGGCATGCAATCTGATATAGGCTCTACTTACACATTCAAATTAAACATATTTTCATGATGCAATGAAGAATTAGAACTAATGGGAGGAACAACGAGAAAGAAGAAACAAAACAAGAAAAGAAAAGGGGGCAAATAATACGCTTCCATCTGCAGTCAGACTCCATAGTTCTTTCTCTGGATGTGGATGGCATTTTCCGTCATGAGTCTTTTGGAGTTGTCTTAGATCCTTGCTAAGAAGAGCTGTCTGACAAAGCTGGTCATCACACAATGTTACTGTTACTGTGTACAATGTTCTCCTGGTTCTGCTCACTTCACTCAGCATCAAGTTCACATAATTCTGTCCAGATTTTTCTGAAATCCACCTGCTCGTCATTTCTTATAGCACAATAGTATTCCATTATATTCATATACCACAATTTGTTTAGCCGTTCCACAACTGATGGGCATCCCCTCAATTTCCAATTCTTGGCCACCACAAAAAGAGGGGCTACAAATATTTCTGTACATGTGGGTCCTTTTCCTGTTTTTATGATCTTTCTGGGATAAAGACCTAGAAGTGGTATTGCTGGATCAAAGGGTATGCACAGTTTTATAGCCATTTGGGCACAGTTCCGAATTGTTCTCCAGAATAGTTGGTTCAGTTTAGAACTCCACCAACAATGCATTAGTATTCCAACTTTCCCACATCTTCTCCAACATTTATCAGTTTCCTGTTTTGTCATGGTAGCCAATCTGATAGGCGTGAGATGGTACCTGAGAATTGTTTTGATTTGCATTTCTCTAATCAATAGTGATTTACAGCATCTTTTCATATAACCATAGATAGCTTTTAATTTCTTCCTCCAAAAACTGTCTGTTCATATCCTTTCACCATTTATCAATTGTATCCCAATCAATTTAGACAACAGTTCATAGCACAGACTAACATGAAGAACCATGTACATATCAGTGTCAAAGGCCTTGTAAATTAGCATTGATCTACACTGATCTGACCTGGATAATGCTTAAAGTACTGTATTAATCCTACAGAGAAAGGAATGTGCTTCCAAAAGCCTTCCAAAACCATCCTAGTATATGATCTCTTACCATCAAAAATTCCAAGTCAACAACTAGTACTGCTTTTACACATTACAAATGAGTTATCTTACCCACTTTTTAATTTTCAAAAATCCTACTTAGCTACAGATCTGTAGCTAATTATCTAGGAACCCAGAATACAACCAGAGTTCAGTGTGAGGCTTCAACCAGAAAGACAGAACTCTTCCTTTACCATCATGCCTTAGAGAAATGGAAAATCCGCTTATCTGATACCTAAATTCGGGGATCAGAGGTAAAGAGATGATAAATTTCCCCCCCACCACCCTTTGATTCCCAAAGGAACATTTGGCATTCAAACACACGCATGCATAGAGCCCCACATACACAAATACACACATATGGTTTGCAAAGTGCTTTACATACATGATCTCACTTGTTTACAATCCCTGGACCTCAATTTTCTCATCTCTAAAAGGAGAGGTGAGAAAAGGGGGAGGAAGCAGAAAAGAAGCTAAATGACAGCAGGGACTCACTTCATCATTGTGCTCCAATGCCAAGCACAAGGACTTGTACATTACTTAGTTTTTCATTTTAACTGAGCTTCCAAATATAGCTTACACAAGCAAATAAGAAGTACAAAACTTGTGCATGCCTATCTAAAAAACAAGGCAAAAAGATAAGATATGCATGAAGTACTATAAGAAATCTGTAGAGGGAAGGATTACTTTCAGGACGAAGAAGAGAGCTACCTAAGCTGGGCTATAAAGGGAAGGAGGGGATTTCAAGAGGTAGAGTTAGAGCAGAAGAGAAGTAAAGTGTTTATTTCAGAAATCTGAGACGACTTAAGCAAAAGGTATGAAGACAGGAGGAGGCAGGACAGGACTGGGGGTGGGTGGGTGATAAGTAGTCCCATCTGACTGCAGTGAAGATACCTGAAAGGGAGGATTGAGAGAAAAGGCCAGAAAGACAGTCTGGAACCAAAGAACAGATAGCCTTCAACACCAGGATATGACATTCATATTTGATGTCACAGACAGTGGGAAGCCAGTGACAATTTCTGAGCCAAGCAATAATGTGGTTAAAACTGTACATTAGAAAGATTACTCAGGCAATAACATGGACAGTAGATTTGAGAGAGGAAAGAAAAAATAATAGTCCCAATGAAAGGAGAGAAGGGAAGAGCAGAGTAGAGGCAGCAGTAATGTAAGATATATTAGCTGTACATTCAAAAGGTCTTGGAAACAGTCTGAATGTGAGGGAGTCAACTAAGAGGTAAGATTTTTGTTTTGAGCCTGGGTGATCGAGCAGATGATGGTGCTACCAGCAGAAACGAGACATTAGGGAAAGTAAAACATAAGAGATAAAGGAAAGAAAGCTATGCCATAAAAGCTTAGATATATTGTTATATATTTTAATGAAACCAATGTAAGTTAAATGAATTTACACAAGATTTACACAAGTTTACACAATTCAAGTAACATATATTAACCAGTAAGTTATTTTTAAAAATAGCAAAGCATAAAATAAGTGCATAAAAGGTAAGAAAGACAATACACTAATTTCCAATCCTTTGACTTCAAGGAAGAGTCATGTTTCTTAAATTTAATCCTTTAGCTATAATAAAGATTTTAATTTTACCAACAGCTTTTCTCTTTCATGCAGAGTGGTCAATCTTACATTTAAATCACCTTAATTACTGTTTAAAAAAATAAAGATTTTAAAATCACCATTGATTTGGAAAACAGGTTTTGTAAAACTATTTGATCAAAGAATACTGTACTTAGATACCGCTATTCTTTGCTTAATTAAAAGACAAATTTTAATGTGAAAACTTTGGTGCAACAGTAAAAAGTACACTATCTGAAACTTTACCAACTGGAAAACTGTAGAGTATCCAATTTAGTAACAAAATCAAACCAAACCAACTGCAATGTGAACACACTTTGAAAAAGGCCTAAGAAAAATGAAGGCAGGTCCTCTCCAACTTGAGAAAAATATTCTATTCTTTAAACAAGTATGTTAAATAGTCTAACGGATTAAAAATGGCCTATGGTCATTTCGATTCAACAAATGTTAAAGCCCACAAGTAGGCGAGTGAGACACTGGGCTAAGAACACAATGATGAAAAGTAATGGTACTTTCCCCACAAGGAGTTGGTCATCTATTACAGGGGAGGGATACAACATGTACAAGTTAGAATTCAATGATGACAAAAGTGACATCTAGACTAAGCACCATAGGAAAATATGAGAAAAAAGATCGCTTTAGTAGGAAAGTGATAAAGGCAAAGAAGGATTTAAGGATTCGAGGCACAACGGGAGCCCCAGAGAGGGAGGACCTGAGAATGGAGATGGGAGAGGAAGATCACTACTCTAGGGTGGCTGAGACATATCCCCAGGCTTCTTAGCTTAGTGACTGAGCACAATGAGCGCTTGGTAAGTACTTTTTCAATCATCCATTCATTCACATAGTGTGTCTGAAGGAAAGTACCAGAAAATAAGGTTGGAAATACAGGTTGGAGCCAGACTATAGAAGGTAATAAATGCCGAGTTAAGAAACGTCTATTTTATGCTCTAGACAATGGGGAGCTAGGAAACTTTTTGGTTAGGGAGGGAGTCTAAAGATTACTCTGGCAGCTGTGTGAAAGGAAGATAAACTAGGAGAGACAGCCGGTCAGGGACTATTACAAGAGGCCAAGAGAGGGTTTGAACTATGCTGCTGGCAGGGCTAAGAGGAAAGTTAGGGAACGACACCAAAGATTGCGTGGGGGTAAAAACAGAGAGGGCTTGGTAACTGAAGGGATTGGGTGATTGGGTGAAAGCAGAGTCAAAAGACTGTGAACCTGAATGATTCTGGGAAGATGTCAGCAACAAAAACAATGAAGCTAGAATGCAAGCCAGTTCAGTCTGGGGCAGTTAAATTTGAGGTGCTGGGATGGAAGGGGAAGGGGAAGGGGAAGGGAAAAAGCATTTATATGGCACCTACACTGTGCTAAGCACTTTAAAGCTATTACCTCCTTTTGTCCTCACAACAACCCTGGAAGGTGAAGTGTTTTTAATTCCCATTTTACAGAAAAGAAAACTGAGGAAAACTGAGGTGAAGTGACTTACCTATTGTCACACAGCTAGTCAGAGTCTAAGGCCAAATCTGAACTCAGGTCTTCTGACTCCAGACCCACTATGCCACCTAGCTTCCAGGTCTAGCAGACAGCTAAGAATTCAAGACTAAGGCTCAGGTAGGAAGTCAGAGTCATGTTATATAGACTGGGGAGTCATATGCATAGAGAGGATAATTAAAGCCCCGGGGCTAGGTGAGGTTACCAAAGGGAAGGGCTGTTTCTATAAAAAGCTCATAGGATTTAAATAGAAAGAGGCCTTTGGAGAGCATCTGAGTTCATCGCCCAGGCCCCCCTTTTCAAGATGAGAAAACTGAGGCCCGGGGAGGAGGTGATCAGATGCCTCCATGTCTATAAAGCATTGGGCAAAGCTTCACATACTTTATCCATCTCAGTAATTATTAAGTGATTTGCTGGCCGGTGGGCAGGGACAGAATGTGCATTCAGGTCACAACTCTGGAGCCAAAGTTCTTTCCATCACCCCACAGTCTTGATCAGGAACAAGTCTCAATGTAAAATCCTCATCTATGAGAAAACCAGATTCTAGTGACATCAGTAAGAGCACCATTTCTGGGAAGGTACCCATACTGAAATGAAGGTTTTCTGTAAAGACATTCAGTCTATTTCTCTACTTTGCCATTAAATTACGAGCAAATCTTGAGTAAGAATTTCACTATTTAATAAAGGCTCAAAGCACAGACTTTACTCCCATGGGATTGTTCTCTCAAGTCTGGGGCAATGTGATTTTTGTGTTCCTCTCAGCACTTCCTAGTCCAGCACCTTACACATTTTTATTACATGCAGGAATGAAAAATCTCTGGGTTTCAAAAAGCTGTCCAAGAACAGCAAAGTCTGCCAGGACTACTTTCTGCAAAGTAGCTTAAACAAATGCCTGCTCCTAAGGACCAGCACTGAAGTGATTCTTTAAAATATCAAAATCAAATGTCACTGGATTATAAGGACAGAAATTTAGATCAAGGAGGCACATTGGGAGTCATCTAGTCTAACTCTTACATCATATGAAAGAGGAAACAAATTCCCCAATGAGGGGATTCTACCTGCTCACAGTCAAAAAGAAACTAAGGAGAAGGGTCAGAACTGCTCCTAGGTCCTCAAGATAGTACTCTTTCATTTAAAACGAAAAACTCCCACTAACTTGGGAAGCAGCTGACACTGAATGGAGTTCAAATCCTGCCTCAGAGCTCTCACAGACACGTAACCTCACTTCTCAGCCTCAGCTTCCTCATCTGTAAAACAGGGCAGAGAACTGCCCCTACCTCTCAGTGGCATTGTGAGGACCAAAGCAGAGAATCTCTGTGAAGCATTTTGCAAACCTTAAAGTACTGTATTAAATGTGAGCTATTATTATTAAAACCCATGCTACTAGGTAACGATAGTTTCATTCATTTATACAAGAATATCATTTTGAAAATTAGCATGTCTTCAACAGTTATTTGAGATGAATGGTATCAAGATACTCTACCAACTACACCAACCAATCATAGGAAACTTTCTTCTAAAATTAGCTATTGGCATAGTTTTTGATCCACTGGAACTCAGCTAAGGAGATACATATTTGGTGGCAGTCCAGAGAAGCCAGACTAGAGAATACTATAAATGGGAGCACATGAGATACATATTATGTGTTCTTATTTTTAGAACTATGATTTTTATATAAGTCTGTAACTATTCTTTATAAGAATATGGTATCAAATGGAAAAACCTGAAGGAAATTAAGCAATAAGGAAATTCAGCTTCTTTAGAATTCCAGACTTGTAATATGATAAAGTATAAAAGGCATTGTAAATTGAGGCGCTGTGAATGCAACCTTTATTTTTATTATTAGCTTTATTGTTTAACAAAGTTGAATTTGACTATAATTACCATGTTTCTTTTTTACCATGGTATCATAATATAAATCTGTATAAACCACGTAGCAGGACATTGCACCAAATGTCTAAGCCCTGTCTACAAGATACTGCCCCAAAATAATAACAGTTTGCTTTCTGAAATTACTGTATACAAATGACTGCTCTTGACAATCTCATTTAAGATGACACACAATTGATCACAGACCATTCTCAAGAGTTCCCAAAATGTCTTGACTCAACAGAATTCAACTACTATATTACTACTACAACTACTACATTACTACTACATTCTGTCAGAAACAGAATGGAAAGTTAGGACTGAATTCCAGTGTCTACTTAGACAATGTGTTAATGACATACTGACTGACAGAGAAAGAGAGCCTAATTTTACTCTAATGACTACTAATCACCTTTCGTACTTAAGCACAGTTAAACCAGCACTCTTTGTTATTCTCCTCACTACCTACCTGCATGGAAAGAAGAGAATGGACAAGACAGTCATGAGAAGCAACAGGATCTAGTAAGAAATAAATAGTTACTTGGCCATTTTTCTTTTCCCTTGAAAAATCCCATGTCCTTTCTCTCTGGCCCATGGCAACAGCCCTTTCATTAAGGAATGTCCCTCTCCCAGCCATAACCTCCCCAACCCAGGCCCCTTTGGCCCGTCCTTATGCCAAGGCTATTCTCTGTTTCTATTTACAAAAGAGAATGAGTAGAAAGCCAGGCAGGTAGACAGTATAAAGTTTTGGTTTTGTTTTTGTTTTTTACCATTTTTACACAGAATCATAAAACTTCAGATATAAAAGCATCTTAGAGATGTCTGCTCTATTTAAATCACAATCTTTCAGGAAATAATTTACTTTGTATTAGGTGCATTTATATACTTCTTCTTCAGAATATTTATCATACTATATGCATTACAAAACTACTTGGGCTAGAAAGCAATGATGCCTCAGTAATTCAGCCCGTTAGACTTTGGCTAAATATTTCAATATACCTATTTAATCTCCTACACTTGGTTATCCAGTCTAGACATCAGGGTTTCCAATAACAATTCATGGTTTGCTCCTTTTGCATAATTGATACGTAAGTCGTCACAATTAAGGTTCTGTGCGGACTACTGCGCTCTTTTACTCATCCTCATCTTTGGGAGAATGGCATCTTTCTGAACTGAAATGTCAGATACTTGATCCCAGCCTAAATTTGACTCCACAGAATTTTTCTAACAATGTTATTAACGCTTTTAATTTGCTAAAAGTGAGAGAAATTATCATGGTTTTCCAAAGAAAAAGACTTATATTTCCACAGCCAGAACTCTCTTTTGGTTCCCAAAGATCTCATTTGTGCTCTAGAGATATCCCCATAAAAACAACATCCACAAAACGGAACATTTTACTGTCTTTCCATAATGCTAGATGTTGCACAAACTAGGTCTTGCCCCTCAGAGCTCACAATCAACAATGACTGTGTAGATGAGGCACAAACAAAGGAGGAAGACGAAGACAGTGACAAGAACGTGGTCACCTGAAAAGTCAGGGAGCCGGAGAGTACTGTCTGGCAGAGTGTGCCCGCCCCACGCACGCTGTCTGGTCTTTCTACAAGCATTCCAAATTCCCCACCACAAACTGTCTGACTATATAAATTACCTGCAGGCAGCAAGGCCAAGTAAGAAATTAAGAGATAATTTGATCCAGTGGTATACATAACACAGAGAGCTATTTGTATTACAGAAGATGCCTACTTCCCAAGGAAGGAACAGCATCTTTTCTGTAAACAATTCAGATATATTTCAGTTTATGCAACAGATGTGCTATGGAAGTTAAATATTTAAGATCAATATTTATAATATGACTGAAACTTGCCCTTTCTGTTAAGCTTTTAGTACCGTGAATCACATTTTCTGCCTAATTATCTATTAAAAAGCATTTATTTGAAAGGACTACTACTAACATCGGGCACTATGATAAGTGTCAAAGATTCTATAATAAAAATAGAACAGTCCCTACCCTCAAGAAACTTTCATTCTAACAGGTGAGAGGTATATAAATGTGTATATAGATACAACAAGATAGAGCTATATATATATATATATATATATATATATATATATATAAGGCATTTGCAAAGATTTTGCATATTAACATAAAATATACTTACATTTCATTTGACATCTGTGTGTATACATGTTGTGTATGTGTGTGCATATACATGAATAAGCATGGTGGTTTTATGAAGGAGGGCATTAACAGCAGAGAGAGCAGGGCTGAAGGAAACCAGGAAGGGTCTCTTAGCTAGAGGCAGAGGCGAGAAGGCATGAGGAAGTCAGTGCTAACTAAGGCCTCTAGGCGGAAGATGGCACCCAAGGGTGAGAGCCAACAAGCATGCTGACAGGGCTTTAAAATGTCAACAGAGGATCGTAGACAGGGTGTCCCAAAAGTGTTAGAGCAATCTGAAACTTTAATAACTTCAGAAGTATAAATGCTACAAGTTTGTAAGGAAAACTTAAAAGGTTTTTATTTTTTTTAAACGGATGTTTTCCTAAAATTCAACATGGCCACTATCTTGTGCTCTACATCTCTCTGGTTGCTTTTTTTTTTTAACTTGTTTTTGGTAAAAACTTTCAACAGCAACTGTTCAGTGTCTGAAGGCCTACCTTTGTAATCCTATCCTTAAGAAAACCCAAAGAATGAGGTCTTGAGGTATACACTACTGTTTGGACCCAACCGCACAAGATAAGTCTAATGGAGATAAGACTGCCTGCCTAAGGTGGCCAAGGTACCCCTCTAACAAGGTGTCAGCCAGAAACTGTTGCACACATGATAGAGTCAGAATGCATAATCTTGTTAAAATTTAAATTTATTATTCATAATTCACAAAACTAAATTATAAAAGAAATCTAAATAAACTTTCCATTCTAGTTCTTACATCCCTAAGCCATTCTCATTTATGTATCTGCCCTCCTGTCTGCACCCCATTCTGTGTCCCAGGGGATGCACGCCCTCACCTAGCTAGGCCTTTCAGAATGCCTACTTCCCTGCAAGGCTTGGATCAGGTGGCAGCTATTCTATGAAGCCTTTCCTGATCCCCCTATTGTCAGGGCTGTCCTCCTCGTGAAATTTCTGCTTTGATTTATCTGTGTAAATGTTTCATTCTCCGTCCCCGGGAGAACAACCATTTCTTGAGGACAGGGACTCTTTCATGTGTCTTCATGGTTTAGTGGCTGGCATGGTATTCTGCAGACAGTATACAACTGATAAAGGGCACATCATTTTGTAATGTTCTGGTCTTTACCATAAGCTAATATCCTGTTATCACTGTTGTGGGCTAATGAGCAACTGAAAGAATCCTGTTTCTCTCCTGGCTTTGAGGGCAGGGCACCTTTGTGTCTGAGAAACAGAAAATTGTTAGGAAAGAATTTGTGCTGCTCAAACCTACAGTGGTATTTTTCTAGAAAAAAATAAAATCAGGATACTCTGCTCTAAATGAATACCTTAATTTCAACAGGTATAATGCAAATGCTTCAGATTTAGCCATAGCCGATCAACGGCACATTCAGCAGAATCCAGATATAGCAACAACAAGAACAAAGAACCCACGAGATGAGTGAGCCCCTTCCTCACAGCAAATAGGTGACTGGAGAGGTCTGGTCCAAAAACTTCTACCATAATCTTGACTACTTACAAAGATAATGAAAAATATTTCAAAATAATTTTAATCTTGTTTAATTTAGGATTTCCTCTTTTCCAATAATTCCCTTCCCACTTAAAAGCAGCATACTTAATAAGACTTCCTAACAGCATAATAGCACATATTAAATGAGTATGTCTGTAGAATTACTGGTCTGGATCAGGCACAAGGCAGCAGCAGACACTGTTTTTAGTTCATTAGATGCTGGAAGAGGTAGTATGGTTGGTATAGGAGAGGGCCAGATCTGGAGTCAGGAAGATGTGGGTTGGAATCCTGACAGGCACTAGCTATGTCACCATGTACAAGTTCATCTCTGGGTCCCAGGTGACTCTCTTAAGATTATAAATTGCAGATGAACTGCTGAGCTGCTTTGGCAAAAAGAGTTTCCAGGAGTTTCCTCAATGAAATCAAAGATCCAGATTCTCCAAAAAAATGTATCCCAATAGAATGATCCTAAGGACTGAACTTAGTGAAGGAAAAGAACCTACCAACTTTACCTTCCATTGACTTTAAAAAAAAAAAAAACACACATCAGCAACGGCATGTAAGAGCAGAGGCCAACAAGTCCATGCAATCAGATTGCAAAGCCTTACCTAAATCTATCAGTAAACAATCACTACTTGTGAACACCATGAAATGAAAGTATTTCAACATCTGGGTTCTCTAAATGAGTTCAGTACTAAATAAGGATCTGCTACAAAAGAGAAACATCAAACAGATAACTCAAAGAACAGAACGGACCTTCCAAAGTTTTACCCCACCAATATCTAAGCTGCATAACCCACTTAAAGAGCTCACCCTCTGCTGAGGTGACATGACATCCCACACCAGAAGGGTTTACAAGCCTTACTGAACAAAGTAAAAATCTCACCCGTGTCATTTTAAAAAAGTCTAAAGATGGGCGATTCCACCGTACATCTTCCTCTCGTCTGCGCTTTAGCCGGCTTTTCTTTTCGTTCAGTACACAAGGCTGTGAGCGGCATCTCAACAAGCCTTGGCGCCGGCTAAGCTCTGGTGTGGATGTGGGAGTGCTATTAGCTGAAGGCAAGAGGTTCCCTGCCTCGGGAATGTGCTCCTGGGAGAGAGAGAGGCGACGCCTGGGGTTAAAATCACAAGGTCCTGCAGAATTCCAGCGGATGCTGGAACTGGTGCTTCCCTCACTGCTGTCCACAAAGCCACTGCTGGCCGAAGAGGGCCTGGGCACTGGAGACGTGTGGAAGCTAGTGACGGGGAACACATTCTGGAGCGACAGGACGCTCTGGGGCAGACTGATGCTGGTGCTTCTCTGCAGGGTGGCGCTGCCGCCACTGTTGCAGCGCTGCAAGGTGGCACTGCCGCCACTGTTGCATCGTCTTTTGGAGACCGGAGTCCAGACCTTGGAACTGCCAGGTTTCCATGGTGACCGGCAGCGAGCCAGCTCATCGGGCTCCGACAGGGATCGACAGTGTCGCTTGGGAGGCGGGGCCAGCGGCTGCCCAGAGTTTTCATTCAGGTTGAGTTCACTGATCCATCCTGACACCATCGATGGGCTGGGGGATTCTTTCTGCCACTGGAGACACATGTTTGCTGAACTAAATGGGCATGATGGGAAAGGGAAAGCTGAAACCTTGGTCACTTCAGTTCGGATTGGACATCCTCCATTCAAGACTTTCCAAGGATTTTCTTCTACTGAAGGAAACAGGGAAGGACAGAGATCAGCAAGGAAGAGGGACAAGGGGAAAAAGCCAATTAGCAGGAAATAAGGGCAAAGATGCCACTGCAAAATGAATTCAACAATTGACCAATAGGAGGCCAGGCCTCAGGGCTCTCTACTAAAAGTTAAAAAGCACATAGCAACCTAGCTTCTCCTCCCCATTAGCTTTTAGTTATTCACTGTACTTCCCATTTTGAACTGAACTTATTATATTAGCTAACAAGAAAATTCCTATATGTAGGACACAGGCAACAATGGATCTGTAAAATACTTCAGAAAAGACATTTAGCCCACCTACATTTAAACACAATCTTTTAGAAGGTGACTCAGGCTTCTTACTAGCTTTAGCTATCAAAACAACATTTTTACTCCTAAAAATACTAACACATGTGTATTTAAAATAAGTTATTTCCTGCCTGTTTCGGTCAGACTTGCAGAAATTACTTAATCTGTTTTTAGTAACTCCATTAAATGAAACCAATCTTATTTTCAGTTACCTGAAAGACTATTCTTTTTTTTTATTTTTTAACTAGTCAACTTTAAATAAAAATAATTTTTTCTTAAACTTACATGAGATAGTTAAGGTATCTTAAACAATCACAGATCAGAGATTTAGAGCTATATAAAACCTTTGAAGTCATCATTTAGTTACTTTATGGAGAAGGAGACTGAGGCCTAGAAAGCTAAGTGACCTGCCCAAGGCCATACAAGCAATAATTCTCCAGAGTTAGGATTAAAACCCATATATTCTAACTCCAGTTTCAGGGCTCTTTCCCCAGAACTCTGTGGGACTTCATTTAGATGCTCAAGGTGATTGACAAACATGGGATATATATAATAAAAATTTCATGAAAATTCTATAAAGGTCTGCTGTCATTAGATTTATCATCATTTATAAGGATACGAAGAGCACCTTGTATTTTTTCCTCATTAACAATTATCTAACACAAACTAAGATACCTACAACATATTCCTTATTTGTTCAATTTTACTAAGATTTTACTGTTACCCATTTTATTACTCTGCTTACAAGGCAAATATTCTTTTTGTTAACTTTCTAAAAGTATACTTACTAACATGTTACAGTAGGTAACAATAATCTTTCCCATTCTTAAAGAAAGCAAAAACTTTAATACAGATGACTGCATCTACCTCCTGATATTATTATACCATATGATGTACTCAAAAGTAAAAAGAATTCCCTCATTTCTAGTTATTTAAACAAAGCTTTTAATTATTAGCTCTAATATTTCTAACTACCACACAAAGCTTTAAGAACTTCAGAAGTTATCATCCAGCTTGGAAGCAAGGGCTGGGGGCAGGGAGGCATTAAAGTTATTGGCCAAACCTCAAGACTCCTATGTCAAATCACTTTTTCCAACTACATTCAGTATAATCTACAACTGTTCTCAAATACTGTATAATGAGGGGCAAAAATAACTGAAAAACCTAAGAAAAAATTAAAAGGAAAACCCTTTTCATGTTAAACAGTTTTTCAAGCTTGGCTGCAAAACTGACAATGTAAACCAACTGGAGTCAAGTATAACGTCTCTCATCCTCTAAATTATCCTCTAAATCCTGAGACATTCTCAGGTTATCTTAGAATTAAAATGTAAGCAAAACATTTGTTTTATTTTCTGTGTACAAGATGAGGTGACAGGCTCCTTCTCCTGTAACAGCACATGACACCATGTGTCTGACATCGAAGTACAAAACTAATCAAGTATTCCAACTATATCCAGCTAGTATTCATAACAACATGTTAAACAGTAGGATTTCCCTTCCTCTCGTTTATTTCCCAAGTATTTCCATAATTCTTACCTCCTTTTAAATCAGATTTTTTTTAAAAAATGTCTGCTAAACGGTACCCTCTGTCACATGGGACTAGAACATGATCATGGCACCCAAAGACGAGAGTCATGCTTGTCATTTTCCTAACAGCTACCTCAAGAGAAAGTCTCAAAAGGGGATGGGGACGTGAAGAGAGCATTTAGACATACCAAATGATATTGAACAAAAACATCTTACAAGAGCTTTTACTATGCAAAGCAGATCACAAGCAGAAAACTAATAACCAGTGATTCATGGTATTGTCCCAAGGCCAGCTCAAACCAGTAGGCTCAACAGCAGCAGGTCCCAGCCCCCATTTCACCTGATTTGCAACAGAAAGGCTGCTGAGCGCCCCAATTACCTCAGTGTCTCGCAGCCAGGGCTCTTAGAAGAACTTACCATTGATTTCGAAGGGGAACAAGCTGCCACTTTTGTTCAGCTCCTCAGATGAGTACTGAAATTAATCAGAGAAAGAGGTTTCAACACCACACAACTACACATGGTGTGAAAGAAAATGAGCACAAAACTGGGTGTCAGAAAATAGTTAAATGCTTTAGAACTCAATCCTGTCTCTTAGCAAACTTTTTTGCTCCAAAATTTTAAAAGGAAAACTTGGATCTCTTGGATGTCTATTTGGGCACCTGTTCTCTTAAAGTGAATAGACATCTCTAAAACCAAACATCTGACTGCCTGACAGCAGCCCTGACATCTCTCCCAACCAAACTGTAACCTGATTCAAGAGGAATCAGTCTGAGGCTTACTTTTGCCCCTAAATCTATTCCCCCTTTTTCCCCTGCCCAGGGTTGCTCTCAGGTTTCTCCTAGCTCCTGAGGAGAGAGGGCTACAGGGGACCGGGGGCAGCTGAAACAACTCTGCCTCTTACTTCCAATGAGATAAGAAAAGAGAAGCCTGCTCAGATCTGTGGATTGGGGGCAGGGGTGTAGTACAATCTCACATGAAGGCTTCAGAAGGAACTCGAAGTTTCAAAGTAACACCACATGGCTAGTCTGGGGGAAGGGAGTAGCTTAAAGCAGAAATTTCACCTGAGTAGAACTCCAGGTAAGGAAATTCTCCCCAGTGACATCCATCAGAAACTGCTCTGAGGGAGCATAGCAGACTTGGGGCATGGAGCCAGGATGGGTCAGAAGCAGCAGTGGCAGAGAGGAAAGAACACTCTATCTGGAATCCAAACCTGAGGGTTCAAGTCCAGGCTCTGCAGGGCCGACCTGAACAACTCCGGGCAACTCACCTCACTTGTCTGGCCTGCTTCCTTCTCAGTAAAATGAAGGGTGTGGATCTGGTGAGATCAAATGACCCTTCCAGCTCTCACAGTCTATAATCCAGTCTATCACTATTGCCTTGCAAATCTGACCCTGGAGTTAATTGCGATTTAGGAGTAAAACCTCAATTTTGAAAAATCCTGACCTTTTGTTTGTCAAAGATTAATGGATTTTCTATGAACTTAATTTTACCTCTGTTTAAAAAAAATAATTAAAATGTTAAGCTATATAAACTCATTAACCAAGCAAGTAATTGTTGCTTTAGAGATACCTCTAATGGCATTATCTGAGATTAAAAATGCATAATGAACTCTAATTCCAAGATTGACAACTTTGTAAATTAATTGGCAGGATCATAAAATATCTACTAAGTCATACATAAATATATCATACTGGAGACTGTTACTTTCCCCTCCTCAAAGAGAGAAGAGATCTATCCATCGGCTTTTCCCCTTATCTACAAGTGCCTCATCTTCCACAAAGCCTCCTTGAGACAGGTATGCATTTAATATGCACCTCTTTGCCAAATTATATTATCTTTATCTGTGTGTACATTTATCCCATCTCTCCTAACTAAACTGTAATCTTCTTAAGGTAAGGGAACTGTGGTTTATTTGTCTTGCAGGCTTTCCTCAGGCACTTCACAAACACTGAATAAGTGGAGTCACCTTAATCATAAAGCTACTTCAGCATATATAAATTTGGAGAAAGTTTACACTGAGTTAGCCAATTTCGATTCATCAGTGGCATTCCCTCAATGACAGTAGCAGAGGACAACCAGGCATGGGTAAGGATCAGATCTCACCCTGAGGGGCTGAAGGAACTGGGGATATTTGGCCCGGAAAAAAAAAAGGCTTTGGGAGACACAAAATAACATGTGTTCTAGACACTTAGCTGATAAGTAGATTTTGATTGTTGCTTTACATACACCTTGTGGGGTATAGACACTCATTTAAAAAAATTATATTAAGAAGGAATTTTAACACAAATAGTTTTTTCACACCAACATTTTGAATATTCCCTTAGAATGCCTCCATGACTTTATATTCATTCTTTCCTATCAGTCTGCATCTGAAAAAAAAATAAGAGGCTTGTATATTTTTCAAGACAGAAGAAAAATTTGATTATTTTAACATACCTCCTCCTTTACAAGCTTTTTTTTTTTGGATCCTGGGTTCTGTTTTGTGTACATGTGTTTTATTATTATTAAACCAAAAAGAAGATAGTATTGTTGTAAGACTTCCTTTCTAGATACAGGTTCAGTTATTAAGTAAACATCCTTGAGCAATGAAAAATTTGTACTGTTTGTTAATACAAAGTTCTGCACATGTTAAGACCTTGAACTCTGAAGTTACAACAAAAATGCTTAATATAGTATTGTAAGAAATACTTAAGGAAATTAAGATGACCTGTTCCCAGACAAAACTTGCTAGAAATACTTTCAAGTATTTTTCAAGTTAATGAGCCATTAGATACGTTTCATTTCCTTACCTGGATCAAGAAAAAAAGCCAAAGTCTTTGCTAATAAACAGCTAAAGGATTTGGGAATCTAAGACTCTAAATGAAGATTCAAATGATAAACACAAATTAAGGATGGAAGGTGGTGATGCGAGCTAGTTAATTTAGTAAATGTTTCATTAAGATTAAGCATCCTGGTTTTGTCCAGCCCTTAAGTTTTATGTACCTTAACATTAATACAGCTGGTATGTGGACAAGACACTTTGTACACTTCCTTTAAAAGGCAAACATTTCACTACAATCTCTGGCTCTCATTATAAGAAAGGAGAAAAATGAAAACATTCGGTGGTAAAACAGCAATCTGGCCATTTAAACTTGGCTATACCCGATAAAAACAGACTGGACTGCCCACAGTAAAACATCTTCCAAGATGCCTGCTCTGGCCCTTCGAGTCCATAAGCAAGTTAAGTCAAATCTCTGCACTTTCTCTTCCACTTTCTCCTTGGCCAAATGAGGAGAGCAAACACTCCGACGCACCCCTCTCCTTCCCCCCTACTTCGTCAGCTTGCCATTATTCTCCAGAATCAATTTCCTGAAGTTCTGAGGCTTCCTGAATAATGAATCTTGGGGGGGAGGGGGTAGGAGGAGGGGCTGAATTTAATTTTGAATTAAGTTGATACATTTAAAATTCTCATTTCACTAAATACTAACTAAGCTACCAACACACTATGTTATGATCTGGAACCAAATAGAAAAATCATTTTCCCTTATTCTACATCCAACAATTCTAGGATAATTACAGATCCCTATTGCTTTAGTAAGCACCATGTTAATTCAATGTAGGGCAAGTACAGGACAGAAGATCACTGTGCACACCAAAAGGTCTGAGAGGCCAAAACACATGTGGTGGCACCCAAAATGACTTCAACAGCCCCTAAACCACTCATGGTGGTGACCTGTGAGAACAAGGCCTCCACTGACCATTACAAACAACACCTCATCATCCTAACAACCACCCTGGGAGGGGGTGAACGCAAGTACTGTCACTTCTGTTCTACCTGCCAGTGACTACACAACTAGGGTCAGAGTCAGGATCTGAACCTGGGGCACCTGACTCCTCCTCCTCCTGCATATGCTGCCTGCCACTAAAAACAACTTGGGAAATTTTCTCAAGATTATACAGCTTCAAACACTAATCTTCCCATAATTTCAGGAATGAGACATGCTTTCACTGAAACTGATAGCCAAGCAAATAGATTAATAGTAAAACATTTAAAAGGCCAACAAGAACATGACAGAAACACCCTACAATCTTAAATATCTATAAATGCACTGACTGTGGCTGCCATTAATCTTTACGGTCTTCTGGGTAAATCTTCGACACTCTCTAATGCACAATAAATATTAAACATCTACCAATCACTTCTTTGATCATCAACCTTTGAAACTGCAAATCAGACAGGGAAAAGAATAGCAAAGGAAATGGCCAAGAATAATCCTAAAGTCATTAAAAAGTAATAATTCTATACTTAAGAAATTAACCTAACATTCTTAACTCTCATGATTTTGAATTTCTAGCTAATACTGGGGGGGGGAGGGGAAGCTTATTATCTAATTCACAGAACAGTTTTTGGATCTTGATTTATCATAAATATCAAATGCTTAAAAGCAATTAGACCATAGCACTTGTGCTCAGAGTAGCTACCAGAAAGAGATCCAGTACCTCAGAGTACATCATTTCTATGGTTTAAATACAAAAGTATACACTGCACTGAAGTCAAATTATGCTGGTATAAAATATTTAGACCTCTACCAAATTTTTTAAATCCACATGTAAATATGAATCTTGAGAATGGGGAAAAAATAGGTGAGGAAGAAGGTGGGCTCTCAGGAATCCTGTCCCAAAAGAAAATCAAATCTATTTGTAAAGGAACTGGTTATTAAAAGTACATGGACACTCTGATGACCTGGTACCATTCCACCATGAATAAGAACAGCAAAGAAGGGAGCGCAGATGGGTTGGGAATTGTACCAAGAGGGTACAACCACCTCCATGAAATCACTGATGCCTTGGAGTCTGGGCAAAACCCACAGGAGCTTCTTGGCTGGAGGCCTGTCACAAACACCTTTGCACTGGCTTTCCTAAAAGCAGCCATTCCACCATCATCCATCACAGCATTCACACAGCTCTGTACTTCACAGCAATAACAGCAATCAGGCCTTCAAACCTGTGGCCCAGTTACAGCCCATGGGCCACAGGTTGTGCAGGCCTGCTGTAAACCCTCAAGATATACAAAATGCTTTCCTCCCAACAACTCTGGAAGGGGCTGGTACCACTGAAGCTCAAGAGAGATAAATGTAAAGTCCTGCATTTGGGTACAAACAATTCAAATCTGGAGGCCTGATTAGATAACAGTTCTAAAAAAGATCTGGATGGGTGAGTAGACTGAAAGCTCAGGATGAGTCAACCAGTGAGTGACTTGGCAGTCAAAAAAGTTAGAGAACTCTTAGGTTGTAACAGGGAGGGCCCAGCTTCTAGAACTAGGGAGGTGAGAACTGCAGGGCATCACCTGGAGTACTGTTTACCTCTAGGCATCACAATGTAAGGACACTGATAAAACTGGATGGCATCCAGAGGAGGACAACCCAGATAATGAAGGACCTTGTCAAATGAGGGTCTGCTGAAGGAAAAGAGCAAGTTTAGCCACGAGAAGAAAACTCAGGTCAGCCTTGATGTGAGAAGAAACTTGCTGACAATGAGAACTGCTGCTCAAGGTGGTGGGCTCCCTCTCTCCTGAGCGCTATAATCACTTAGTATCTAGAACAGCGGTTCTCAACCTGTGGGTTATGTTCAATTTGTAACAAGGAAAATACATCCTACATATCAGATATTTACATAACAATTCATAACTGAAGTAAAATTACAGTTATGAAGTAGCAATGAAAATAATTTTACGGCTGGGGGGGGTCAGGCCAACATGAGGAACTGTATTAAAGGGTCGTGGCATTAGGAAGGTTGAGAACCACTGCTCTACAAAGTCACTGTGATGACAAGATGGCCCCTCCAATTCTCAGACTCTGAGACTGCTGAAGCAACACCTCCATTTCATAGCCCAGAAAACAAGGCTTGGGGGAAATGGCACAACTCAGAAGAGGCATCAAAGCTGGGACAAGGCTCCAAGTACTCCTGACTGTAATCGTGCCACTTCTATTAAATGAAACAAACACACACACAAAGATCATTCATATTTTTAAATTCTCCATGCAGAACTGAAGTGGTTCAGCAAGTATGAGACAAGTTAATTCTGAATCAGGAAAAAGTTACATTCCATTATTATTGAACTGGAACGAAAAAAGTTCATTTTCTTCTTCTCTTTAAGGTAGGATAAGAGTTCAAGTCTTAACAAGTCCTATGGAAATTTTCCTGCACTAGTCAAAATTAAATTATACAAACACATTTATCTCCCTAAGGGCTGGGCCAATTCAATGGCTCCTTCTATAAGTGGATTTCACAATGAAATGGAGAAGAATGAGCCAGAAAGGCCAAATCAAAGACCCGAGCTTTAGCTTTGGATCTGTCTATTGACAGGCATTTTCTGAGTGCCCGTGTGCTAAGCTGGTGACCCAAAGATCCAAAGCAAAATGATCTCTGCTCTCGAAAAGTTTACATTGTCTCAGGAGAGGCAAAGGCACACATAGAGACACATAAAATAAGTGCCTGCACACTAAGTAAATGAAAAGTGATTTTCTAATGAGTCACCGGCTGCTGGGCTTAGAGGAAGGATGGAGACAGCCTGAAATTGGAGGCAGGAGTCTTTAAGGACATGAAGAACTGTAAGGAGTGGAGGTGAGGAGAGAGGGCTTTCCCACCATGGGAAGCAGCCTACAAAGCCAGGAGACAGAATTCACGTAAAGAACAGCAAGAACACCAATTTAACTAGAGCAGGTTTCTTAACCTACAGTCCATGAACTTCTTTTTAAAATTTTAATAAGAAATTCAACATAAACCATTTTCACTTAATCTCATATATTTTCTATGATGCACCTACAAACACATGTGAGGAGGCTTCAGGTTTCCCAAGACTACCCAAGGGGCCAGTTACACAGAAAAGGTGAAGGAGCCTCAGACTGGACAAAAGAACAAACAGGAAGTCTGGAAAGTTAAGGTTAGGCCCAGGCTGTGAAAGGCATCAAAGGCCAAACAAGAGAGTCTCTTCTATGTGACCTTAGAAGCAGTTTGGAGACACCAGTCAACCAAGCTGGAGATCCCAGAGTTAAGACAATGAGAAACATGGGCAATAAAAAAAGAAAAAATATCAATACAACTTTATTTTCCAAAAAGAAAGATCACTAGTTAACCCCAGAGATAATAGTTCAGTGGAGGGATAAAGACAGAATTAAATCAATTCGACAAAGTCTCTAGAATCAGATTCAAACTGCTATGGTGATTTCAGCTGCATTAACCATTTCATGGAGTGACTTGTCTCACTGTAACCTACACACACTGAACCCCAAGACTTTTACATACAAAGTATTCCTTACAATAGTATTTTTCCTGCAGTTTCCACCTAAGGATCCTCACTCTGCCTTTCAAAACTGCACAGAAGAAGTATATTACTCCTCTGTGAACGGTAAGGTGATGTGGAGGAGTAGAAAGAGTCCTCTGCTAAAGCTAAAAGCCTGGTTCAAGTCCCAGATTTCTTACTTTACTGGTGACATCTTGAACCATACCCAGCTCAGGGCCAGCATTATGAATCTGGAGAGGACTGGGACCTCTACTCAGAGGCCAGGTCAGCCACCTTTCAAAGGAGTCCAAACCACACCAATGGCATCTGGAAAACTTTGGGACCCTCCAGAAAAGTAAAGTGCTCTAAGAAATGTGCACTGACTAGTTCTGAGCTATTCTGCAATCTTTGTGTTTTCTGAATTTATTTACAGGCTCCTGTGAGTCTACTGTATTTTCTGCATTGTCTATGAAATGACATAAAGGTACTCCTGTAATCCTCCCCCCCTCCCCCAGAAAGCTGCCTATTCTTGTTGCCTCTGCTTCCTCATCTCTGCACCCCACCCCAACCCGGAACGTCCCCTAACCCAAGGCTCCAACCCAGGCTATCTTCTAACTGCACACTTTCTTCTGATGACCTCATCAGTAGTAATGAGTCCAATTATCATTTATTCAGCCCTAGTTTCTTTCCCAAGCTTTCTTTCATCACTAAATGTCTATCTGACATTTCAAAGCAGGTATTCTATAGCCATCTTCAACACAACATGTCCAAAACAGTCCTCCTCTTTCCCTCCAAATCCACTGCTCTTCAAAGCTTTCCTCTTTCTGCTGAAGGCATAATCTTCCCTCCAAGTCACCCAGGTTTACCATCCCAAAATCATTCTTGATTTGCACTTGTACTCATCTTACACATCCAGAGTTGCCTAATCTTGCTATCTCTACCTCCACAACATGTCTGCCTAAATAAATCCCCTTCCTAGATTCAGAGCCATCACCTACCCTAGCTCATGCCCTCAGTATCTCTTGCCTGGACTATGGTAAGGTCTCCTTCCACTCCAAACAGCTCCCTCAGACTCAGCTTGCCAGCCCCCATTTCTCTGCTTTCCGTGCTCAGCCAGCACTCCTCCTGAAGTCTCCATGCAGCTGCTCATGGCTGACTCTCCTACCCCATGACCCTGTATGATTTGGGCAGATGGGGGATCCATCACCCCCTCCTGCCCCCCAACATGTACTCTAGCACACACAGAACATAAACTCTTCAAAGACAACACTTGTTTCTGTCTCTACAGTCCTAGGCTCTGCACACAGTTGGCACAGGCTAGGTTTGTTCAACTGAATATTCACATTTTAGCAGAATGAGAGCAGAGATTTTCTTCCTGCTCAGTACTTGGCACATTAAGGAGATGCTTAATAAGTTTGTTAAACTTATCTAAATGTTGATGCCTGGTCCAGTTTCTAAAAAACAACGTACTCCAACAGTTATCATAACAAGTGTTGTTCATCAGTAATAGCTAAAACGATCAGACTGTGTCAGAGCATATCAACCCTGGTATAAATGGAGAACCTTCATGAACAAACTCAATTCTCACACCCTTTCACATCTTAGCAACCAATAACTACCTCCCAGGCCCCAAACTGTGGTGGTCACTAACCAGACAAAACTCAATTCTGACAAGCTGAAGAGACGCAAGAACCATTTCTGAGACAAGTAATGATGTTCATCTGATTAAGGACAGTGGCAACTATCGTGGCAGATCCAGGCTTTGTGGCACCAACTCAAGATCCTACCCGAAACGCATTTGTGAAGAATGATGACAGGGTCAGCAAATAACATTCAGTATTCACAACTTTTAAATACCCCCAAAAAGGAGTCAAAAATCACGCAACTACCATTCCTCAATTCACAAAAGGGCTAATGGAAGATCCCGCCGTTCCCATACAAACTATCTACACGTCCTATTTGTCAGCAGAGCATCTACAGGATGAATCTGGTAGAGAGGCAGAAGGAAGGCCAGCTCTGTTTCTTTGTCATCTTTTCTCACATCACTTTTTTTCATTTACTTCTTTAACAACACATGAGCCACTGACAGAAGTCCCATCATGTCTATCTCATAGAAGAATTCTGCTAGCTCAAACAGCGCACTTAGACTGCTGTAACCAGTCGTTTCAGAGATTCCACAGAGGCCTTCTGGCTCCAAGCGCTGCTGAGCTTTCTGAAAGAGCGTTCAGAGACACAGACCCTCTTCCTCCTCTCCTCCTCCTCCTCCTCAACTCCACATATCAAACATAGCTCAAAATTATTTCTGAATCATGTTAAGCAAGATTCAAACAATAGCATAACTGTGTTTGGTCATAAAAGGCAGGAGGCTGTGTATGTGGAACGACAAAGTAATAAGAATGGATTTTTTTCAAGTATACTAGAACTTCTTCTCTATACCAATGAACAGTGACCTTCAATGTGCTGCCTGAGGCCCGCCCCTTGGGAAGCTGCCACTGCTCCAACATATTTTTGGAGCTCTTCTCTTGGAACAGCTTTTCTGAGACAGTTTACAAGCCACCCAGAAAGGCTGTAACATTATTTTATAGTTATAATTTGTATTTTAGGAAACTGTGTTGAATGGGGTGTATCACAAGACCCAGGTTTTCTTCTGAGCCTCATGATGAACCACAATGTTTGGTAATTCTCAAGAGCACTAGGCTTTAATTTAGAAAAAATGGTCTGACTTCTACTCCCCTCTGCCTATTTCATAAGGACTGTAAAAAGTATTAGGGCACAAAATGTGGCAACTTAAACTTGTGAGGCTTGATATATTTCTATGGAATCACTTTGACTATCAGTATCTTTTGTACAAAACTCAAGGCATCACAAAAACATTTCGCTTTAGACCTGAAAGGGAACTTAAGAGATAATCTAGTCCAAGCTCTTCATTTTATAGATGAGGAAACTCAGACTGAGACATTAAGCAACGATCATCGAATACATAGCTGATTAACAGGAGAGTCAGGACAAGAAGCTGGGCCTGGCTCCCCAGGCCAGCAGTCCTCCATCTGAGCTCCATTACTTATTCTTAACAATCTGTTATGCCACTCTCAAGTTTACAAGGCAGTAGCGTGGTCCTCATTCTACAAATGAGAAGGAAGCTCACAGTCTGACTTTCCCAGGGTCACATTGCTAACAAATGTCAGGGGAGGGCTTTAAAAGCAGGTTTCCTGACACTAAATCCAGAGTTCATTCCACACAGCCCTTGTACTCAGAGAAGAATAAGGGGCTCTCCTCAGAAAGCAGCTGATCAGCATGCAGTATTAACCACTGCTCAGAGGCTGACCCTGGGCCAGCGGTCTTCTTCCATCAGAATATACAATCCTAGAGGAGCAGAGGTCACCAGGCAGATGACCTTTGATCTGGAACTGGAAAGGACTTCAGAAGTCACTGAGGCCAAACCCCTGCCCACCCTCTTTTATAACTCTAACAAGTGACCCTCAGCCTCTTTTCAGAGACACCCCACCCTCACCCCAGTAAACTAGAAACTCCCTTGAAGTATGACAGCTTTTTCTATTTTTGGACTTTTACTGTTATAATGTCAAATTTCCCAAAATGTTGATGGTGTAAAAACAACTTCATCAGAGGTAGAAGAGACAATAAAGTATTACATATTTATATATTTCATGTTTTCTAAAACATCAGAGTTCTTTACAAACTCAAGAGTCAACTTCTAATAAAGCATCTGGGACTTTTCTCTCCCAGTGCCATTCGGAAGACTTGTTTTTACTATTCCATTCAAAAAGGGAAAACCCTCTACAGAGGAGCGACAGAGCAAGCATGAAGATGGACAGATGGACAGATGGACAGCTGCCACTACCCTCGATTTCCCCCAAACCACTAAAATGGGACAACTAAAGTTCATCATGGGGATAGAGAGCTAAGAGGAGAACCCTAGACAGGCCTGGTAGGGCTCTGTGAGACAGAACAATGCTATCTGCCCTGCCTGGTCTACCTCACAGGATGGGGATGATCAAACGAGCCAACAAAAGTGGTACACAAATTCAAGCTGTCATTGAACAAGCTGTCTTGTGTACTCTGACTTCATGCAGATGCTTCTCAATAGTATCTTCTGCCTTCTGGTCTCACACTCCCACCCCAGAACTCATGGAGAATGGAACCCACCCCCATCCCCCAGGGCAAGTAGGACTGCGGTACCCTACCTAGCCTTTCACATGGGCTCCTGGACCTCAACAAGCCATTATTTCTGTATGAAAGAGGAAGAAGGGAATTTAAGTACATAATTTATATAGTTTCTACTGTAAGTGCTTTAAAGTAAATGCTACATGCTTTCCAAACATGATCTTACTGAATCCTCACAACAGTTTTATGAGGTAGGCATTATTATTATCCCCAGATGAAGAAACTAAGGCACAGAGGTTTAGTGACTGGCTCAGGATCACCCAGCAAGGAAGGACCTCAAGCTGCATTTGAGCTCAGATCTTCCTGACTACAGGCCAGGTGGAGAACCTCCAGGTCTTACCATCTTATTATGCAATATCCCAGCCAGCACAGGGCTCAGGGTCTGGCCATGCCTCTCTGCTTCCCTGCTAGACTTTCTTTGATGTGTTCTCTCCTCTAGCTCAAGGGTGAGCTCCTGCAGAGGAGGGACCTGAATCTTTTCCACTTGTGTCCTGCAGCTCTTGGCAAAGTAGGCACTTAATGAATACTCTGCCCCCACTCCCTGGGTATAAGCATAAAATTCTACTAAAAACAAGCCAAAGTCCTTATTCCTACTCTGTAGGAGAAGGATGACAGATCAGTCTTCTTTCTCTGTTTCTAGGGCTTCTGGCACATAGCTTAGTTTGGCAACTTAGAAGTCTATTGTGAGAGGTGATAAAAACCTGCATGGGATGGGGGGGACAAAGACACCAAACTTTGAAGAGCTTGGCTACAGTGTGCAATGACTAAGGGGGAAGTATACAGTGCCCACACTGAACAGAGGGAGACAGTATGCTAGATGATCTATTGGGCTTTGGTGTATAAATAATCCTTCCACAAGATTTCAGTGAAAATACAGTGAAAGGTTTATATAAAATTGCTGCTGAGAAGCTACTCTGAAAGCTCTTTCTAAGCCCAATGGTTCACATCTTAATCTGACATCTGCACAGCAGGACCAGATTTCTACTCTCCACGCCTTTTCTTCCTTCATACACTGACCTTATAGAACAAAAATCCTGGGACCCACTTTCTTCTACACTATAGATTCCTTCTCTGACAATCACAGTTCCAGATTTGATTTCAGCAGCATTTTTAAGTACCTGTTCTGTACAAGGCGCCACGTGACACAGGAGAGACAGACAACAATGAACAAGTTCCTGCCCTCAAGGGTATACATTCTGCTAAAGGAGAATGAGAGGCAAACAAATCAGAAAAAAACAAGATAAACTGAGGAAAGAGAGAGTACTAAGAATTAGGTGACCCTTCAACAGAGCCTTAAAGGAAATAAGAATTCTTGAGGTGAGAAGGAAGTATTCTGGCTCTTACAGAACAAGGCAATTGGTTTGGACTAATGTAAAATAAATCTTGAAAACAGAAGCCACGCTGAGGAGTCTCCCAGACACATTAGGAAGTCCCTGGAAACTGTTGAACAAAGGAACAAGAGGGCCAGACCTATGCCCTGGAAAGGTGACCGGCGGCTGGGAGGGGAAGGGCTACCATTTTTGAGATGGGAGAGAACTGCATTTGCATCCTACTGGTGACCACAGGCAAGTCACTTAATCCAAGCCTTAATTTCTTCTTCTTTAAAATGACAGTGCTACCACCACAGAACTATGACACAGGTGGCAAAATGCAATTTATCCCAACTTCAATTAAGTGCCTGCTACAAGCAAGACACTGTGCTAAGGAAACAAAGACAAAAAGAAAACAGCATGTAGACATTCAAAAGTTTTCTGAGTTGATATTTAACAATCTTCTGAAGAAGACATATACTTTCCAGGACCTTTCCTTCCCACTCTGCACAACAGTTTTCTGAACTGAATTAAAAGGAAAAAATGGCAATTCTCATTTGAAAGCAGTCAATGCTGAAAAATGGAATATTTAACTATTAAGATTATATATCTCAGTCAATTTCTGAATATCCAAAAATCCATGTAAATTTCCAGCTTTTATATAATCCCTTTCTTATTTTACAATTCAGATTAGATTAACTCTATTCCACTCAATCACGTGATGCATCTTGGACTTCTGACTCCATTAAAAAAAAAATCTCAATTTATTTTTGTATTTAGTTTTGGGGAACCAAAGTCATTTGCAAATTTCAAGATGTTTCTGGAACAAAGGGAGCCTCCACCTCACTTAGAGAAAAAAAGCAACCTACCCTAGGAGAGAAGCACATAAACCTATTTCCCAAATCAACATCTAAGATCACCAAATGTTAAAACTCAAAAGGAATTTTAGGAGATTGTCTGGTCCAAAATATTTTTATTATTAAGGAAACTGGAGGTCCAAAAAGTGAAGTGACCTGCGCAAAGTCTCTCAACTTATAACAAGTAGAAGAGCCCAGACTTGGGATAAAAACCAAAATCTACCAAAAAGATGTGGGATGTTACGTAGCGTCACTCCAATAACTTCAATCTACTATTCCAAATGTTAGTCAGTCAGTTGACCAACAAGGATTTATTAAGGCCTTACCAGGCACTGAGGTAAGTTCTAGGGATACTAAAGGCCAAAGACAAACTCTGCTCTCAAAGAGCTGACAGCCTAACGCGGAAGGAGGTGTCATGAAAACACTACGTACAAACAAGATGTGAATAGTGTACGCTGGAGATAATCAAAGGAGGGAAAGCACCAGCACTTTAGACAGATAAATAACTGGTGATGACAGAGCTTGATAGAGATAGAGACCTGTCTGAATTTACCAGGTACTTACCAGGTTAATATTGTAGGTTTTACAGGTGAGATCATCCAAGCTCTGGTTCTGTAGCTTTTCTGTTATTAGCGTTACCATGGTAGGGGCCCCTTTTCCACTGCTCACGCTGACAAGCATCGGTGCTCCTCCGTGTTCCACTTCACAAATCTTGGGCCATCGCTGGAACTACACTAGTCAAACTCAAGACTTACACTTCCATTTTACAGATGAAGTTTACTGCGAAGATGCTTTCAGGGGTTCATGCCTACTGTTCTGTAAAGAGAAAGTATCACATGTAACTACAGATGTCATCATCTTAGGACACTTAGCTATTAGACACAGAGCACCATATTGACAAAATGCTTTTCAACCTCATTTTTAGCTGTTTAACTTAAATATCCTATGATCTGGCATCCTCTCGTTTCTTTTTTTTTTTTTGATGGAGAAATTAAGGCATTAGTTGAAAAAGCTTAAACTGACAGTTTAACAAAGGGAGAAAATGGCATAATGACCAAAATTACTCAATCTACTAAACTACAAAGCATTACTTCTTACAAGTTAAGATTTGTACCAAATTTACTATCCTTTACTATTTTGAGATTTTCAGATCCTAAATCAGTGACAGATACAACCCCTAAAAGTATGCTGATTCCTCCTCCTTCCATAAAAGACCATCACCAGATCAACAACTATCTTCTCTTGAAAGATCCAAGGGTAAAGACATTTCATAAACTCCCGTCTTTCTTTAGTTTTGTGCATTTTTCAAAGTCATCTATATCCATGGTGTTAGGAAGTAGAGTAGCACTTAAATTCTTCTGTGTATACAAAGAGGTGGCATCATCTGCATCAGTTAAGATTCTTAGTTTCTAAAGATCTCAAAAGAGGCTCCCCTTCTACAAGGCTAGTGAAGGCTGTGGAACCCCTTTCAGTCAGAAGTCAAGATGTTAGGACATAGGTGAGCATCTTTCAACAGATTTCCATCTTTCAATCCTCTTCAATAGTGGAAATGTAAACCATGATGTAAAAAAAATGATTATCAATAAAAACTTACTAAAAAATAATTTTTTTAAGAGTGGAAATGTTCCTCATGACTGCAACCTTCCTTAGTTTCTCTCAGTGAAGAACAAATATGGTAAGGAAATGCTGAGTGGCTGAAAGGCCAGAACAAATTGTAATTTAATAACTCTGATTATACTTCCAGCCACAGATTTAAAACCGTAGCTCTAAAGTCCTAAGCTCTATCTCGTATCTTTCTTACCTGTAAACTTGTTGAGCATTCTTTCTACTCCACCAAAATCAGTGATATCAAAACAAGAACCCCACCCTATGATTGGCCCCTGCCAAACTTCATACTCTGTGCTACTATCTCACACAACATTCTATTTGAATGGTACCTGAAAACTCACTTGGTCTAACACCCCACCCAATAAAGAAATCTAAATCACTCCTCAGTCATCTAGCTTCTGTTCCCCCAGCAACAGCTAAACACTAAGTCAACAATTATAGGTAAAGTTACCTAGTTTTCAAGTTGGGCTGCTTTATAACAAAAACACCAATAAACATGAATTTTGTCATCATTTATTTATGTGTTTATATGTATACGTATATATACATTCAAGTATAGAGATAATAAAAGTCAAAATTTTGTAAAAGTTGGCATCAGATATGTCTGTTCCCATAGGCAAACATATTCTAGAAGGCTCAAGAGGAGGGAGAGAGATATATTTAATGAAATCAAGGTTATATGTAAATCCCCATCTTGTAGCTTCCTGTTTAGTGATAATTTTCTTGTGGGCTTTTTTTTTTTGAAGAGGCATAAAAAAGGCTCTAAAAGTAAATATTCCCATTACTGGCAAAGGTCAAAGGGTCGTTGTTGATGGGACTCCTAGACTGGATAGAGAACTGAAAGAGTTGACGTAATTTACGAAAGTTGGGGAAAACTCTGGAGTTTATACTATTCTACTAAATAAATACACCTGCAGATAGAAAACATTTGCTCTGCGATGGAAGAACTTAGCCCTAAAAGTGGGAATGTATATGATCTCGTAAGTAACGGTTTACCACTGCCGTGTCTAATAGGTTCTTTGGCAAAATGGTAAATGTGTGTATTTGTTCAATTCCTTGTTTTATTTTCTTACTCTAATTTCAAGCTTGTATTTCAATGGGCTCTAATATATTTTGAGCACATTAGCCAACTATGAGAAGCTACTTTAAAGACCACTGACAATATAAACGGTTAATTCTTCAAGTAACCGTCTAAAACTTTTAAACCATTACAATTGACACAGATTAGATTCATAAGATATACTTCTAGATGGTGAATTTAAAAGAAAATAATATATTCCTAGCTCCCTTAATTTGCGTTTTAGATCATTTTCAAAGACCCTACCCAACAGACCTGAAATTTAAGTTACTCAAAATATACAAGTATGGTTACTCTACCTACATCTCCAACCTTTCCCCCAAATCATTAAATACAAATTTAGAATAAACATTCCTTAAAATTTCAGTGACCTATTTATATCTGTTTCTGCCTCAAAGACTGTCCTATTCTAAATATTGCTAATGAGTGCGCTAATTTTCCAAAGCCATTTGTTTTAAAAAAAAAACAAACAGAAAAATACTTTGCCAGGGTGAACCTGATTTTTCTTTTTGGTATTGCTATATAAAAGCAAGCAAATTTTTTAAAATAGCATCAATTCAATGAGAAGCACTGTGTCATCATGGATAAAGGCCCAGGCTTGGAACTAGCCCGAAAGACGTGAATTTACTTCCCTTTGTGATACACACTTGGTTTATGGACATGGGGTAGCCACATAATCTCAGTTGCCCCAAACATTTCTAAGATAAGCTAGCACTTTGCTCTAGTGTGGAAACCCCCTACCCTGATGATATCCTAGATCCCCCAAAATGAGAGATAATTCAAAAAAATAAATCTATTGTAAAAGGCAGCTGGTTTTATACTTCGCTTTTCAACAAGTCAGAATTGCAGAGAAGAAAACAAATGAAAACAGAAAGATCAGAACAAAAAGCAAAAAACCTTCGCTGTTATTCTCACCAAGCACATTCTCAGAAGCAATGATAAGAGGCAGTACAATCTGCAGTTCTGGTTTGCCTGTGCAACCAAAAGAAGGCAGACAAAGAAAGAGACAAGGAAACGAATGGATTCCCCTCCTTCTGTTAAAGAGATAGGAGACTACATGCAGGTGCAGAATGTTGCACCTGCCGTCAGAAACTGTGGGGTTTTATTGTTATTTTTGCTGTCATTGCTGCTATTTTGTAACAAGGGAAGGTATATCAGGAAATAACTCTGGTGTAAAGTATTTTAAAGGGAGAGAAGAGGAAAGAGAGGGGATTCCTAGGAGTTTCCCATAAGGCTAGGCTGCACAGCCACTATTGTCTCCATCCCTCGGAAGTCAAGAAGCCATAAGCACCCTGACCAAGTACTGGATCTGAAATAACGACAGGACAGAAATTCCAGTCTATGTTAATAGGTTAAAAGATGTACGAAGGTCAAAACTATTGGAAAGAAATATGAAAAAAAAAAACAACGAAATGCCTAGTTCTCTTGTCTAGTCCAAGATCATTTGCAAACTCAGTCTACCAAAAAAACAAAACAAACAAAAAAAAACCTCATTTTTACTCTGTGAATTAAACCAGTGTAGAAACTAGAAGATAAGTTTAAAGTCATGAAAAATACTACTCCCTTCTCAGATGCAATCTAGAAACTGTCCTTATACTCCACTCCTGGCTGTGGTCTGGTTAACTGATTTATAAATTATAAAATCCTAGAATTAGAGACCAAGTTCAGATACCAACCCATGTATACCCTAATAATGGCAAGGAGAGGAAGAAAAGCTGATGCCAAATAAGCCTGGAAACCAAAAAGGAACAAGGGTCAGAAAAAAGGCAACAGAAAATACCCCTCACACCTTATAAAATAGGTTATTCCACCCTGAAATTCACAGACCCTTTAACTGATCAAAAGTATTCATGTGAAAGATTTTTTCCAATAACAGATGATAGCATTAATCTGCACAAAAGAAATTCTGGCACCTCAGAGAAGGTTTCAATGTCGCTTGTCTAGCATTCCTGCTTTCCTTTCTATTGTCGACCCCCATGTTCTATGAAAGAACCTTTCTTCCAGCTTAGGCCAAGGCCTAGACTCTCAGCCTCTTGATCCAAGGAGTTTTTGCGGTGTTTGACTTTAAGGCCTGGTCCCTGGCAGTCTGACATACTTGAGGAATTGTACAAAGACTTGAATAATTACTCTCAAGAAGAAAAAGTAGTGAGCCATGATTCTATGGCCATTTATATGTTGTCTTGACTAGAGGCAAAAGGATGGATGAGATCACCTCAAGGTCTCTCTCAGCCAACAAATATAGAACAAATTAAGGTTTTAAAAATTATTTTTAAAAAGAAACTCTGATTCTTGCTTCCCTAGTTTTTCAATAAATGTAATCCTGGGGGGCAGCTAGGTGGCACAGTGAATAGGGCACCAGCCCTGGAGTCAGAAGGACCTGAGTTCAAATCCAACTTCAAATGTTTAATACTTACTAGCTATGTTATCTTGAGCAAGTCACTTAACCCCAACTGCCCTGCCCTCCTCCCTACCCGCCAAAAAGCAAAAAAAAAAAAAAAAAAAAAATTCTGTTTCAAAGACATGTTACTTTTAGCTTCCCTTATGTTTTTAGTTACTATCAGAGACCCAGTTAATGAGTTTCCTCATGCTCCTTGAACAAGAAGCTGAATCAGAAGGTTATATTAACTTTTAAGGAGACTTCTTAAAGCCCATGATAATAGCCCATAAAAGTTCATAATCAGTATCTTTCTAAAGAAGTAGTTAATTAAGTATCAAAATTTTCTATGAAAGAACTTCAAATACTCACAGGGAACCACCTGAAATGGGGAGGGGGGGAAGGGACATCCCTTAGAGAAGCCACTTAGCCAACAAACCCTAATTCAATCAGGCCATTAATTTTGACTTTTAATTAATCTGACTGTGTCATCATTCACAAAAACCAACTATTCTATATAACACATGTTATAATAGGACCCACTATCCCTACTGTGATTTTAAAACTCCTTTAAATGTCAAACAATGCACAAAAAAAGTTTGTATTTTATATTGCTACTAGCAATTTGTTACATTCAACTTCTCTTTCAAATGAGAATGAATATATATGTAAAAAAAATTAAAGGAAATAAAAGTCTGTAAAGTTAAAAAAAGGCTAAGAAAAACAAAGCTAGTCCACTGAATGACTATATAAAACAAGAATTTACAGAGCTAAAAGATAAATAACACAAAACAATATAACCAAAGATACTGATACAACTGCTTACTTTCCTTTCTCATTCAAAAAGGATCCCAAGGTATACAGACACACAGACACACCACATCTATCACTGGTACTCAAAAATCTATGCAGCTCAGGGAAAACAGTGATTTAAAGGAGCCCCTTCCTCATTCCACCCCACAAGTCACTGGCTTACACAAGACAGGTGGTCAACAAGCAGGTATTTGACCTGGCTAGAAGGTACAGTTTGAACAAGTATTGGAAGTGGGTTCACATCCTGGAACCCACTCTTGCTAGGTAGGGGCATGACCCCAGGCAAAGTATCTGACTGACCTTCTGTTTCCAGACCTATGAGATTGGGAGAAGGGAGTGATGGACATTTTACTACCCAATACATTATTTATTACATACAAGGAAGGCCTTTCCTGGGACAGCCCTGATTGGGCCCTGAAAACTTCATTCACTCCTGGAACATGGAACAAATGAAAGCCTCCACAAGGGATAAAAGCCTTTTGTTGAGAGAAAGGGCAGAAGTCTAACCTTCATTTGCAAATCCAGGTGATTTATTCATTTAAATTATTTATCCAATACCTACTCACCCACTATGGACTAAAAAACCAGGTTCAATCTGCCATTTACTATGTTTGTAACTACTACTAAGTTACTTCTCTTCTGGACCTGAGTTTCCTTTTCTGTAAGATGGGGATGACCTATAAGGCCAAGCCTCTTTCTAAATATGTGATCCTATGATCTCTTAAAGTAAGAGTCTACACCTTTCCTCACTGAAACTTAATACATACATCATACAGAGTTTCTTAATACCTTATTCGATTTGGAGTAAAATAAAGCAACAGAGGATAAGTTACATTCATGGGGGGAATGAACAGAGGGGAGAAGGGAATTAGCAAGTATTAAGCATCTACTACATAGCAGGCACTTGCCTAGGATCAAGCTCTTAAGCATTTGAAGCCAAATTTGAACTCAGGTCTCCCTGACCCCAGGCCTGGGGTGCTCTCCACCCTGCTACCTCACTACCTAAGATCAATAAATTTTTATCAACTTCAGAAATTAAATTATCAGCACATAATAATAATGATTAACATTTTAGATAGGGCTTACTATGTGTCAAGCCCTGCAGTGATTTCAGGTGTGTTTGACTCTGTGTGACCCCATCTGGGGTTTTCTCAGCAAAGATACTAGAGGGGTTGGCCATTTCATTCTCCAACTCATTTTATAGATGACTTAAACAAACAGGGTGAAATGATATGCCCAGAATAAGTGTCTGAGGCTGCATTGAACTCAAGGGTTCCTAATGCCAGGTGCAGCTCCATCCACTGTGCCAACCTTAAAATATTTATCAACCTCAGAAATTAAATTATTATCTGATAAAAAGCGATAACCTACTAACAAATACAATGACACACACACACACCCTAATAAAACAAGAACACAACAACTTTCTCCAGACCATTTCAGAAAAAAGTCCTCCAATTTCTCAAACTTAGTGACAGGCAGTTCAAACATGGAAATTCTATGGAAAATACAAAGCCTTCCACTTTTTGGTTCTCTAGGTAAAGAGCACAATATGAAACAACTGAGAGTTTCAAAGGCACACCAAGACTTCAGGGCACCTGAGCATCTTCAAGAGAAGTAGGTTCTCCTTTTGATGAAGTACAAACACATGAGCAGCAGCCATCATACTGGGAAGACAGTAACGGCACACCAAGTCTCAAAGTTTCAACATTACTTTTCAAAACTAACTGGTAACAAATGACAAGTTATACTAATTCTTCCAAGGAAGCAAAGAATCTGCTCAAGGAATTTAACTTTCTGGAATTCACTCCTATTGGAAATGGATGTTCAGCTGGAACCTTAAAGCTGAGGCCACTTCCACCTAGAGTTCTACCTTCAAGGACTCTGTTTTGTTCTTACCTACTACTCTACTCATTTAATTCAACAATAAATAAAAACTTCCACCAAGTCTCACAGGATGAGATGTAAATTCATGCGCACCCCCCTCCCCATACAACACAGCAGTTTTACAGTATTCGGGAGAAAAGCAAAAATCCCAACCACCTCCACTTCCTAATAAACCCATCAAGATTAAGACCTTTTAGGATACCAGATTATTCTCCAGAACAAGTCCTGGAAACTAGATAGAAACTCTATCCACTGAACACTAGCTGCCCCATATCTGTTCTAATTCAAAAGGTTCAAGTTATCTTATATGCAGCTTTTTGAAGACAGTGAAGTTTGAAGTCTTAACAAGCTAAAAACAAAGAAATAAACAAAATCTTGGAGTCATCTTTCATACCAAAAGTTACCTTGGTTTACATAAAACCTAGAATCAAACTACCCCAAACCCACGTTCCCGTATACATGAGGCTGAAGAGCTCTACATTCATTAATTCACTGAAATTTAGCCAGTCCCTAACCTCACTGAGCTTTCTACCTAATAAGGAGATAATAGTTACCTCTAATATCTCTAAAACATTGCCTCAGGACCACTAAAGACGTAAAAAAAATAAAAATGACTTCTGTGCTAGATGGGAAGGAGTGATTATGGCATGGGCTGTCAGGGAAGGCATCAGGAAGCTGGCATGAGCAGGTCATCAGAGACAATCATGAGGCCTGAAGAGCAGAAGTGGTGCATAGGGCCCCATGTGAGCAAAGGCAAAGAAAGTACACTGAGCATTTGGGAAGCAGATTAGGGCCCACTTTGGTCCGAGTGTGGTGTACATAGAGGTAACATGAAAAAAATCAGTAGTTACCAAGTTGAGGTTTGACCTGACCTGACCTCTAGGCAATGAAGAGCAGCACTCTATCTGGCTTATGTGAAATGGTTGAAATAAATTAGGGGGCTGGAGTCAAAGGATCTGGTTCTTTTCCCAAAGTCACTTCTTCCCCTCATTAGCTGCCAGTTGCCTCATCTGTAGAACAGGGTTGGAGGGTGGTAGAGGCCAAATCAGATTATCTCTATGGTCCCTTCCAGCTCTAAATCTGGAGAAGCTTGTTGCAATAGTCTAATCCTACCATGTCCAAAGTGAGGTGGGCTATGGTCTGATCCCAAGGAGTGTGGAACCAGCCATCAAGTCTTGGGAAGATGGGGCACATTTCACTCTCCCTCCAATCCTGGATTTTCACCAACAACCTCACTTCCCCTTTTCCTCCAACCCCCCCCCCCACACTCTGTCTCTCCTTCTGTATAAGTCCTGAAGCTCCTCCTTCTGAAACAGGCATCAGTCACTGAGACAGAAAATTTGCAGCCCTCCCCCGACCCCCAGCAAATAATAGCCATTTATTTCCTGACCCTAAAATTACCTTGCAGCTGTAGCAGCAAGTACCTCTCACAAGGTGGGTCCTGCAGTCCTACCTTCTCCTTTCTGATTTAGGCTGGGGCAGTGTCACAGAAGACGAACTTCATTAGCAGTCTCAACACATCCTCCTTCCCCAAAAACCCACTGCTATTCGGACCTTTCCTCTTACTGCTGGAGGGACCGCCAAAGCCCCAGTATCATCTCTAACTCCTCACTCCCCCTTACCTAATATCTCCAGTTGCCAAATCTTGTCTGTCTCTTCTATTACCACAATATTGCTTGCATCTGTTCCATCCTCTAGACTTGTGGAACCACCTTCCCTAGTTCAGGCCCCTATCACCTCTCACCCTGACTACTGCAGCACCTCCTACCTGGGTCTCCCTGTCTCAAATCTCTGTCCTCTCCAATCTATTCCCTGTGCAACTGCCAAAGTGATTTTCCTAAAACGCAGGTCTCACCATGTTATTTTCCTAGTCAAATTCCAGTTGGTCCCCACTGCATCTAGGTTCAAATATTTCATCTTTATCTCATCCTTTAAAATATCTATTTTGTGTAAGTTTTACAACATATAATTAGTACAGTAGTATATATATAAAATTTATAAACAGATGCATATTGTGTGCTCAAAACTATTTTTTTAACTGAAGGGATGGTGCATAATCAAAAAAGTCTTAAGACCTCTAGTCTAAGCCTATGTTAAGATGAAGACAATGAGAATGAAAGAGAGGAGGGACAGAGAGCATGAAAGAGATGCTGTAAAGAAAATCTCATATGCATGATCTGATGGATGACAAGAAATGAAAAGTGAAGAGGAGGAAAAGGTCAAAGATAAGCCCAAGTTACAAACAACATAGCAAGTGATGAGGCACAAAGTGAATCGTGGTGCCACAAAAAGAACCAATCAAGTCAGAAAAAAGGTGATTTCAGAGGACAGATAATGAGTTCCATTTGATACACACAAAATTAGGAAAACACAAAGAATGTCAATGGATAATACTAAGCACTTAAGCACTAAAATATTCTCAACAACTTAAAGGCATTTAAAGAAAAATTAAAACAATGTATCCCTAATCAAATCGAGAGGCTGCACTCTGAATTCTGGCCACCAAGTTATGCGGCCATTTCCCTTCAGAAGGGAAAAGTAAGGTAAGTAACAACTGCTAAGACTTGGCTAAAGAAACAAGGGGAAAACATGCAAAAATATATGTGTGTATGTTTACATATGTACATGCTCAGAATGAGAAAAGCAAAGTGCTAAAAAACATAAAAAACAGATTTCATTAGAAGCAAATAAAATTCACTTTCCCTCTCCTCATCCTTCCAAACTGGGCCATTCCCATAGCTAACTTTCCTATTTATACCAGGCTCTTCATGCACGTAAGATAAACTAGTATACTTCTCTTTAAAAGGAGGGATTTAAGAACTGGATTTGTCCTATGAAGTTTCCAAATTATTTTCTACCACATATTCTCCTGCAAGGACAAACAGAGGAACAGAAAAACAGAATCCACGGTGGTGAAAGAACCAAAGCAGAAGAGAGAGTCCTAGCCCTCTAGAAAACCATTGAATGACCTTGGTTAAGCAGTTCTCTGGTTTAGTTTCTTCATTTTTAAAAGCTAGATGGATGGAATGCATCGTTTCTGTGATTAATTCAATTCAACATTTGTTAAGTTCCTGCTACCAACAAATTGAGGATTCAAAGACAAAAATGAAGTATTCTGACACTTAAGGAGTGGGAATGGATAGAACATGCATACAGCAAAGGTAACTGGAGCACAGAGATAACATTAATAGTTCAGAACAGCAGGGAACACCAGCGTCTGTAGGGAAAGCTTGTGGAAGAAAAGGCACCTTCCTGAACTAACCCTTGAACCAAAGATGTTTTACATGTGAGGAAAACATCAGCATCTGCAATGATAGACAACTGTGAAAAGTGAGAGAGCGATATGGACTACAGAGTGTAGGGAACGGCCACTATTCTAGTTGGGCTAAAAAAAGAGTAATGGTGAGGATGGGAGACTAGATCTGTGATTTCACAGGCAAAGGGAACTCCCGGATGCAGAAACTCCTTCTACCAATGCAAGTCGGTATTATCTTCTCTGAACCTGAAATGTAAATATGTACAGCATTAAATTACTTATGTCATGAGAGGTTGACTAACTTGCCGAGGGGTCACAGAACCAGTATGTGCCAGAGATATGACCTGTGGTTTGTGCTGGCTTTGAGATTCACTTTGTTCATTATGCCATCCTGTGCTGCCTCTCATAGGGGGGCCAGTAAGTCTGAACAGGTGGGTTGGAGCCAGATCTTTGTAACAGCAAAAACCTGGAAACTGAAGGTTTCATCAACCAAGGAATAGCTGAACAAGTTGTGATATATGAGTGTATGGAATACTATTGTGCTGTAAGAAATGATGAAGAGGATGGTTTCAAAAAACCTGGAAAGATTTGTATGAATGAGTGAAAAGTGAAGCAAACAGAACCAAGAGAACAATTTATACAATAACGACAATACTATGAGGATAATCACCTTTAAAGACTTAGCAACTCTGATTTACACAATGACCAATCACAATTCCAAAGGAATCATGATGAAATCTGGTACCCACTTCCAGAAAGAAAATTGCTAGATTCAGTGGAGACCAAAGCACAGTTTCTTTTTTCATTCTTTTCTCTACTGGGGGTGGGGGAGGGAAGGGAATATAGCTAATGCTGCAATTTGTTTTGCATGACTATATTTATAATGGATTTTGTTTTTCTTGTCTTTTCAATGGGGGTAAGAGGAAGAGAAAGGAGACAATTTGAAACTGTAAAAAAAAGAAGTGGGGGGAAAAAGAAAATACATTTTTTCTAAAAGTTAGAGAAAGACTTGTATGAACTGATGAAAACTGATGTAAGCAGAACCAGAAGAATAATTTATATTAATACTGTGAAAATAAGTATGAATGATTTTTATAAATTCATGAAAAATGAAATGAGCAGAATGAGTAGGAGAACAATTTATATAATAGCAACACTCCAAAGACATAGAACTGTTAAGTGTATAAAAACTCTGATGAATGCAATGACCATCTATGATTCCATAGGACACAAGTGTGCTCTCCATTACAGAGAGGTGATAGACTCGGGGTGCAAATGAAACTTTTTTTTTAAGTCTGTGGAGTAATTTGTTTTGCTTTATTATCCATTTTTTCACAAGAAATTTTCTTTTTTCAATGAGGTAAAGGCTTGGAGGGAGAGAAAACAAATTTCTATTTTTTTTCTTAAACTTTAAGAAAAAAGGAAAGACAGTAAGTAGCTGAATGTACGCTTGGAAAACTCAATAACTGGGAGGATTGGGATGCCACTAATAAAAGTCACAAAGCTCAGGAAGGGAGAGAAGTTCATTTAATGATCTTACTCTCTGATCTGACTTCAAAAACTTGCCTCTTTTTTTCTAATCACCCACTCTTCTACAGAAATCCATAAGACTTCAAACTGTTTTTCTTCAACTGCTTACAACAGTCAAGGCAGGAAAACCCAAACATACTCCCATAACAAATGAATGTATGTACAAAGGTGTTTCTGCAGCATCCTTTCTCTTGAAAGACACTGGATAGACACAGGGTATAACATGCCAAAGTTGGTAGTCCCTATTTGTAACCCTAACTTGCTTCCAAGTCAAACTGAACAAGAAAAATTAGTATCAGGCTCAAAGAAAACAAAACTTGCTTCTAAATTATTAAAATTATATAAAAGCCAAGTTATAAGCTGGAAGTGGAAGACAAGGTCAAAGGTCCTTTGGAAACATAGAAGAGGCTGGCACAACACTGAGTAGATACTAAGAACTCAATCTGCAAGTCGAGTGACTGACTGACTTATTTTAAATACAAGATATAGGCACATACTTTCTATCATAAAGCAACAGATCCAAGCCATAATTCAGACATCTAAGCTGTCTCTCCCCTCTCAAAATGAGGAACACAAAAAATTGCCAACAAGTCCCCTACACTCCTCTCTATCTTGGGGTGGAAGCCTAAGGTGAGTACAGAAATAATTAACACAAAGCAGAATACAATGTAAGCAGGAGAATTTGTAGGTAGGTATGTGGATAGAGTGTGTAGAAGAAAAAAATTCAGCTTCATAAAGGGGCTGGTATTGAGTCAGGCCTTGAAGAAGGTAGCACAAGTGCAGAAATGTGGGGAGAGGACTCCTGGCACAGGAAACATCCTGAGCAAAGGCATCAGGGAAGAAGGAAGAACATCTTCAAGAAACAGAAAGGAGTCTAGATTATATTTAGCAGACAAGAGGTGACCAACCAAGCTTTGATTTTCCAACAGTGGGGAGGTGGTTTGATCAAAACTGCAAGAGGAAGATTAATTAGGCAGCAACATTCAAGATGAATAAGAGATGGATGGAGGAAAAGACCAGACAAGCCACGGGAGGGCTGATATGGGCAGTGAGCAGGCCAGGGCAAAGAACCCTAGACCTGGAGTCAGAAAGACCCAAGTTCAAATATGACCTTCTTAGACGCTTTACTGTGTGACCCTAAGCAAGTCACTTAACCTGTCTGCCTCTGTTTCTTCAACTGTAAAGTAGGGATAATAACAGCACTTACTTCCCAGAGATGGTCATTGTGAGGATCAAATGAGATATCTGCAAAGTGTTTAGCACAATGCCTGGCACCTGGTACATGCTTAATAAATGCTTCATCTCTCCCCTCCACGAGTAGGGGTCTAAATGAAGAGCAACAGCAATGAGAATGGAGAAGAGGGGGCAAATAGGAGAGGTTCTCTAGAACATGGTACAGTGGAAAGAACAGGAGGGTCAGACTCCAGCTCTGCCCCTGCTTCCCTGGGTCACAGCCTTGCATCTGTCACTTCACAATCTCTTCATCAGAAGGGGAAGGGAGAGGGGGAGGGGGGTTTAGGTGGTGCAGTGAATAGAGTGCCAGCCCTGGAGTCAGGAGTACCTGAGTTCAAATCCGGCCTCAGACACTTAACACTAGCAGCGTGACCTTGGGCAAGTCATTTAATCCCAACTGCCGCTCCAAAAAAACAAAAAGCAAAAAACAAAAAAAGGCAGGGGAGGGGAAAGAACTAGATGGCCCCTACAAACCTTACGTGGCTCTAAATCCACAACGCCACAACTGAGCTGCCACGGCCTGGCAACCCACAACAAGGAGGATGAGGAAAACAGCGACAAGGTTTCAAGACCAAGTCTCATTAATAGAAATCGGAGACAGGATCAATAAGGGTATAGACACACACTCACACATATATATCTGGAAGTCATCTACTTGGAGGTGATAACTGAAGTCAGGAATAGAAATGGTCATCTAGGGAGAATGCATCTGGAAAAAAACAAACCACCCCAGGGCAGAAAACTTAGCAGGGCAGCTTTGTATCATCAATGGGAGGGCAGCAAATCAGCAGGAGAAGCAGAGAAGATAGAGAACCATGAGAGGAGTGTCATGAAAGCCCATGAGCAGAAGGGGAGGAAGTCTACAGTGCTGAATGCCACATGGATTTAATAATAAAAAGGTCATCAGTGACCCTGGAAACAGTATTCCATGGCCTTATATGTCAACTCTAACTTCTACTGACACCACTCTGGCCACTCTGCAATAGATAATATAGACCCATTAATTTTTGTCCACCTGAACACGAACAACAGCTCGTGCCCTTGAGAACCTCATCATTATAAAGCAAAGACACCAATCTGACAGACACAGTTAAAATGAAGTTCTTCCAGTACTCCTACTGATCTAGTCCCTAGCTTTTTCCTACTCTCTATAAAAATAATCATGCCTAAGAATATGCACCCTCAACCCTTGTCTTCCTGACTCCAAGTCCAGCATTCTATTTGCTCTTCTGCTCCTCCTTCTAAAGTGGGCTGTAGTCATAGACCAAAGCTTGGAAACAAAATACTTCAGGAAAAAACTTCAGTAGTCTCCATTTTAAAATCCACTTAAATTTGAATTATTCAATTAAATGAAACCTACAAGATGAGAAATAAAAATGTCTCTTTCTATAACAGCCCACTGATATATTTATGAAAATAACTCATATGCAACACACTATATTAGGTGCTGAGGCAGATAAAAGAGAAGTAATATGCAATATCTAACTTAAAGGACTTACTATGTTCTAGATACTATGCTAAGAGCTGGGAATCCAAATATAACAAAAAAAAAAACAAAACACCCAGACAGTTCCTACCCTTAAGGAACTTACATTCTAATGGTGAAGATAACATTGAAGGCAGAAGGGAAAGAGGAGGAACAGGGAGCAGAAGGTGGAAAGGGGACATATAACTAGGGGCAGAAGGGGGTTAGAATACTGGCACTTGGACAGCTCTGCATCTCAGATTTAGGTCCTCCTTCCACCATGCAGGTCCCACTTCTCAATCTTTAAGAAGTGCTTCCACGGGGCAGCTAGGTGGCACAGTGAATAGAGCACTGGCCCTGGTCAGAGTCAGGAGGACTTGCCTTCAAATCCGGCCTCAGACACTTACCACTTACTTAGCCGTGTGACCTTGGGCAAGTCACTTAACCCCAACCGCCCTGCCTTCAACCCTCCAAAACTACAGAAAGAAAATTGCTTCTACACCTTCCTTTATATCCTCCACAAAAAGTTCCCTCAAACACAGGCCCTCCTGCCCCACATCTACCAACACCTCAGGAGCAGTAGTCAAGCTACACACTGCCTAAATCTACAAGTATCGGTTACCTCCTTTCCCCTTTACTACATGACCAATACCTCCTTTTGTTCATACACTACTTTGATATCACATAGCCAGGCTGTGTCAAGTCATCACCTGTGGCTGCTTCCAGGCTGGCCCTACACTACACTATGTAGATATAGCTGATGGGGAGATGGAGAAGGAGGGAAAGGGGACAATCAAGACTTCCAACTTCAATTTCTGAAAAGGAAACTCCTTGTACCAATGAAAATTAGAAAATGCTGTGTAATTCTTCCATTTTTAAGCTGCCTGGGGCATTCAGAGATTAAGTGACTTGTGGAGGATCGCATAGTCTAAGGACACTTCCATCTGAGAATCTATGATCTCAGCCACACCTTCCTTTCCACTGTGAACCCAGATTTCTCCTTATCCCAAGGAAAGTCTCTCCACTAGGAAAGCTGTCTCCTACAAATTATATAAAAGCCTCTAAAGGTGAAATAAGGGAAATCACTTCCTACAGGGAGAGGCAGGAAATCAAAAGAAGAATCAAAGAAGCACACACTGATAAAAGTATAAAAATGTACTGCATTCAAGCTAGGCCCTGAAAGATTGGATAGAGATGAGGAGGGGGAAAAAAAAAGTCAGGATGAGAAAAAAGGCAAGTCATTCCAAGAGAAGGAAGTAGCAAAATGGACACATAGAACAGAGTAAAGGATAGTAAGTCATTAAGTACTGGCTGAAGATGAGCATTTGGGAGGAGAGAAGGCTCAAAAGGTAAATTTATCAAGAACTTTAAACTACACATTTGACTCATTTTATACAATTATACAATAAGGGCTGTACATAAATCCAGCTTTCATAAACAGAGAAATTTAAGATGCATTAGAAAACGTCTTATTTCAGAAAATCTAGCAGAGAATACCTCAGTAGACAGTATGCTCCCTAAGGGCAAAGATGGTATCTTAAATAAAGTTTGTATTTTAGCCCCCTAAAAAAATCTGTTCAACAAAACTACCCCATTTCATAACTTCAGACATTCATTCCTAAAATGTCTCTGACCCACAGCATGTTGTACTTCAAAACAGGGAGAGTTTAAGTTTAAATGTAAGGGCTGGCTCTAAAATATGCTTTTAAACTTTCCCCTGAGAAGATGGCAAACGGCTACATTCGCACCCCTCCTCTCTGCTGCACTGGCAAGAGCACTAGCAGTGGGACAGGAGCTCCTGGCTCTCTTACCTGTAGGACCATCAACACATGACTTGGACTTTCTGGCCTTTCTCATCTATAAAATGAAGGAGGTGGACTAGGTGCCCTTTATAAAAGGTTCTTGTCAAATGAAAAATCCATGTTCTGATGACTTTACACACTTTCCACCAAATGGAAAGTCACGTATAATATTCGGTGAACTACCTTTAAAGTCTCTTGTTCTATTTGCACAAGCACGCTGTCTTCCCCAAATGAATGGTCTACTTTTGAAGGTGAAAGCAGCTTTACAAATAGGCACCTGAACCCCATGACTCTGGTACCCCTGATCTGATCAGGATCAACCTGCAGACTCCCTAAAATCCCACAATCTGGGGGCCAGAATCTCACTATGCAGACCCTGGTGCAAGAACCTGATTTCCCTTTCCAATTCTCAAATTCTATTACACTATTTACCCAAAGAGAAAGGAAAATACATATTTAATTATCCAAGAAAAAAAGTGGAAACTGCCTCCTGGTCCCTTTCTTCTCTTTCCCTTCTTATTATCAAGCTATTTCTACCCACCTCACTTTCAAGCCTTCCAAGAAACGAATGAACACTCGGCAGCTATTAAAGAAACTGGACAAATACCCAGGTAATACACCCACAATGTATAGTAAGCGAAGTAGATATGTACTGTCTACTACATGAAAACTGACCAACTTATTCTACCTGTAGACAAAACAACTAATATTTATAAGCTAAATAAAAATACTGAATATATGTATTGTTAACATTTACAATGCAACAAGTAAATTCCACAAAGGCAGGGACTTTCTCTCAGCTCTGTATCTTCCCCAGTACTTCGTTCTCTAACAATTTCTGTGTGGCTGTTTGTAAAGATCAGCTAGCCTCACGCCTGGTCTCTCCATGCTCGACCCAGCGACTATCAGGTCCAACAACATTCTGCACAGGGTGGACACTTAGTATGTTGCTGAATGGGACTGCTGCAATACAGTACCATTCTAGCTCTCCCCTCCCTTCCTCATATGACATTTTAAAGAACCTATATAAACAGATTAATGTTACAACAGTTTTTTCCACTCAAAAAGGCCAAGGCCATTTTTTTAATGGAAGAAAAAAAAGCTCAGTGGATAAAAATATTAAAAGTGTCATCACAATTCATATTTTAACTGGCCTTTCTTTAACTTTCGAAAAATTCATTTAAAAGTCAAAAAATACAAATTGATAAAGGTAGGCTGTACATTTTTTTCTCTACAATCTAAGCTTTGGCAGGAACAGAACAATAAAAACAGCAGTTCACACTTACATAGTGATCTAAGCTTTGCAAAGCTCTTATTCACTGTAACCTCTCACTTGCTACTCACAACACCCCTATAAGGCAGGCCCTCTTTATCCCCATTTTATAGGTGAGAAAACTGTGGCTCTGAATGATAAATAAGTGTGAAAGACCAGATTTCAAGTTAAGGCTTCCTGACCCTGAATCTAGAGCTCCAACCAATATTGGATGATACTAAGTTTAACATCTGAACCTTTTAACTGATTTTAAACTACCATAAGTCCTGCCTTAAAAAGCAGTCTTTTCAAATTCCATATATTAGTAAGTTTTAACAAGGTATCATTATACAGAAAGGAAAGCTTATTAAAATAACCGGCCAATTCCTCAATTAATAAATGGTCAAAGGATATGAAGAGGCAATTTTCAGGGGAAGAAATCAAAGCTCTCAATAGCCATAGTAAAAATTCTTTGAATCACTAATAATTAAGAGATATACAAATTAAAACAACTCTGAGGTTCCAGCTCATACCCACCAGATTGGAAAAGCTGACCCAAAAAAAAAAACCCTGAAAATGACAGGGGCTGGAAATACAGTGGCAAAAGAGGTACATGAATACACAGCTGAGTAGAAGTGTGAACTAGACACTGGAAAAGAATTTGGAACTATGTCCAAAGAGCTATGACATTGTGCATATCCTTTGACCCAGTAATATCACATACACAAAAAAAGAGAAAATAAACACAAGTACAAAAATATTTACAGGAGATTTTTTGATGCTGGCAAAGACTTTATGGAAACTAAGTGGTGGCCATGAACTAGGGAAGGGCTGAACAAGTCATGGTATGTGTGTGTGATGAGATATCATTGTACACAGCAAGAAATGATCAAGGAGGCAGTTTCTGAACAACCCAGGAAAACTAGTACGAACTGATGCAGAGTGAAGTAAACAGAACTATGGTAATTTATACAATAACAATACTGTAAAGATAAACAACTTTTGAAAGATTTGAGAACTCTGATCAACACAATTCTAGAGGATTCATGTTGAAACAAGGCACCCACCTCCAGATAAGGTGATAAATTCTGGAGAGCAAACTTAAACTTGGTCAATGGGAGAAAGAACTTTATCCAACTATACAAGTTTGCAATGGATTTTATTTTTCTTGCTTGCTCAAAGAGGGTAGAGAATGGGTTGAAGGGGGAGAGAAAATACAAAACTGAAAACATAATAAAACTGAAAAATTAAAAAACAAAAAATTAACTAGTTAGGGTATTGGACCAAACTCTAAAGAACTCACTAACTTACCTTCTCAAATAGAATTTGAAACTGGACCTCATTAAGTTTAAGTCACAAATCCACCTTAAGGAGGAAGAACCCTTAAGATTACAAAATGAGAAGGTATACTGCCATCCTATATCTACTACTACGGCAGCTGTTTGTTTAAAGTACACAACTTTCCCTGCTTGGGGACAAACCTTAACTGATAGCAGGTAGCTGAATGTAATGTGCTAATATTTCTAATGGAGTTAAGCTGTTGTCAGTTAACTTTTCAACTAGACTGGAAGTTCCTTGAGGCCATGTCTTCTCACCTTCACAAAACTAATGGAATAATAACCTTTGACAAGGTTATGGAATTCATTCTATTGGTTTCCTTGAAAGCATGGATCTGGAAAAATATGGGAACCATTTACTGCTTACTGCTTATGATCCACTTCTTAGACACCAAAATAAGTCACCATTGCCAGGCTGTTAGGAGACTTCAGAATTTTTTATTCTATCTCTTTCTGTCCAAGGATATCTATACAAGTGTCACAGGTATTAGGTGACATTATCTGGTCAATGAAATAAAGACCTAGAATAATAGGGAAAAGAGTAAAATAATTAAAATAAACCTCATTAACACAGACTGATGGCTCCTACAGAGTACAGATTGTTCTATTTTTTTTTATTTTTGTAGCTCTAGCCTCTAGCACATAGTAGGCACTTTTAATAAATGCTAATTGACTGAACAAGACCAGGCACAATCTTGATATATGAAAAACTAAATGATTCAGAAAAGGTTCAGAGGCCTTTTTTTAGCATAAAAGAGAGGCTAAAGAGGTTTGAAATAAAAGAGGAAAAAATCTCTTGCACACATAAAGCTCCACAGTGGTCAGAATTCCTAGAAGCAAGAGTCTACTTTCAGAGCCTTTTTTGCTATGGCCCTGGGCAAGCCTCTGAGCTTCCTCTAACCCTGTTTCTCCATCCATAAGTGAAGGCAATATTTGCACTACCAACATCTGGTAAACTTCAGGGTACCACAAAAACATGGGAGATTATTCATACTCTACCAAGACAGCATCACCTGGTAGGACTATCATCTTGCTCAGGACAAATAACCCACATAGGGAAGTAAATGAAATCATCCTAAGAGGCAGATGGGCTGGGACCCATCATCAGTTGGAAATAAAGTTAAGTATGAAAGCAGTGGAGAGAGGCCAATTAAAATGGGACCCATCTCTAAGACTTCAGAATTACTCCCCCTTCACGTGGACACAAGAAACTGAGCAAAGCCATCACAATGCCAGCATACAGAAGCAGCAAAATGCAAATCAGCTGAATTTCCTCCATTTTGTTCCAAAGCTCCTTTTCCCCTAGAATAACATATTCCATTATAATTTTTCAAACTTAAAAGTGTTGCAGGCCAAATTCATTTGGGAAATAAATGCTGATCTAGACTGTGGTAGCAGCTGCTACACTCACTCCCTAAGAGAAAACAAGGGGTTGAAAACTGGAATACAAACTCCAACACAAAGTATTAACTTAAAAATCAATCACAAGAATAAGAACCAGTCTGTGCCTTGAGCATAGTCAGTACCTGATGAACATTTTCAAATAAATTAAGGAAGCTACGGACAAATTAGAGTCTTTACATCCACCTACCACCATCTACAAATCATCCTTCAATATTAAATTAAAAACTAAGGACAGGGCTCTGAAGGGACAATACCCCAAAACTGGTGTTATTTTTCACTTTACCGTGTTTAGTCTTTTTCCATTAAAAAGTAAAATTAAACATGTCAAAAGTACTGCTAAAACTTACCGAAATCTTCAGGAGGAAAAATGAATACTACACTAGAAATGGAGGGAAAAATACACCAAAGACAAGTTTATAAGGAGTGTGCATCTCTACTGTAAAGCTGGGGCTTAGTAAGTACTACTTTGCATTAAATCCCTTACTCCTACAGAGCCTTTAGGTTTCCAAAAGCCTTTCAGTCACAATGATTCTGGTAGGTACCCTGCAAATAGAGTATTGTACAGGTGACCAAAATGTGACCCAAGGACATAACATAACTTGCCCAAGGTTCATCTATGAAAATCAGACTCTAGTATTTCTCCACTAGATTAGAATTTAAATCCTGGCACTTGGCTCTTATAACAGTGTTACTATCTGATAAGACACACACACACACACACACACACACACACACACACACACACACACACACACACACACACACACACACACACACACACACACACACACACACACACACCCCCCTACCTTACAGTCCCTTGTAATGAAGACAGCAAATGAATACGGTAACTGCATTCAGTGTACCATTACTACACCAAAAGGAGGAAAGTGTTTCATTATCTCTCCTCTGGAATCGAGAGGAAGGCATTTAATCTGAGTTCAGATCCTTTAACTGTAGCTCTCATTTACGTTATAGACATGTTTTACATTGTTCTCCTCTGCTTTCTTCTCCACTAAGTCCATAAAAATCTTCCCAAGATTCCCTGAAATCCTCACCTTAGTTACAATATTAAAATATAACACACTTTGTTCAGCCATTCTGCCATCAGGGTCAGTCAAAGGAGGGTAGGGGGCACAGCGGGTAAGTAGTAGGAACATCTGAGTTTAAATCCTGACTCTACACTTCCAAGATCTCTCTGTTCCTGGGAAAGTCACTTAACCTCTGACTTTCCTCATCTACAAAATGGGGATCAAAGTAGCACTTACCTGCCAGGCTGTTGTGAGGCTCAAAGGCAGGCTATCTATAAGACACCAGGCATAGGATCTGGCACACAGTAGCCACTTTAGAAATGCTTGCTTCCTTCCTTCTAGTGGGCACCCACTCTGCTTCCTGTTTTTTGGCTACCCACAAAAAATGCACTTTGAATATGTAGCATATGCAGAGTTTAAGCATTACCAAATTTCATACTACATAAAGTAGTTATCAAAACTATCTATCTAGTACTAGGTAAAAAATGTTAAAGTAGATTAGAACAGAAAAGACAAACAATAAACTAAAAGTAGTCAGACACAGTAGCCCAGAAGTCAATAAATCCCACAACACAAGCTACTGAGGAAAGAACTTCAAATCAGAAAAGAAGTGCCCAGAAACTAGAAAGCAGTCAGGCAAAAAGCAGCTTCAGACAAGCATCTTAAACTATTTATCACAGTGGGTGAGCAACTTAAACATAAGAGGTCTCATTTAAAAAAAAAAAAAGGGGGATCTTTCACAACTATATTTAGAGGAAGAATTCATAACCAAACATGGAACAGCGGTGGTGACACGACAAAATAGACAATTTTGATTATGTAAAAATCTAAGATTTTTCAACAAATTCAACTACAAGAAGTAGCCATCAGAATAAGACAAGCTCTTGAGTAGAGGAAAAAGAAATATCTTTGGATCAAACATCTGTGATAAAAGTCTGATATACAAGAGTTAAGGGGAATTGCAACATACATAAAACTAATAACCATTCCCCAAGAACGGCAAGGGATAGTAGTTTTTAAAAGTGAAAGTAACAAATCAATAAGAAAAATGCAAATTAAAACATTCAGGCTTCAGGTCACACCTAAAGTGGCCTGGAGATAAAAGGCTTTCCATTTCCATACTGGAGGTGCTACAGAAGCCAGGTGCACTAAGACAACTGTTGGTGAAGCTATGAATTAGTCCAACTGTTCTGGAAAATGATTTGAAAATACTAAAGTGTCATACCCTTTGATTCTGTGATCCCACAACAGAGATTATACCCCAAGAGGTCAAAGATGGATGATGACAGAGAACACTGACCATGCACTATTTCCTCTGGATCCCCACCTTAGATCCACTTTGGCACTCTGCAGAGTAGTACAAGACTGACTAAATATGAAACAATCACCATTTGATAACAATACATTCGAAACACTTTCCAATCATCTTTCATATCACTTTGTTTCCAGGCAGGTTGAATAGTGAGCTGGCCTCAAGATCTAGGCTCAGTCCTCCCTCAAGACACATGCTGTGTGACCCTGGGCAAGTCATTCCAGCTCATCTCAGAGACTAAACTGCAAAGCTGACTTGCTAAAAGGGGTTTCCCCCCCATAAGAGTTCCCTATACCAATGGTATCATAGGTCCTATCCCTATCCCCATTAAACAAGCATTGTCTGTCAAACAAACTGATCCAAACTAACTCAGTCTACAATATTCCATCTCTGACTCCCTCCCCTCCTCACTTGCCCCTGCTGTAAACCCTAGCTGTCTCCTAGGCACAGGCCAGAGGGAGCCTCCAACACAAGATTTCTGCTGATGGCCTACCTGCTGGGGGAGGGGGAGGGTGGAGAGAGACAGAAAGAGAGAAAAAGAGAGAGAGAGAGAGAGAGAGAGAGAGAGAGAGAGAGAGAGAGAGAGAGAGAG
>CM053601.1:142973780-143020949 GCA_028646575.1 Pseudocheirus occidentalis
ACTTAACACTTACTAGCCATGTGACCTTGAGCAAGCCACTTAATCCCAACTGCCCTGCCTTCCTCCCTCCAAAAAGAAAAAAAAAAATAGTATGGCTTAAAGGGAAAATGAACACTCACTCTAAATTCTACTCTCTTAAAAAAGTTCAAAATTTTTACTCTAAGTTCAGTCAGATGAGTATTGATTTGGGAACTGTCTAATGAATTCAATGAATTTAAAAATCTATTACAAAATTCCCTGAACATTTTCTTACAATTTTTCCCAAAAGGTACTTGAATAAAATCTTTAAACATAAATATAATCATCTTTGTTAGAAAAAAAATGCCATGGCCTTTAAATAAGGAAAAAAAGGTCAAAAAAGACTAAATGACCTCTGACATCCTTCTAAGTTTGAATCTTTAAAATTCTGTTGAGAAAAAAAAAAGTTTTAATTTTAAAATAAATAAATAAATAATAAAAATAAAATGGGATGGGTGGCTGGGTGGTACAGTGAATAGAGCATTGGCCCTGGAGTCAAGAGGAGCTGAGTTCAAATCCTGCCTCTGACAGTTAACACAAAAACTACCCATGTGACATTGGGTAGTAAGTCACATAACCCCAATTGTCCAACCTTCCACCATCCGAAAAGCAAAATTAAATAAATAAATTTTTTAAAAAATAAAAATTAGGCTCTGTCTCTCATGGGTTTTTAAGAATTGGAAGCTAAAGAAACCATCTGATCTAACTCCTATATTTTATAGATCAAGAAAATGGGGAGCCAAGAAGCAGCTTAAGGTAACTTGACCAAGGTTACCCAATAAGCAGCAAAGACCTGATTGAACATGGGTCCTCCACAAGCCAGTGATCCAGTCAGTACACCCAGATTCCTCATGGCTCAAGTGGCACTATTTACTTAATGCCACAAATGTTCAAATTTAATGACAATCTGTTAAGTGGTCAAAGTTTCAGGGAAACAGTATTACAAATAGAAAAACGCAAGCTTTCAGGAAATGCTACTTTCCTTAATATTTAAAATTAATTTAGAGCCCTTAACTAACATCCTAGAATATGCTGATAATTTTTATGTATGGAGCCTTTTACCCCATGGTCGGTTTCAATACAAGATCTATTTCAAAAACCTCACATTTATTTTTACTATGGTATGCTTGTGTGCTTATACCAATGATTACAGGAAGAGACTCGGATAAAACTGGCACTAGTGTTGATTAAGTTTGCAAAATAGCCAAATCTTAAAACAAATGTATTTTTAAAACACTGTTGTTTGGTCATGTCTGATTTTTCATGACCCCATTTAGGGTTTTCTTGGCAAAGATATTGGAGTGATTTGCCATTTCCTTCTCCAGCTCATATTACAGATGAGGAAACTGAGGCAAAGAAGGCTAAGTGACTTTGCATAGGATCATGTAGCTATTAAGTGTCTGAGGCCAAATTTGAACTCAGATTTTCCTAACTCCGGGTCAGGCCCTGTGCTCTGTCCACTGCGCCATCTAGCTGCTCTATACAACACTGGTCTTTCCCAATAATCTATAGTGTTCTAGAACTGAAATATGGGTTTCAAAAAGTCCATGAAACAGATGCAACAGGTAAAAATACAGACTAATGGGAAAAGTTTGCAAGAAATGAGAAAAATGCAGATGGCAATAGGAAAAGAGAAAAAATTGCTCCATAAGACTTTCTGGATTGTATTTTCACCTTTGTATGCGTGTTAAAAACTTGACTGATAAACCAGAAATCATGACAAAAAGACCCAACTCTAATAATATCAAGTTTCTGACAAATCTACCAATATAATCAGTGAAACAGTAATACCCGTACTTTTAACTTTTGCACAGTCAGAATTCCCTCTTATAATTTCTTCCCCTCCTAAGGGAGGTATTGTGTTTGGCTACAGGCCACGTCAAAAGCTACAGCTAAATGCTTGGCAAGTAGCAAGTACTTGATCCTCTGAAAACCTTTCCTCTTGTCACTGAACTTGGTTAAAGTGTTAACCAGGATCATAAAATTATACTCTTACCTGGCTCCTGATTTCTCCTTCTTTTTCCTTCTTCATTTAAAGTCATTTCCCTTAAAATCTTTAGGGAAGAGTCCCTTGGAATAGACAGTAAGGAAATTGTTTTACTCAGCTTAGTTTTTTTAAAAAACCAGTTACCATTCACTTCCCAAGGACATCTAGCCATAAAACTGTTAAAAAATTAAGAAGCTAATTTCATCCAGTTTCTCAGAGGTTTTGAAAAAAACGAAACTGAAGCATGTATGGAAGGAAATAACAGTATATTTTAAAAGGAGCACCAAGAATATTCTTACATTTATCCCTTCAAGAAATCAAATTGGAGAATACTTATTTCTGTTACCTGAAGCTTCCTGTTACCTTCTGAAAATCATACACTAGACATTAAAAACACTAAAAAAAATTTCTATTAAATGGGACAAAAAAATTCTTGTAAAAAGTGTGCATTTGAGGAAATTGCATTATTGCATGAAATAAAGAGCCAAGGATGATCTGTCTAAACTATTTCTCATTTCCTTTTGAGGTGTAATTTGGCAAATCCTGTATGAATGCATAAGTGAAAATTTAGCACCTAAAGGCTATACCAAAAAATGTGAAACTTAGATTAAGACAGATGTACATGAGAGCCTAACCATAAAAAACAGAAAAGGGTCCCAGCACACCCTCCAAAAATGGGAAACAGAAATCACTTAGTAAATTATTGTAAATGCCACTGAAATAGTAATTTTTGAAAAAAATTAATGTCAGCTTTCAAAGAGGCATCATAAAATTTATTGCAGGAACAAAGATCAGGAGAGGAAAGTTTTAAGGACACGTGTTTATAAAGGGAATAATCTATCAAACCACAGGAGGTGGCAGATCTGCCACCGTTATTGCTGTTAGCACAAAGGAATGCTTGGGGAAAAACAATGGCTGCCAGACTCCAAGGGAATTCCTATGAAAAAGAAAAAAGATATGAAATAAGGTATATTAATCTCCCAAAAGAATGAATTATTTTCTAACACTCCCATATTAAGTAACCCAACCTTAAGATAAACAACTGCTAAAACAAAGATTTACATATGAAGTTCTGGGCAAAAACAGACCAGACAGACAGACTCCTTCACCTTTACTTTGAGATACTTCGATTTGTAAATTTCTTCAAGTACTTTGGTTAGGCCCTGAATGAACTGCTTTCTTTATGTAATACATCTCAATTTACACTACCTTAACATGTAAACTGAAGAACTGGAGTAAATGTTAATTCTATTAGCATAGATCCTATACCTGAAGTACATTCAGAAAAAAGCCAAAGTAAGAGATTTAAATACTGTCAACCCACCAAACATCAAGGCAAGCCAAGCACAAGTCCATGTTTCTATATTTTAAGTCATTGTGAATTGAGCTCTAAGAACACAAACAGGTACCCTATTTTAAGCCTGAAATTATGTATCTACATTATGCTTTAAAGTTAAATGACAAGCTTATTAAACCACCTACTATCCTTAGATTTCAATAATTTAATTAGACAAAAGTCAGAGGTGATGGAAAACAAGAAAAGTGAAATCTAATGCAAGGACTCAAATTATTTTCTTTCTAGAAAGTAAGTTCTTAGAATTTAACCTGATCTCCCCTGCCTACCAAAGGGGCAAACTTCCAACTATCTGTTCACTTAAGAACTATTTAAAGCAAAGAGTCTTATTATTTTGGAGTTCTACAGCAAAAATATTGCATTACCTATTCAATTTACTGTTACCTGATGATTTAAAACCCCTTCAAACAAAATTTGCACCCATGTATACTTAAAGCAATGTAACAGCAACGACTTGGAATTAAGAGCTCTTAGTGGCTAACTTTAAAAGTAGGTGTAGTGAACCGGAAAAGAGATTCAAGCAGCTGGTTCAACTCATCCTGAGGCCTACGTCTTCATGTGCACATTAAAAATCCCTAATCTCTGATCTACTCTGACTCATTCAGAATACTAGTTCCATCTCTGTTGTCACCCTTAAGTACCGTTATTACTACTACAAAGATCTATTTTGAACCATCTTCCATTAGGACTGGGCAGATCTGCTCATTACCTCAGTTTTTGCCAAAACACTGGAATCAAAATTTCCTCTCTCTTCCCAGACGTTAAAGTGGCTAAAATGTTTATCAGATTAACAATAAAAAAAACACATTAATTTTAATACTTTTTATTAAGCACCTATTACATGCAAAAAAAAGCATTGCAATCTGATCACATTTTCTGGTTGGAATGGTTAAAAAAATTTTTTTTTCTTCTTTCAAGGCCAAAGAGTGAACGGTCCAGACGTTTCTTTCCATGAGGCTGCTTATCAATGATTAGTAAAGGGTTTCGAGTTGTTCAACCACTTTGCCCTCTTTCCTGAAAGAGCTGCCAAGAAGAGCCCAAAAGAAAGTCTTGCAAAAAAAAAAACCACAAAATTCCCATAACTGTCTTAAACTAATTCAAAGAAACCTATTTTGTTCACTTTTCTGATGGTGTCACTGGAGGTGCAAGGCAAAGGAGCGAGCCGCGGACAGATCGCCGCTGCCCATCCAGCCTGGAAGCTGGGCATGCACCGCTCCGGGAGGCTCCTGCCGCCTCAAGGTTGCAAGGCTCCCGGCAACCACCAGCCCAAGTCTCCTCTGCACAAACTCTCCTTTTCCTTAAGGCAAACACCCCCTACCCACTTCCCTCGGGACTCTCCCGGAGCACTAAACTCCGGGGTCCCCTGCCCACCGCTGACGGGCAGCCCTTCTGGGAGAGCCTCAGTTTCTCCATCTGAGAAGCGAGCGGTCGGCCCCTCCGGCATCTCCTCACCACCCTCCGCACCCCCGACCTCCTGCTGCACTAGCCCCGGAGTAAGACTCAGCAAGAGAGAAGCTAAGCCGAGCAGGGACGGACACGAGAGCGGGGGAGGGGGCTAAAGAGAGGTGGGGAGAGAAAGGAGAAAGACAGAGAAAGTGCACGAAGAAATGAAACTTAATTTGTTGCTTTAAATGGAAACCGAGCCCTCCCGGCGCTCAGGACCGGGAGCGGCTGCCACGCGCGGCTCGCGGGACAGCGGATGCGGGGCGCTCCGCAGCGGATACCTGTGGCTCGGGCACGGCCGCTGGCGGCGGGAGCAGCGGGAGCAGCGGCAGCCGGGTCCTAGGCGCTGGAGCCGGGCTCGCGCCCCGTGGAGGCAGAGCAGGGGAGGTGAGCCCCGGGGGCTGAGGGGAGCCGGGAGTCGGGGGCGGCCGCGGCCGTCGGGGGGCCTGGAAGCGGCGGGTACTGCGCTGGGTGCGGGGGTGCGGGCGGCCCGCGCTCGCCTCCGCCGCCGAGGATCCCGCCGCCGCAGCCCAGGCCCGGAGCTGAAGCCGCGCTGGCCGCCAGCCTTCCTGCATATGAACGACGACGCTTCCCCTCAGCGGCCGCGGGACAAAATAGACGGCGACGCCCCGCCCCCTCCGGCCGCCCTCATTGGCCGCCCCCCCTCGCCCTCCGCCGCTGCCATCAGCCCGTCGGGACCCGGCCGGGGCCCTGCTGCCCTTCTTCCTTCTCCTCCTTCTGCCCTCCTCTTCCTCCTCTTCCTCCTCCTCCTCCTCCTCTTCCTCCTCCTCCTTCTCCTCCGCCTCCCCCCGCCACTCCCGTCTCCGCTCCCCGCACGCAGACCATCGGGGAAGGAGGCGGGGGCCCAGGAGCTCCGCCCCCGTCACCTTGCTACGTCACGCCCCTCCCCCGCCCACCCGGCAACGTGCCGGCGACGAGTCTTTCCAACAGTGCGGTCATGAGCGCGTGCGCACGTCTCCTCCCCACCTCGTGCCCGCCCTTAGACCCGCCCCCTTCTCCTCTCCCAGTGCCAGCTTCCTACTCAACGCCGACCTCTTTCTCTTTCTCTCTGAAATTGCTCGCCCCGCCCCTTAGTGGCGTCATCCGACAACCGTCTCCCCGAGCCAGGATACGCACGCGTCCGACTTCTCCCCGCCCCCTCAGTCCCTTCCCGTGAAGAACTAGCGGGAACGCCCCAGTTTGGAACGCTCCCTCCTGGTCCTGGGGGGAGGAGGGGGAAGGAATGGGAGGAGGGAAGAGCGCCCAAGGGGCGGGGCCTCCCGGGCGCGTGCCGGACGGGCTTGCGTTCCTCGTACGGCACGTGACCCCCTACCTCATTTCCCTACCCCGCCGCCTCCCACGCGGGATACACACCCTCACCCCCGTCACCCCTTCCCACCCCTTCGGGGCGCATGCGTGTGGCTGGCCGCTAGGTAGAAAAGATCGGAGTGACGGTTGGGAGGGCTGGACCTGGGTGGGGAGGGACCTTTCAGCCACCGCGTGGCCAGTACAACGTGGCGTTTCCCCCACTGAATTCGAGGTGACAAGTCCAAGGTCTTAGTTGCCTCCAGTCGTCTTCCGCGACATCTCAGAGCTCCCCCCCGTGCACACTCGTGGGGGTTGGTTGGGGGGACGAACCCACGAATTTTTTAAAGTTTATCCTGGTTGCTGTACTTAGATTGTAAGCTCCTTCAGAGAAGTCGGTGTCGGGCGCCTCTTTTCGTGTCTTCAGCGTTTTTTAGCACTTTTCCCTAGCACATAGTAGGCGCCTAACAAATGGTCACCTAATTAGATTGATCCCCTCCCCACAACCTCCGGATTGTAAATTCCCTGAGGTCAGGAGCCAGGTCTTCAATGCCATACGGTACAATCGCAGAAACAGTTTCGGGAGAACGTAGGCAAGGATGATTCCTGGGGACAGAAGGTGCTTCTTTGTGGGGAAGGAAGGGGTCCTTCTTTTGGCTTCGTATGCCAGCATTTAGTATAATAACCCATGTAGTAGGTGCTTTTTGAATTTGTATTAAGTACCTGCTTTGTGCAGATTAGGTGTATTGGGAATATGACCTAAAGTTGGTGATTAACTGTTAATGACCGGATGTAATATTGCACCTAATAATAGGCAACAGGATGGATAGTGGCTAGAGAACCGATGGGGGCGGGGAAGCCGGGGGAAGGGATTCTCTAGGAGCACCCAAGAATCTCCCTAAGACTAAAAGTTGCACAGTGTTAAGTGTCTACATTAGTGGAGGGACTAATTCACTGACATTTCCATACATTAATGAAATCACAAGTCTCCTTTAGGAGAAGGATCCACTCCCACCCCTCCTCCAAGGTAAAATGACATTTAAAGCCTTCCACAATCTGGCTTCCAATGGTTTTGTCCCACCTCAGCTAGCTTGTTTCCCTTACCTGCTGTGACATCTCCTTTCTGTGTTGCTCTGAGCGCCTTGCATGCCATCCTTCATCACCTCCACATTCTGGAATCCACTCAAGGCTCAACCCAACTGCCAGCACCTGCTGGAGGCCCTCTCCCCATCACCCACTTGCTGGCATGGCCCCCAGAGGTTTGCATTTGCTGCCAGCTCCTTGAGGCCAGAGGCCATTTTCATTGCTGTGTTTGGGGACCCAGCAGCACTTAGCCCAGTGCCTCCTACCAAATACATGCTTAGTAAAATATTGACTTGGCAATTCATTTGAGAAGTGTGAGAAAAGTGATATATGAGGTGGGATAAGGGAAGAGTGAAGACCTGAAGCATCAGGCCAGGAGTCCTGGAGGGACTGGCCTTGGAGGTGACTCGGAAGAAGGGGGTGGCAGTTCAGCAGGAGGGGAAAGGGATCTTCCACATACAAGCAGGAAAAGTGCATAGAATACTATGAAATATGGCAGAAAAGAAATGGTGATATTAGGATGGATCTTGAATAACAATAAAAGCTAATATTTATATGACATTTTAAAGTTTGCCATGGAATTTATCTGCTTTATGTAATTTGATCCCCACAACAACCCTGGGAGATGAAGTATATGATCCTCATTTCACAGATGAGGAAAGTGAGTCTAAAAGAAAAGTAAAGTGACTTGTTCAGGGTCATGCCAAGTTAAAGAGTTCAATTGCCTTTCAGTAGCTGTTGAAGAGTTTTGAGCAAAGGCCAGATCAATTACCTGTGTCTGATTATTTCATGTGGTAGTTACACGTGTCCTGTCTCCCTCTCAAACTCTGAGCTCCATTAGGAGAGAAGGACAATGTCTTTTCAAAAAACTGTCTCCCTTAGTGTCAGCGAACCAAGGATCCAGACCCAAGGGGCTGGAGAAATGGTGGTGCCACTGACAAAAAGAAGGAATGAATCTAATGGGGCAGAGGACTGAGGATCCCTCAGGGTCTTGTGGAACTGTGGCTGCTGGAGTGGATGGATGGTGTGGACTACCAACACTTTAGAGAAATTGGTGAGGGCTGGCAAAGTCAGGGGAGAGCCTTCTTTCTCACGAAAGTCAGCGTGATTTTCCAAAGAATGTGAATTGATGCAGAAGGAGTTGGGCATTCTAGGAGAGGGAGAAAGCACTGAGTTGTCACCTCCTAAAGTAGGGTTCGTGTGTGTCTGTGTGTCTGTGTGTTCATGTGTCCTAGACCCCCTTGGTAGCAGTATAACCTTGGAACCCTGCTCAAATTCATTGGGTTTCATCAGTTCATAATTAAAAGAAATGCTAAATTTCTGGATTTATAAAAATAAAAAGGCAGTGTTTTCCTGTGCAAACTCATAGATCCCCTGAAATCTCTCCATGGACTTCCAAAGGGACTTGGCTTAAAAACTTTAACGTAGAAGATAAAGACTTGCATTGCCCCTCTAAGGTTGTACATGTCCTAACCAACCTGTGGGACATGGAGCACTGACATTCATCTCAGAATTGGAAGGAACCTCATCCAGTGCCTTCACCCCCCAACCTTTAAAGCCCTAGACACAAAAATACCGTATTTATATTGCGTGCTCTGGGGCAACTAGGTAACAGTAGATAGAGCTTTGGGTCTGGAATCAGGAAGACCTGAGTTCAAATCCAGGGTTGTGTGACCTTGGATAAGTCACTTAAGTTCTATCAGCCCCAGTTTTCTCATCTGTAAAATGAGGGTCACAATAGCACCTCCTTCCTGGGGTTGTTGTGAGATCAAATGAGATCATGATTATGAAGTGCTTCGCCCAGTGCCTGGAACGTAGTAAGTGCTTAATGAATATTACTGTTATTTTTTTTTTATTTTGTACTTTATTATGTCAGTCAGCACACTGTTATTTCCTCATAGAATGTAAGCTCCTTGAGGGTAGCAACTATTGCATTTTTATCCTTGTATTCCCACTGATCAGACTTTGGCTGGCACATACTAGATGCTTAATAATTATTTGATTGATTGATCTAATTAAACATGTACCCAGATAGGATACACATGGCAGTGAGCCTGAGAGGACTCAATTCTACTTTTGGACAGCTTTAACTGTGTTTTCTTGTATTGAGTGAAAATATGTCTCTATGTAACTGCTCCCCATTACTTTTGATTCTGCCCCCTGGATCTGAGCAGAATGAGTCTGGTCCTTTCTCCATGTGAGTCAGTCAGTGACATGAATAGGTAACACCCCAGCTTCCCCAGTTCAATTCATATTGTTGCTCACTGCCCCATTTGCTCATGTTCTCCCTTTTCTTGTCTCCCTGCCTAGACTTGTGCTGCCTACCTCCTGCGCCTAGAAGGAAACCTCCCTCCTCATCTCCTCTACTTAAAACCCTTCTTTGCTTTCAAGGCCAGATGCCACCTCTTTCATAAAGTTACCTCTGTGCTCCCCCTCCCCCTTCCCATCTTTTCCAGCTGGAAGTAATCTCTCTCTCCTTATATTTTTTTTATTTCATTTTGCACTTACCACATTCTGTCTCATGTCATCATTATACATACTGAATCCCCCTTATTTGTTTGTGAACCCCTTCAGCACAAAGAAACATGTCTGATTTCATGTCCATCCACAGTGACAACCACAGAACCTGGTCCACAACTTTAATACTTTCAAACTTCTGGTTTATTCTAGGCACTTCTTCTACTGATACGAATCAAAACCCATATTTCTCTGCACCATTCCCCCATATCCTTCATTCTTTAGAATACAGTTTCATGTGTTTTTATGGACATAAAGTTTGTCTCCTCCTTTCTGGTGATGAGCATCTGGATTTAGCGAGGCTGGCCCCCACAAGGTAAACCCAGAGGCCATCCCAGGGTCATTCAGATAGCAGGTGCTTAAAATATTTTTATTAAACTAAATTTAATACCTTTTATAGACGAGATTCCAAAAAAGTTTCTGAGGTGCCTTCCAATTTTATGTTTAGATTTTATTTTCCTTAGGTGTTACTTTCTTAATATTTGTTCCTTTTCTTTTGTTTGCTTTCATTTTTCTTTTTCATTCAAATTTTCAGAAGCCTGATTGTTTAAATGAATTATGAACTACCTTCATATTTTTATCTTCCTCCTTGCTTTTTTCCAGGTCATGTGATGGCAAAAATGAGTTGCTTTAAATATGTTTTGAGTGAAGGACTTTAAGTCCAGCCCATGGACTTGAATTTTTTTGTAATTTTCATTCTAAATAAATTCACAATAAAAAAAAATTCAAATGAAAAAGATCACATAAGCCCATAAATTCTACATTCATAGTTTTTTTAATAAAAATTATGTTAACCCACAAAAGTATCTTACTTCTGTTATCCTTATGTAATCCTTTTGTATGTGTGTAACCAGAGTGCAATGTTGTTGCTATTACTTTTACATAGTCATAGGAAATATGTACGTTGTGTAGAATCTACTGTCTTTCCTCTGCATCACTTCATATAAGTTCTCTCATTTCTTTGTGTTTTCCATACTTGTTATTTCTTATGGTACAAAAGGCCTTTAAAAGAGATGGGGGAAAATAAAAAACATGAGTATATACATATTATCCCAAAGATTTCAGTGTAGTTTTAAGCTTTAAGCTGTAAGGTTAGAAATTCTAGATCATTAAAGAGATAGTTGGTGAATCTATAGGGGGAAAACGGTTATTACAGAGAACCAGCATGGTTTCATCAAGAACAGGTAATGAAAAACTAACCTCAATTCTTTTTTTTTTAAATAATTACCAAACTGATAGGTGAAGGGAATGATGGAGATATAGTTACCTAGATTTTAGCAAAATTTTTGGTAGTTTTTCATACTGTTCTTTTGGAGAAGATAGAAAGCTATAGAGTAGACGATGCGATAATTAGATGGATTCGGAGCTGGCTATTTGGCCAAACTCAAAATGTCATTGTTAGTGATTCAGTAACAACATGGAATGATGTGTCCAGTGGAGTATCCCAGGGATCCATGCTTGTACCTGTTCAGTTTAAGATTTTTTTATATATGGATAAAGTTATAATGGCATGCTTATCAGTTATTCAGTTGCCACACAACTGGATGAGATAATTAATGAGGGAAGGCAGAGGCTGGATCCAAAGGATCTTGATAGGTTCAAGCATTAACTGAGTTTAATTAAATGAAATTCATATCAATAAATGAAATCTTATACTTGACTTCAAAAAGTCAATTTCACAAACAGGAGACAAGGGAGATATGGTTAAAGAGCAATTTATCTGAAAAAGACGTGGGGGTTTTAGTGGACTGCAACTCAGTATGTGTCAGCAGCGTGATATGACAGCCAAAACAAGTTAATGAGATCTTGGGCTGCATTAACAGAATCACATCTTCCAGGAATGGGGAGGCTATGATAGTCCCACTATACTCTGCCCTTATTTGAAGTATTATGTTCAGTTGAGATCTAGGCACTACAGTAGGTATGTAGAGAATGTCCAAAGGAAGGCAACCCAGTGAAGGACCTTGAGTCTGTGTCACATGGGGATCAGTCAGAAAAGATGGATATGTTTAGCCTGGAGAAAACTTACAGGGAACACGACAGTTGTCTTCACAAAGTTAAAGAGGTAACACATAGAAGAATTAGATTTGTTCTTTTCTGGCCCCCAGAAGGCAGAACCAGCAAGTTGTAAAGAGACCAATTGAGTCTTGATGTCAGTAAAAAAAAACTTGCAAATAATTAGAACTGTCCCAAAGTAGAATGGGCTGATTTAGGAGGTGGTACATTCCTATTCCTTGATGCAAGCTGGATGGCTACTTGTTGAATATGTTAGATCACTGATAGGATGTAAGAGCCTTGAGAATAGTGATTATTTCATTTTTTTGTCTTTGTATCTCAAATGCCTAGCATAATACCTGACACATTTTCAAAACTTAATAAATGCTTATTGATTCAGTAATTATTATCATGAGTGGACTATATGACTCCTGAGGTTCCTTCTAACTCTAATTTTCTAATCATATTCCATTAAGTTCCAATTACACAAATTGTTTAGTCATTAGATATATGCATTGTTTATAATTTTGTCAGTTTTTTGTATAAAGTTTTTCAACAGATAAGCCCTTTTGCCCCTTTTAATAATATCCTTAGTATATTAGTCCTACTCCACAAATCTCAGTGGAATAGAATAGTTCTATAATTCTTATTGTGTATTATTATATTGTTTTATCCAGGTTTTTAAAAATTAGATTTTGCATCTGGATTCTTTTCTCTTGTAAAAATTTCCCCAAAAGATCATATATTGGTTCCTGCTTTCAAGTTACAATCTAAATTTTTGGATTCTTTTTCTTTTTTCAAGGTTTTCTTCATTCAGGTAAATCTGGAAAGGACTTTGGGGAAAGTATTATTTTTTAATTTTTTTCTTTAAGAAAATGGATACTTTAATATGCTTCCAGAAATCCAAACCAGTGATACAGTTTTTTATAATGTAACCTTTCAAATGATTTTCCAAAAGGTATCACTATGCCCTGTTTGGGAAAGGAATAAGAGTAGTATTCCATAGACATTTATTAAGCACCTGTTACATACAGAACAATGCACTGTGTTGAGAAAGACACAAAAATTATATGACATCATCTCTGCCCCCATGAAGTTTACTTACACCCATCACATAACTTATATATAGCATGTCCCAACAATCATCATGTCATTTCAAGCTATTAAAGTTTAAAACTGCACAAGGACTTTTAGGACACCCTATATTGTAATCTGAGTTGTATAAAGTGCTTTCTTCACAACTGTGTGATAAGTAATGCAAGAATTATTAACCCAATTTTGTAGATGGAGGAGGCTCACAAGTATTAAAGATCTTGCCTTCAGCCATATAACCAGTAAGTGGAGTATCTAGGGCCATAACATACATGATCAGCGAGGAAGACAGATGCAAACAAAGTAATATGAAAAGCTGAAAGAGAATAATGGTCCAAAATGGAGAATCCCACCAAAGCTTCCCAAGGAGGTGGCATTTGAGGTAGTTTTTAAAGATAGGATTTCAATAGATAAATGGAGTATGGAAAACATTTTAGGCCTAGGAGAACAAGTGTGAGCACAAACAACGAGATGGGAAAGTAAGGTGTGTGTATATCACAGGTGTATTCCGGTTTATTTGTAACATCAAACACAAGGAAGTGGTATGACGTAGGGTTGAAAAAATAGGGGGACTGGTAACAAATCACTAGAAACAAAGCAGATACCCTTAAACAAATTGTGTAATAGAAATGTACTGGACTCCTTTCACACAGTGAGAAATGAGTGGAGATACAGAGAAACATGACAGGTTATCTGAACTGATGCAAAGTAAAGTCAGCAGAACCAGGAAACCAATAGAGACAATGACTGCAATAATGTAAATTAAAAGAATAATGACAAAACAGAAAACAAACTATGTTGTTATGATAGCCAAGCTTGGTTCTGAAGAAGAGAAATGAGACTACACCTCTCCCTTCTTTACAGAAGTGAGAGACTATGGATGCGAATTATTACATTTCCCATCAGACAAGCTGATGTGTTGGCTAGCTTTGATGAATGTTTTTCTCTTTTGGTGTAAGGACTGGCTCTCTGGGTAGAGGAAGGAGAATATATATATATGGAGATAAAGATCATATAAAAACAAAATATATTAATAAGTTATGACAGATTTTTATTTTTCACATTTTACACATTTTCTGACAGATTCTTGAACTGGTGGCTCATATTCACTTGTTCTTTCAACTTTTGTGCCTGTTTCATCATTTTCAAGAGCCATCATCTTCACCATACAATTCCATCAGTTTTCCCAGTTTGAATTTGAGTTTCTTGAGCATCTTGACTCTTTTGAACAAATTTATCTTATAGATGGTAAATATACTGAAAACCTTTGTCTTTTCCAATGCTTTCTGAAATAATTTTATTGACAGATTCTTTGAAGTCATTTGTCTACCCCTTTCTGGGTCATCATCTTCTTGCCAATTTGACAGACTTTTTGGCATTGGGCATAAAAAACTCCCAAAGATCTGGTTGTTAATGCTTTATGGTAAAATCAGCCCAGAATGGGTAGAGCAAATAGTCATTGGTGGTTTTGATATCAACATGAAGTCCAATCCTAATCTGTCCTTTTTTGACCATGGAGTATATCTTATCCTGGGTGAGAATTCCATAGGAATTCGTTAAATAGTTTTTCCCTGAATATCTTCAGTAATCAGCTTGAATTTTAAAAAAGCAACCTCATCATTCAGATCAGCAAGGCTCACTTCTAAAACACAATCTTATGATCATTAGAAGCAATTTTTCCTCTTGAGTCCTTGTGACCACTGTCTTGACAACCTTGCCTATAAAGAGCATTCCCTAATACTGTGACATCACATCAATCCTCTCAAAATGGATCAACCACTTTCTTTTGTGCTCTTTTTTTAAACCTCCTTTGCTCAGGTACAGATTCTTGCCAACCACTATGATCCTCCTCAGAAATCCAAAAGCAACAGAAGAACATTTAAGAGAAAATATAAATCAACACCAAGTGATAACCTTGAATACTAGGGTAAGGAGTTCAAATTTTATTCAGTGGTTCATGGGGAGCCATAGAGTGATTTTGAAGAGAAGAAACACATAAGAAATCATTCAGTGTATGAAAAATGGGTTGGAGGAAGGGGAAAAGTGGAAGTGGGAAGGATGAATGCAGTCAGCATTCTTTCTAACTTGTACAACCTAGCCATTACTTGGCCTGGGTGGTTGAGTAAGTAGCTATTTCGCAAAACCACTTAATAGATCAGCATTCAGCCCTCACCCAGAAGGTTTCTAACCACACTTGCACCTGCAGTCACAGTGCTGGTAAAGAAGATGCAAAGTCTCTGTATCATCACGTTTTAGCATTCAGAATCCCAAACAGATTTCTTGCTCCAAAAAATTCAAGATGCTCGAGAAACCCAAGTTCGAATTGGGAGCAGGTCTGAGAGATGAAGAAACCTAAAACCTAAGAAAAGGGCACAGTTTATTCTAGGTTAAAAAAAAAATAGGGGCCAGGTGCAGAGAGGGATGGGGAAAGTGGTGGGAGGAGGGGCAGAGATGTTCAGGTTCCTTAGGGACAGGAAATCCAACATGGAAAAGGTTTTGATTTCTACAGCAGTGACAGGGGGAAAAAAAACACATCTAATCTGCATCTGCCAGTCATTTAATCCTCCCCAAACAATTATTTTTACCCACATTCACAAAATCCATGTGATTCTATACTCAGGTTACTGTCCTTGAGAGCTGAATCTCTTCCGCCTAGACAAATGACAGTGTTGCCTTTATCCTTATTTCCTAACTTCTAGCTTATTTTTTTCCAATCTACTTGGACACCGAAGAGATAAGATTATTTTCTGCCATTTCTTCTTTACACTGGAATTGGTTGACCCTTTGACGATCCACTATTACTTTCTTTCCATAGCAGAGCTTGGTGGCCTCTCTGCTGCATTTATGCCTTTTCTTAATCCTTGACAGACTTCCTCCCTCCCCACCATGGTTACCAACTTCACCTTTTGTGAGTGTTTGTACAAGACCTTTAGAAAGTCTGATTAAAGGATATCCACCTGTCCCCTTATGCTGCCATTCAGCTAATTCTTTTGAAGAATTCAATGGGTTGGAGACATGTCGTTCCCTTCTTTAAAAACCAAATGATCTTTTATTTAGTTTGAACTTCTCATATTTAGAACATTAAAATCATCACTAGTAACATAATGTTCATTGAAAATTGTCGTTTGATTTCACTTTTCAGAACCAACATTTATCCCATTGGGAGCTGTTCTATGACAGACCTGGAAATCCTTCACCAAACAATTTATACTAATTGAAGTTGCCTTTTAAGAATTTAAAGAGAAGTGAGGGCCATGTGTCTCTGAGTATGTCTGGATTAACTCCCTTGGTTATATTAGGGCCACTGGGGGTATTATATCTCACTACTTCACAATGTTATTGATGTCTTAATTTCATGATAGAATGAAAAAGAACTGCTATTATATCCCAGCACCTACTGCTGAGAACTTCTCTAGAGACAGCTGAGCACTTGTGCAGTTCTACACCAAATCCAGGACATATGTTATCACATGGATCCCTTTTTCAAAAGGATCTCAGTTCAGGCTTTAGAATAGCATAAAGTCACTCCACAAATCTGCGTGTAGATCCACATGAATGCCTTGACCCCTCTCTTAGAGCACTAGCGACCAGGGCCACACAGACTAAACATGAGTAGATGTGGGGGAATTGTAAAGGCTTACCAGATAACAGCAGTCAAGCTCAGCTGAGCCAAAGCTGTGCTCCCCATGTCCTGACATTGCTATTCACTCCTGCACTTCCTATGTATGCATAGTGAACCTCTCCAAAGGTTAGCTGGCATGATGTCTACATACTAGCACTGATGGCAGTGTGCATCCCACAAAAAATTTTTTGTCCTCTCTAGCCACAGTGGGAGCAGGGCTGTTATCCTTGGTGCACAGCCCAAGCTCTGTGCCTCTGGGTCTGTAACCATTGATAACTAAACTGAGAATCAGGAAGTCTGAATCCCAGATCTTCACTTTCACTTGGTGACTTGGGGCAAGTCCCTTCCTAAGTCTCAATTTGTCCATTTGTCAACTTAAGAGACTTAACAAGTGCTTCTTGAGCGAAACTGATCTCTGAGGGTCCTTCTATCTCTGCCATTTTATGTTATTCTGAGGTCCCTTCTAGCCCTGACATTCTTTGTTCAATGTTCCAAAATCCCTTCTAGTTCTGACATTCTATGATTTTCCCCACTTATATGTTCCCATCCTGAAACAAGTATTCACTACTCTATAATTCAGATAATGTTTACCATATGCTTTCCACTATGTTATCCAGAGACTGTCTCTTGTTTCCCTGACTCCTCTGGCTTCCCCCAACTAATCTGGGAATGCTGTTCCTACTGTCAGCTATATTCCAGGACTTCAGCTCCCATTGTGCTAAACAAGAGTGAGAGACTGAAGTGATAAAGTATCTTCTACTTGCCACTCTGAAACACGAAAGAGGGCTCCAGGTCCTCCTCCAATCACAGAAGCATGGGAAGAATCACAAAGAAAGTGACTAGCTGTTTACTACACGGACTTTTCTCTTCAGAATCCCAGTTTAGCCAGAGATCCCTAGAATTCAGGCCAGTGTGGAATAAGCCCTGAGGGTACAATGTGATCCCAGGCAGGACATCCTGGAAAAGAAGAGATTGGGGAAGCTGATTGCTATCTTCAAATATATGAAAGGCTGCCCTGGGGAAGGGAGATAAGACTTGTTATGCTTGACTCAGAGGACTGTACTAAGAGCAAGGGGGGATGCAGTTGTGGAGAGGCAGGTTTCAGCTCAACCTAAGGAAAAACTTGCTAAAAATTGGAGCTGTCCAAAGTGAATTAATGAACTGCCCCAAGAGGTAATGTGTTCCCCATCACTGAAGGCTTTCCAATAGAGGGTTGTCCAGTCGTCACAAATGTTGAAGAAAGAGATTCTTGCTCAGGTACAGATGAACTCAATGGTCTATTATTGGCCTTCCAACTCTTAAGCATCTATGATGCAGGGATTCAGGCTCAGTTTTATTGAATCCCCAGAATACCACTGTGCTAGATTAGACCCCAGTCTCCACAACCCATCTGATCTTTCCTGTGTCCTTCAGACTGAAAATCACCCAAAGGCAAGTGACATCTCCCAGAGTCAGCCCAGGGTAGATCCCAAAACACTAGACCAAATCAGTACTAGCCTCTGAGAGTAAAGGAGTCATGGCACGGGTAGGATAACTGTCTTGTTGCTTTCTCTTAGCATCTGCCTTCTTTTCAACAAATACACTGTAAAGATGAATGATTTAGTGTCTCTCAGCCCCTTCAAACTTGATCACATAAATACAATATACAATATAAATACATAAGAAGTCCATCTGATGGATTCCAAGCCTCGCATGTGCATCTGCAAGTTCACCCCTTTAAAATTTAAAAATAGCAGCCATCAATATTAACTACAAGGAGGGGCCGCTAGGTGGCGGAGGGAATAGAGCACTGCCTGGAGTCAGGAGGATGTGAGTTCAAATCCGGCCTCAGACACTTGACACAAAAACTAGCAGTGTGACTTTGGGCAAGTCACTTAACCCCAATTGCCCTCCTAAGAGCCACAAAAAAAAAAAACATTAACTACAAAGCAACAAGAGAGAATCATGGCAGTGGACTACTGTACTTTTGATTTTAAGTACCTTCTCAAGAGGTGTAAGAGCAGGGGCCCTGTGGAGGGAGCATTATCCTAATATTCCACCTCAATGTGTGTTAAGCTAGTTTTCCTTCACTGTCAAGACTTAATTGATTCAAAGGATAAAAGGCTCTAGTTATTGGCATCACTTCCTGTCCACCTGAGTACACCACAGCCTTGAGAAGTTACTTACATGGAGTGATGCATATCCAGAAGACGACAGTGGGCAACTCAGAGGCAGATGGGCTCCATTCAGGTGAATCATCTCAGGCTATCTTCCATGTCTACCTAGCCTGCTATGGGTAAGTAAATATCCTTTTGTTAATTGTCGAGTGATCTATGAGAATTTCATTTCATTCAAATATCCAGTATCAGCTACAAGAACTGACCTGAGTCAAGTCTATCCCAGAAACACCACCTCCCAGAAGTCACAGTGTTGTGTAGTTCCTAGAGGGTCACAACTGAAGGTTCACCAAACTCTTATGGGAGAAGGGATGCTATCCCTCACCTCCAAACTCCCCTCTGTGGACCCCAGAGGTAAAGAGGAGCAAGGAAGACTCTGGGCCAAAACCCTTTGCCTTGAGCCATAAGCTCATCTCCTCCTTCCCCAGCCCCTGCATCTAATGCCTTCTCTCAAAAGTGTGAAGGTAGGGATACCTCAATGCTTCAAAGAAGGTAATTATTAGGCCACTTCAAAAAGGTTAATTCAGTTCAGCAAACACTTCCTCACTACCCACTCACTTTCCACTCCCTGGCAGTCTGGTTCTTGTCATCAGCACCCTAGTGAAAATACTGTCTCAAAGGTCACCGGTAAGCCGTGTAACTTCCATAGCCAACAGTTTAACTCATTTTCACAATGAGGGTGTCATACAAATTTATCTCTGAGGGACCTTCTAGCTCTAACAGTTGATGGTTTCATAACTTCTTAAGGGCTAAATCTAATGACCTTTTCTCAGTCATTATCCTCCTTGACCTCTCTTGGTTGTTTCATGATGCTGACTACCCACTCCTGCCTTGAAGTTTATAAATGGAACCAATTAGATCCACTCCTTTGTCCCCTTCTATGACTTTTCTTCTACTCACTTCCCCAGGATAGATATTCCCCAAAGCTTTCTTCTCATCCCTAATCTCTCTATTACTTTCTTCCTTGATAATCTCATCCATTTCCATAATTCCAATTGTTATCGCTGTAAGGATCACTCCCAAATTAACATGTAAAGTACTTTGCAAAACTTAAGATACTATATAAATATTACTATCAAATCTATATAACCTTATTCTTTCTTTATAAGTAGAATCCTCCTTTCCAACTGTCCATTAAACATCTTCACTTAGAAGTCATGACATCCATTGGAAATTCAACATGTTTAAAACCAGCCTCATTAGTTTCCCCTCAAATTGGCTTCTCCTCTCCTCTCTACCCTACTTGATTATTGTAAAAGAGATTCTTTTGCCAAGTATGGGTTGGACTAGGTGGCCTCCAGTTCTGAAATTCTATGAATCTATTTCTGTCATGGCATTGTAAAAAAGTGACCCAAGTAGAAGAGAGATCCTTGCCTCCTCATTCTCTCACTGACCCAAACCACTAGGCCTCTCTCCCATAATTATCTGCCTTGGTTCCTGCCTTGGCCCCTGGGGAATACCCAAGACTTCTCAGTTCTCCTGGCCTAAGCAAAGGACCAAAACAAACAAAACCCCAGCGACAACAACCCTTCTTCCTTTAAATGAACCAAGATGCTGGGTTAAAAGTGAATCTTGAAGGGAGAAAAAAAAAGAAAAAATTAAAAAAAAATTTTTTTAAGTAAATCTTGATGTGACTATCGGAAGTACGATATGGTAGAAAGAGAGCCCATTGGGAATTGAGAGGCTTATGTTCAAGCCTTGGTATTGCTATTTTTTTTTTAACGTACTGACAAGTCTTTTAGCCTCTGACCAGCTTTCTCATCTGTAAAATGGGAAGAATATTTTCATTCTCTACCTTAAAAAGTGTTTGTAAGGAAAAAACTTGGCAAATTTTAGAGCGATAGAAATGGGAGGTGATAATAGCATTCATTACCCAGTCTGGCACTCCAGGCACTTGCTTAAGGATGGGCAAGTCAATTAAATTCTCAGAGCCTCTCTGTCTTCCTCTGTAAAGTGGGGATAATGATGTTTGCACTCCCTGCTTCCATTGTGAGCATAATGACCACCCCCAGCTCTCTCAAGTCAAGCTGTGAAGGATTCTGGATGGGTACCCAAGGTGTTTCTTCTCTGCCTTGACCACTCACCCCTGTTGTTAGGGGGCCAGTGACTAGCACCCTGTTTCCTATTACTTCCTATTACATCACTCAGCTTCATAGAAGGATATTTACTTCAAAGATGTTATAGCAAGAACAAATATACAGGCATTTCTCCAAACACATGCATTGGTCCCACCAAATTCATGTCCAATTATAACACAAGTGCCGTGTGAATCCTGCTGGGCTGGGATCCTAAAGGCCACCACTGAAAATGGAGTCTTGTTCCCTCAGGCCATTGATGCTTCTCTGAGTGCAAAACTTGGATGAACATTCCTAGATTCCTATGACTTCTTCCAGCTTCTGCAACTCCTAAGGCTAAAGGTTCCATTCGCTTCATCTCTAATGGAGAAGTACAAAGTCAAAGACCAACGGCCAGGCCCTGGTTCTGAAGAGTCATATGGCCTCAGTAGGGGAAAGGGGTCCTAAAGGACTTTCCCCTCACCACATGATCTCTCACTGGGCTCCACAAGCAAAAGAGCCACTGAATGAAGGAGGAAGGAGCCAAAACTGACAGAATTTCTTGAATGCTTCTGAAGCTAATTGGAGAGACTCTTTCACCATGTTATGGAATGCCTACCCATGCTCTATGGTCTCCCAAAGGCACTTCATTCATAAGACATCATGATTTCATGAAGCCAGTTCCTCAGCATCCCCCTTGGGGAAAGGTTGCATCAGCCAAGCAAGCTGGTGGGGATTGTGCATGTGCCATACTTCTATTACATGAGGAAAGTACTGTGCATACTTTAAAATGCCCTATATAAATTCGAGCAATTGTTATCATATGATTGCATTCCCTGAAAAGGGTACAAACAGTGATCGTGATGGATCAGAAAAGTAAGATATCCATGTATGCTGAAAGAATTAAGGAAAGATTGTAGGAAGAGGTAATAAAAAAAAAATTACTTGGGCCCTACAGATAGGGATTAGCTAGGCAAAGAGGACCAGGAAGGAGCATTTCAGGAAGGGAGAACAATATGACTAAAGTTGAGACCAGGAATGCAAAGGACAGGAAAGAGATATGAACCCTGAAAGCTCTGCTTTATAGAGGTTGAAACCAAGGGTCTCCCAAGGTGGTTTGAGTGCTGGAAGGTTGTCCATAGAGTTCAGGTGGCATCAAACCAGGATTCCCCTTTTCAATAAGGCATTCCCTCATGATTACAGGATATGAGACTAAAACTGAATGTCAAGTAATCTCTCATGGACCTGTTTTTGTCTGACTTTGTTCCTGCTAAAATATCGCCTTCAAAACACTGAAGTATTACAGTGGGAGGTTGCAAGTAAAGAATAAAGAGATAACTGGGCTTCCTGGCAGCAACATGTACCTAGAAATCAGGCTCAGCAGCCATACAACACCAACCCCCTGGATGAAGCCTCCCAAAGAGAGACCGATAGTGAGTCAGAGTTGTATAGAGCAAGGCTTAGGCAAGAGGCAGGTTGGAAGGCCTCTGCAGCATTTCTTTTCCCTTATCCCCAGTGTGCGGCAGGATGAAAGAACTGACCCACCAGCCCTTATTAGGGGTTTGCTCTTGGTAACCATGCAAAGTTCTTGACTAATGGTCCAGCAGGAGAGAGATCAGATTCCAAGCACACCCACCACATGCTCAAGTGGTCAGCATCGGTTCACCCAACTGTGTTCCTTCAGTAAGTGCCATCTGCTTCCAGTGAAGCAGTGGTTTGGGAAATGTAAGCAAAAGGCCCTTTTAAATGAAAAGGATCCATAAAGTTCACAGGGAAGCCTTGAAGTTTCTTTGAACAAAAAAGCCACGGAAGGAGTAAAAAGCATTAATGAACTAGAGTGACACGTAAGGGCTGTTTTGTTTCTCAAGAGTTATGATAAAGATATTTTGCAGTAACATTTAAAGGAAATTCTTGGTAACCACAGCTATTGAATTTCACAATACAGTATACTACAAGTACTGAATTAAAATGAATTATATTTTTAAAATCATACTTTCCAAGCCAACCATATTCCCACACTATATTTACTGTACTTTACAGAAAGAAGTTAAATAGAGGTATTGTGCTCTCCCTGCAGGAGGATGGTTTTTTTTTTTTTTGTAAATATTCTATGTATTTTGCTTAGATATAGAGGAAGAGAGAAAAAAAATGTGAACGCTATCTTGTGCCAGCTTGCCACCTGGGTCAGACTAATGTCTGATTAGTCTGGATAATAGAACATGGTGGGAATGGATGGGATTCAACAAAGGGAATGGAGAGAGGAGAGGGCATGTGTGCACAGTTTAGGAAGATGATCCTGAATGCCATTTATGTTTTCAGTCCTCTTTGGACAGGTTACAGCTCTGGCCAGCTTCCCAGAGTGGTCTTGAGAGTCAACTATCTTTCATTTTGATTCAACAAACATTTATTAAGCACCTATCAAAGATGTCTTGACTTAACTTGCCACTCTGAAAGAGAGAGTAAGACTGAGGACTTCACACAACTCTGCCTCATTTAAATTCAACTTACTCTCAAGTCATGACCATTCCACTGATGTCATTAGTCTTCTTCAGAAATGAAGGAGGAACAACAACTGTGTGCAAGGCAGCTTACCAAGGACTACAGATACAAAACCAAAAATGGTCCCTGCCCTCAAGAAAGAGCACATCTGATCCAGCTCTTCCCCCTCAGGGCCAGATTGCTGTATCACCCCCTCGGGGTACCTACAAACTAAGAGAAAGTTGAGAGGCTTTTTTCTCATGCATTAGCGTGAACCTCCACAAACAAACAAACAACACATCCCTGTTGTTAAGGGACCAATAACTCCAGGGTCATTTAACTATTAAACATCCATTAGCCTTTACAAATGGGCTGTGAGATGGCACAGTGGATACTTCTGGGCCTGGAATTATCTTCCTGAGTTCAAACCTGGCTTCAGACACTTACTAGTTTTGTGATCTTAGGCAAGTCATCTGATTCTGTTTGCCTCGGTTTCCTAATCTGTAAAATGAGCTGGAGAAGAAATGGCAAATTGCTCCAGTGTCTTTGTCAAAAAAAAACCAAATGGGGCCACAAAGAGTCAAACATGACTAAAAATGACTGAACAACTAAAGCCTTTACAAAAGAAAATTTGCTTCAACAACATGAACCAAAACAAGCATACACACATTCCTTCAACACCTTTGGGGCACTTTTCCCCATACCACCTTAATCAAGGGTAAGAAGATGAGTTGCTTAATTTAGCTCAGTGCCTACATAGCCTCAGTCTCACTAACTGCGTGTACAAAGTCAGCCTCTCAGCTTGATGACCTCTTGCCTCAGTTTCAGACAGGAACTCAAGTTCCCTGGGGGTATCAGTGTTATGCTTGTTGAAAAACTCTGAAACCTGGCTTCAGACTCCAAAATTCCTGTGGCTCTCTCCCAACCTTTTGAAACTCCCAAGGTTGTCAACTCCACTCCCTTCACCAAGATCCCTTAAAAGCAAAGGAGGCTTTCTAAAATATACAAAGAATTGAGTCAAATCTATAAGAATACAAGCCGCTCCCCAACTGATAAATGGTCAAAGGATATGAATGGGCAATTTTGAGAAAATGAAATTAAAGATATCTATAAGCATATGAAAATCATATGTGATTTTCTAATCACTAGTGATTAGAGAAATGCAAATCAAAACAACTGTGAGGTACCACATCTCACCAGCCAGATTGGCTAAGATGACAAAACAGGAAAATGATAAGTGCTGGAGAGGATGTGGAAAAATTGGAACTGTAATGCATTGTTGGTGGAGCTGTGAACTGATACAGCCATTCTGGAGAGCAATCTGGAACTATGCCCAAAGCCTATAAATAAGTACATACCCTTTGACCCAGCAATACCACACTTAGGGTTATATCCCAAAGAGATCAGAGAAGTGGGAGGAAGATCCATATGTACAAAAATATTTATAGCGGTTCTTTTTGTGGTGGCAAAGAATTGGAAAACAAGGGAATGCCCATCAATTGGGGAATGGCTAAATAAGTAGTGATATATGAATGTAGTGGAATATTATGGTGCTATAAGAAACGAGAAGCAGATGGACTTCATAATAACCTGGAGAGACTTATACAAACTGATGCTGAGTGAGAAGAGCAGAACCAGGAGAAATTTGTACACAGTCACAGACACAAAACATATGTGTGACAACTGACCTCAATAGACTGGGCTCCTCTCAGCAATATAAGGTTATAAGATAATTCCAAAAGACTCATGATTGAAGGAGATGTCCACATCCAGAGAAGGAGATGCAGAGTCTGAGTGTGGATGGAAACAAACTACTTGCTGTGTTCCTTTTTCTTGTTTTGTTTTGTTTCCTCTTTCCCACTGATCATTCCATCAGTTATAATCCTACTTTACATCCTGACTAATGATTAATGGAAAATATTTGTAGATCCCATATTTGATTACACGCCGCCATGATTGGGGGCGGGGGGAGGAGAGGGAGGAAGAGAAAATCTGAAACTCAAGGGACTGTGGAACTGAATGTTATAAACTAAAAGTAAATAAACCAATTTAATTTTTTTTTTTGCTTTTTTTTGGAGGACAATTGGGGTTAAGTGACTTGTCTAGTAAGTCTAATAAATGTGTCAAGTAAGTGACTAGTAAGTGTGTCAAGTGTCTGAGGCCAAATTTGAACTCAGGTCGTCCTGACTCCAGGGCCAGTGCTCTATTCACTGCGCCATCTTGCCGCCCCAACTAATTTGATCTTTTTAAAAAGCAAATGAGGCAAAAAGATCATAGCTAAAGACAGACTTTTTCCAAATGCCTCTGCAACCAATCAGAGAGTCTCCTCTTCAGCACCCGGTCAGCCAAACTGAAACCAGTTACAGAATGTCTACCTATGCTCCACAGTCCCTGCAAGGCCCTACCCTGACATGGCAACACCCTGAAGCAGGTTCACTCGGGGGGAGAGCCCCATCCCAGGTGCTCTGCACATACCCCAGACCGCCATGACAGTACCTTTGTTTTTCCTGGAAAGAATATAACACTATATAACAAAATAAACTAAACATTTGAGGAGGAAGAGAGCGGTAACAAGTGGGAGTTTTAACAAAGGCTTCGTGGAGGAGACGGGGCCTGAACTTGAACCTTGAAGGATAAAAAACAGTGCAGAAGGCAGAAATGATAAGGGACTGCATGCCAGGTATGGGGACGGCTGGTGCAAATGCACAGAGGGAGGATCTAAAGGTATCGAAAGTTGAGGGAATAGCTAGTAGTCCAGAAAACAAAGAGCGTGTGTGGGAGAACAAGGGAAAATGAGTCTGGAGAGACTTGAGAGCCAAATCAAGGAGGAGCTTAGACACCAGGTTGAGAATTTTGTATTGAATCCTAGCAGGCAACAAGGAATCGCTGACATTTTTTGAGCGGGTGAGTGACAGTCAAACGTATACTTTAGAAAGGTTATTTGGGCATCTTTGTGTTAGAAAGATTAGAGTGGAAAGAGACTGGAGGCAAGGAGACAACTCTGTGAAGACATTATTAAAATGTTGCAGACAAAAGATAATGAGGACTTGAGCCATGTGAGGAAAGAGGAGGGGATCCATTCAAGAGACTGCAGAAAGAAAATTGAAGGGACTTGGCTATGGGGGTAAGGGAGAATGAAAAGTCAAGGATGAGTCCAGGTTTGTGAACCTGAGGGGACGGGAGGATGGGGAAGACGGCAGCGTCCTTGACAAAAATAAAGAAGTTTTGAGAAGGTAGGAGTTTAAATGGAAAGATGAAGAGGTCTTCTATGTTAAATTTGAGATGCCAAAGGGACACTGAGAGCTGACTCTGGACACCTGCCCCCCAGGTGACCATGTAGGGCCAAAGTTCATTGCAGAAATCGGGGAGTGGGAGTTATCTGGGCATAATGAGATGGGAAGGACAGAACCTAGGACTGAGCCCTGAAGGATACTGCTCTAAGGGGGCAGGAGAATTGTGGAAGACTGAACACAACTGATTAGACAGGTGGCTCCTGGGACCCAGCCAAAGGCCCTGTGCCTCCACATCCCCTGCTTTTATACTCCCCAACCACCTCTGTTTGAGCCACAACTCAGGTACCATCTTCTCCCTTAAGTCTTTCCTGATCCCTCTTATTCTACTCCTTTGTATATATTCATCTTTATTAACAGTATATTTTATTTCATTTTATTTTTTTTGCTTTTTGGAGGAGGGAAGACAAGGCAATTGGGGTTAAGTGACTTGCCCAAGGTCACACGGCTAGTAAGTGTTAAATGTCTGAGGTCAGATTTGAACTCAGGTCCTCCTGACTCCAGGGCCAGTGCTCTATTTGCTGTGCCACCTAGCCGCCCCCCTTAACAGTATATTTATACTGAATATATTTTGTTCATCTTTGTTGTCTCCCTCTCTCCCCAACCTTAGAACATAAGTAACTATTATTCCAAACCACATTAGTTCTGAACACAGTCCTTTGAACTATCTGGTATCTATATATGTATGTATGCTAGGTGGCACAGTGAATAGAGCACTGGCTCTGGAGTCAGGTGGACCTTAGTTCAAATCCAGCCTCAGACACTCAAGAGCTCCATGACCCTGGGCAAGTCACATAAACATCTGCCTCAGTTTCCTCATCTGTAAAATGGGGGGTAATAATAGCCCCTACCTCCCAGAATTGTTATGAGGCTCAAATGACAAAGAGCTTCATACAGCACCTGGCCCTCAGCAGGCACTTAATAAGTGCTCATTCTGTCCCCACGGGTAGACAGGCCTTCATCACCTCACGTCTGGACCATGTCAATGCCCTACCAGGGCGGATCTGCTCCCTGCTCCAATCCACCCTCCATTCAGCCACTAAAGCGCTGGTGTGACCACGTCATGCCCCCGCTCAGTAAACTCAGTGGCTCCCTATTTCCTCTAGGAGTGAAGATAAAATATTCTACTTGGCATTCAAAGCCTTTCATCACCCAGCCCTCTCCTGTCTTTTCAGCCTCCTTCCTCCATACTCCTTTACACCTACTTTTCCACACAGCATTTTATGAGCAAGACACCGGATCTCTCAACCCTCTCAATCCCAACTAAAGTCCCTTCTTTTGGTGGAAGCCTTCCCAGTCCCCTCTTACTTCCTAAGCCTTCTCTCTTAATTATTTCCTATTTATCTGGCATCTCACTTTGTCTATACTTGTTTGTGCATTGTCTCTCCCCTCAGATTGTAAGCTCCTTGAGGGCAGGGACCGTCTTTCGCCTCTTTTTGTATCCCCAGAGCTTAGTACATAATAAGTGTTGATGGATTGATTGACAGTCTCCTAAGTTGCTCTGTCCAGCTCCCTGGGGCTGAGCCTCTCTCTGCCTTAGCTACATTAGTCCTCTGACGACAGGCACACGGTCTGTGGGGACCCGTAGTGGAGGCCTTTCTGCCAGCTGGCGTTCCATCCTCAAAGCAGTGAGGGCCTGGAACAATGAGGCGATGGAATGGCTCATTTATTAAATAAGTAGCTTCTGTTTGTTGAGCCCCATCTCCCCCACTGTTCTTGTGTGGCTGGCTTCCTTTGTGTCCCCAGCACTCTGCACAGAACCTGATGCGTACTAAACATTTAATAAAAACTTGTTGATTGGTTCTGTGAAGAGCTTTGTAGTTACAAATCCTTACTTAATTCTCACAACAATCCTATTAGCTAAGTCATACATTTTCCTATAACACACTAAATCTAATAGTAATTTTAGCTAGCAGTTACATGTCACTTTAAAGTTTGCAAAACACTTTAAACGTTATCTGTCTCATTCTATCCTCACAACAGCCCTGGGTATTATTATCACCATTTTTCCAATGGGGAAACTGAGGCAGGAAAAGGTTAAGTGGCTCCCCCAGGGTTCGTTTCAGAGGCTGGGGTTTGAATTCAGGTCTTCTTGATTCCAGGTCCAGTGATTTATCTAATGCTTCCCTCAGTTCATTCACTTGTTCTATCAAGTCACTTGGGGCAGGATAAATGACTAAATTTAAGGTCAATGTGACTTAATAAAGATTTCCAGTTTTGAATATAAGCCCCTCTTCTAAACATGTATGAAAATATTCATTTTATTTGCTGTTTGTCAAGTTAGAAATTTCTAAATATTTTTTTAAAGTTGAAAAATAATAAAGTCTGTGTGACTTAGGCAGGATGATCCAGTGGGTAAAATATTGGAAGGCCTAGGTTCAAATTCTGCCTCTAAAACTTAATGACAGTGTGACCACAGGCAAATTACTTAACTGTTCTATGCCTCAGTTTCCACATCTCTTAAGTGATGAGGTGGTATTCGATAGTTCTTATGGGTCCTTTCCAGCTCTTCATCAATAATCATGATCTTATAAAGGTTTGCAGTGACACTTGGATGTCTCTGAGTGACAGCTCTATTCATTATAAGCCTAAACTCTGAATTTTGATTTGATTTCATGGGCTGGTGATATTTTCATCTGTGTATTGCTGGTAACTTTCTTCTCTTGTACATATTACAGATAGGAAACTTTCTCATCAGCAACAATTACCCGAGCACTGGCTTTCTTATTTATTGATGAAAGAAAGAAATGTTCATTTATCAGATTTAGCATTCTGATTGTTTCTTAGAACTATTTCCCAGGAATATACCATGATTTACAAAGTGACAAAAACACTTTGAAAACAACTGAGTTGTTTAGAGTGACTTTTGGCATCATAAACATATCTGTTATCTAAACCAGAGGGTCCTTAACTGTGGTCCTTAGCTTCCCAAGGGGTCTGTAAGTAGATTTCCAGGGGGTCATGGGAAAACAAATCACATGGTTATTTTCACTAACCTCTAACTGAAATTTCATTCAGTTATGAATGTCAGCTGTAAAACAGAATTCAGATAAGGCTTCACCAGACTGCCCAAAGGGTCCATGGCACAAAAAAGTTTAAGAGTCTCTGACCTTATCCTAAATCTGACATAGAAGGACATTCTTCAAGACCCCCAAAACACAAGTGAAGGGCATTACATTTATGTATCTGCTCAAGTTCATCATATCAATCAATCGTCAAATATTTTTAAGTCTTACTGCATTCTGGGCATTGGGCTAAGCACTGGGGGTCGTAAAGACAAAAACAACACAATTTCTTCTCTCAAATAGCTTACATTCTAATCGGGGAGACAACATGTGTGTATGAAGCTATATACAAGATCTATCCAAAGCAGATATGAGGTACCCATAGGTGGACTGGCACCAGCGGCTGGGCAAAGGGGTTAATGACCAGGAAAGGCCTAGCTGTATGACCCTGGGCAAGTCACCTAACTTCTATTTGCCTCAGTTTCCTCATCTGTAAAACGCACCTCCCTCCCAGGGTTGTCAGGAAGACCCGGTGAGATGATGTATATAAGTGCTTAGCGCACATCTATAAACGTTAGCCGCTATTGTTATAACAATGACCATCACTGACAGTTACACAGGACTTTACATTCCCATCCCACACAATCCTGCAGCCTTTGGCCCTATGTTACAGATGAGTTTAAAGCAAATGACTTTTGTTCACAGAGCTGGAAGTAGCAAAGCGTGTCTCAGACCGAGAATTTTACCTCCAGACTTCCTTTTTCCTCACTTATCAGGTGACTCACTGCTCTTTGGACCCACACTAGAAGAGGCCTGGGGCAGTAAGTCTCTACCTGGGCCTAGTAAAGGAGGTAACCCCCTGAGTCCCAGGGGATGGATTCACCCTAAAATAAGCCAGGGAGGTCCCCTTTTCCCTTGACTTTCCTGGGATACTCTTAGCTTAGGGCAGTCTGGATCAGCAGTTCTCAACCTGTGGGTCGCACCGCAACCCCTTTGGAGGTCAAATGACCCTTTCACCGGGGTCACAGGGGTCACCTAAGACCATGGGAAAACACATGGTTCCTATGGCCTTAGGAACCGAGACACCGCTCCTCTATCCAGCTCCAGGCGAGTCCACCTACATGCAGATACACCCACATACCAGTATTAAAGGGTCAGGCATTAGGAAGGTTGAGAACCACTAGTCTAGATTGAGCATGGAAGGATGTAGGGCCACCCTGGAAATATTCCTGTTTTGACTTTTTAGTGACTCCTAACCATTTCCTCTGAGCCTCCATGTTCTTCCCAGGAGAATCCGGCAAGGCACATATTACCCCTGTATTATAGTTGATAAAAGGGGGAATCAAGAAGTGAATTGTGAATTAAAAGCAGAGCTGGAAGTAGAAACCAGACATCCTGACTTCTTGTCCACTGCGTTTTCTGAGTTGTTCCCTTCTCCTGCACTTCTGAGTACTAGGGAAGGGACCCACAGGAGAAGAGGCCTTGAAGAAGCCCCTCTGGCCCTTAAGCAAAGAGGTTGCTCTGTTCTAGGACATTCCTGGAGATATTTAATTCTAGAAGAATCTTGGGGGCTCCAGAATCAATCTGCCCGTCTAAGAAGAACAGAGATTGGAGCAAGACTGGATTCTAAGTTCACCTCTTGGGTAGTTGTAGGTTTCTTCTGGTCATGAGCCTAACACTTTATGAAGCCTCAGGGCATGGTCAGGGGAGCCCTTTCATAATTTTCCTTATGATTTTAACAGTAAGAGGCCTAAAGGTGAAAACACTGTCCAAAACACATAGTTTGCATGCCTCTTTGTATGTACACAACTGTTGGCACATTGTGTACCCCGTTAGAATGCAACCTCATTGAGGTCAGGGACTGTTTTCATCTTCCTTTGTATGTCTAACATTTAGCTCAGTGACTGATGAGGCAAATTCTTAAGAAACACTTCTTGACTACTGACTGGCAACTATTACAGGAGGTACTTCCAGGCAGATAGTTTGGTACCTTGACCTAGTACTATTGGAGGGCCTTGGTTTCAGTTAATTGGTTTTCTTAATTGTTGAAACTTTGAAGCCTCTTCTTGTGAAACATTTGATGAAAAAAAAAACTTGAAGAAAAGCACTTTCTGATATATAAAAGTGAAATGGGCTGCCTCTGGGTGGAGTGAATTCCCTATACCTGGAGATTCTCAAGTGGAGACTGGATGATCACTCATCAGATGGGATGATGAAGAGGATATTGTAGAGCTGTCTAAACTGTTTCCATACAGGTTAGACCAGATCCATCTGGAGGGGTTTGGGGGAGAGCTTAAGCAAGTCCTACTTTTACTCCACCATCTTGGCTCTGCCCCCTATCAACATTTTTTAAAATAATAATCATACTTTATATTTGGGCAGATAATTTTCAAAGAACTCTCCCATACTTCATTTCATGTTCTTCTGAGGTCTCTTTCAATTCTGAGCTTCTGTGATTCCAAGTAGAATCTTAGCACTGGAAAGGATTGTTAGAAGTCATCTCATTCAGATTCCTGCCCAGTGCTAGGCTCCTCTCTACACCATTCTCTAAAAACTTGGCTATAGAAGTTTAAAAATCACAGAGGCCTGGTCTGAATTACTAAGTTGCAATTAGGAAAAAATGTGTGTAATATAAAAGAATAGGAGACTGCCAATGGGTCATTGCCATATTTAAACATCTGGATAAGTATTTCCTACACAAAGTAGAAAAAGAACCGTATTACGAGTAGAAATTCCAGTGACAGTTCTTAGAATTTGCTTCTCCCATCTGACTTTTGTTGTCCTCAGCTTTACCTTAAAGCCAGAATAGGTCTAATATGACCTCTGTTTTCCTATTTAGCTACAAGATAGAAAAGTTACATACCCAAGGAAACAAGGCTGAGGCTTGCTTCTGTCAGTAAAATAGAAATAAAAAGGTTGCTCTGCTTAATTCAACAAAATCTCATTAAATTGGGCTCCATTAACTTGGAGTTTGTAATTATTATTATTGACCTGAAGTTTATTTTTATAGTATCATCGATTTTTTTTAACCTGGAAGTGACCTTAGGGATCATAGACAGTGCAGGAAGAGATTTCAGAGGCCATTTGGTCCAAATCCTTCATCATCTTCTCCAGCCTAGTCATTTTCTTTCACCAGTTCATTCATTCATTCATTCATTCATTCATTCATTCATTCATTCATTCACTAAGTATCTACTCAAAGAGTACCACTCACAAGGCCATGTGCTAAGTACTCCCGAGAATATTTCTTCAGTACTTCAATGAATCCATGCTCTTCCTGGGGTGTCTAGTCCTTTCACTGGTACAGATCACAGGCTCTCCACATCTCATCCTGTGCGTTTCTTGCTCATCCCTCCTTTCTATAAGAGTCTTTCTTCTGATTCATTTACTATTTCATGCGCAGCATTGAATCGTATTATGGTCCATTTTCATTACCTGACCAACACATACCTGCCCTTGATAATTTATTCAATTTCTCATGCACAAGTCATCTTTGATAATATTCTGCAGTCTACCTACACCAAAACCCATAACTTTATCCCAGGCCCCTAAAATTTAGAGGATGCAAAATTTTAAAATAATGCATGTTACATTTACAGTTAACAATGCAAACACTTTGTGATTGTGGGAACAACTGAGCTTAGCACCTAGTTAGCAAGAATAATTAGTTAAAATAGAAAGCTACCAGATGGTGGAATTGTTAATAATACCCTTCTGTGAACCACTATAGAAACTAATTCCTCCTCCTGCTCAAGTGAATTTGTTTTAATTACTTCTTGTATTATTTTCACATCATGAATTACAAAGTTGATTTAAGGGAACATCTGCAGAGCTATAACTGGGAGGTAGGAGGAAAGATGGGCTTTGCCCCCAGGGAAGGAAATTTAAAGGAGGTGAAAGCTTAACACTTAGAAGGGAACCTGGATAGAAATAGAAAAATAAAATGTGAGAGGAGAATTGTTGTGTGTTTTGTGGGGAGGCATGGGTGAGGAGGTGCAGGAGCAGGGAGAAGTGGAATGTGTTTTGTTTTACTCTTTAAAGTTCAATTCAAAGATAATTATTCCAGAAAGTGAGGATAGACATCTAAAGTCTAAACCAGGGGTGGGGAATATGCAGCCTCAAGGCCACATGTAGGTCCTCAAGCAAAGCCCTTTACCTGAATCCAAACTTCACAAAACAAATCCCCTTAATAAAAGGATTTATTCTGTAAAATAAAGGCCACACCCAAGGACCTAGAAGGCCACAGTTTCCCCACCCCTGGTCTAAAAAGAAAGAGGAAAAGGAAGAATGAAGAAGTTGCTGGAAGTTTTTACTTAAGACCTTATAGAAAACAGCTAAAAGCAGCTTTTGTTTGCTTTAGAAATTTGAAAAGAATGAATTAATTATGAATCAAAGGCAACTAAAAAACAGTCGGCCTTCTATTCGGTTGTTAAAGTCTAGGAATGTCCAATGGACAAGTTCCTATCACGTTCATATCATATCATAAGGATATGAGCAGACATGTCTCAAAAGAAGAATCACTAACTCAAATATTAAAAATTCTATTAATTGTTCCAAATTGCTTATCATAAGAGAAATGAACATCAAAATAAGTTTGAGGTTTGGTCCCACACCCAGAAAATGAGCACAGATGACCAAGTAAGGTACTAGAAGCCTTGGAGCAATTGTGGAAAGAGAGGGTGGTGCTACATGTATATTGTTGGGGAAACTGTGAGTTGGTCAAGCCATTCTGGAAATGGAATTCCAGTTTGGAATTAGGCTTAAAAAGGGACTAAATGTCCACAGCCTTTGATGCTAAGATTCTACTGCTTAAGGTAGTAGAGTCCTCCTATAAAGAAGGCTCCCACAGGGAGAGGAAGAAAGGGAAGACGCCCTCCCTTGCCTCGATCTGCACAGAAATGATTTGGTCTTCCTACTGAAGGAGATGAAAGGATTGTAGACATGCCTCTCGACTCTCCAGCTTATCAGGGAGAATGAAGTGTTCCTAGAAAGAATTTTGGAAGTGTTTTAGAAGGTAAACAACAGAAGCAGAAGGGAAATTAGCGCAGTTTTCCTTACAAAAGGTAGTCCCAGGGAAGGGAGGGAAGAAAAAGGGACTCAAAACATTTATATTTAAGTAACAGGCAAGATTCTTCCTATATAGAGCTTCCTAACCTAAATACAGAAAATTATAAAGGAAACTAGCTATCAACCACTTGAAATCTCCCGGACTCCAGGTGAAGAAACCCTGCAAAAAGAGTGCAATTGGACTCATACTTGAGGGTAAAGCAGCTTCTTGAGCTCCAAAGAATGATAATATAACTCTAGAAATGTCACTGAGTCAGAGGTCAGAGGAAGAAGAGCTGAGTAGTTGTGGTTGGAGACTCTGCTGAGGGATATCTGGGAAGTAATAGAGAAAGACATGGTAGCTAGGATGGGATGGAATGAAGTGCCACACCTTCTGGGACTGCCACACCCGATGACCATTACAGAGTTCTTTAAATTGTATTATTAGTTTTTCTCTTTTTCTTTTAAATTTATTTACTTTTCATTTACAACAATCAGTTCCACAATCCCTTGAGTTCCAGATTTTCTTTCTCTCCCTCTCCTCCCTTCTCCCCCTCCATGGTGGCATGCAATCCTTATAAGTTCTACAAATGCCTTCACATTAAACACTGGTCAAGTTGTAAAGAAGAGTTATAACCAATGGAAGGAACAAAGAGGAAGAAGCAACAAAACAAAACAAAATGAAAGAGAGGGAGAGCAAGTGGTTTGCTTCAATCTGCGTTCAAACTCCATAATTCTTTCTCTGGATTTGGACTTCATTTTTCTTTTTGCAGCCCTTTTATTTCCAAATATATGTTTCCCCCTCCTCAGAAAGCCATCCTTTTTAAAAAAATTACTATTCAAAATAAAAGGAAAGGGAAGAAAAGCAGTTCAGTAAAACTAAGTATGGTATCAGCTAAATTGAAAAGTCTGTGTGGTATTCCAGACCCGTTGTCTCCCACCTCTGCAAAGGACAAAGGGAGGTTCATGCCTTCTCTGGGCTCAGTCTTGGCTTTCAGTCATTGTGTCTATGGTTTTCCTTATTCTGCATGAATTCATATACATACATTTTCCCAACTCTTCCATATTCTTCATATTCATCATGTCTTATAGCACAAAAATAGTGTGTTACATTCATGCATCACAAGCTGTTTCACTGTTCCCCAGGTGATGGACATCTATCTCCCTTGCTTCTATTTCTTTGCTACCCCAAGACAGTCTACTGTGAATCCCTGGTATCTTTGCGTCTTTGACCTCCCTGAGTGTATGCCTTGTGGATTCATTATCTACTCTAGGTCTTTGATTTCCCCAAGAATGTATCTTCTTAGTCTACAATGCTACTCAATAACCCTTGTTTTGTTGCTTCTTCCTCTTTGTTCCTTCCATTGGTTATAACTCTTCTTTATTAAGAACTTATTATGTGCCAACCACTGGGCTAAGGGCTATAATGAATCAATCAATGGGTAATTAGTGCCTCTTATGTTCCAGGTAGATCCTGAGAATACAAATATGAACATTTTTCTCCTATGGAGAGAAACATAGGGGAAGAAGTATTTGTATGAAAATCAACGAAGAGAGCCATGGAAGTGATTTTATTATTGGAGTATACCACAGACCACCTTGCCAGAAGGAAGAAAGAGACAAGGTATTTTGGAGAATGTTATTAACCTGCCACAAAGGCATTTATAATGGTGGTTGAAAGCTTCAGCTCCCCAGACATCTACTGGGGCTCTCACTGCCAAAAACAGAGCAGCTGGTAAATTCTTGATTTGCCTAAATGACGATGTTATTCCTCAAAAGGTATAGAAAACGTCAGGAAAAATTATCTTGGGCCTGATTCTGATTAATAGAGTGGAATTTGATGCTGAAGTAGAAATGATGCCAATTGGGCGGCTAGGTGGCGCAGTGAATAGAGTACCGACCCTGGAGTCAGGAGTACCTGAGTTCAAATCCGGACTCAGACACTTAACACACACACACACAAAAAACTAGCCGTGTGACCTTGGGCAAGTCACTTAACCCCAACTGCCCTCCAAAAAAGCAAAAAAAAAAAAAAATGATGCCAATTGTGAGAGAGGAAAGCAACATGGGAGAATGGATGGAGGGCTAGAGCTGGAGTCAGATCTCACCTCGGACATTTAACAGTTGTATTGCCATGCGTGAATCACTTCATCTTATCTTCTATAAGATGACAGGGTTGGACTAGACTGCCTCTAAGGTCCCTTCCTGGTCTGAATCTGTGACACCATGACCCATCATGGAAGAGAAAAGCCAGGCAAAGGCTGACAGATTTTAGGTGACCACAATTCAAAGGGCTCTGGCAAAGGCCTTTGAGCAGAGTCTAGATGGCCACTTGTCCAGATGTCCTTGTAGAGATGATCTCATTCTAAGATTCTGTGATTCAGAGGAAGCTTGTCTGATCTTTCCTTGACGCCCTCCCCATTGTTTATAATGACCTTTTTGCTCTTCCTATCTCACATAGCACTTCATTTTGTACCTCTGTAATACTAAGTATTATTTTCTATATTATGATTATCTGAATGTCTTTTCCTCCAGGAAAGGGAAGATAAGAACGAGGTTTTATTTCACTCAAGCTACTAATCTGCACATAGAAAGCATGTTAGTGGAATGGCATGGAATTAAGAAATGACCTCTGCCTCCCAAGTATTCAATTTGGTGGGGAGATAAGTACAAGGTGGGACATGGCCAACGCAGAATTATGTAGTCTGCTGTGAGCATTCAAAGGAAGATGGAAACGTGAGAAAACAGGGAATAATCCAAGCCCCAAAGCCTCCCAGAACCCAAGGTCACCTGCATATGACAATGAATTTGGAGTGGGGGGGAGTGGGAGGAAGAGGTTAGGGTTAGGGTCCATAATATCTATTGATTATTAAGTGGAGAATTAAGTTAGAAAGGGAGAATTAAGAGACAAGTGAAGAAATTGATCCTCTTAAAGGACAATCAATAAGAATTTGAAGAAGACAAGCTGTTTTTCATCATTTGACATTACATTAACCTTGGACAAGGCGGTCACCCTTCCACAGCCATGTTTTCAGAAAGTGTCCTTTGTAGTAGCAGCCAAAGCTACTATTAATCAAAAATTTACATCACCGGCCTTGCTCTCAGAAATGTCAAGATTAATGAATGTTATTTATGCATTACTTTGAGGCCTTCCAGAGAAAGCTACCACTCTAAAATACATTTCTACTTTTATCTGTTACAGTTTCTAAATTCTACAGATGAGGTTGATGGGCCCTAGCTGTACAGAGGATTTTGACCTACGGGGATATTTTCAAATTCCTTTTTAGAATTAGAAGTAGTGAGAGCAGAATAGGATTTATATTAAGAAAATGCATTCTAGACATTCTTCTACAATTATGGATACTACTAGGAAGACATCATGTAATGCACTTTAAAAAATGAAGAACCCATGAATCTCTCTGAGCGACTCCCCTGTTTCACTTGTGGTAGGATGCTCCTGCTTTGGGCACTAAATATCTCCCTTTTTTCTGTCTAACACTTCTTCTTCCTGCCCTTTTCTGGAAATGTCTAATACTACTTATTTGGTTCAATGGGGCCTTCCTTCCCATACCAATCTCTAGCATCATTCTTTCTCCTCGGAGATGAGAAGCTAAATAGGCCAGAGTAAGGACCCACCTCCTTACCATAAAACCCATGACCTTTGGCTGTCTTGGTGACCTGCCCTATCATGAATGTGGACTTGCCACATGCCAGTCAAGAGGACTTGAGGACTAGAAAATTCATCAGAGCTAGTTGTATCCATTCCAAGAACAACCACTCCTAAGGAATGTTTCTGATCTCCTTCCTCGTGCCACAGCCTGAAGACCGTATCTGAAGCTCTGAAAACTAAGAGCCTACTGGATCTAGCCCCTTTTGTCCTAAGTCTCTCTTCTCTCATGGCCCTAGTTTCATCATGCTCCTGCTGGTGGGTTCTATGTTGGGATTTTGAATTTCCTTTCTTGTGAGTTAAATGTACCGGAACTATCAGGGCAGCCAAATGGTGCAATGGATAGAGGACCAGCCCTAGAGTCAAAACGACCTGAGTTCAAATCTGGCCTCAGACTCTTACTAGCTGTGTGACCCTGGGCAAGTCACTCAACCTTGTTTGTTTCAGTTTCTTCATCTATAAAATGAGCTGGAGAAGGAAACGGCAAAACACTCCAGCATCTTTGACAAGAAAATCCCGAATGGGGTCCAGGAGGAGTTTGACAGGACTGAAAGAACTGACCAGCAACAGTAAACAATAGAACTGCTGTTTAGGTATTATTAGTCTCTCTGATCCTACTACAATATGCCCTCTTAATCCCATAATTGCTGCCAAGGACTGGGAGAGACACCATCATCTGTGTAAGAGCCCTAGCCTGGGAGAGGGGAGACTTGCATTCCAGGCCCAGCTTTTCCACTAACTATGTGACCTTGGATGAGTCCCTGTCCTCCTCTGGGCTTCAGTTTGTATGTCTGTAAAATGCCAGAGGCTGCCTAGCCGATTACTAAGATCCCACCCCCACCCCCACCCCCACATTCTGTGGAAATGATGGAAGAGTCACATTTTGAAAGATGGAAGGGTCTTCAGCAGCCTTGCAATCCAACCGACACCCACAGGAAGCCCTTGATATCACATACCTGACAAGCACTTATCTATCCTCCCTCCAAATGCAGGAAACCCACCCCTGTTCCAGAGAAATCATCCCATCCCCAGATAGCTCTAATTGTGAGGGAGTTTGGTCTCTTTGCAACTTGCTCCTGGTTCTGGCTTCTGGGGCTAAAGAGAACAAATGTAATCCTTTCTCTATGGGATATCCCTGTAAATATTTGAAAGATAGTATGACTAGGTGGTGCAGTGAATAGAGCACCAGCCCTAGAGTCAGGAGGACCTGAGTTCAAATCCGACCTCAGACACTTAACACAAAAAACTAGCTGTTTGACCTTGGGCAAGTCACTTAACCCCAACTACCCTCCAAAAAAAGGCAAAAAAAAATTTTTTTAACTTGAAAGACAGCTACCTGGTACTTGAGTCTTTTCTTCTCTAGACTAAATTTCTCCAGTTCCTTTCATCTCTCTTCGTATGACATGAACCTGGCTGCCTGACCCTATACATTCTCTAGCTTATCAGCATCCTTGCTGAAGCTGCAGCACCTAGAACTGACCACAGTATTCCAGATGACCTGTGATGAGGGCAAGGCACAGCAGCACTCTCACAACCTAGCTTTTCCTGTAAGTTTTGACCACACCAGACTGCCAACTACTACTAACTGAATCTACTAACCCCATTTTATCCTTGTGAAATTGATATTTTTATACCCAGGGTGAAAGACTACAATTATCTGCAATGCATTGCATTTTATTACATTTAATCTAGTTTAACCTGTTCCAATCCTCTTGGATTCTTATTGTATCATCCATTATATTAACTCTCCCTCTCAACTCAGTGTCACCTGGAAATTTATGAGCATGCCTCATCAAACATCTTTATCTTTATTATTTATATTATTATTGCCTTTATTATTATTGATAACAATGGTAAATGGCAGAGGGTCAAGCATATAGATCCCTGGGGCTCTCCACTCCAGACATCCTGACACTTGATGTTAACGAGGACTCTGAGTCCAGCCATCCAACCAGTTCTGAATCCACTGCATTATATTATATTAATTATATTGGTTATATTTTATTTTATTTATATTATAGTTATAGTTATTATATTGTATTGTATGATATCTTATTCTATCATATTATATCAATAATATAGACAATATAATATATATACTACACATTTCTGTATCATCTCCCCAAGAATAGTATGAGATTCTTTACCAAAAGCTTTGTTAAAATGTGGGGCAGCTAGGTGGACAGTGAATAGAATACTGGTCCTGAAGTCAGAAGGACTTGAGTTCAAATCTAACACTTGACACTTTAATTAGTTGTGTGACCTTGGGCAAGTCACTTAACCCCAATTGCTTTGCCTTCCCTCCTCAAAAAAAAAAAAAGTCATCTAAAATCTAGCAAAACTCTCTCCACAGCATTCCCCTCATCTAGTACTTTACAAATGCTGTCAAACAAAGCAATGGTCCCCAGGCTGGTCTGGCCTGCTCTTGATGAAGCCTTGATGCTTTTTTGTAAATACCACTTCCCTTTCTTGACTACTTGACTAATTTTTGGTTTTTTTGCTTTATTGCCAAGTTGAATGAGAGCTTCCTAGAACGTTTGAGACAGAATCCAGAACGCCTCCTCATGTGGGTGAGTATCTGAATGGAATCTGGTGGATCAATTGCACAAGTATAGGAAGACTTAGCTAGACATGAACTCCTTAGGGGGGAAAAAAGGGGAGGGGGATTTTCATAGACTACAAGCTCAGTATGAATCAACTGTGTGGCCCACCAGAAACAAAAATTAACTCAATTTTATGCTGCATTGATAGAGGTATGAGGTCCTTAACACGAGAGGGGATGGGGCTTTTATTCTCTGCCCTGGCCAGACCACATGTGGAATGTGGTTTTGGGAACGTTTTAGGGGGGACATTGACAAATGAGAGTGGCTCAAGAGGTGTGGCCGTGGTGGGAAGGAGACTGGGAAGAATCATCACAGTTAATATTCACATAGTCCCTGCTGTGTGCCTGGCTCTGCACTAGGTGCTTTATAAATACTGGATTTCATTTGATCCTTACAACCAACCACCTTGGGAGGCAGGTACTGTTATTATCCACACTTTACAATTGAGAAAATTAAGGCAAACAGAGGTTAAGTGACTTGCCCAGAGTCACCCAGACTTACTCAGAGCTTACTTACTTACCTAGTAAGCGTCTGAGGCCAGATTTGAATTCAGGTATTCCTGACTCCAGGAAATAATGCCATTATGAGGATCAAGGAAAAGAACTGTGGTTTCATGAAAAGACACAGGGAGTATCTTCTTTTTAAATTTTTATTTTCACTTCCAAATTCTCTCCTTCCCTTCAACTCTTTCTCCACTCATAGAGAAGGCAAGAAATATGACGCCCATCATACATGTGAAGTCATGCAAAACATTTCCATATTAACCATGTTGCAAAAAAAAAAGGAAAAAGGAGGACAAGTAAAAAAGTGAAAAAAATTATGCTTCAATCTACACTCAGAGCTCATCAGTTTTCTCTCTCTGGAGGTAGAAAGCATTATTTTATCCAGAGTGTCTTCTGATGCCTGATAAGCAGTCATGGAGAAGAGAGATCAGATTTGTTCTGTTTTGGACCCAGAAGGAAAAAAAAGAACATTTCTGTGATAAAGAGGTGAATTTCCCCTTTGCCCACAGGTGGATTGGGTTGCTTCAGGAGGTAATGAGCTCACCATCTCTGAAAGTCTTCAAATAGATAGCAATCAGAGAAGTTGTCCAGAGGATTCCTGTTAAGGTACAGGTGACACCAAATGTCCCCCCTGAGATTCTTTCCAGATCAAAAATTCTGTGATTTAACGAAATGGAAACCCTCTTTCATTTTTCCATAATAATACCTTATGTGTCTTAACAGAGACTTGTGGCATGTACCAAACAATGGCATCTCTCTGGTTTCCTTTTTACCAACTGCTGGCAAATAGAATCAGGACCCCTGGGGTTCAGGACCCTTTCTTGGGCTCAAGCAACCTTCCATTCATTGTACAGTCATAGACACCGAGGCCATTGCAAGTTAAGTAACTTACCCAAGATCATTTACTTGAGTCTTTCTGCAATCTTATCCACGTGGGTACTCCCTCCACCACTAAGCCCTTCCTTACTTCTAACTTTGCTCATAGTAGATTACTTAACAAATCCTGTTAAATAGAATTAATTGAATGGAGGAAGTCACACCTCAACTGAACTTTGGAAGAAGATAATGATTCTTAGCCCAGAGAAGAGGTAAGCTGGCATTCCCTGGAAAATGCCTCTGGAAAAGCACAAAGGAGAACCAAGTTTGAAGGACAGCTGCTGGATGGCAAGTAATGAGAAATAAGCCTTAGCCTTTGAAAACCAGCCTGAGAAGTCTGCACTTATCCTAGAGGTAACGGAGAGTCATGGGAAGCTCTTCAAATGACCTGGTCAGGTATACAGTATAAATAGGAAATAATGAACAGAGGGAAGGTGCTGGGACTAAGAGGGGTTAGGGAAGGCTTCCTCTAGAAGGCAGGATTTTAGCTGGGAGTTAAAGGAAGACAGAGAGGTCAGTAGTGGGAACAGAGCAGGGAGAACATTCCAGGCATGGGGGACATCCATGGAAAATGCCCGGAGCTCAGAGATGGATTGTCGATTATTTTGGCAGCTATGTGGAGGACGGATCACAGAAGACTGGAGCCTGGAAACAGGAGGAACAATTAGAGACTCGGAGAGGGGAAGAGGCCTGAATTAGGGCTGGGGCTTTGTGAACAAAGAGAAAAGAGCAGATGTGAGAGATGTGGACAGTTTGGCAATTGCTTCCACGATATGGAACTGGCCTGTAAGGTCTCAGCCTGGGGAGTGTGTGCACGTGGGGGGCCTGCTTCTGGAGAGGCCTGATAACCTAGAGTAAAGGGGGCCAGCTTTACACTTCAGAGCAGACAGGCATTCTGGGGTGAGCTTCTGTCTGTTTTCTGCCTAAGGAGGAAAGACTTTTCAACTGGCTTCTCATCCACGCTTGAGCACACATAGAAAAGTCCTCAATGAATCAGGCATTTTCTCGGGCTGTGCAGCACAGCTGGAATGCTCTCCCTCCTCCTCCCTACCTCCGGGCTGCTTTCAAATCCTCACTAAAATCCCGTCAGTGCCTCCTCCGAGACTGATTATCTCCATTTTAGCCAGTCTGTACATAGTTAGCTGCATGTTATCCCAATCGATTCTAAGCTCCTTGAGAGCAGGAATTGGGATTTTGTTTTTTGTCCTTCTTTGCCTCCTCAGGGCTTAGCAGGTGCCTAGAACTTAGTAAGTACTTAATGAATGCTCACTGACTGACTGACTTGCTCTCTTTCTCCTCTGGAGCTAGAAAGCCAACTATAAATCTCTATTAATTGGTCAAATGACATTGGGGTGTGAATAATCACTGGGTCGATCAGTGATACGAGAGATATTGGAGGTTGATTGGTGGGGGGAAAGGAGAAAGATCGGGGACAGCATTAGATGAAAACTCCTAGTCCCTCAGGGGAAGAAGTAGCTAGCCTTGAACTTGGGAACTGGACTTGTCAGTGCAAATGGAACATTGCTGTAAGGACTCCAAAATCTTTCAGGCTTTGCATGTTCACATGCATGTGCATGCACAAAAGGTGAAGGCGAGGAAAGAGGGATAATAATGATGTTATGAAGTGATTGGGACCATAGCAGGGCACTCACTGGACAGAGAACCTTGGAAAACAGAATGCTTCAGAGGAGACGAAAGATTCCATTGCAGGCCTATTGAGTTATGGAACATCCAGGAGGCAATGTCCAGCAACCAGTTGTCCATGAAGGACTATGATCATGAAAATGATTAAGGGTGAATACATAGATTTGGGATGAATCTGCATATCTATGTTAATTGATCCCCCTGGGAGAAGATGGGATCACTAAGGGAGAGAGCTGAGAGAGAGAAGAAAAGTGAGATGAAGAAAGAACAGTGCTGACAAGGTCTACCCTAGGTGGGCAGGAGATGGATGAGGGCACAGCAGAGGGAAGGAGCCATCAGACAAGGTAGTTAGCAGAAGTGTCTGGGAAGCCAGGGGAGGACAGAGTCCTGGATGAAATAGGGGTTAACAGTATCAGAAGCTGCAAAGAGGTCAAGGAGGATGAGGATTAGGAAAAACTCATCAGGCTTAGTAGCTAAGAGATCTTAGGTAACCTTGGAGAGAGTGGTTTCAGCAGACTCCAAAGACAGATTGCAAGTGATTGAGAAGTGAGTGGGGGTTGGAGAAACGGAGGCAAACAGTTTCTTTTCGAGAGCTGAGTAGTTTTCCATCACTTATCAATTGTCTCTTGCTCCCACTATCTGTCCATCTCCTCTTCTTTTCTGCCACTTGCAGGATCATTAGATTTAGAACTGAAATCGACTTCAGAGAGCTGGCCCAGCGACCTCGTTTTACAAGAGAAAACAGGCCAGGAGAGGGTGAGGAGCTTGCCCAAGGTCACATATGCTCTAGCTAAGGCAGTGGGTGGGGATTTGAACCCAGGACTTTTCTTCAGTGTTCTTTTCACTATACCTTGTTAATATCATTTACACCATCCATCTCTCCCACAAAGGATGTCTTGCTAACATGCAGCAACCTCATTTCCTTAGACCTTTCATAGGCCTTCCTCAGTGCCTCTGGGGGTCATTGACAGTTTTGTCATGCTGCTAATAATTAAATCACATCTTCAGACACTTTATACTCTTTAGTTTCACTAAATAATTTTTCAAGTCTATATACTAGATCAGTTCACACAGTGTTTTGGAGTATATAATATTTACTAATGATTTTCCAATTATATCATAATTATTTGTCAATTATATCATTTACCAATGATTTTTACTACCAACAGCCTAAGTTCTGATACAAGGAATGAAGTGTTCTGTTTCCATTTTCTTACATGATGTAATTACTGGGGCCCCTTGCAAACACAAAGCCCTCACCCCTGACTCCCCTACTCTGCTCTGGCTTGGCCAATACCCTGGTTCCTGTAGTCCCCAAGGCCTCCTGTCTATGGGCTCTCAAGTGAGTAATAATTGGCCACTTCTCCATAGTGGTAAAGGGAACTAATGAAATCATATTTGTGAAATGCTTATAGCCCTATGACATAATATGTTCCTAAGGAGAATGAAGTGGCAAGTCTGAATTCTTTGGGTCTCAACTATTACCCAAAATGAGGCTCAAATGAGAGAGCAGAGAAATCGATTTTGAGTTAGAGGGCATGATTTCCAGTCCTTGTTTTATCACTCATTGCTTGTGGGATCCTAGAAAAGCCACTTTGAAAATCTGGGCATCAGGAAAAAAAATCTTTTCCCTTCCTTTACATAGGTGGGATGTGGAAAATTGCACATATTCTTACACATTGATCAGTTTTGCTGATATTTTGCCTTTTTTCCCTTTAAAAATATTCTTTGTCAGGGGTGGCTAGGTTGGGCAGTGAGTAGAGCACCGGCCCTGGAGTCAGGAGTACCTGAGTTCAAATCCGGCCTCAGACACTTAACACAAAAACTAACCATGTGACCTTGGGCAAGTCACTTAACCCCAACTGCCCTCCAAAAAGCAAAAAAAAAAAAAATATTCTTTGTCATATGAGATGATTTCTTTAGGAAGGGGAAGAAGGAGGATATAAAGGGAAATTTAGGCAGACAAAATATCAATAAATTTATTTTTAAAAATAATTTGGGATAAGGGGGGGTAGAGTCAAGATGGTGACACAGAAGCAGGAAAACTCTGTGAGTTCCCCCCATAACCACCTCAAATATCCATAAAATATGACTCCAAACAAATTTTAGAGCTACAGAATGCACAAAGTGACAGAGAAACAAATCTTCTGCTGAAGGCAGCCCTGCAGGGGGATGGGAAGGGCTCATCACAGCACACTGGGAGCAGATCAAAGCCTCACACAAACCCATGGTTTTAGTCCCAGGGAAGTTGGGACCAGCCCTGGCTGGAGCATGCAGGAGAGTGGATCACCAACAGCTGTGGCAGTTTCCAGAATGATCAACCCATAAATGCCTAAGACAAAGTGAAAGGTCAGTGGAACTCAGCTGAATGGGGGGGGATGGGTGAGGAGGAGGTCTGGCTCTCTGCCCCCAGACCCAGAAGTGGTGGAAGCAGCAGCCCTGCAGCCACCTCCACGTGGCTGCTTCAGAGCTCCAGGCCTAGTGATTGCAGGGGGGCCAAGCAACCATTCAGAGGCTAAGTGCCTTAACTTGCCTGCATCAGGATCATGGTCTTGGGTGGTGGTCCTGAGGTAGGTGACTAGTGAGCCAAAGCTGGTGGGGGCTGTAGAGACAGAGGCCTCCTAATAGCTCTAGCAGCTGCAAAAATCCCAGCTATTTGGGACAAAGCTCTCCCCTCTGGAAGTAGAGTTCTACTGTGGCAAAGAGCTCAAAAGTCAAGTAATTTATTGGTAACATGAGCAGACAAAGGAAGCAAAGAAAGCTCAGCAATCCAACTTTAGATTCCTTTTTTGGGGACAAAAAGGATCATAGCATGGAATGGGAGGAAGACAACACAGTCAGAACTCCTGTACTAAAAGCCTCCAAGGAAAATATAAACTGGCTACAGGCCATAGAGGAGCTTAAGAAGGATTTTGAAAACCAAATAAGAGAAGTGGAAGAAAAATTGGGAAGAGAAATGAGAATGATGCAAGAAAATCATGAAAAGAGAATCAACAACCTGACCGAAGAAAATAGTACCTTAAAAAATAGAGTAACTCAAATGGCAAAAGAGACCCAAAAAGCCAATGAGAAGAATGTCATAAAAAGACAAAGTTGCCAGATGGAAAAAGAATTTCAAAAGCTCACTGAAGAAAATAATTCCTTCAGAATTAGATTGGAGCAAATGGAAGTGAATGACTTTATAAAAATCAAGATACTATTAAACAGATACAAACAAATGAGAAAATAGAAGGCAATGTGAAATATCTCCTTGAAAAAAACCACTGACCTAGAAAACAGATTTAGGAGAGACAACTTAAAAATTATTGGACTGCCTGAAAGCCATGATCAAAAAAGAACCTAGAAATCATCCTTCAAGAAATTCTCAAGGAAAATTGCCTTGATATTTTAGAACCAGAGGGCAAAATAGAAATTGAAAGAATTCACTGATC
>CM053601.1:143021449-143054770 GCA_028646575.1 Pseudocheirus occidentalis
TTAAAAAAAAATAGGGAGAATGGAGCCTGAAGCAATCTAAATGCTCTCTTCCTTTTCCATGTTTGGTTTTGTTTCTTCTTTCCCATTGTTCACTCCATTGGTTACAACCCTTCTATACAACCAGACTAATGTCCAATGTGAAAGTATTTGCAGATCTTATACTTGATTGCATGCCGCCATGGGTGGGGAGGCAGAGGGAAGGGAGAAAATTTGAAACTCAAGGGATTGTAGAACTGAATCTTGTAAACAAAAAGTAAATAAACAAATCAATTTTAAAAAAAATAAAATAAGGAGAATATAATAGCACCTACCTCGAGGACTGTCATGAGGTTCCAATAAATAGGTTAGCATTGTAAAGCACTTAGCACAGGACCTGGCCCATGGTAAACACTATATAAATGCTCATTTTCTTCCTTACTATAGTGACATTTATTTAAAAAGGTTGTTCTTAAGTTTTTAATGGGTCAATTTTATGTCCAATCAGGTGCAGGCAATGATTCTGTCTCTAATGATGCTCTCATTCCAGTACAGTTTGTTAAATTCTCCAGGATATTTGGAAATTTGTGTTTGTACAGTGAAGATTTGTCATCTGTTTGTTGACAGGCGCTGGCAAGTTGTTGATACAAAATTCTGGCCACCTCATTGTGTCTTTCTGTTTTCACACCACCATCTTGGCTCCATCCCCTTGTCTTTCTGTTTTATAGGGGTGAGAAAGCTGCAGCCTCAAGATTGCCCACCCGATAGTAGATGCCTAAGTTTTGCAGTGTGCAATAATATGTTGCTTAGGTATCAACACCCCATTGCAAGATCTGTATGGATCCATTCTCCTTAAGGATCTTCTGTCTGTGATTATCTATTGCTAGTGACATGATCCCAAACTGATATCACAAATGACTCCATTTATATAAACAAGTCTTCACAGCTTAATCATTGGTTTGCTGCATCTTTGTTAAATACTGAGTCCACAAGGATGTTGCCCATGGAAAGCCTCTTATTCCAATTTTAGACCTTAACTGGTCTGTCGGCTTCATCAATAAATAAATCTCATTCAGCTACATTTAACAAATCCAGTGGAATATACCTGTTGTCAGCCTTTAAAAAAGATGGAATTGGGCTTATATCAGAATGGAAGCTGATACAGTATTTTTCAAGTAATTCATGTACCACTATGAAACATTGGAGTAAATAATTATGGTTCTTTCATGGACCTGCCAATTTCAAGTTTTAAAGAAAAACTAGAGTTTTAATTGCTTCCCTTAAAGTAACTCTTCTTTAAAAAGTAACTCTTCTTTAATTTTTTACATTAACAGTATAAAAGCTTTCTTTTTTGCATTTTGTCCAATTTGCATGTTGCTTGTGTTGGGCTTTTAATATGTGCTTTATCTTAAATAATTTTTAACTTGATCTTTTATTTATTTCCCACTATATTCTTCCACTTACCACCTTGCAGAGATATAATATAGTATTTTATTATATAATATACTATTATAATATAATATTTAGTATTATAGATTTATAATAAAGTATAAAGAAAGAGAGGAAAAAAGAGTTGCGCTGAACAAAAGGTAGATACAGAAAGCTTAGACCTGGTAATTGGAAGAAATCAATAAAAGGTATGAACTATGTGTGAACAAGTCCTTCCTCAATTTGGGAAGTTCGAACTATTTTGATCATTAAATAAAATCAGATGACCACCACTTGGGAAATGAATTGAGATTGGCTGAAAGAAGCAGACCCCTCTCTAGAGTCATGTATAATGCCCCAACATATTTCTAGCAGGAAATTCCAACTGTGAACCAGTGTACTGCTAACCAAGCCTTTGTAGGGAAGGAGGATTGAATTCTCTTTCTCCCCCCATGCCTTTTGACTAAAAGATAATCTTATGAATTTAGGGATTTGGACTTCCCATTGGCATCAATAGCAGGGTCTCCAGAACAGCAGGGGCTGATGGCAATGTCTGTATCAGCCGCTGAGAGATTAAATCAGGGACAAATTAGATACACAAAGGATGGACAACTTCAGGACTCTACAAGGGCAGCAGCCCTCTGAGCCCAGCAGAGACTGCATGAGTACTACATGAAGGGAGAAAAGGAATTATAGAAAGCAGGCAGTTCCCCCTTTCCCTCGTATGCCCTCTAAGCTTGAGCCTACTTCTCAGTAGGCTAGCTTGAGCAGTCAACTTGAGGGCTGAGCCTGGAAGTCTGGAAGACTGGAGTTCAAATCCAGCCTCAGGCAATCCCTGGCTGTTTGACCAGGGGCAAATCTGTTTGCCTCAGTTTCCTCATTTGCAAAATTGGGATTATAATAGCACCTACCTCCCAGGGCTGTCAAGAGGGATCAAATGAAATAATTGTACAACATTTAGCCCAGTGCTGGACATATAGTGTAAGTGCTATATAAATGTGAGCTTTTATTATTATTTCCCCAAGGAAATAATGTGTCTAATTGTGGGAGAACGTGTTTCAGACTTTGGGGGGAATTGTTCTTTGTACAAGCTGTTCTTATTATAGCACCTGAGTAAATACCCTGTTCCAAAAGCTAATTAACTGTGACTGGCCAATTGATAATCACTAGGTAGCACACTGGATGGGGCTTATGAGTGACAATAGTAAAGACCCCAGCTTCTTAGGGCTGTCTGAGGGCAGAAGGGATAACTGCCCTCTGGGGACATGGGCCACCAACTCCAGTAGAAATTGGGGAAGTAACACTGAAGGGAAGACTACATAAACAACATATCAGCAAATGTTGTTTGTTTATCTGCAGTTATCTGCAGTTATATCCCACACCCAGGACCCCAACTTCTACAAAGGAGCAGGGAGAATCATCAGCTCCTCACTCTGGGGGGCCAAGCTCAGTCATTAATATTCCACAGTTTTGTTTTGTGGTTGTTCTTTGTCAATGTCTTGTTCTTTTCACTTACACTACCATAGCCATCGTGTTACACCCATCCTGTTTCCGGAGGTCTTCTTTCTGTATATGCATCAGTTCATGTGAAACTTTCCATGCTTCTCTGTATTCTTCATACTCATCATTTCTTAGAGCACAGGAATATTCCATTACAATCCAAGTACCCCAGTTTTTAGCCATTCCCAACTAATGCATGGCGACTTTGTTTCCAATTCTTTGCTACCACAAAAAAAAGTACTACTGTAAATATTTTATTACATTTATGGAGACTTTCTTTTTGTTACTGACCTCCTTGGGTGCGTGTATTTAGCAACAGAAATTCAGAGTCCCTTTATTGGCATAATTCCAGATTGCTTTCCAGCATGGTGGTAGCAATTCCCAACTCCACCAAAACTGCATCAACCACATATATGACCAGAAATCCCCCACATTCTCCTTTGGAAATTCTCTCCTCTAATTTCTCTGCTTCTCAAACTTCTAGAATATAGCTTTCTGTCAAGGTTGAACTATTTCATTCTTTGACTTCCTTTATATTGTCTTCTCTTAGCTTTCACTTTCAGTTCTTGATTAAACTGATCGAGAAAGTCTGACGTTCTTTTGTCTTCAGTATTGGCTCTTCATGTTCCTCTTGCATTGTTTTAATCAGGCAATACTGGTGTTTGAGTTTTCTGCCGTACATACCAGCCGGATGTTGATATAATCTTACAATATCTTTTGAAAATTGTTCTTTTGATAATTATTATCTTTAAAACTTTCTTGGGGCAATGAATAGAGCACTGGCCCTGGAGTTGGGAGGACCTGAGTTCAAATTCCATTTTGAGTGTATCTATCTCCCTGAAGCAATGGCATTGGTTTTTGCCAACAATTTCATTATGACTTTGTGGATATGTCAATACTATCACCTTCTTTAGCTCTTCCCTCTTCAAATTTAAGTAACTCCTTAATATTGGCTCAATCCACTCAATCTAACCTTAGGAATAATGTTACTTCTTGTGATTACCCTCATTGATTAGCAATAGTTATGCTACTGCATAACTTGGAGCTGTGAACACCATTGACAAAAAGTAGTAGGAAACCCTTGCCTATCACTGGTAAGACCGACTTTTACAAGGTAGAGTTGGAACAATAATAAAAGCATTCCATCTCCATTCCATTCCACCTATACTTGTGGTTTGCCTGCCTTGTCAGCATCATCTGCCTTGGAGCATTTGGGTGGGTGGGTAGAAGAGCAGCAATTGATATTTCTGATTTGTTCTGGTACCTGTTCAAGGGGTTGGGGGGGGAGGCGCACAGGTCTTTGCAGTCATACAGCCCTCTCTTCCAATCTTGACTCTGGCACTATCTGGCAAGTCACCTAAGCCGGCATTAAAATAACCTTTTTATTTATAAAATATATATAAAATAACCCTTGTACCCTTGCAATCTTCTTACACCACACTCATCAAACAGAACTCTGATCTAGTGACTCTGGCCTCCTGGCTGTTTTTTTAATGTGACACTCCGTCTCTTGGCTCAGGGCATTTTCTCCAGCTGTCCCCCATGCCTGGAACATTCTCCCTCCTCCATTCCAACTACCGACTTCCTTGGTTTCATTTAAGTCCCAGCTAAAATGCTACCTTCTATAGGAGCCCCTTAATTCCAAAGCTTTCCTTCTCCATTATTTCCTATTTATCCTGGATAGAGTTTTCTTTGTATATATTTATCTGCATGTTGCCTCCCCCATTCAATATTTGGTTCTTGGCCTTAGGAATATTCCTAGACATCTCTGATCTTCTGAGGGCAGGAACCATCCCCAGAGATTAGCACAGGGCCTGGCACATAGTAGGCTTTTAATAAATGTTTATTGGATTGAACCAAACCTTTCTGAACCTGTTTCAGAATCTGGGACAAAGGGGGCTAGTATTTGTGCTGCGTAACACTGGGGTTTTTTCCTGAGGGAAGTCTCCATTGATTGTAAGATGCTATAGAAGCATTAGGGAGACAGTAGCTTTGACTTCACTGGGTAAAGGAACTCCCAGGTAAGGATAGTCCCTCTAACAGTACAGGCCAGCACCTCCACTGCTGTCGATGGTCTAAAGGGCTAAATGACTTGCCCAAGGTCACATAGCTAGTATGTAGCAGAGGACTTCTGTCCATCAGAACCCTATGCTGGTAGAATCATTGTGACCATTAGCATCTCTGTAATAATCACCCAGAAGTCTAGTTTCTCTTTCAGCAAAGCTTAGCATCCTCACACATAAGATGTCCCTTTGGATTTGTCCTCACAAATCAATGAGTCTTACTGATCATCAGATCCAATGCCTTCATTCCACAGATGAGGAGCCCAGAGGAAGGGAGGGGACTAAGCTGCCATCCATGGTTCGTGAGCGGGTCCACCAGTGGCAGGGCCAGGCCCCACTCAGCCCCTTCCCTACCAGCAGGCTTCTTCCTTCATTCTAACTCTAACCTGGCCTTTGCCTCCTTCCTCACCTTGGAATCCCCTCAGCATCTGGAGCTGCCTTACTCTGAACATCCATTGGCCCTGGCAACCTTCTCAGGTTGGAACAGGCCCTCCTCTAAGCTGTCCTCTAAGACCTCCATCTCAGGCAGGAGCCCAGCTGGGCTCCCATTCCTTCTGCTGCCAGTCCTGCTTCTTCCTAGACCTTGCCAGAGGCCTTAGCCTCTCTCCCTTCCTCTCCCCCTCCCACTTCAGGTCCCTTCTCCCATAAGAATGGAAGATCCTTGAGGGCAGGAGCTGCCTTGTTTTTCTTTTGTGTTTTTATTTGGACCCCAATGCCTGGCACATAGTGGGTGAGCGCTTTATAAATGCTTGTTACCTTGCCCGAGTCAGGGTTCTTCCTGTTACACCAGTCTGTTAAAAGTGAGCTCTCCTTCCCGTCACCTTCCATCTGCATATCTTTTTAAAATACCCCTTGATTTACACATTATCTCCCCTATTAGAATGTAAGCTCCTTGGGAGCAGAGATCATCTCTGCCTTTCTCTGTAGCTACAGCCCATAGCACAGTGCCCAGCATATAGTAGGTACTTAAGAAAAGCTTGCTGACTACTTCTTACCTTTCCTCTGTTTCTCTCTACCAGGTCTGGCTCAGAAACATCCCTCCTGTTTTCTTCCCATAATCCACCTGCTCTGCCCTCCCCTGTCTAGGCACCTTCCCCAGTATTTCTCTGGTGGCTTCTCCCTTGGGAATCACTTAATGCAACCTTTCCTAACCTCACAATGAAACAAGAGGTAGGAAAACATCTCTGGACAGGAGGGATGAATGTGCCAAGGCCACTCTATTCATCCAAGAAATAAGAGGGTATAGACAGCAGCAGTCACCTCCATCAGAGACAAAGGGCTACTCCATCGGTCCTGCCAACAGAAAGGTCATTTCCCTACAGGGCCACTGTGAATTTGAGTAACATTTTAGCCTTAGAGCTAGGAAAGAATTATTATTGTTGGTGTTGCATTATTCTTAAGGAAAGGTACCAGAGAACAGTCCTAAACTCTACCCATTTCTGACTTCCTAGGGGTGGGAGGCCCCTTCACAGCTGCAGATCTCCACCTGTCTGAGGCTTGGGAGATGTGTTAGTTGCCTGAGGCCCAGACAAATTAAGTCACTTTGCTTGGGGACGCACAGTTAGTAAGTATCCCAAACAAGGCTTGAGCCTAGGCCTTCCTTTCTCAAAGGTCAACATGCTGTCCACTACGCCTGACAGGCTCCCCTAAGTTTCCAATGGTCAATATAGAGATATACAGTTTCATGTTTGTTTCTCCCCTTCAGAGCTGTCCCATCCCACCCTGACCCATACCACATGTACTCTCTGAAGAACAGCTGGTGGCCATATCAATCTCCTGCTCCCATATTAGAATCAGCTTACTAGCTTGGCATTCAAGGCCTTTCACAACCTGGTACAAAGTTTCTTAAGGGACAGGGTTTGTCTTTGTTGAAGAAAACAAACGCTTGCCTGGCTTCTTCTGAATTTAAGCTCTCTCTGTGCAGAAGCTTTTAGGAAAGGTGCACTTTCCAGACCAAAATGTACCTCCAGCCAAGCTGATAAGAAGCCATTGAAGGGCCACTCACTAACCTGAAGAATGAAGACTTTGCTCTTGGGGTGTGTGTGTGTGTGTGTGTGTGTGTGTGTGTGTGTGTGTGTGTGTGTGTGTGTGTGTGAAGGTCTGGTGTGTGTGTGCTTTTGGTAAGGGTGCTTCCATTCACCCCAGCTCCTGTTCTCTCCCCTTTCCCCTCCTGCCCATGAGCAAACCAGGTAGCCACAAAGAGAGCAAAAGGGACCAAGAAGACCAGGCTGTCTTAGCTCCCGGTGACCATTCTGCCCAGGACACAGTATAGCAGGGTGGCCCTTGCTTCTCTGCTCTGTAGAGAGGCTGGGTGGCAGCACGGTGACCACGGCCTCAGACTCTCAAGTAGATTTCCTGCTTTTGCTCAGCAACTTCATTTCCTGTTGGGCTCACATATTGCCTCCTTTGAGAGAAAGGGACCCCTGTCCATGGAGCAAATGACTGCAATACCAGAGTTGGACAGGGTCATCTGATGTCTGTGCCACCTGCCTATGCCTGGACAGAGCCAGAGCCACAGACAGGCACATGGTCTCCACCTGGGGGCCCCTGCCCGGCTCCTAGGTGACAACACTTAGCCATTTTCATATTTGGGGTGTGTGTATGTGTGTGTATGTGTGGTGAGGTTCCATGGTACCAAGGATAAGTCCATTCTATTTCACAGAAATTGATCTGCCAGTTTTGTAGTTAGAGAAAGTGAAACAGTTTGCATAGGTCATAACCCAGGGGTTTTTAATTTTGTGTGTGTGTCGTGGGGCTCTTTGGCAGTCTGGTGAAGACCCTGGACCCATTCTCAGAATATGGTTTGAAATGTATAAAATTAAATACACAATATAGCAAAGGAAAACAATGATAAAGAAATGGTTATTGCAATATTTTAAAAAGATAAGTTCCTGGACTCCATATTCAGCACCTCTGGATTGTAGGCACAAAACATAGCATTAGGAATAATATCTAATGAAATCCTAATGTTTGCACTGCCCCCTATCAAGACCTTATAGACTTAAAGCAATTTACTGACTTGTACCCTGTCTCTCTATGTGACAACCCTGTGAGTTAGCTAAGTCAGATATTACAACCATTTTTCAAATGAAAAAACTGAAACTCAGGAAGACAAAGGGACTTGGCGTATAAACCCATGTCACAGAGCTCAGATTCAAACTGAAGTTCATAATTGCAAGGTGTTAAGTACAAAGGTGGTGAAACTTAGTATATAAACAAGATCTTTTCAAGCCCTATGATCCCTTTATGAGGCATGAGCCTCTTTGACTGGAACAAAGAGGAATTAGTTGTGCAGAACGGCTGGCCGTGCCACTGAGGACTTTAACTAGCTGGAAGAATTTCAGTAGTTCAGTTTGAAAACTGGAGCTAGAAGTGGAAGAAGAACCAGGCCTCTTGAGAAGGTGAGGGGAATGAATGGGTTCTTTCTTTCCTTCCTACCACTATCAGCCATATCATCAGAGAAACTAGATCAATAGGAGACAATGCATTCAGTTGGGAACAAAGAGACAAACTAAAGCTAGACATGAACATGGAGAGGCAGCAAAGGAGATAGCTTCAAGAAATGTGGTCCTACTTCTGGGGTTGTATCCCAAAGAGATCCTAGAAGTGGGAGGAAGACCCATATGTACAAAAATATTTATTGCAGCTCTTTTTGTGGTGGCAAAAAGCTGGAAATGAAGGGGAAGCCTATCACTTGGGGAATGCCTAAACAAGTTGTGGTATATGAATGTAATGGAATACTATTGTGCTATAAGAAATGGGGACGAGCCAGTCTTCATATTCACCTGGAAAGGCCTATACAAACTGATGCTAAGTGAGAAGAGCAGAACCAGAAAAAATTTGTACACAATCACAGACATATTGTATGTGTGATGACCAACTTTGATAAACTGGACTCTTCTCAGCAATGCACAGATATAAGACAATTCTACAAGTCTCAGGATGGAAGGAGATATCTACATTCAGAGAAAGATCTAGAAAGACCAGAGTTTAAATTGAGACTGAAGCAATCTACATGCTATCGTTCTTTTTCATGTTTGGTTTTCTTTCTTTTTTCCTCATTGTTCACTCCATTGATTACAGCCCTTCTATACAACCAGACTACTGTACAATGTGAAAGTATTTGCAGATCCTATACTTGATTGTATGCCGCCATGGAGAGGGGGGGAGAGGGTGGAAGGGAGGGGAGAAAAATTAAAACTGAAAGGATTGTGGGACTGAATCTTGTAAACTAAAAGTAAATAAACAAGTCAATGAAAAATAAAATAAAAAATAATAATTTTAAAAATGGAAAATAAAAAGAAATGTGGTCCTTATGGAAGAGAAGAATTCCTGAAAGCTCAACTGAGAGACCTACCCAACAGAGTGCTATACCCAAGGAAAGCATAACAAACAAAATTAATTTCTAGTACCAGGAGTTGTGAGCTTTGAGTTACCCTTTGTCATATATGTATCTTTAATGTATATTGTTGTATTCTAAATTTGAGTCCCCTTTCTTCCAGAGTGATGTGTATTTGTGGGAAAGTTCAACTTACAGGGGAAATGTTTTGTGCCAACTATTTTGGTTTAGTAAATATCTTTGCTAAAGCTAATTAAGTCAACTGGCTGATTGTTAATGGAAGCACACCAGTGGGGGCTTATGAGATACAGTAACTGCACACAAAGTTATTCCAAAAATCCAAAGTAGTATGCATTCTCTGGAGACCCAATCCACAGGTTGGGTACAAAGTAGACACAAGTACAAATTGGTGGACTGGCCCAGAGCATCTTATATTTTAATCTTCATTCCTTTGAAGACCTAAGTGGACAAAACATGGGAAGATGACTCTAGTAGATGTAACAGAGTTCCCTCTGGAAGGCAGTTTGGTGCTATGGATTATGATTTAGAGGACCTGGGTTCAAATCTTGACCCTGCTACTTACTACCTGAGTGGCCTTAGTTATTTAACCTGTCTGTTCCTAGTTTTTTTTTTTTCCTCTATCACATTGAAGAGGGAATTATATCAGATGAGTTCTAAGGTCCCTTCCAGGTCAACGACCCCGTGACTGAAATTCTCACCAGTATAAGCAGAATTAGCCTTACCTACCCATGAGCACTGCATCCTAATGTCAAAGGACTTTAGCATAGACATACAAAAAAGCCAGCTGAGTGATACATAGAATTTTCAGGGCCACTGAATTGTACAACTAAAGAAGCAAAGAGTTCCTGAAATCAAGGCCCGTAAATCTTTCTATCACAATGGCTTTCTGATTCCTGTGGAAGGAGGAGGGATGCACTGAGATGAGAGAGGTATTATCTGTTATTGAACAAAAGGTGAAATTCTGTCCTTTATTTTCTGAGGAAACAAGGACAAAGCTATAAAGCTACATATTAGGGCCAACCAAAGGTCTCTGCATCAGAGAAAACTTACTAAAATGTGAATGTCTGATTTATGAAGAATGGGATGGGAGGTGCTGAGCTATGTCTAAAAGCAATGGGTGGCCCAGCAGCAAACTGAAACACAACAAAGCTTGTCTTTGATGCTACTCCTTCCCTTTCAGCTGACCCTTGAGCCTCCCTCCCTCGTGCCTATTCTGTGCTTCAGGCTAGGGATGACACTTGCAATATATGCATGCTTACAGAAGAGAAGCACGGCCCCAACATGTTGCTAGCATACTTCCATTGTGTGCGGTATAAGAAAATGTAGTATCACATATTACTGTGTATTAGATCTACAGAAGCCCTCTCTTCTCTGCCACCCTGTGAGCTAGCAGGGCACTATAATGCAAGCAACACTGGGTTTGCAGGCAGGGGATCAGGGTTTGAATCTCATCTCTGCAACTCCCCATGTGACAGTGAACAAGTCATACAGCTTCTCTTAGCCATCCGTCAAATGAGGGAGTTGGAGGAAGTGACCTCAAAGGTACTTCCCGGCTCTAAGCCTCGGATCTGTTGAACGATGGCCAGTTCAGCCCTGCTAACCAATCATCTCAGCTCCGTTCTCTCTGGTGAAATTTTCCTTGACCAGCCCAGCCAACAGTGACTGCTTTTTCTTCTGAAATCTTCCCTCGTTTACTCTGGAGGATACTTCACGTGGCAAGGATTTTGTTGGACGTGTATCTGCTCATTTGGTCTTTGATAATCAAGGGAACTTCTAGAAACAAAATTGCCTCTGTCATCGTATCTTTGAATGTAGGAGATCAACACTCACCAGAGAAACCTTGGAAAAGAGAGTCTCTAAGGTGCAATTTTGCTCTGCATGGAACAGTTCTTAATCTGGGGGAGGTGAACTTGTGTTTTTTTTTAATGTAATATATTATTTAAAATGTACATTAAAATGTACATTTAAAACGTAATATATATTTTATTTATATATATATATAAATGTAATACATGTAATTGGTTGCCTTTGGTAACTCCTATGTATTTGTACCCCTATATATTTTGTTTTATGCATTTAAAAATATTATTCTGAGAAATGGTCCACAGTTTTATTAGACTGACAGAAGGGTCCAAGATACATGAAAGGTGAAGAAACTCCATCTTGGAACACAGTCTTAGAGAAGGAAGGTCCCTTAGAAACCATCTAATCCAGGGGTGGGGAACCTGCAAACTTGAGGCCACATGTGGCCTTCTAAATCCTTGGGTGTGGCATTTTGATTGAGTCCAAGTTTTATAGAACAAATCCTTTTATTAAGGAGATTTGTTCTGTGGAGTTTGGATTCAGTCAAAGGGCTGCCCTTGAAGACCTAGAGGGCCACATGTGGCCTCAAGGCCACAGGTTCCCCACCCCTGACATAATCCATAAATTCCCAAAGTGAGTGATACCACCCTGGGGGAAGGGGAATGCTAGAATGACAGGGGAGTGGTAGTAGCCTCAGGTGCAATTAGGGGGCACTGAATAAAAACAAGAGAATGGTAGAGGCATAAGGAAAGCTGAGAAGAGAAGAAAATTTTGAAAAACCATTCACACATGTTTCATTGTGGTGTAACAGAATTAAAGCCATATTGATTATTTTCCAAATAAACACACAAAATGTAAGTTATAACTGATCAGTGGCCAAATCTGCTAACAGGCCTTAACAAGCAAGTATTGGCAGACAAACATCTCATACACTGTATGGAAGTCCAGCATGCATCAGCAGGAATATATGCATGTAATGACTTGTTTACAATCCTATACTATACTATTACATGATGTAATATTGTGTCATCAAAATTTCAATCCAAGAAAAAAACAAATTTACAATAATTATTATATTTAAGATGCGCCATTTTAAATAGGTATATAATGTGTAAATATACATTATATACAAAAATTTTTGGTGATACAAATTTTTCTTAAAAAACCATTAAAGAGTTGAAGAAAGATTTCTAGGGGGGCACTGAGTAATTTTTTTTAAGGGGGAAGTGAGCTGAATAAGTTTGGGTACATCTGATCTAATCCAACCTGTATTCAAACAAAACCCCTCTCTCTAACATATCTGAAAACCTCCCAAGGCTGGCTATTCCACTCTGGGACAGTTCTGTGGGTTAGGAAGTTCCTGTCATTCAGTTTCAGTTTGTCTCTGGGCAACTCCCCATTGCTCCTAGATGCTATGACACCCTTCCAAGAAGACACTGAACTGTTAATAGACCCAGTCTCCTAACTGGATTATTGTCTAGCCCAAAGATCTCACAAGAAGCTTGGGAAGGAAGTGGTGCCAGCATTATTGCTCCATTTTGCAAGGGAGGAGACAAGCTCAGAGAGGGCCTCACATGCTTAACACAGCTGGCAAGTGTTGGGACTGGGATTTAGTACTGAGATAACGCAAATTCTTGGTGTTTCTCCTCTGGAGTGGTTAACAGAGAGATAATTCACTCTTGAAATCAATACTATATTATGGTTAATTAATTGTTTGCAAACAGTTAAGGCATTCGTTTAATTCTGGGACCTCTGGTCCTTCCTACCTGCATTTTGACAAAAGGAACACACTCCCCTGTTTTTACCTAGGTGCTCACTTGTCACTGTTTTTCCTTTACTGCCCCCAGAGCAAGGAGCTTTTCAAAGTCCGAAGGCAGCTTCTTCTGTGCCCATTAACCAGGACTGCCAAGACGGTGATCTGCCCTAGCAAAGCTCCTGGGGCAGCCAGTATTTGAGAGGCTTCCCTGGGGTTATCTGAAACAAAGCAGTCAGAACTCATCTTCCACCTGCTGTTTCAGAGACTGGGGTGGGAATGTCCACAGTTCTTTGAAAGAATCTGAGTAACTCCAAGAGGACATGACAAGGATGGATCTTTTATTAAATGCCCTGGATATTACGAAGGAAAACAGGCCCCTCTATCTTCTTTCCCCTTTTATCTCTCCCCCACCCCCTCCAAGCAAACAATCTATCTTCCCACTCCTTGAATTTATGTTCTGAGATCAGTCTGGCATTAGAAAGGCCCAGATGTTGGCTGGCACTCACTCCACTTTTTTATGTGGAGATGAGGAAGTTTGAGCCGAGAGAGCTTAGCCACAGTCAGTCATCCAAAGAGTTGTTTAAGTGGTAGTTTTGGTAGGTAACAGTGAAAAATGGTTCTTTCTCTAAAAAAAAGTCTTTTCTACTCCAGAATAATCATAGAATCATGACTGTTGGACCACCTGGAGAGGTGGCAGTAGTAGCAATAGTAGTAGCATCGGCAACAGTAGTAAAAGTAATAGTAGCAGCAGTAGTAGCAATACTAGCAACAGTAGTAAAAGTAGTAGTGGTAGTAATAGGAATAGTAGTAATACTAGCAGCAGTAGTAAAAGTAATAGTAGGAGTAGCAGCAGTAGGAATAGTAGTAATACTAGATAATAGATAGATAGATAGATAGATAGATAGATGGATGGATGATGGATAGATAGACATAGATGGATGGATGAATGGATAGATCAATAGATAGATATTGATGAGATAGACAAGTAGGTAGATAGATATACACAGAAAGACAGTGACAGAAAGAAATAGAAGCTAGAGAAAGAGAGAGGCAAATAGACATAGAAAAAGATAGGGAGACAAAAGACAGATAAACAGGTGACAGGCAGATGATACAGACTTATTAAGGGTATAAAAAAGAAAACAAGATGGCCCCCACTTTCAAGGAGCTCACATTTTATCAGGGAAAGGAAAAAAAAACTCCAGAAAGGGGAACAGGAAAAGATATCCCTGCAGGGGCAAGGCTGCTGAGAAAGAAGAGCTGCATTCAGTTCAGTGAGTCTTGCCCAGTAGTTCTTCAGGTGTATGAGGGAGGCCCTTTCCTGGGCTCAGCTGTGATGTGAGAGAGGCAACAAGGTGTGTGTGTGTGTGTGTGTGTGTGTGTGTGTGTGTGTGTGTGTGTGTGTGTGTGTGTGTGTGTGTGTGTGTCTGGGACAGAGGTTGGAGGAAGTGAGCTAAAAACAGGACAGTGTGCCAAGTGCCAAAGATGTGGTAAGGGGCTGTTAGAACGGGTCAGAGTTCACAAGGATGAGATGCTGAAATGGGCTCAAGCAGGCAGAAAGAATCCTTGTCCGAGAGCCTCCTGTCTCCCTGACTGCTGTGTCTGAGGGGGTGGGGAGAAGGAATGTTGGGATGGAGAGACACACATACTGCTTGAGCAGGTCTTTGATTGTGGGGCAGGAGACACAAAAGGAAAGGACTCCCTCCTCTTCTCTAGCTCACAAAGGGCAAGAAGCCCATTCTGACACTTTTAGTGGAGACCCGGGATTGAACCTTCTGCTCCTGAAGGGCTGGGGTTTCCCTTTGCTTTGGTCTGTGGCTAGTGACCAGGGCCACATGCAGGAATTTAGTAGTAATAGGGCCACAGAAATAGTTGTAGGGCTCATCAAAATGTCAGTGTTAGTCATTGTGCGGGGAATGACCTTCCAATTGGGACCCAGGGGTTCCCCAGTGGGTCTACTCCAAATGCCCCAGGATAAAGGTCCTAGGGGTAACATAACTAGTGTCTTTCAGAGACCACACAGGTCCTGTGCTAATCTCATTGTTGTTCAGGGGACAAAAGGTTAACTGCCCTCTAAAGAGTTCACAGTGTAATAATCACAGCTGGACAGATGGACAGGCCAACAGAGGAGAGAACCCTTTCAGGGATGAGACCAAAGACCACAGCAATGGAGTAGAATGGAGTGAGACTTCTGAATGACGTGTCAGACTTTGCAGGTTGTAAAGCCAGTTCCGCCACTAAATTGTTGCATGATTTTAAGCAGATCCTACCCCCCCCCCCAGTCTGGGTCTCAGTTTGCCCTATTGTAAAATAAAGACTGTGGGGCAGTCTAAGCCCTTTAAAGTTTTTTAAAAGGTAGGAAAAGGGACACACCTTCTGACAGCGATTTAGATAGATAACTCCAAATTTGGTTGACTTCCTTTTTAATTCTATGTGTTTTATCTTACACATTTAGCAGCCTGATTCTGAGTCTACAGGTTTCCATCAAAGGAGTCCAGGGCATAGAAAAGGTGAGGAACCATACTTAGAGGGAATTTCTACTCAGGTACAGGTTGGATTAATTGCCCTCTGAAGATCTCACTGAGCTCCAAGATTCCATGACTCCAGGACCACAGGAATTTAAATCATTTTCAGAGGAAACCTCATCCCGAGTTTCGGGGGCTGAACTGTACTACCTTTCCAGGGGAGGCCATTGGCACAAGCCCATCCTCAGAACACAGTTAATTCCTGAACAAAAATTAACGCAAGCCCTTCAGTGAGGGACTTTTAATGGTTTGTTTACCTGGCACTGGAAGAGATATTTAGCAAGAACTGGGGAAAGCTTTAATCTGTTGCCTCGGAGCTCCTGTTCTTGGCCAGATGGCCTTAAGCTCCCGGCCTACGCAGCCAAGGTCCTGTGCCGGCACCGTTTCCATCAGGGCGGTGCTTGGGAAAGTTTTCCTGCCTTCGGTTACAGGTTACAACTGGCACAACTTCCCCCACCCCCAGCCCAGAACATCCGTTCTTCAAACAACAGATGGGAAGAGAGGTCTGATGTGAAAGCAGGCCGCACCCACGGGCTGCGACCAGCCCCCCTTCTTCCCCTCTTTCCCCTCCTTCTCTCCCAGACTCTGAGCCTGGGCTGCAGGTGGGCTTCCCAGGAGCGCAGCACCAGAGTTTGGGAGGCCACCCTCTGCAGGCGGGCACAGAGGTGGCGAGGCTTACAAACCAGGCTGAAGTCTGGCTATTAAACAAACAACAGGGTACAGGGCAAGAGCCTGTCTTTTGTCTTGGGTTTTTTTCAGTGAGGGGAGGGGAGCAGAAAGGAGAAATAAAGGCTTGTTTTCCTATTTTTTCTAAGTCCCTCTCTCCCACCCTGGCTTCACTTACTTCTTTTTTTTTGCTTTTTTTTTTTTTTGGAGGGCAGTTGGGGTTAAGTGACTTGCCCAAGGTCACATGGCTAGTTTTTGTGTTAAGTGTCTGAGGCCGGATTTGAACTGAGGTACTCCTGACTCCAGGGCCGGTGCTCTATTCACTGCACCACCTAGCCGCCCCACTTCACTTACTTCTGAACCTGACCTTTTCCTTATGAACTGACGCTTTAATGATTCATGAACTACTGTCCTAGGACTTCTACTGCTCCCAGCCTGAAAATTGTTTTTCCCTGGGCTGTTCAGTCATTTTTCAGTCATGTCTGATTCTTCATGACCCTATTTGGGGTTTTCTTGGCAAAAATATTGGAGTGGTTTGCCATCTCCAGCTCATTTTAAAGATGAAGAAACTGAGGCAAACAAGGTCAAGTGACTTGCCCAGGGTCACACTGCTAGGAAATGTCTGCTGTCATATTTGAACCCTGGTCTTCCTTACTCCAGGCCCAGTGCTCTGTGCACTATGTCGCCACCTGGCTACCCTTTTCCTACATGACTCTCATCATCTGATTCCTTTGCCTCTGTATCAGAGTTCCTGAATGGCAGAGGAGAAAGCAGTGAAATTTACTTTCAGATTCATGGTATATGTTCTCAGCTGGGCCTTTGCTACCAAGGCTTGATGGTCCTTCTATTCCACTTTTCTTGATTCTCTTTCTTATTCACCACAACAGCCACTGCAAAGTTTCTTCTCCCCTCTCCCCTCCAACCCTACACGTTATGAAACGAAGACAGCCTCCTATCACAATGAAAAGATCCGCTCTGCATAGCTTTTCATAAGCCACTTTTCCCTCTGGAATACATGGGAACATGCAGTCCAGCTCTTCCCCAAGGCTCCTCTCCATACCTCTTCCCTCTTTCTCATTGCCTTCTGCCTTTTCTGGGCCCTTACCCCAGCAATCACCAACTCTCTAAAATTTCTCTCTCTCTCCTGGCTCATTCCCACTTGCCTAAAAAACATACTGAGGCTTCCCCAGTTCTAAAATCTTCTGTCGACTTCTATCCCAACCCATCCTATCTCTCTCCTCCTAGTCAACATTTAAATCGAGTTGTCTATACCCAATGTCTCTCCTTTGGCACTATGCATTCCTTGCTATCTCTCTAACACTCTCCCCATCCCTGACTCCCCACCACCACCACTCTACTGAAACTGCTTTCACAAAAGTCACCAGTTTCCAAATCCAAAGGCCATTTAAATTTTTTTAGCTCTCACCCTCCCTGACCACCTTTGCCGCTTGACAGTATTGGCCAATGTCTCCATCTTTTTGGGTCCTCTTATGTGTCTTGGCTCCCGCCTCTTTCTAAAATGCTTTTCCTCTTTCTCCTTGGCCAGCATCTAATTCTATACCCAAAGGGTGACGCTGATGTTCCCGAAAGGTCAGTACTTAGTTCTCTTCTCTATTCTCTTTATTTTATCCTTTGGGAATGACATTCATAAAATCATGGGATTTTAGAGGCAGTCTGGGTTATCGTGGAAAGGGTGGTAGGCTTGGATTGAGGAGATTCAAATTCAGATCCCTCCTGGACACTCTGTAGTTGTGTGACTCTTAGCTTGAAGTCCAGATGACCTTAACACAAATGTAGAGGGTAATTTCTTCCCCCCAGGAACAATGCTCAGTTCAAGATAAGTCTGTGGAATCTCAACTCTACAAATAATGACAAAGTTGCTTGAGGGTGTTGACATTCACAATATCAGAGAATGTCAGACATCCAGTGCCCTTATTCTGCACAAGAAAAATAAAGTGAATTGTCAAAAGGAGAGCTGACTTGTCCAAGGTCACACAGCAAGCTAATGACCAAGTCAGGACTCAGATCTACATCTAAGTAGGGAGCTTAGCCTCTAGTAATACACAACTGAGATGCCTTACCTTGGGCCAGCCCAGGGGACCAAGGCTGAGAGAAGACCCCAGGGATCCATGATCACTTCTAATATCTGAACGACTGCCAGGAATTACTTTTTGGGGGGGTGGGGCTTGAAGGTGAGGCAGCTAGGTCATGCAGTGGATAGAGCTCTGGATCTGGAGTCAGGAAGACTCATCTTCCTCAGTTCAAATCCTGCTTCAGACACTTACTAACTCTGTGACCCTGGGCAAGTCACTCAACCCTATTTGCCTCAGTTTCCTCATCTGTAAAATGAACCGGAGAAGCAAATGGCAAACTACTCCAGTGTCTCTGCCAAGAAAACTCCAAATGGGGTCATGAAAAGTCAGACATGACTGAAAACAAGAGAAAAACAATCACAGAGTGAACTTGGAGCAAGAACAAGAGTCATGGTAGGAAGGAAGGAAACTAGAAGTAGATAGATTTCAGCTCATTTTAAGGAAGAATTTCCCGACAATGGGATGGGCTGCCTTGGAAAGTAGTGAGTTCCCCAGACATATTCAAGTAGAATCCGTGTGACTGTATTATCAGGGCTGCTATAGAAAGGATTCATGCCTCAATAGTGTTTCCTTCCAGCTCTGAGATTCCGGTTTGGAGGCTCTCATTCTTTCTCAGTGCCAGCCTCACCTGTCTCTGTTCCTAAACACCATAAAAGCCTGGACCAAGGCATTCTACTTATTTTTTTTTAATGCCCCTGCTTTCTCATCTGCAAAATGGTTATAATAACAACCTCCCATCACTCAATAACCAGGGATATTGTGAAAAATAATTGGATAATATAATATATCTACTATGCTTTAAGGTCTTTGGGCCTTCCCTCCCTCACAGGGCTGCTGGGAGAAGGCCTCTTTAAAAATTAGAGAGAGAGAGAAAGAGAGAGAGAGGTGGGGAGGGGTGGAAGAGGGGAAGACACCTCAAATGAGCATGATAATTATACTGTAAAGAGGCCATAGCTGGGAGCGCTAAGTAAATGCCAGGGAGTAGAAGACCAATTTCCTTAATGAGTAGCCTATGAACTGTTCTTTTCCAACCCCCCAAGACTAGAGTGTGTGAATATGCAGAAGAATGCATACAGAATCAGAGAGTATCGGAGGTAGAGGGGACCCCAGTCTAACCTGGTTCCAGCCATACCTGAGCAGGAATCAACTCTGCTGCACCGATGATAGCAAAGCAGGCATAAGGCACTTGGAATTAGGAAGATTGGAGCTCATATCCTGAGCCAGATGCAGGCTAACTGTGCGACCCTCTGAGCAAGGCACTTAGTGGTTCTCAGCCTTAGTTTCTACAACTGCAAAATGGAAATAATCAGGCAGGGTTTTTGTGAGGATATGTACATATGTAAAGCCCTTTGCAAACCTTCAGGTGCTATATAAATGTGAGTTATTATTAGCTATTATGATGAGGAGTCTTCTAGGCCTCCAAGAAAGAGGAATTTTCAGCCTCCTAAGGCAGCCCATCCCTCCAAGGAATCTAATTGTTAGGGAGTTGTTCCAAGACAGGAGTTAAAAGCTCCCTCTTTCCTCCAATGCTCCTTGTTCTGCCTTTTAAATCCCCTAATCCCCATTCCTTCTGGCAGCCCAGCTGGTATTGAAAGACTGTGTTTCAAAAGAGCATCAACAATTTGGAGTTGGAAAAGTCTGCAGAGTATCTAGTCTAACCTTCTCATTTGACAGGTAAGGAAACTGAGGCTTACGGGGTTGTTACCAATCTAAGGTCATAGAAGTAGTAATAGATACAGCAGCTGAATCCAATGCATTTTCCAGAGTCATCCAAGAGTGGGACATACCACTGTGAAAGGCAGTAAATTTTCCTTCCTTGAAGGTCTTCAAGCAGAGATTGGATTACCACTGGTCTGATATAAGGGAGGTTCTCTTGGAGTAGGGGTAGGTTCCTTTCAATTCTCAAATTCTGTGAACTATGAGTGATTCTATTGCACTGAATCCCTCTATATTTTCTCTTCTCCAACCCCCTCAAATTGATTCTTATATGGCAGAATCTCCAGTCATCTCTCTGTTTTGGATATACACCAGCTTGTCAAAGTCTTCCTAAAATATGGGGCACAGATCTAACATAGTCAGGATTCATATTCACCAACGAGGATCTGACTAGGTCAAAAGGCAGCATGATTATTGAACTCACTTAAGCAAGCATAATGATGAAGGTAGGATGGTTGTTTTGCTACAAACTATAATTGTCACAACTCTTGAACTAATGCATCACTATTTTCATGGAAGCTTTGAACATGCTGAATTTGCCAAATTATATCCTACAAGACCAGAAAGAAAGAAAGAAAAAAAAAAGAGAGAAAGAAAGAAAAAAAGGGAAAGAAAAGAAAAAAGGAAGGAAGGAAGGAAGGAAGGAAGGAAGGAAGGTAGAAAGCAGTAAGTGAGGGCAGGAAGGAGTAAGAGAGAAAGGGAGAAAGAGAAGAATGAAGTAAGGCAGGCAAAGAGAAATAATTTATTATAGATTACTATGTACCTGGCAGTATATTAAATGCTTGGGGATACAAATACAAAGACAGATCTTGACCTCAAGGTGCTTACATTCCAGTGGGGGAAGAGTACACATAGAAGCAGCTAGAAGCAGGAAAGGGCTTCTCCAAGAGCACAATGTAGAATCGGTCTGGACATTGTATAGAGGCTTGGTTCTGGTCAGTTGTCTCAGGGTTGAAACCCAAGATTCCTGGGGTGGGGAGGGAAGGAATGGTGTAGAGATGGCTGGGAAATAAATCTGGTAGAGGGTAAGAAAAGAATACGTCTGTTCAATTCGATCACTAACATCCAGTTCCATAAATATGCATTGATCACATGCTACATGTAGAGTTCCGTGCTAGACGCTGGAATTCAGAGGCAGACTCAATACATTAGCAGGTAGCAGTTGTCATCCATCTCTTTGCCTACGTGTATGGTAGCCGCAGACTCCTGCTTTGAGCTTTTCTGCTCAGGAAGCAGCTCCTCCTAGCTGCTGCTCCCACCACCCCATTCTGATTCTGAGGGGAGGAAGGCAGGCACATCCCTCCAAGATGCCTCTCCTCTTAGAGGCCATCCCAGAAGAGTTCCAGGTGTTACATGTAAAGGCACTTTGTAAAACACAATAGAAATGTCAGCTGGGATTATTCCCCTCTTAGGTTTTAGACTCCCTCATCAAGAGTAATCTTGGAATCCTAGAATGTAAGAGAAGGGATCTCAGTGGCCATCTATCTATAATAACACATCTGAAATGTGGTCTTCCTAGAAGACCACCAGGATGGAATAAACCCATTAGCTTCAGATAGCCCATCTCACCTGGGGATAGCTCTAATTGTTAGGAAATTTCTCTTTATTTTGTAAGCTTTGGTTTACTTCTCCTCAACACATACTCACTGCTCGTTCATTCTTCCTTCTCCAGACCAAACTGAACAGGTCTATTCAATCTTGCAGGTGACAGCCCCCAGGTCTATTTCTGTATTATATTCCAACTCACATCTGAATGCCAAGTCATCCCACCACATTTCCACCCCCTCATGTTCAGCTGCTAGTCCTTGCGCAGAACTTGTCTGCCACACCTTGCTCCCCTCTCAGCCTAACCTGGAATGTCCTACCTTGATCCAAAGCAGACAGCATGGTATAGAGGACAGACCATTGGACCCGGATGTCCCAGCTTCAAATCCAAAGCTCTGTCATGTTCTAGCTAGGTTACCTGAGGCAAGGCTTCCCAATGACTTTTGGTCTTCATACCTACTGGTTTTCAGTAAGCCTTCCCTTTCCCCTTCTTCAATATGAAAGGAAATTCCAGAGGTGAATTTAAATAGGGTATTTTAGTTATTGGCCAAATATTCTTTTGACCTAGGTCATTTCCCTTTTCTGGGACTGAGTTTCCTTATCTGTAAAATAGTCTCTCTCTTTCTCTCTCTCTCTCTCTCTCTCTCTTTCTCTCTCTCTCTCTCTCTCTCTCTCTCTCTTTCTCTCTCTCTCTTTTTCCCTCCTTCCCTCTCTCTCTCTCTCTCTCTCTTCCCCTCCCCGTCTCTCCTCTCTCTCTCACTGTGCACACGTGTGTGTGTGCATGTGCATGTATGTATATGTGTGTACATGTGTGTATGTGTGTATATGTGTGTGTTCTTGTGTGTGTGTGTGTGTGTGTAAAACAGTATCTCAAAGGGCTGTTGGATAGAAACTGTCCCTAAAAACCATAAAATATTATAGGAACGAGAACTGTTATCAGTAATAATAGGGAGCATTTATGACATAAATGAGAACCGTGGTTTTCAACCTTCCTAATGCTGCAACCTTTTAATACAGTTCCTCATGTTGTGGTGACCCCCCAACCATAAAATTATTTTTGTTGCTACTTCATAACTGTAATTTTGCTACTGTTATGAATCATAATGTAAATATCTGATATGTAGGATGTATTTTCATTGTTACAAATTGAACAAAACCCACAGGTTGAGAACTGCTGATTTATGTAGTGCTTGACAATCTGCAAAGTACTTTACATATGTTATTCCCAACAACCCTTTGAGGTAAGCATCCATTTTACAGACAGGAAAACTGAAGCTGAGAGAGGTTAAGTGACTTGGCTTGGGTTGAACAGCTAGGATAAGTATCTTATGCAAGATCCGAACTCAGATCTTCCTGACACCAAGTCCAGTACTCTGTGAACTAGAAAACTGGCTACTATTTCTATTCTCAGAGGCAGCATGTACAACCTGGCTGCAGTTTGTAATCCCCAGTCTTCCATAATCTCTGGGCTCCTAGACAGGCAGCCAAGCACACAGCGAAAAGCCTATGTTTTTCTGCCATACTACTGAAACCCAAATAGAGGGAGAAGCAACGGAAGCAGAGTCAGACTTTACATTCTTGGGCTCAAAGATCACTGCCGATGGTGATGGCAGCTATGAAATTAAAAGATACTTGTTCCTTGGAGGGACGTGGCAAATCTGGTCAGAATATGAAAAAACAGAGGCGCCACCTTGCCAACAAAGGTCCATCTAGTCAAAGAGGCAGTTTTCCCAGCAGTAACGCGTGGCTGTGAGATCTAGACGATGAGAAAAGCTGAGAAGCACAGTATGGACACTTTCGAATTGTGCTGGAGAAGATCCCTGGGACAGAAAGATCAAATCAGTCAATAATTAATTAATTCAGGATCTTCCTTGGAAGGTCAGATATTGGAGCTGGAGCTTAAATACTCTGGCCCCATGATGAGAAGACAGGACTCATTGGAAAAGATCCTGATGTTGGGAAAGACTGAAGACAAAAGGAGAAAGGGATGGCAAAGGATGAGATGGATAGATGGTGTCGTGGAATCCACAAATGCGGACTTGGGCAGACTTTGAGACATAGCGTAGGATAGAAGTGCCTGTCATTCTGTGATCCTCGGGGTCATGAAGAATAAAAGAGGACACAACTGAACAAGTCTACAACAACAACAACAAGTGAAACCCTCACTCCTTCCCCATGGACTCATTGTCCTCCGTTTGGAATTCCTGCCCTGCAGCAGAATCATCCTGATTGTTGATCCAGTAGGCACCAGCTCACAGAACCCACACAGGACATAAACAGACCACGATTCACAGCCCATCCATCCATCCATCCATCCATCCATCCATCCATCCATCTCAGGCATTCCTCCTGCTGTCCTTTCTCTCTCTCCTTCTCCAGCTTGTTCTGGAAACCTGTAAATTGACTCCCATGACTCCCCAAATCAGATCACCCTTCCCTGATCATTGCTCTCTTATATCTGGTATATTTTCCTATTAGAATAGGAGCTCCTCAAGGGAAAAGAGACTATCTTGCTTTTATATTTGTATTTCTAGTGCTTGGAAATGACAGGTGTTTAATAAATGCCTTTTTCATTCATTTATTCATGCCTCAATTCATTCTGAGCTTTCCAGTCATGCCCCCTATCTCACCTGATCTACTTTGTCTCCCCACACTCTTTCTACTTATCACCAGATAGATACTGATGCCATCAGTTGGGGAATGGCTAAACAAGTTGTGGTATATGAGGAATACTATTGTGCTGTAAGAAATGACGAAGCAGATGGCTTCAGAGAAACTTAGGAAGGCTTATATGAATTGATGCAAAGTGAAGTGAGGAAAAGTAGGAGAACAATTTATACAGTAAGGGAAATAGTGTAAAGATAACCAACTCTGAAAAACTTAGGAACTCTGATCCACAGACTGATCAACCACAATTCCAAAGGACTCATGGTGAAACATGCTATCTACTTTTTTTTTTTAGCGCACTTTCAAGGTTTATTAGACTAAAACTGCACAAAGACTTTTTAGAACATCCTATATTTTGGACTAAACCTGTAATTTTATTGGGTTTTTAAATTTTTTTTGTCTTTATTAAATTTGTTTACTTTTAGTTAACAAGATTCAGTTCCACAATCCCTTGAGTTTCAAATTTTCTCCCCCTCCTTATCCTCCCCTAGTACCATGGCAGCATGCAGTCAAGTATAGGATCTGCAAATACTTTCACATTAGACATTATTCAGGTAATAAAGAAGGATTGTAACAGATGGAATGAACAAAGGGAAAGAGGAAATGCTATCTACTTTCTGATGGAAAACCGATGGACTTGAGTTCAGATTAATGTACATTCTCTTCTTTAAAAAAAATGCATTATCATAAAAAAATTAAATATGAAGCCAGGTTCTCAGCTAGTGGGGCAGTCAGGGAGTCATGGGACAATTGAATAAGGATGTGAGGTTTGCAAAAGCTTCTGTGCTAAGGGAGGAGTAACAGGATTGCTTTACTACAGTGAAGGCCAAGTTGAGGTTATATAAAGTAAATCAGTAGAACTAGTTAAAAAAAAATAAATTCCTCCTTCTCAAAAATTCTCCTAAAGATCCTGTAGGCCTCTTTAATAGTACCTCATATTAAAATTACCCATGTAGTAAACCAACAGCTGAATCCTCAGCTTTCTCCATAGCCTGGGCAAGAAGGAACATCTTCAGGGTAACCTCTAGCTGCCATGGTCCCAAACGGACTGTGCAAGCCCCTGCTATCTTTTACTTGAACATTGTTCCTGTCTGGAATTATCTAGCTCCTGGAATTATCACTAGGATCAATATATGTCATATACAGTCTCTATGACATATGTAGGCTGCTGAGTGCTATGTTCAAATCTGACCTCAGTCACTAGAAACTGCCTCAGTTTCCTCAATTTTAAAATGGGGGAAATAATATCACCTCCTTCAGAGGGTTCTTGTGAAAATCAGATAAAAGCTATTTTCTCTGCCCTCCCCTAGCCTGTTCAAACTGTTTCAGCCCTCATCATTCTCTGAGTTTCTATAAAGCTTGAAATACACTGTCTTCGGTCACTTGACCCCAGGCCTACTTTCTTGTGTGGTTTAACTGTTCCTAGGGTGTAAGTTGAGTGTCTGGACTTACCATGGAATGGTGATGACCAGGGAAGGGTGATCTGATCTGGGGAGTCATGGGAGTCAATTTATAGGTTTTCAGAACAAGCTGGAGAAGGAGAGAGAGAAAGGGCAGCAGGAGGGATGCCTGAGATGGATGGATGGATGGATGGATGGATGGATGGATGGATGGATGGATGGATGGGCGGATGGATGGATGGATGGATGGATGGATGGATGGATGGATGGATGGGCGGATGGATGGATGGATGGATGGATGGATGGATGGGCTGTGAATCGTGGTCTGTTTTTGTCCTGTGTGGGTTCTGTGAGCTGGTGCTTACTGGATCAACAATCAGGATGATTCTGCTCCAGGGCAGGAGTTCCAAACCAAGGATAATGAGTCCTGGGGAAGGAGTGAGGATTTCAGTTGCTATTGTAGGCTTGTTCTGGACTTAATTTTTCTCTTTGGAGTATGGACTCCCATAGTACAGGGCCTGGGTCTGCTTTTCCTCTGTCTCCCTCTGACTAGGAGTTCCTTTTCCCTTTCCCAGCCTGTGCTCTCTGAGACCCTCAACTTCAGTCTCTCCCACATACCCCAGCATGGGTCCCAACATGCTGGATACACACACAACAACCTCTCAACCTATGGCCAAAAGAAGGAATCATAAACTGACCCTGGCCTAGATAAAAATTTGACTGTGGGTAATGTCTTCCATTTGGGGTTGAGGGATCCCCAAATGACCTTGTATGGTTACTGGTCCTGGTGGTCACCCAAGGCTTGCTAGTGAGTCTCCACCTGGAGAACAGACTTAAACAGAATGAGGTTAAGTGAGGCAGAGTTTTGCTAGGACACAAAAGTAAATAAACGCCTCCTTTGAAGTAGAAAAGTGATCTATCCCAGCACTACCCGGCCCCCACTCCCACCAATGGAATGACTCAGCCTGGAGTTCAGCCCACTGGATTGAGGAGGAGGTAGGAGATCAGTTGCTCCAAGGCTCCACAGTCAGAGCTCTCATCTGCCCAGGAGAGAGAGTGGCCAGCATGTAGACAGGCTGAAGAGATGACACTGCAGCAGAGATGGTGTCGGGGGATTTCCTGCCCAAGCATGATCTGAACTGGGCAGCCTCTGAGGTTCTGCACTTCTGTCATCTGGCTTTCAGTTCAGCAGGCATCACCTGCTCAGCTGCGGGACTCTGGACAGGACACTTAACCCCTCTTGAGTTTTCTGTTACCCTCTTACTTGTAAAGTACTGGTTGTTAACCAAAATCTTTAGGTCTCTGGTTCCCTATCTCTAAAGTGAGGAGATGGGATTGTATGCTTTCTGTGTTGCCGATGCAAAATCTTATGATTTAAGGCTTTTAACCTTTCTGAGACTCAATTTCCTATTCTGTAAAGTGGGGATAATACTCACAAGACCTGTCTCATTGAATTGCACTTCATGATCCTAGTGAATCATTGTTTTGATGCATGGGAAAGAGCTTGGTAACTCTAAAGTGTCATGCTAATGTGAACTACAACTATTATTATAATAATATATGCAAAGTGCTTTGTAACTGCAAAGGACTGGATAAATGTGAGCTATTATCATTGCAAAATTAGCACCTTATTATACAAAGTATGAAGATCAGGTAAAACGAAACTGGTTGCTTAACCCAAAGACCAGAGCTGACGCAGTCAAATGATCTCTAGCTTCTTCAAAGTCTTCTCCTGGTTATTCCAGCCTGCTCCCAGATCCTAAAACAAGTCTCAGCTCTTCCCTGGGAAGGGCCTTCAGGGCCAGCAGCACATTCCTTTAAATCTCTTCACTTGAGGCAAATCCTCATCCTTTAAGGGTGGATTCAATTGCTAAAACTGGCCAACTTTTCCTTGGGATCTGAATCTGGAAGAATCTAATGGAAGGAAAGAGGTTCTGGCTCTTGAAACCATTCTGGGTTCATCCTCAAGTAGCTTTAAGGCAAAGGGATGATTTTCCCTATTCACTCTGCCAGTAAGCGGTAGTATGGAATAAAACTTGAATACAGCACTTTTGACTCCAAATGCAACGTTCCTCTTGCCTTATTACAAGGCCAACATCCATCAGTACAGAAGTACAAGTTGTTATTTCTTAAAGAGAGCACCCATCATGGACTGGAGTTGTCAAGGAAGTCTTTCGGGATGAGATAGGATTTGGGGCTCAGTATTGAACGAGATACTACATCTCCTGATTCCAGGTTCTTTTCTCTGGCTGCCCCCATGCCCAAATTCACCTCCCTCTTCATCTCTGCCTCTTGGCTTCCTTTCAATCCCAGCTGAAGCCCCACTTTCAACAATCCCCCTTCTCAAACCCCCTGATTCTGGCGCCTTTCCTCTATGGATTATTTCCAGTTTCTCTGGCACATATCTTGTTTGTACATCACTATTGTTTGCATATTACCTTCCCCATTAGACTAGCGAATTCCTTCAAAGACTGTCTTACCTTTGTATCCCCAGCACTGGGACACAGCAACAACTTAAGTTGTTATTGACTGACTAAATGGAAGAGTTATTATAGGTCATTGAGTTTAAGCGCTTCATTTGAGCTGAACCTTGAAGGAATCTCAGGGTTCCGAGAGGCTGAGGTGAGGAAGAAGTACATTACAGGCGTGGTGGATGGCCTGTAAAAGGCATGGAGATAAGAGAAATGAAGTACTGTATGTGAGGAACATGGAGCTGGACCACACAGTGCACACAGGGGAGGAACAACGTGTGATAAAGCTGCAAAGGTCATTTGGGGCCAGATTATGGGGAGCTTTAAATGCTAAACAGAGGACTTCAGGAGCCATAGAGGTTATTGAGCAGGGGAGTAACGTAGGACAGTCTCTGGAAGCTGAATGGAGGATAGATCAGAATGGAATGGTAGACAAGGAGACCAGAGTTGTGGTTGGGTGGATGGAGAGAAATAAAGCACGTCACAAATATCTTATCAAATCTTCACAACAACCCTAAGAGGTGGGTGCTATGATTATCTCCATTTTACAGATGAGGAAACTGAAGCAGACAGCTTATCTAGGATCCACACTAGCTACGCATCTGAAGCCACATTTGAACTTGGCTCTTCCTGGGTCTAGATCAAGCACTCTGCCCACTATACCACCAGCTGCCAAGGCAGAATGTCTAGGGGAGACGTAGAGGCAGAAATCATGATATTTAGCAGCCTATTAGATATGTAGTAGGAGAATGAGAAACGAAAGGGCAAGGAACACTTTTCAGGATCAGGCCTTCCAGGACGCTCTAAAAAACCCATAGGATTATAGATTTAGAGCTGGGAGGTACCTTAGAGTCCGTTTACTTTAGAGATATGGACCCCTTTGAGTTTGGGGAAGAGGTGAGAGCTTCTGTTCTCAATCAGTCCACCTTTGGGGCCTCCTCATTGGGGTGCTCCTGGCTTCCAGCTTCAAGAGAGAAGAAGCTTCCAAAGCCATTGTTGAAAACTTTCCAACCCCACTTCATGATGCTGAAGGAAAGGCCTGGTAAAACTCCATTGGAGGGGGCAGTCGCCATCATGTCCCTATTCCCAGCTAGAATTCCAACAAGTTCTTTGGGACAGGGGTTACATTCATATACATGGGTCTTTTCTAACATTCATTAAACTCCTTGTGGGCTCGTGAGTCAAAGAATATGAACAACCTGACAACTTCTCCTGCATAATTCTGGATAGTTTGGGGAGAAAAGACTGCTTTAGTTTCAGTAGTGTTGAGCTAATGTGACTATCTTCCCACAGCCCCTCCCACACTGAGCATTTCCCTCTTTCCCCATTTTTACAAATTTTGCGAGTACAACATTATCTTCCAAGTTATTTTATTTGTATTTTTATGAATAGTTGAACACAGGTATTGAGCAATTGCGTCTTACAGCAAAGGCTGTAAGACCCTGTCTCTACCCTCACGGAGTTCAGTCTAGCAGAGGAAAAAGACAAACGCAGATTACTCCAATATACAACATTATATAATAAGTAGGTTAGAGAGAGGCAAACAGAAGTCCTGTATGAGGTCTGAGGGTTTGAAAGATCACCCACTGAATAAGCATATTCATATTTATTTCAATTCAACAAACATCTATTAAGCACTTGTTTTATATATATATATACATACATACATATATGTGTACATATATACACACATACATATTTTTATACATACATACATACACATACATACATATATATTTATATATGGTTCTATATACCACTTGTGATATGATGAAAAACAATGAAGTCTCTGGATCTAAGGAACTTCCATTCTATTAAGATGGGGTGGGGGTGGGGGAAGAAGATCGCGATCATTGCCACCATTTACATAGAACATTCAGGTTTACAAAGCACCATGCAAACACTTCACAGCAACCCTGAGAGGTAAGTGCTAGTAATTATTCCCATCTTACAGTTGAGGACACTGAGGCAGGTAGAAGTTTTAGATGCTTTGACCAGGGTCACATGGCTAGGATGTGTCTGAGGCCATATTTGAACTCAGGTCTTCCTGACTCTGTGCTCTATCCATCTAACCTTTGGAACAGGGGTTATACAAAAAAAGAGCCAGTCGTATTATTTGTCTTAATGACAAGATGGAAACAAGATAAGTGCTTGGTGGTTTGAGAATGGCAGAACTATCATTTGGTAATATAAAAGGATATTACTGCCCTGTATGGAATTACCAATATTATGAATTCAGAGAGACAATTGAAAAACCAAAAAACTCATGTCTAAGACAAAGGATGAATCTGGTACCAAACTACCAAAGCTGAAATGGATATTCTTCTATAATAGGGTAAGCCCAGCTAGCAAGGGTCTGAGGCTGGCTTTGATCTCATGTCTTCTTAACTCCAAGCCTCCTGCTCCATCCACTGAGCCACCTAGCTGCCTTGCATGGAAAAGAAGGAAAAGAACGGATTTTTTAAAAAGAGAGACTATAAGAAGAGACTTAGAGAAACAGGAAAAGATGGAAGAGAAAGAAGAAGAGCCAGGTAGTGCTCGGTATCCCCAAACCCAGGAGCCCTGGAAGCATCCTGATGACCCCAAGAACCAGTGTGAAAAGCTTCACAGATTTCTAGCCTTCCCCCAAGACTTCAGGCTTCTCCAGCCTGTGCTGGGAGATATCCAGGAAAACTCATGAGGCAAAAAGCAGTGAACTCCAAGCTTTGATACTGACTATGAAATCCAAAGGTGGTAGGTGCTTGATAGAACGGGCATGGAGTTTATGAGGGATGATACCCATTTTGTACATGTATGAGGAAAGAGAATGACTTGACAATTCAATTCCCTCTTGCCACCTATGCTGTTTTTATGTCTTAATTAAATGCTCTTCCTATTTATTGGATTGCTAGCTTTTGCTTGGTCTTGTAAGGAAGAACACCACATCACAGGGTGCTGGGTTCATTATTTCCCTAATTAATTACCTGAAACAACGCATGCTGAACTTAATAGAAGTATCAAGGGGCCCTGGAACCAGAGTTCTCAGGAATTATATGGACCTAGTGACTACATTTCCGTTCTGTTAACTACAAAAGTGGGAAGGCAATCTTATTTTACTGCATTGGGAGAAAGTTCTTTATGTAGAGTGGGGGTGGTTACAGGTTGTTTGGGAAGTATGGTAAAAGGAAATATATCCATAACATTTTCTTTAGAATATATGTTGAGTTGCACTGATAAAAAAAAATTTATTAAGCACCTACTACATGCTTGGCAAAATGCTAAGTGCAGGGAATATAAAAGGAGCAAAAAACAGACCCTGACCTCAAGAGCTTGCAAACTAAATCTTGTACTAAGAAGCCCTCGAAGGGAGTCCTACAGAAGGCATTTAAGCCTGAGAACCTGGGTAGGGAGGAAGGAAGATGAAGCATCTCGGTGGCAGAGTGGACAAAGCACCTGTCTACAAATCAAGAAGACTTGAGTTCAAATCCAGCTTTGAATGTTCGCTATCATGCAGCCCAGGGCAAATCACTTTACTTTTCTTAGTGTCAAACAGGGATGTTACTGGTAGCCCCTACCTTTCAGGATTGTTGTGTGGATGAGATATGAGTAAAGCACTCAGCAGAGTTCCTGGTATACAGCAGGCACTATATAAATGCTAGGTGGTGGTAGTGATGACAGCCATGGAGATGAGGCAGCCAGAAGGCACAGTGGATAGATGGGGTCGGGAAGTCCCGAGTTCAAATCTTGCCTCAGACACTTTACTAGTCCTGTGACTCAGGCCAACCATTTCATCTTTCTTGCCCTACGGGAATAATAAAAGCCCCCATTTGACAGTGTTATTGTAAAGACCAAATGAGATGAGATTTATATATATATATATATATATATATATATATATATATGTATGTATGTATGTATATAGTATTTTGCAAACCTTAAAACATCCCATAAATGCTAGCTATGGTTATTATGAACCTCACCCCTTGTAGGGATCAGTCCATGGAAGTGAGACTTCTTCCGGCCCAGGGCTCACGGCCAAGCCCCAGAAGGGATCAGATGAGGAAGGCAGGACCAGGCCCACCCTCCCTTTTCCAAAGGCTTGCTGACCACCTGGAACGGACCTGACAGTGGAATGTGAGGGCAAGAACTGCAATTGGTTTTTGTTTTTGTAACCCCAGACCAGAACCAAGCAATAGAATAAATGCACAGATGAAGGATTAGATACAGGCTCACGGAGCTGGCTGCTTCTTGCTCATGGGTGGTTGGACCTTTTTTCTTTCTTTTTCTCTAGGTTTTAGTACAACTACCTCTGCCGACAACCTGAGCCCCACCTGAACAGGAAGAACACTAGTAATGGCAGCCGCTTCTGGTACGTCCAAGATGGGAGAGGAACATTTTGGGGAGTTCAGCTGACCGGCTGCCTAATTGTCCATCTCACACATACTCCTTTCCCTAGGATTCCAGGGGAGGGACTGAGCTCTGGACAGGGAATAGATTCATTTGCTACACATTCTTTGGCACACACACACACACACACACACACACACACACACACACACACGAGTTACCTGACCCAGGCACTCACACAACCTTCTGTTCTCCTCAGAGCTTCTTTCCTACTTTCTTTGTATACCTCTCTCCTTCCCTATCCTTTGTACTTATGTTTACACATATGTATCTATCATCTATCATCCATTTAAATCTTCTTTCTCCTCCCTATCTTCTTATATATATATATATATATATACACATATATATCTTATCTATATCTTATATATCTTTTCTCTCCTCATCTTCTTTATTATCTATCATCTATCTATAGCTACCCTGTCTTCTACCCATATCCCTTCACACTTCTCCTCTCCTCTCCTTCCTTTCTCTGATTATGAAAGAGTTAAATGAATAAATGAAGGCATACTTGCTCACAGACAGAAAGGAGAACACAATTCCTGCCTTCAGGTATTCAAAGGACCGCCAAGAGGAAAGAAAAATCAAAGAAGGGAGAATTAGGAGAGATATGGTTGGGACAGGGGGGTAAGGTTCCAAGGAGACAGACTTTGGGCTCAATATAGGGAAGAGCTTCTTAATCATTAGAACTGTCCAAAAGTAGGTGGACTGCCTTGGCAGGGGACCGGCTCCCTACAGCCAGAGGGTCACAGAATCTCTAGAATAGAAAGGCCCTGGAAGCCTTCTGAGCCAGTCTGTGGTAGAGCAGAAATACCCCCTGTGGGATCTCCAACAGTCCCCTTCAGTTTCAGGGATTCTCTTGTCCTATCTCCGCTTTTCTTATCTGTTTATGTGTCTCTCCCTGTCTGTCTTTCTCTTATCTTTCTCCCCTCCCTTCCCCTCCTCTCCTCCCCTCCCCTCCCCTCC
>CM053601.1:143054870-143093532 GCA_028646575.1 Pseudocheirus occidentalis
ACATTTTAGAGCGGAAGAAGACCTTGGCATCCATCTGGAACAAACAAAAGAGAAGATACAATGTGGTAGAAAGAGCATAGGTTTGGAGTCAGTGGACAAACATCTATTATGCACCTACTATTTGCCAGTCAATGTGCTAAGGGATGGGGTTACACAGAAAGGAAAATTCTGCTCTCAAAGATCTCATAGTCTAATGGCACAGATAGCACCCAAACAACTTTGCACAAACAAATGCCAGAGAGAGGAAGGCACTAGCATTAAGGGTGATAAGAGTTTTTGTTGCTGTTCAGTCCATGATTTCTTTTTGTGGTTTTCTTGGCAACGATACTGGAGTGCTTTGCCATTTCCTTCTCCAGTTCATTTTATAGATGAGGAAACTGAGACAAACAGGATTGAGTGACTTGCCCAGGGTCACACAGCTAGTAGTGAGTGTCTGAGGCTGGATTTTAACTCAGGTCTTCTTGAGTCCAGGCCCAGAGCTCTATTCAGTGAACCACCTGGCTGCCTCCAAGGGTGACAGAGTAGGGGCTCCCTATATACACCCAAATATTTATAGAAGTACTTATGGTACCAAAGAACTGGAAACTGAGTATAGATGCCTATCAAATGGGGAGCAAATCAACAAATTTTGATGCATGAATGTAATGGAATATTAGCGTACTGTAAGAAAACAAAAAATAAGATTACTACAGAGAAGAATGAAAAGATGGAAAAACTGGCAGAGACAAAAAAACAAAACACAAAATGCCGTAACAACATAAATAGAAGGAACAGTGATCAAAAGAATGTGCTACACAATTATAAAGAGCAAGCCTGAGCCCAATGAGAGGCATGAGAAGATACCTCACCCCACTCCTTTGCAGAGGCGGGAGGCCCATGAGTGGGGTGCATCGAAAAACCTACCCTTAAAAATATCTGCAAAGGGGCATCGAGGTGGTGAGGACCTCAGACACTTAACACTTAACTAGCCCTGTGACTTAATCCCAACTGCCCTGCCTTCCCCTCTCCAAAAAAAGCAAAAAACAAAACGAAACAAAATCTGTTAAATGGGATGCTTCCCTTGGAATGGGGAAGGAGAGATGCTCGGAGAAAGTCTGGTTACATAAAAAATAAAACATGTCGACAAAAAATAATTTTAAAAAGAAAGAACAAACAGCCCCAAAGAGGAAATGGGAGAAAGCATCCTTATCCTGAATTCCTTTGCAGAGGAGGGAGGTTTGGAACAGTGTTTATATTTGCCTTGCTTGTTTGTTTGTTTTTGCTTTTTGGAGGGCAATTGGGGTTGTGACTTGCCCAAGGTCTCATGGCTAGTAACTGTGTCAAGTGTCTGAGGTTGGATTTGAACTCAAGTCCTCCTGACTCCAGGGCCAGTGCTCTATTCACTGCACTACCCAGCCACCCCATGGTTTTGATTTTTTTTTAATGTCTTGATCAGCTTTGCTGGGGTTTTTTTCCTTCCTATTTTTCTTTTAAAAATAATGTTGGGGCAGCTAGGTGGTGAATTAAATAGAACACCAGCCCTGGAGTCAGGAGAACCTCAGTTCAAATCTGACCTCAGACACTTAACACTTACTAGCCATGTGACCTTGGGCAAGTCACTTATCCCTCTCCCCTCCAAAAAAAAGCAAATATAATAATAATAATATTGTTGTATAGGAAGGCTCTCTGGGAGGGGAAAGGATACCGGGAAAAATTCTAGTGTGGTTAAAACAAAAGATATCAATAAAAAATTATTTAAAAGAAAAAAAAAAGGTGAAGATCTAGTCCTGACAGCGCCACTAATTAGCAATGAGACTCCCTCTGCTGGGCCTCAGTTGTGCTATGTAAAATGAGAGAGCTGGACGGACGAATTCCATGGTCCCTTCTACTTCCAAAATGTATGTATGATGCTACTCACCTCCGGACAGAGCAGGGATAGGCTAAGGGTGAGGAATAGTACATCCATATACCCACATCCACACCCACATGTGTGTGTGTGTAGACATGCACATATATACACACACATGCATATTTTTAATATGACCAATGTGAGAATGTTTTGCTTGGGCAGATAGATTTATTATAAGAATTTTGTTTTTTCTTTTCCTTTCAAGGAGTGAAAGAAGTAGAAGGGAGAAAAAATCTGATGTTTGTTAATTGACAAAAATTAAGATAATTTTTAAAAATTGTTTTTAATGAAAATAATGGTCTCCTTTTTTCATGCAAGGAAACTATGACTTAGAAGGTGGGAAATTACTCACTCATTTAGTTTATCCGTGGATTCAAGAAATACTTGTTGCATTCCTTCTCCCAGGCCTAGCTCCATGCTAGGTTCTAGACCCAGGTGGGGCAGGGTAAAGGAGACAAAGGTGAATCAGATAGAGGCTTAAGCTGAGCACTTAACTAGGAGTGGGGGTAAGACATGCCCATAAATATTCCTTGTTCGAGGCAGGAGGGGATGAATTTCAATAGGAATCCCAGAAACAAAATACCAAGGGATTGGACCTGGGGAGAGTTTCCCTGAACCATGCATGAATCACAGACCTAGTGCTGGACCAGAATCTAAAAGCCATTTATCATACAACCCTTCATTTTATGGATGAGGAGGGACCTTGTGTCCAAGGTCACTCAGGTGGTGTCAGTAGGAGAGCTGGATTTGAACATAGTTCTTCTGACTTCAGAATCAGTACCCTCTCATTTAGTGCAACCCATAGCTAACCACCTCCCTCCCTCCAGCTTGAACATTCCTGACAAGGGGCTCAGTCATGACACCTCTTCTAGCTATCAGTGACCAAGGCAGCCTAAGCCACTTTTCAATGGCATCTAATCATCCTGAAATTTTCCTCCCTTGTGACTGGGCTCCTCTTTGCTTCCACACACCCCTCTGGGACCAAAAGCAAACCTAACTCCCTTTCCCCTTAACAAACCTCAAGTTATACTTAGGTCCAATGGTATGGAAGATTTTTTTTTTCTGCATTTGGGCTCATCCCTCCACTCAAACAAGCCTGGGGTGGTGGGATATCCTCACCTCTGACGACCCTCCTCAGCTCCACTACCCCACAGTCCAGGGCTGCTGGACTCTTCTTGCTTCCACGGACCCAGGAGTGCATCACTGTCTAATACTGCTCCTGTACACCGTTCACTTCCCCCAGTGACCTTGTTTTACCTAATGACCTGTTTCCTCAGGACCAATTCACAACCTCAGACCTGTCGTGCCTATTACTCAGTGACTTGGGATTTCTTTCCAGACTGGCTCCAGTGGGGATTGCCATCTCTGTATACTCAGTGCTTATGCCAAGAAAACTGGCCTGATTCCTGGAAGAGATAATCAAGATATTCAGCAAATTCATAAACTAGGACCCTGTTTACATTCCTATTGTCAGTCATCTGTTTGTTTCAAGTACTGAATGTACCATGTTCTATGGCAAGGAGGCTACCCGAGTAAACAAATGTACTAGAATTTCTACAAGAAAACAGGTTTTTGGTCACTTTGATATCACACTGCTTGCCTTCTCAAGGGCTGGGGTGGGGAGAATTTTAGAACTCAAAATTATTTTTAAATGACTGCTAAAATTTTTTTAATGTATTTAATAAATATGTAATGAAATAAATAATAAAAAAGAAGAATTTCCATAAAAACATCCACATTGTACATACACAGTTTGCATTTCACATACAGGGTCCAGGCTCAGGCAGTACTTGGGTGTGCCTGAGGTCAGATCTGAACTCAAGTCTTCTTGACTCCAGACCCAATGTTCTATCTACTTCTGCCTCCATCACTTTTTAGCTGTGTGGCCCTGGGCAAATCACTTGACCTCTATTAGCCTTAGCCTCATCTGTAAAATGGAGATCATAGCATCCACCTCCCAGGCTCAATGGAAATCACGTAAAACACATTTTGACAGCTTAGAGCATTTTGTAAATATTAGCTATTATGGCCATTAGGTTCTGGAAGGCTCACAGAACTAGGAGGCAAGCTTCCTCACTAAGAGAGATTCCCCCTTGGTGTGTCTGCTCTGGACAAAACTGCTCAATAGGGGCTCTTGGTGAATAGGGATTTAAAAATTTTTTTCATTGGTATCTCCAAGGCTTAGCACAGTAAACAGCACATGGTAAATGGTTAATAAACGTTCCATCCATTTATTCACGCTCACAAATCTTTGGTGTCACTCTAACCAAGTTCAGACTCCACTTTACTCTGCTTTTCTGGTCGCATTCAAGGCCTCACATGATCTAGTGGCAGCCTTGGTTCAGATACTTCCCTACCAACTGCATCACGTATGCTCCAGACAAACTGTGCTCCCCTGGGAGCGACTAGATGGCACAGAGCACGGACCCTGGAGTCGAGAGGATCTGAGTTCAAATCTGGCGTCAGACACTTAACACATTAATAGTCGCGTGACCCTGGGCAAATCACTTAACCCCAACTGCCCTGCCTTCCCCCCTCAAAAAGAAACAAAAATATAATGAGCAAACTGTGCTCCCCTATCTCCATAGTCACAAAGTTCCCTAGGCCTGGAATGTCCACCCTTTATTTGATTCCTCCTTAACTTTTACAGACCAGGTCACACGCTGCCTCCTCTGAGAAGCCTTCCCTCATCTCCTTTGTCATAAATGACCTTCCTTTCTCAGACCTCAGATCACACTTCACTTACTATGACTTGTTTGCTTTTTAATTATAGTTTTCTGTGTGTTTGTCATATTCAGAGAGTCAGTCCACAAGCATTTACTAAGTGTTTATTACGTGTAAGGAAACTGTGTTAAGCCCTAGGGATAAAAAGAAAGGCCAAAAGAAATAAAAAAAACCCCTACCCTTAAGGAGCTCACCGTGGAGACTTCCTACAAATAATTAGGAATATAAAAGACAGAGAGAGAGGCAGTCTGAAAGGAGACTTAGCAGGCATTAGGTGGGGAGAAATGGGGCACAAGGAGAGGCTTGCGTGGGGCTAAAGTGGGATATGGGCTGAGCCTTGAAGGAAGCCTGGAGAATGAGGAGAGGGCAGAGGGAGGAACTGGGACAAAGACCCACAGAGGGAACACTGAGGGTCATGTTCAAAGGACTGTGAGTAGGCTAACTCTGAGATCGTCTATATGAGCTCTTGGAAAGGACTAAGGTGTTAGAAGGCTACCAAGGTTGGACAGGCCTTGGGACAGAAGCTTCCATGCCAAGAGAGGACTTTCTATGTGATCCTGAAGATGAGAGTTAACCAATGGAGTTCACCGAGTCTGGTTCAAAGCTATTCTTTAAAAAAAAAAAAAAGACCTTGCAATTGAGTGGAGGGTGCACAGGAATTGGGAGAAACCTCAGGTGTCCGGTGCAGTCTTAGGCAGGATTAAGAATGTTGGCGTGTCCAGACCAAGGGTAGTAATAGTAATAATAACTACACAGGCTTCCAGTCTGGTCCTATCCAGAGTCCTGCGTCCAGTTCAAGGTGCAGCATTTTAAAAAGACCACTGATGAGCTGGGGTGCATAGGGAGGAGGGTGACTGGGATGGGAAAGAGGAAGAGAGCCCATGTCACCTAAGGGTTAGCAGAAGAAGCTGGGAACATCCACTTGGGAGGAAAGAAGCCTTAGGAAGGAAGTCATCCCGGTATTCTGGCGAATGAAACAATGCCATGAGGAAGAAGTGAATTTGTTCTGCTTAGCTCTGGGGAAAAGACTAGGAGTTGGAGAGGTGCAGATTTCAGTTCGGTCTCAGGGAAAGCCTTCCTGACCATGAAAGCTGCCCCGAAATAGAATGGACTGCCTCTGGAGGTGGTGAGCATTCTGTCGCCTAAGATCTTGAAGCAGTCTGCTGCTCATAAGGTCACTGGAACCTCCTGAGGTCACCTTGCCTGGTCCTGTCCTCTGACACATTTAGACTCATATACTATAGTCCTGTAACCTTCACAAGCTGCTTTCCCCACAGGAACCCTGCCAATTAGCCCAAGAGTCACTGATGCCATGTTGTTGTTGTTGAGTTGTTTTTGGTCACAGCTGACTCTCCATGGCCCCATTTGGGGTTCTCTTGGTGAAGATAATGGATGGTTTGCTGTTTCTTTCTCCAGCTCATTTTACAGATGAGAAAACTGAGACAAACAGGGTGAAGTGACTTGTCCAGGGTCATATAGATAGTAAATGTCTGAAGCTGGATTTGAACTCATGAAGATTCGAAGCCCAGGGTTCTATCAACTGCCAATGTCATTCTACCCATGCGTGAAAGGACTCTAGCACAGCTGACCACCAGTAGAAGGAAACAAACCAGAGTCACCCTGGATGGGCAGAGGGTGAGGGGTGGTCTGCATCACTATGCCGTGCTATATCTATGAGATCACATGCATCAGGTACTAAAGCATCCTACAAGTAAGAAAGGCAAGGCTCAGAGGGGTCATGCGAATAATCCAACATCCCACAACCCATGGCGCAGAGGAACCCAAAGCTAGGTCTTCCGACCCCACATCCAGGGTTCTTGTTCCTCTTTGGGATGTTCTAGATGGGCATACTGACTCAGGTGCCCTTGAGGGGGCCCAGGCACATCACCCCAGCCCAGAGGCTCTTCAGTGCTGACAGAAGCACTCTACTTTCTACTCCATTTTCCCCAGCTCTGCGCATAAGGCTCTGCCCACAATGGGCAGTGAGCAAACATTGGTTAAATTGAATGCTGTGGAGTGGAAGGAGGTCACAGCTCCGCAAAGCACTTGGACGGGACCCACGTAGGTTGTTTTCTTGTTTTGTTCTGCTTCAATTTCCCTGGTTCAGACATCATCCAGAGCTCCCCCTCTTCCACCTTCTGGATAAAGATTGTCCTACAGCCTCCTGTCTGGAAGCCAAAAGCCGATAGTGTTTGTTCATTCCTCTTCAGAAATGTTTTCCCACGAACTAATGATTACCTGTTGATTGATCGATTAGGGAAATTACCCCCAAAGTGCTATGCCTGTCAGTTTGCTTTTGTTCCCATTAGAGATGGGTGGTGGGAGATCTCGGGACTAGAGCAGTCAGGGAAAGAGCCAGTGGGTTTCATCTTTGCCAATTTGGCTGCCAGGGAAGAGGCCACCGGCTATGCCTGGGAATCTGTGGACACCCCCACACACACATACATACACCCCTGCCAAAGCTAAAAGTCTCCTCATCATCATCTGTGCTAGTACTTAATTTCTTGGTGGAAGAAGGCCAGAGTTTAATGGGGTGGGGTCTTAAGGAATAAAGAAAGAGTGAGGTAGGGAGTTGGCGGGGTGCCGGGTGAGGGGGTGTGTGAAAATGAGCTGTGGAAGAGGCTTTTAAGGTTATCTAGTCTAACCCCTTGTGCTGGCATGGTGCAGAAAGGGCACTAGATCTGGGCCCCAAAGGTCAGGGTTCCCACCTCTGCCACCTTGTGCAAATCACTCAATTTTTCCGGACCTCATTTTCCTAAGATGAGGTGAAGGTCCCTTGCAATTCTAAATTCTATTATCTGATGAAGTTACTAGCTAGGTGTTCCTGGCACACAGTGGGCACTTAAAAGTACTCATTGCCTGCTTAAAGGATTGTCCAGGAAGACCTTACTGTGGAAGTGGGGAAGTTTCCATTATGGCAGACTCCAATATGTATGGATTAGATTTAGAATTAGAAGGGGTCTCAGGGCATCTAGTCCACCTTTATCTTTTTTTTTTTTTTGCTTTTTTGGAGGGCATTTGGGGTTAAGTGACTTGCCCAAGGTCACACGGCTAGTTTTTTGTGTTAAGTGTCTGAGGCCGGATTTGAACTCAGGTACTCCTGACTCCTGGGCCAGTGCTCTATTCACTGTGCCACCTAGCCACCCTGTCCACCTTTATCTTGAAGGGGGTCTGATTAGATTAAATGATTTACCTAAAGTCACAGAGGTAGTAAGTCAGGCAGGCAGGCAGGCAGGCAGGCAACAAACATTTGTTTATGAAGTACCTACCACGCTAAGGGACCCTGCTAAGAAGTGAGGATGCAGAGAAAGGCAAAACACTAGCCTGTCCTCACAAGAACTTGGAGAGGAGTTCACAGTCTGCCTCACCGTCCTGCCTCCTCAGAGTTAAGATTCGAACCCAAGCCCTTGGACTCAGATACAATCTTTTTTTAATATTATCAATTGTGGGGATAGACTCTATCTAGAAATGCAAAGACCTCAATAAGACTTTTTAAAAAGATAAAGTGAAATAAAGATGGGGCGGAACTGAATGATCTCTGGGGTCACTTTTCTCTCTGAACCTTGCACTCCTGTGACCCTCGGGAAGGGTGAGCTGGTCAGCTGCTTTGCTCCCGGGGTGGGGGGGGGGGGCTGGGGAGCACCCTGGCCTACTTCCCCGTTTTTTTCCCCCCAGGGCTTGGCCAGAATCTCAGAGCAAACAGAGCAGAGCAGATCTTGGAAGAGCCGAGAGCAAGGGTGGAGGAGTGGGGGCTTTCCCCAGACCTAGCTTACCCCTCTCTGAGACAGGAAGAATCAGACCCTCGATGAAGCCTCTTACAGCTCGGAATGACGGCTAATAATAATGACAGCTGACCAATGGATAGAACTTGAAAGTTTATAAAGTACTTGACAAATACTACCTCATGTCATCGTCACAACAATCCTGGGAGGGGGGTTGAGGTTATTATTCCCATTGCACAGATGAGAAAACTGAAGCAGAGAGATGTTAAGGGTCACATAGTGGCTGAGGCTGGATTTGAACTCGGGTCTGCCCTGCCTCAGCAGGCCACAACACCCTGTTTGCACCATCTATCTGAAACTGAGGACATCTACCTCAACCTATAACTCAGGAAGAATCCCCTACAAAGGATTATCCAGCCCTCTCCTGTTGTTTTCAGTCATGTCTGACTCTTCTCGAACCCCATTTGGGGGTTTTCTTGGCAAATATACTGGAGGGGTTTGTCATTTCCTTCTCCAGCTCATTTTACAGATGAGGAAACTGAGGCAAACAGGGTAAAGTGACTTGTCCAGGGTCACACAGTGTCTGAGGCTAGGTCTTCCTGATTCCAGGCCCAGTGCTCTATCCACTGTGTCACCTAGATGCCCCTTCCTAAGGCCTCACCATGAAAGTCAGCAGGGCTAATGGGCAGCCTTTGGAAACAGAGTCAGGAACCCTTCCCCCAAAACATTTTCTTTAGCAGTGTCTTGTGATATTCCTGGACCTCTGCCTGGAGATCTGCTCCTGGGGTTCTCTGTCTCTCCATGGTCCTAAGTGAGATCCATTCCCTCATGGGAGTTTATGACATGAGGTCTGAGGTCCTTCCTTACCCACAACTTGAATTTGTCTTACATGAGGGCACTTGGTTTATTGTGCTTGCCCAGAAACCCATCAATCAATAAGCATTTATTAAGAATCTATTGTGTGCTAGGCAGGTCAGCTAGTCACAAATGGGCCAGGCACCGTGCCAAGGAATAGGAAGACAACAATGCGACTGACCCTGCCCTGGAGGGACTTACATTCTTGTTTGTTTGTTTAAATACATTTTTATTGATTGATCTCTTTTGTTATCTCAACACCTAAATTTCTCCCTCTATTCCTCCTGGGAGCTTATGTTCTATTCCATGTAAGAGCTGCTGCTTATGGCGCTGACTGTGGTAGATTCTAGGTACGTAGCGGAAGCTACACATTTGGAAAGATCTTTACATTTAAACAAAACCTTTCAGGCGACTGACCTCAAGTTTGCCGCCGTAGCCTGTGCTGAAAGCAGCATGGAGTAAAACGGAAGTGTCGCACTTGGATGCGTGCAAAGCTTCCTGAACCAAATTTAAATGCAACTGGGAAATATTTGACAGAGTACAACACAGAAAATGTTAATTTAAGGTTTTCTGAGTCAAGAAATGGTCCACGAGGATCCATTAAAGTTGGACACAATATAAAGGAAAAAACACGGACTGGATTTGGAGTCAGGGGACCCAGGTTTGGGCCCCTCTCCACCCTTCTGGTATCTGTTGGACCGTGTGGAAGCCCAGCAACTTTGGTCATCTGATGGGTGTGAGGTGGAACCTTGGAATTGCTTTAATTTTCATTTCTCTTAAACATTAATGGCTTAGAATGAATGTCTTTTCATACGGCTGCTGACAGCCTGGATTTATTTTCTCCTGAGAACTATCCCCTTAATATCCTTGAATACGGAAGGGGCTGGGGCAGTAATCAGAGGGAGCCCAGTTGTTCTCAAGCCCATCAGAACAGGTTTTTCCCTGCTCTCCCAGGCTAGTCTCTGATGTCACAGCTTCTTCAGAATGCCTCCTTATTTCAAGATCTCTTAAAGTGCAGTCCCAAATCCTGCCAGATGCCTCAGAAGCAAATTACATGTCTCAGCCGGTTAGTCCCTCCCTGGAAGTTTGCTGTGGGACTTTCAGCCCTTTTCTCTGGCTTGCAGAGGGGTTGGGGCTACAAATTCTTATGGAGGAGCTCTGTCAAATTAGATGGGGAGACCCTAAGCTTCTTGAGGTAGGAACTGGCTCGCTTTTCATCTCTGGATTTCCAGGATTAAATACAGGGCTCTGTTCATGGGAGGCACTTACATACCAGGCGTGCGTTATCTGTCATTACAGAACTCTCCTGCTAGGAGGGCAGGGCTGGCTCTGGACATCCCACAGAGACACTAAATTTAAAGGTAAGGTCCTGCTGACCAAGATACCCTTTTGGTATCAAGGCTAGACATGGCATGGAAATAGATGTGTGGGAGAGTGTCCAAAACCACGCCAGGCAGGGCAAGCTCTGGAGCTGGATGCAAGGAAGGAGAAGCAGGACAGGATCGGCTGCAGAAGGCCAGGGCCCACCCACAGGCCAAAAGGACACACTCTAATTCAGTCTCTCTTTTTTTTTTTAACAGGCAACTCAATTACCTGTGCTCATAGAAGGAAGAAGAAATGAATTTTAGCAGAAAAATGCCCATAGAGAGACAAAAGTCTCTCCTTGAAGAAAAGAAGGAAGGAAAAAAGGAAGGAAAAAAGGAAGGAAGGAAGGAAGGAAGGATGAAAGGGAGGGAAGGAGGAAGGGAACAAGTTATTAAGAACCTACTTTGCCATCTAGGTAGTGAAACAGACAGAGGGCCAAGTCTGAAGTCAAGAAGACCTGAGTTCAAATCCAGCCACAGACACATACTAGCTGTGTGATCCTGGGCAAGTTACTTCACCCTGCTTGCCTCAGTTTCCTCATCTGTAGAATGAGCTGGAAAAGGAAACGGCAAACCCCTCCAGTATCTTTGCCCCAAAAACCCCAAATGGGGTCACGACTGAACAACAAAGGACATACCAGGCACTGTGCTAAGCATTTCACAAAATTTACAGGTCTCATTTGGGTCTCACAGCAAGCCTGGGAAGTAGGCCTGTTATTATCCCCATTTTACAATGGAAGAAACCAAAGGAAGCAGTGTTTAAGTGACTTGCCCAAGGTCATAGAGCTAATAAGTATCTGAATCTGGATTTGAACTCAAGTCTTTCAGCCTCCAGGCCACCATCCAGTTACCTCCCATGTAAGAGTCTACCTCCTTTGGTTTTTTTTTGTTTGTTTTTTTGGAGGGGGGGGAGGCAAGGCAATTGGGATTAAGTGACTTGCCCAAGGTCACACAGCTAGTTAAATGTGCCAACTGTCTGAGGTCGGATTTGAACTCAGGTCCTCCTGACACCAGCGCCAGTGCTCTATTCACTGCACCACCTAGCTTCTCTCCCTACTTCCTTTGTATTGGCTGCCCCGCCCCCCCAGCTGGAAATACTCTAGCCTCATTTTACTTTCTGTGTGTGTGGTGTGTGTGTGTGTGTGTGTGTGTGTGTGTGTGTGTGTGTGTGTGTGTGTGTTCCAGTACTGGATTCAAGGCTGGCCTGGAATACCTTAAGGCTTTGGGGGTAGTCCTGGGTAGGTCACTATCTCTCATTGCTCTGGGCAATTCTCCAACACCACACCCTGCAGGCAGTGCTGTTCTGCATTTGAAAAGGAAGTTTCGACACCAAGAACTTTCTATATCAAGCAAATCACAAGTATAATTAAAAAAAAAAAAGGCTGGTGGTGTCACTGATTAAAATGCAAGCTCTCTGAGGGCAGGCACCGTTTTCACTATTTTCTTGGCATCCGTGGCTTCCACTTCTCTTCCTCCACCCACATCCATCCCTCCTCCTGGAGCATCCTCTCTGGCCCTGCTTCTCCAAACCAAACTGGTCCTTTAAATTCTAATCCATGAGACCATGCAGACTGGGGTCTACTACAGATTGTGCTACATAATTCCCAAGTGGGCTCTCCCTGCAGCAAGGCGATCCTTTTACACCACCCCTAATTGACCGCAGCAGCCCCTCCATGCTTTGTCATCCCTTCTCAAACCTTCCTCAGCTTCCTCTCCCGGCCTCAGTTTCCACATCTGTCAAGTGGGGATAAAAATAATATTTTACAAGTGCTTTGCAAACTTTAAAGGTCTATGTAAATGCTAGCTCTTATTATATTAACAATACTCGAATTCCTTCCCGAGGTCTTAACAACCTTCCTTTAGGCTAAGATGGATCTCCAATGCTTTCTCCAGTTTTCTCCACTCACCAGTCCCCTCCATCGGTTTGCTTAACCTTGGATTATTCTCTCCTTCAGGTTCTATTCCCTAATCCTCCGTAATCTTTTTATATCCTTCCTAATTGTCCTCCACCTAATTTCCCTAACGAGCAGGAAGTAAAATCTGCACCAGTATCTGGGCCAGGAGATTGTTCTTCAAATTCTCCTTTGTTTCTCTCAAATGCAACCTCTGATCTGCTTCACCAGTTCAAACTAGTCCTCTGGGTAACTCCAAATCACCTGATTTTCTACTCTTTATTTATTTTATGGTCCTTTTCTCTCCTGCTCCTCCCACAACCTTCTCCCAAAGAAGCAAGGGGGTACTAACGCTACTGGAAAAGGTCGGAGCCGGGGCCTGTTCCCTCCCTTTCTCCCAGACCCCTGGGCCTGGGTCTGCTCCCCCTTTCACTATACTTTCTCTGGCTGCCCCCCATGCCTGGAGCTCTCCCTCTCTTCATCTCTCCCTCCTGGCTTCCCTGGCTTCCTTCAGGTCTCATCTAAAACCCCACCTTCTGCAAGAAGCCTTTCCCAGTCCTTCTTAACCTTAGTGCTGTCCAAACTATGCGACCTCCCCTCCCCCCTATTTATCCTGTATGCACCTTGTTTGCAGGTTGTCATTCAGTGAAGTATCTGCCTGGTGCCAGGCTCTGTGCCGAGCCCTGGGGATACAAAGAAAGAAAAAAGCCCCTGCCCTCAAGGAGCTCACGGTGTAACAGGTGAGACAGTGTGCAGATGACTGTACCAAAAAGCTATGTGCCACAGGAGGAAGGCTCTAGAATCAAGAGGGATTGGGAAAGGCTCCCTGTAGAAGGCGGGATTTTAGCTGGGATCTGAAATGGGCAACAGCAAGGGAAAATGCCCACTGGGGACATGGAAGGTCTTATTCAAAGAATAGCCAGGAGGCCAGTGTCATTGGATCATAGACTAAACATGAGAAAGGGGTGTTTAAAGATAGGAAGAAAGGAAAAGTAGGAGGGGGCTAGGTAATGAAGGGCTTTGAATGCCAAACAGAGTGTTTTATGTTTTATTCTAGAGGCAATAGGGAGCCACTGGAGTTTATTGAGTTGGGGGAGTGACATGGTCAGATCTGAGCTTTGGGAAAATCACTTTGGTGGATGAATGGAGGGTGGATTGGAGCAGGGAGACACTTTAGGCAGGCAGACCCTCCAGCAGGCTAGTGCCATAATCAGGATATGAGGTGAGGTGGGCCCTGCACCAGCATGGTGGCAGTGCCAGAGCAGAAAAGGGGGCACATTTGAGAGATCTTGCAAAGGTGAAATTTGCAGAGCCTTAGCAACAGCTTGGATATGGGGGAGTGGGGGTGAGGGGTAGTGAGGAATTCAGGATGAATCCTAGGTTGGGAGCCTGAGGGACTGGGGAGGATGGTGTTGCCCTCAACAGTAACAGGGAAGGTAGAAATTCGAGGAGGGGGTTTAGAGATAAAGGTAATGAGTTCACTTTTGGACAGAGGGAATTAAACATACAGTTCAAGATGTATGAAAGGGAGTTGGAGATACAAGATTGGAGGTCAGCAGAGAGGTTAGGGATGGATAAGTAGATGTGAGAATCATCAGCATAGAGATGTCTCCCCAACAACTTTTCTTTCTTTTGCATTGAGGGAAGAGGAAATGGGAGAGAGAGAAAATAAAATTTTTAATTGAAAAATCAAATTTAAAAAATGAATGCAGGCAACAAACATGATTCTGAGAAGAGGTCCACAGTCTTCACCAGACTGCCAGAGGGTCCATGACACCAAGAACGGTCAAGACCCCCTGGCAGAGGACATCTCTCAAAACTCTAAAATCCTGATGTTCTATGGGCTTTTTCTTTCTTTCTTACCTTTTTCCCTTTATCTGTGGCCCCTGTGCGCATTCTTTGACCCTCTCCTTTCTTTCTTTGTTTCTGGCCCTCTCACCCCTGTCTCTGACCCTCTTGGTTCTGTCTCTGCTCCCTTCTCAGGTCCATCCACCCCTGACTCCCTGTCTCTCTCTGCCCCTTTCTACTCTGTCTTTGACTATTTCCCTCCTTCTCCTCTTCCTGAATCTCACTGCTTTTCACATACATGCAAAACAACTGTTTGAGCCAATCTTTCAAGAAGAAAATGGTCTTTGGAGTGCAAGAATACATAAAAATCTACAAGAATACAGGACTCAGTCGAACAGACTGGTGTTAGACTGAGTTCAAAGTCCCAGGTAAATTGTTAGCAGCTGTACTTTCTGCTTCTGCTTTGCTGTGTGACCTGGGGCAGAACATGTGCCTTCTCTATTTCACTGGAAAACAGCGTTCTGTTCTGGGCCCACCCTGCCCAGCAAGACTCTTGAAGGTAATGTCAAACCCTTGGAATCATAGATGAGCTAACTCTCAAGCAGGCAGAAGTGTCCTTATTAATATTATTATAAGCAATTACTTGTAACAAGCCACAGTAAAAAAAAAAAAAACAAGCAAAAAAAGGAGTAGGGACATTTCTGTAGATCTAGTGGTTTTCCTTGGCTTATGCTCATTTCAGGACCTGGTTTAGGGAGATCTTTGGAAGCTGTTGTCATCAGTTTATGGACTAGCTCTAGTGAATTTGTAGTAGCAGCAGCTTGCTTAGCTGGCCCAAAAGGGTTTAATCCTGCTGTTTCCCAAGAAAACCCACAATTATTGCCTATGAACCTATTCCTGCTCAGCCACTGGCTTTTTGTGTAGTCTTGGCAAGTCCCTCACACCAATATGGGGCTCCTTTTTCTCACCTATAAGATGAGAGGAATGGAACAGATTTCTAAATTACCTTCGAGCTCAGAACCAATACTTCATACCACCGCCAAAATAATCTTTCTCATAGATACAGTTGTGCCATTCATCTGTTCTAAAATCTTCAGTAGCTCCCTATCTCCTGTAGGATAAAGTTCAAATTCCCCTCCCAGCATTCAAGGCTCTCAACAGTCTGGCACTAGGTCACCTTTTCTGTTTTGTCTCATAGTCTCCTCTGTACATATCCCACCATCCAGCAAAAATGGAATACTCACTGCCATCCAGAAGTGCCTGGCACTTTTCTACATCCAAAGCTCTGCTCATGCTCCTTCTGATTTCCAGAATGTCCTCCCTTTCCCATCTTTTTGCCTACCAACTTTCTATACAGTTTTAGCTCAATGAAATGTCACCTCCTCCCAGGAAGCTCCTGATTCCTCCAGTCAATAGCTACCTTCTCCCACTGGAATCACAGAGCACTATGCTGACATTTTTCTTCTTTTTTTAAAAATAAATTTTTATTGATGTCTTATCTTTTAACATTACCAAAATTTCTCCCAGTATCCTTCCCTCATCCCACTCCAGGAGAAAAATCCCATGTATATTTGCCCCTTTCTGATGCATTTGTCATTATACAACAACCAAAATACAAGTATTTATTAAATGACAAGCCCAGTGTCCAACACACATGGCAAATACAAGTACAAAGACTAGAATAATACCACCTTCTATGGAGTATGCCCTTCCAAGGCAAAGATTACAAGGACAGATATAAGTATACTATAGAGGGATAGAGACAGGAACCCGGTCCATGATTTCACCAGTCAAGGGTATTTCTCAACATAGGTCCTACCTCTGCATCCTCCAGCCTCAGAGGGCCCACAGAGCCAAGATATGCCAGAGGCTCAATTCAAATCTAGGTCTTCCTGGATGCTGCTTCTGTAGCCGCTGCTTCTATAGCAAAATAAATTCAAAGATAATAAATACATCATGTAACATCAAAATCCAATCTTCATATTCCAGATCTGATGCTTTTTCTACTACCTGACAGTGGCCTCAGCCTGGAGCGGAAGGCAGCCATGGTGACCCTTCCCTTCCTGGGGGCTCCTCTTCTGACCACAGGCAGTAGAAGCCCACAAGATCCTAGGGGGCCAGGTCTATAACTATGCCTCTGTAGTTGAGCAGGCACGGGATGTCTAGACTGGCCAGAAGGGGAAGATGTCAGGGCTGATTTCTCCAATGGGACAAACAGCCCTTGCCAACTGTGGTAGGAGCAACAATTAACAAGGCCATCACCATGTAGGCTGGGTTAGTTTTTCCTAAGGCCCTACCCAAGGTGGATGAGGCCAATTTCTCCTTAAAAGGTCCCAAAACAATCCATGAATCCAGGGGACTGAGGCTTTTGATGAAGACTCCAGATGCCCTTGGTACAAAAACCAGGATAGGAAGAATCAGGATCTCCTCCCTTAGAGAGGGATAAATACAGAGGCAGAAAAGCTATTTCCAAATGAATCAATGCTGTAGGCTTGTTGAATATCCTTTCCATGCTACGGTTAATTTCTTTTTGCTAGTTGTAAGATGATTTACAAGTGGTCTCTACAATTATCTCATTTCATTCAAGTCCTGAACCTGAACCACCGAACTAGTTAAAATCAAGTCTATACCCTCACCCCTGCCCCATGACTGTCCCTTTATACTGCTCTGGCAAAATTCTCTGCCTCACCTGTGGGGGCCTTGAATTCTTTGCTCAAGTATAGTCCAATGAACTCTAAACTTGGAGTCAATATACTCCAACCCTCAAATAATGGATCTAGGATGTCATGGGTGTGGATGTTCCTTCCTTGAAAGCAAAGCCTAACCTATCCATGTGTGGCCATCCTGTCTTATTCTTATCCAGGTTTTCCTTAATAAGTCCATCCATTAGATTGGGGGCCTTCATTGATTTATCCTAACCAAGAGGATACCAACAAAGAAATGTCAGTAAAGAGGGTGGGCTGGTCATCTCTTGTGCTCAATGTGTGCCTGGTCCATCTTCTCCAATCAGACATTTCTTTTTGTTTTAACGTTTCAATACTGTTCTCTTAAAAAAAAAAAAATCACAGCACTTCCCAATGACTCTGCCCCACCATAGAACCCTCCTTTGTCACATAGGTACATTTAAAGTAAAACCAATCATTGGCCCTGTCTGAAAAAGTACACTATGTCCTTATCTAAAAGCTTACCATCTCTCCACTACAGTAAGAGGCTAGATTCATCACTGGTTCTTCTGATGTCACGAGCGGCCACCCCTTTGGCTAAGCATCTTGAGTTCTTTAGAGGTCTCCCCTCTACATTGCTATAGTAACCTTATGAAGCATATTTCTGGTTATGTTTACTTTGCTCACGTAAGTCTTCCTAGGTTTCTCTGAATTCTTCACATTAGTAATTTCTTACAGTAGGATAATATTCTATTACATCCATATAGTATTTCATTCATTCGACCATTTCTGAGTCCCTACTATATAGTATTTGCTACTGTAAGAGCTGATATCAATATTTTCAGATATAATGGGATCTTGCCCTGTTTTTTTACCTTCTTGGAGATTATACCAAGTAGCAGATCACACTTTAATATAATTTCAAATTTTTCTGAAGAATGATTGGATCAATTCGTATCTCTACCCAGAGTGTATTACTGTGCCCTTGTCCCCAAGCCTTTCCAACCTTTATTATTTTTGTCTGTAGTCAATTCTGCTAATCAATTAATCAATTAAACATGTATTAAGCGCCTCCTGTGGAGAAGAAAATGGCAAATGAATTCAGTATCTTTGCCAAGAAAAACCCACCGACTTAGAGCTGTACACAACTGAATAAATGAACAACAACAATGTACCAAGGTATCGTGTTAAACCAGATACAAAGAGAGGCAAAAGACAGTCCCTGCCCTCAAAGAACTTATAATCTAAAGGGAGAGACAGCATGCAAATAAATATATTCAAAGCAAACAGAAGATACAGGAATCAATTAACAGAAAGAAGGCAATGGGATTAAGAGGGGTTGGGGAAGGCTTCATTTTGAAGGGAACCAGTGACATCACAGGATGATGTCTTGACTCTTGAATGAACTGGATTTAAGTGAGGCAGGTTTGCAGTCAGGTGGTCAGCCTCACTCTCTCTTCCAGAGTCATTGAATCCAGTGTGAGACAAAATTCAAGACAACTGGTGATAGTGCAGGATGCGGGGAATGACCATGGCATCTTTGATTCCTGACCAAACTCTAAGTGCTCCATTGTGCCTGCTTCAGCTACCTTCATGGTCACTGGAACAAAATGTTCTCATCTACCCATTCTGCTAGTGAAAATCTTCATGTGCTTTGGGTAAACACCCCCCTAACTCACAGGTCTGAAGCCTGTTATCCTCAACCTGGTTTAGCCTATCTGCCAAGACGGTTTTACTGGGGTGTGTGGCCACTGCACAGGCTACATACAGCTTCTTGGAGCTACAGGGGAGCCTTGGGTTAATCAAGGGGATACCAAAGGTAGATGAGAAATTCCAAAAGGGACTCAGCAGCCCTCCCGCCAGAAGTGCTAGTCCTTCCTGCACACCCCATATATCCCTGGTGAGATTTTAGCTGGGACTTAAAGCAAGGGAGGTCAGGAGTCAGATTAGAGGAAGGGGAACATTCTAGGCATGAGGGACAGCCAGAGCAAGTGCCAGGAGCTGAGCAATGGAGTGTCTTCTTGGTACAGCCAGTGTCACTGAATTAAGGAGCAGGTATTGGGGAGTAAGGAGAAAGAAGACTGGAAAGGGAGGAGGGGGATAAAGGGCTTTGAATGTCAAACAGAATATTTTGTATTTGCTCCTGGAGGCAATAAGAAATCCCTGAAGTTTACCGAGTAGAGGGATGACATGATCAGACAAGCACTGTAGGAAAATCACTTTAGTGCCAAAAAGAAGGGTGTGAAGTGAAGTGAAGCCTCAGTGTCAATCATTAATTTCCCTGATATATTTTATTTTGGGTTTTTTTTTAATAGTTCCTAATATGCTGTATGGCACAGCCCACTCACACCCACTGTCTTCCTCTCCACTGACATTTAAGTGATATTCATTTTTAAAAATTTTCAGAGACTAAAGTATTCCACAACTCCAAGTCCTACACCACTAATAAAATATTGATATTAAAATTATTTTGGGGAGAAGTTCGGGTTCATGAAAGGAATTTTGAAATTTCCTCATTCATTTATTTAGCTAACAGTCCCTGCCCTCAAGGAGCTTACATTCTACCAAGAAAAACAACATGTAAATCTAAGGATGTATACAAAATAAATACAAGATGAGAGGCTGTATGATAGAAAGGTGACCTTGAAGTCAGGAATGCCTGGATTCAAATCCACTTAATTGGTGGAGAGAATGTTGATGCAATGCAATGAATGTGACTTCATGAGGAAAGGAGTTGGTATGAGAGACTTGGAGAGAAGAGACATTGTTTGCTTTTTTCCTTCTTCTTCAAGCTTTTCTTCCAGAGGACATGAGTTGGTTTGGAATTTTCTGGCATATTCTGACCTGTACCACTTCTGCAATTCCTGTTTGCTATTTGATTGAATGGGTTTGCTTGCTATTCAATATTTGTGATGGTCTTTGGTGTAACTAGCGTTGGGTGGAAAGAGGTCAGATCTAAGAGCCACCCTCCTTTAGGGGAGAGTGACTGCGGAAACTGGTAGCTTTTGTTTTTCACCTACTGTATCCTTAGACCAGCAGTATTTAGGATGAAAGATGTAATTCTAGTCCAGTAGCCCTTTCCTAGGAGTACAGAGTGGTAAGCTTTGTGACTGCTTCTTCCTAGTGGCTAAGGGATGGCTAAGATTCCACAGATAGATCAGATCATGCCTCCCCACAAGCAACATAAGCATCTGATATGAATCCACAAATCTTAAGCCCAGCTTTGGGTCTGATCTTCATTGGTGGAGGGAATTTCCTCACTGGGAGTTCCCTACATTGAAGAAATCACATGTGTAATTAAAAAAAAAAACACAAGGTGCTTAAAGGGAGGGGAAGGCACTGGCAGTGACTGAGCCAAGTCTTGAGGGAAACTAGACATTCTAAGAGGGGAGGGGAGGAAAGAGTGTATTTCAGCTATGAAATGGCCAGTGCAAAGTTGGAAAGGTGGGAGATGGGGTATAATGTGTGAGAAACTGAGAGAAGACTGGTTTAGATGGACCACAGAGTATGCAAAGGGAAGTAAAGTATAATAAGGCTATAATAAGGTTGGAACCAGATTGTGAAGGGTTTTAAAGGTCAAACAGAAACTTACAGTAGAACCTAGACATAATAGAAAGGCACTAGAATTTACTGAACAAGGGAGGGACATGGTCAGACTTATGCTTTGTGAAAATCACTTTAATAACTATATACAGGAAAATGTAGAGTACTCATCAGAGACTGGAGGCAGGAAGACCATCAGGAGGCAATCCAGCCCATTCACTCCCTCCGCTCCCTCCTATTTAATTCTGATACCAATTGGATCCCAATTGAGTGTCCAACTTCACTGTCCAAGATATCTATATCTACATATACATATATATATATGCACACATATATAAAGAGATAAAAATATATTCATACACATACATTTAAGTACACACATTTATATAAACATGCACAATCTATATATGTATATATGAATATAAATATATACATATGCATATGAACAAATATAAATTTATATAGGTGTACATATCTATATATGCAGATATAAACATCCCACCTCCACCCCCATAGTGCCTAGCTGCCCTGGAAACCCTCACATACTTCCTAGAGCTAGCATAAAGATGGTAATCTTCACCCACTTGGAAGTGAAATACCTGGTTCAGATCTTAACTTTGCTATGTATTACCTCTGTGTCATAGGATGGGGGCACTGCTTGTGAGGAGCAGACATTTATAAAGGACTCACCACATAGCAGGCCTGTAACAAATCTTAGGCTAGCCACCTGCCGCCAGATCAGAGTTGGCTGGGGTCTACAGGAGAAGCTGGGGGCCATTTCCAGGCAATATCTGCTCCCCCTCTTTCCCTCCATCTCCTCTCCTTGGTTCCCCCCCCTTACAGGGAGTGATGGAGAAAGGAGCACGCTGAATGCATGACAACTTGGCTTGGCTTGGCCTGATTCAGCTGTGATCTCACTAGCAAAACCAGAAGGCCCTGGTGGGCTCAGGCCCACACACATGTACCGATGACACAGCCATGGTCTAATATTAGTAGAGAGAGGGCGTCGAGGAGGAGAGGGGCCAGCAGGGAGCAGGGCCGCCCACCCTCTGCTTCGTGCCGTCATCTGAATCTGGCTTTGGCAACCCCAGCCTCTCATTTCTATATCCCCACACTATTGTGCCCTCTCTCCCCCGCCCACCAGCAACAGAAATCAGTCACCTCTCATCAGGGCAGCCCTAGGAAGCAGGGCTATGATACCTGTGCAATGGAGGAGAAAACAGTCTCAGAGGCTAGATTTCCTGAATGTAACCATAGTAATAAATGGGAGATCTGCAGTTAAATGCATGGCTTCTGTTTTTGGGTTTACTAATCTTCTCACTACATTAGTGCTTCCAGGGATGCATCCTTCAATGAAGAGGGATGGGGACAACCCATCAGTCTGGCAATTCTTACTGAGACCTCATGGGGCTAAAGACAGAGGCTTGCAGGAAGATCTAGCTTTCTATAAAGCAGCAAGTGGGTAAGAAGGAGGAGTCCTGGAGTCCAAGATGGACAGGAAAGAACTGAGAGGCTTCAGAGGACTCTAGTACTTTGGCCTGGTGCCAGGCATCATTAGTCCTGGGTTCAAGTCTTGGATCTGACATTTACCATATGTGAGACGCAGGGAAATCAAGTCACTTAAATTCTCTAACTGACCAATCAACAAGCCATTTTTAAGAGCTGGGGATATAAAGAAAAGCATGGTCCCAAACTTTTAGCTTCCTCGTTTGTAAATTAAAGGAGACTGTACTACCCACCTACTTCTGGGTGGCTGTGAACCATGAAACAAAGAAATACAGCTGTAGAACACGTGCCTCACATAGGTGAAGATGGCTGGTAATGGCTCCTTTTTAAGCAGGGCACAGAGTAAGCCAGGAGGCTCAGAAGACCTGAGTTCAAACTTAGCCCCCAATACTACTGTATGACCTTGGACAAATCAGTCCAGCAACACAGTCTCCCTTCTTTCCCTCCTCTCTAAAATGAAGGTATTGCTTTACACGACCCCTAATGTCCCTTCTGCCCTAGATCTGATTCTATGATCAGAGAAAATATAACTGAAAGGGACCCTTAGAGATCTATCATCTGGTCCAACCGTTTCCTTTTACACAGGGGACAACTGAGCGCCCGGGGAGGGGATAACAGAGTCTCCCTAACAATACCTGCCTCCTTCAGGGGTGAGACTAGGGCTGAATTAAAAACAATACTATTCCCTCCCCAGGATCTTCCTCCAAACCTTATACACTGAATTTCCATTTGCAAGCAGGTGACTTCAAACTTGGAAAGCTATAAATCATTTGGAGCTCCAGAAGCCAGGATGGGAGAGCCCTTGCCTTTAGCTCCCCAGAGCCCCCCAGGGAAAGTCAGGACAGACAGAATGACCCCAGCCATGGGGGCCTGGGGCACAGTCATACCCCGCTTGGTTGGAAGGTTTGTTGTAGTTCCTGTGCCCACCTATCTTTGACCTTCTCTGACTCAAGAGGTCAGAGCCCACTCAGAAAGTGAGCACCAGTTCCTCCTGGTTCCCACCTTGAACTATGCACCAGCCCACGGTGTTCAGAGCTTGGCCTGGTGCCACTCAAAACTTGGCCCTGGCTTTGCCAGTCTCAGCGATATTTCCTGGCTGCACCAGCTGGAGTTTGGGTGGCTGAAACCCAGAGGTTTTCCCCTATCTGAGGTGTGTCTTGATTAGCAGAAGTTTGCCTCTGCCTGAGGAGGGGTTCTAACCACAAGATTGGACAGCTTTGGAATAGTAGTGATATTGAGTTTGCCTTCTTAGAAGCTTTCTTAACTTGTTGGTTCTTTTTGCTCACAGACATGACTCCTGTCTCTTCCTACACTGGAGGACTTCTAGAGAGCGTCTCCCCAGTATAGGAATCTACAACGTTCTTGACAGGGTGTCATCCAGCCCCTAACCAAACACCTCCACTGACAGGGAGCTCGTTACAGAGAACAGTCCATTCCACTGTTGAACAACTCTGTGAGGGAGAAGAAAAGAAATTTTTTTCAAAGATTTTTGGAAAAAAATTTTCAGGAATTTATTAACAGGCATTTACTTTCTTTCTTTCTGACTCTCCCACCCCAACTCTGTGGGGGGGGGGAGGGACCAAAAACAAACAACCCTCTAAGAAACATGCAAAGTCAAGCAAAACAAATTCGCACATTGGCCATGCCCCAAAATAAGTTTCATTCTGCATCTTGAGTGTGTCACCTTTGGTCAGGAAGTGGGTCACCTCAAGAACTGAAAGCCCCAATTTCACCTTATCAATTAACCACCATAGGTAGAGAAGGCTGAAAACAAGCAACCTGAGGCCCTGCCCTCAGGGAGCCTATGTGAGGAGAGACAGAACTCAGATACCTGAACAAAGGGAACTGTTTAAGACTTTTTTGAAAATAAAACTTTTGTGATATTTTTCATTTTGACACTTCTCCATCTAGCCCTTCCCCCCTTCCAGAGAAACACCCCATATAAAAAAGAATAAAACAGAAAGGGGGGGGAAAGTTCAAAACTTGCCAACACCATCACAACATATCTGACTTTATCAATAGTGGTACACACCCACAGTTCCCCACCTTTGCAAAAGAAAGAGGGAGGTGCCTTCTTATATAATCTCATCTCTTGCAGGCCAAACTTGGTCTTTATAATTTCACAGCATTCCCTTTATGCTTTCCATTTACCTTGCTAGTGTTTTCCTGGTTCTGCTTATTTCATTTTTCACAAGTAATTCACCGAAGTCTTCCCAGATCCTTGGTATTCATCACGTGACTCTCGAAATAAAAATTCCTAATCTCTTTTGTGTTATTTGGTCCTCTGGCAATGTTTGATGCTTATGTTTGCAATGGAAAGAAATGCTAAATTTAAGTTAGAGGTAAGATGTAATCTTTCTTTCCCATTCATTTCCACAGACCGATTGAAATCTAGCTGAAAACCCCTTCAGAGTCCATGGACCCCAGGTTAGGAGCCCCTGCTCCAAAGAGAACAGTGGAACCCAGCTCTCATTCCACACTCTCTGAACTCCCTTTCTCCTCTCTGAACTCACTTTTCTCTTTTAGTAAGGAGGTCTTTCAATTCCCCTCCCCTTTTCTTTCCTTGTTTTTCTCCTTTTTCTTTCTTCCTTTCCCTTCCTTCCTTCCTTTCTTTTCTTCCTTCCTTCCTTTCTTTTTCTTTCTCTTTCTTTCTTTCTTTTCCCTTCTTCTCTCCCTCCCACTTTGTTCAGCATATTATTAAGTCCCTACTATGTGTAGAGTATTCTGCTGAGAAAGACAGAAGGTTCCCTTAGCCTGGCTCACACCCAACCAGTCCACTGCTATGGTCCTTAGCTGCTCTGGAAACTTTCCCATACTTTCTAGGGCTGTCCAGGTCATGTCAAGCAGCACCCATCTGCTCTTATTTGGGGGGTGGTACCTGGGAGAGGAATTTAGCTAAGTCATCCATGCCCTTAGATCACAGCAAGACAACAAAAGTACATGCGGCCTCTTCTTGGGAGACAGGCAGAATTCCCATAATGACCATTTCTCCCTAAGTGATTTCTAAAGGAAAGATGAGCTTTCTCACTGGACAGTGCTACTTAGTGAAGGGAACCTTGGATTTTGGAGTCAGGAGACTTGGGTTTGTGTCCCAACTCTGCCACCAACCCTTAGTGTGACTTTGAGCATGTCCTTTCCTCTCTCTAGAGAAGCTAATTTCCTGGGCCTGTGTAATTCTGACATTTTCTGTTCTAAAATCCCTCTCCAGCCCAGGCATTTCATGAGATAGAATCAAAATGAGATTTAGAGCCAGAAGGGACCTTACAAGTCATTTAGGTCAGATATCCATTTCCTCTGCCTCCACTTTTACAGATGAAGAAGCTAAGAGGCAGAGAGGTTAGACTGGCCCAGAATTAGAACTCATGTCCTCTGACTCTAAATTTAGAACTTTGGAAAGGAGGGTTTACTGGCTAAGCCAAGTCCCTGGGCTAAAGCTGATCTTAAGCTAGAAGGGGCCTTAGAGATCCCACATTTTACAACTAAGGAGTCTGATGCCCACAGCACAAAGGTTCTTAGCGTATGAACCCTTCCCATGATAATGCTTTTTAACAAAACCAATTATACTGAGATATAGTTATCAACATGTTAAAAAAAAAAAGTCCTCATACCACAGGTTAAGAACCCTACCCTAGAGGCTGTGACTTGCCTCTACCCAAGTACTAAGCGAGAGATTAAATTTAATTCAACAAAAAGCACATTGAGTACATTGAGTGCTGGGTACAATAATCATCTAAGATACTGTCTCTGTCCTCATGTAGCTTAGAGTCCAGCAGGGCTGTGGCATTTCATAGCTAACAGCTATTCCAGAGGTATATTGACGCTAAAAAGATAGGCCTTTGATAGCTGGAGAAGCTAACAGTGCTGAAAAATGTCCAAATAATACAACTTAATACAACTTTAATACAACTTCCTGACTTCCTATTCAACTCTGCACCCAGTTCATTCATTGTTCATCTGTACTGTGTGTCCAAGATACAAGTACTCTACGGCCTGTCCTTCCAACTGTGTGTCATAACTTAGACAAGAAGCATTCTTCTTTCATCCACTTGGTTTTTCCTATGTGAACAGTTGGGCTGAACTCTTTGGAGTTAAGTATAAGGGTTGGGAAGGTGAGGTAGTGCTGGATTGTCGAGGGCCACTTTGGGACCCAACAGAGAGCCCTCTTCAATTTTTAGAGTTTAGCAACAGAGCTGAAAGTATATATAAAAAAGTTGTCTGTCAGCAGTTTGAAAAATGAATCAGAGGGAGAAAGGATGATGACCATTTTATCTACCATCTGGGATGCCAAAACTCCTTTGTCCATCCAGAATAGAAAAGGAGAAACAGGCCTGGTCCTTCACTGCATCCCAATGGCTCTTCTTATCTGAACCACATGTGGGTTCGATAAAATGACCAGATGGAATGCTGGGGCCTAAATTTCCTGGCCATGGGTCTGGTCTGGGATTGATGCTGTATATTCTCAGGGCTTTCAAGTACGCATGTCATGGCCTGGAGAGAAGTGGATGCAATTACCTTCATGTTGAGGTGTGGTTATATGTGGAGCAAACCAGTCTTGGCTTTGTGATTTGGGGTAAGTTGGCTTCCTTTCTCTGAGCCTCATTTCTCAAACTGCAAAATGATAAGTTCCACTAAAGGAAGGCTAAAGTCCTTTCCCACTCTCAGAAATTCTCATCTGTGATCTTCCTCCTGGCAGGTACAGAAGGGAATTTGCCTGATCCTGACTTGAAAGAGAAGTTGAGGACTTGAAATGAAAGTTTTTACAAGTGACCAAACTCATTAACTTTGATGCTTATGATTCAGGGAACAGTTTAAATGCTTTTAGCATGACCTTCCTATAACTGGAAACTATGGAGAATGGAACCCAAGAAAGGAGAACAGGGTCCCAAGAGTGAATTTTGAGGATATTTTGGGAAGAAAATGGAGGTGGGAACAGCTCTGGAGGTAAGAAAGGGATGGGAAGGTTGAAGGAGAGGAAATTCAAGAAAGGAGGTGGAAATAAAACCTCCGGCTTCAGACATACAAATGCATGGGTAACGAACAACATAACTAGTGATCCTAATGCAAAGACGCAAATTTTACCCCAAAGGTTTTACTGAGACTTGATGAAATGGAACCCAAGATGGGGGTGTGGTTCTGAAAGTTCCTTATTAAAAAGGCACAAAATAATTAAAAGGCCAGGGAGGAGTAGGGGCACTAAGTATTATTGTCTATTAGGAAGATGTGATCTTGTTAATTGAAAAAATATATTACTTTTTTCGAAAAGATATACTCATGTGAGGAAATTCTGCTAGGAGCCAGGGCAAAGAAGCATGGTAGGGAACATTTGGGTGAAGATCAACAAAACAGAGGCAAAAAGGAGCTGCTATTGTCATAGCGGAATGCTACACACCACCTAGACAGAAGGAAGCAATACCTGAAGAGTTTGGGAAATGCAAGATAAGCCTAGAAGGAAGGCATGACATTACTCGGATTTCTTTTCTTTCTCTGACAAGAGTAAAGCAGCTAATGGTTTCTTACCTTGCCTTCCTTAATGATATTTCCAAACTTCAAAAGGTAAAAGAAACTTAAAAAAAAAAAAACCACCTATATGCCCAAAATTAAATAATGGTCACTAACTTAAGCTATGTTAAAGCAATAGGATATTAAGATGTTGTTTTTTTTTAAAAGATGACACATACACAAATATGGAAAAACCTGTATAAAATTATGAAGTATGAAATTATCAGAATAATAAGAGAACATTTATATAGAACATTTTAAGGTTTGCAAAACACTTTACATTTGCCATTCTCACAACAACTCTATGAGGGAGGTGCTACTATTATTTCAGTGAGGAAACTGAGGCTGAATGGGGTTAAATGACTTTTTCAGGGTCACACACCTAGTAAAGCATCTGAGGAAAGAACTGAAGTGAGGTCTTCCTGACACGATGTCCACCACTCTATCCATTATACAACGCTGCTTCCAACAACCAAAACTGTCTACACCTTAACTACACACAACTTTACTAGAAAAGAAAGAAGAAATGCTTAAAGAAGGAAAACAGTCCTTAAAATGGCAAAATTTCAGGCAGGATAGGAAGGAGATACATAATAAAAGCATTTCTTTTGCCTATTAATTTGTTTTGTTCTCTTATTAAAATCAAAGGGTCTGGGGTAAGATCTTTGCCCCTTGCTTTGAATGTTCATTTGTTTATGTGTTTATGTTGGTAGTAATAAAATAATTTTTCACAACATTCATATGAAAGAATTTTTCTTCCTCCATTTCCAATTCTTTGCCACCACAAAAAGAGCTGCTATGAGTATTTTTGTACATCAAGGTCCTTTCTCTCCTTGATATCTTTAAGTTATATAAAGTAATATGGAAATGTCATTTATTATTATTACTAAGTAATAAAATTAATTATAAGTATAAGTAAGAATTAATTATAATATAAACATAAAATATAATTTTTTTAAAATATGGAAAAACAAGGGCACAATTCTCTTCTCAATTTGGTTCTTACCAACACAAAATACCATTTTACTGCCAAGATGTACAATATATAACTGGTAACATAATTATTATTCATAAAATTCCTCTTCTTCCTCATCGTGCCTTCAGTACCTCCTACCCCTTTTCAATGACTGTGTCCTCTATTCTAAGTACTATGTCTATCCCAGGTTCCTTTTGACTAGCAAGACTCAGCTCCAAATCAAAGCCATACCATTCATGACTTAGTAATAATAATAATAAATAACATTTCCATATTACTTTATATAGCCTGAAGACATCGAGGAAAGAAAGGACCTTGATGTACAAAAATACTCAGAGCAGCTCTTTTTGTGGTGGCAAAGAATTGGAAATGGAGGAAGAGAAATTCTTTCATATAAATGTTGTGAGAAATTATGAAAGGGACAGTTATTAATGCATTAATTCTCACTTAGTACTTGGGTACTAAGAATAATTATAAAAGGGACAGTTATTAATGCATTAATTCTCACTTAGTACTTGGGTACTAAGAATAATTATAAAAGGGACAGTTATTAATGCATTAATTCTCACTTAGTACTTGGGTACTAAGAATAATTATAAAAGGGACAGTTATTAATGCATTAATTCTCACTTAGTATTTGGGTAATAAGAATAATTATGAAAGGGATAGTTTCAGAGAAAAACTGGGAATTAATGCAGAGTGAAGTGAACAAAAACCAGAACAATTTATACTAAAACAACATTATAAAGACAGACAACTTTATAGCAACCCCATTATTGATATTAATGTCCCCATTTTACAGATAAGAAATACAGAGGCTCACTGTTGGTTAAATACCTTCTCTCAGTGAACAAAATCACAAAGCTAGTAAGGGGGCAGCCTCAGATGGAACCACAGTCCTGTGGACACTGGGCCTTTTGCTGGGCTTGCCCTGGAAGCTTTGCAGCCCATACTTACCTGCCGTAGTTTCAAAGAACTCAGGGTCCCTTCTACCAGAATGGAGTATCAGAGAATAACAACTGAGAAAAGGAAAATGTGCATGTGGGTCTACACATGCATAGTTCAGTGAAAGGGCACAGTGGAAGAGTAACTCATTATTTTTATAGTATGTAGAATAAAGGCTTTCTATAAAAATTTATTTGCAAATAACATTTTTGTTACTGTTCATAAGTATTTACATATTTGCAAGTAGGGCATTTGGTGGCTGGTTTTTAAAAAAACTTAATCTTTTCCAATCAACAAAAATCTGCTCTATTTTCCCCATTTCCCTTCCTTTTTCCATCACTGGAAGAAAACAAAAGAAAAATAAAGCTTCTATAACAAAGATGCATCATCAAGCAACCTAATTTCCCACATTGGCCACATCCAAAAATCTGTCTCAGACTGCACCTTGAATCTATCGTCTCTCTGCCAGACAGTGGGTAGCATACTTACTCATTAGTCCTCTGGAATCACTGTATTATTCAGAGTTCTTAAGTTTTTCAAGGTTGTTTTTCCCTTACAATGTTTTTATTGCATACCTTTTTTTCTTGCTTATACTGCCCCGTATCAATTCAGACAAGCTTTCCCAGATTTTCTCTGGAATCTTGTCATTTCTTGTGGCGGTTTTATTCCATGACATTCCTCCTCACAATTTGTTCAGTCATTCTCCAGTTGATGGGGAAGCCCCCTTGCTTTCTAGTTTTTGCCACTACAAAAAGAGCTGCTGCAATATTTTTTTTTTTATGCCTCTGAGTGGTGGCTGTTTTTCAGACTCTATGACTGCCCTCTGCAGTATCAATTGATCGTTGGTTTTATTTCCAACTCAAAACAGGAGGTTCAGACCTGAGACTGCAGAGTTTGGCATTTCTGGAACCACCGTATTCTGAAAATGTGTGTGTGTATGTGTGTGAGAAACCTAGCAGTTTTGCTGTAGAAAAAGAAAAACAGATCTCTAATGGTCAGGAGTCATTTCTGGTTTTTGTTTTGTGCTATGAGCATTTTTTGCAAAGGTCCTTCATTGATGGAATTTCCCATTCTAGAGTTTGTGGCAAAGCCAAATTCCTGCCCTTCCAAAATCTGCTTAAGGTCCATCCTTTCCAATGGACTATTATGCTGGCTAATACAGGCTGAGCCATGGGCTGCCCAAATAAGAGTCAGCAAAGTATAGCAGAAAACACCTAGGACCCAGAATCAGGAAATCAATGAATGACACGGTCAAACATGTGAAGAAACTACTGCGGGCAAGGAACTAGGCATGACAGGCACTGAAGATTCAGAGTAAAGCAAAATATTGCCCTTAAGGAACTTATTTTCCACCCAGGGAGACGTGTACCCATGAGGTGTACAAGACACACATATAGCAGATATACAGGAACTTTGGTGGGGAAGGTTCTAGCAGTTAGTAGGTTGGGGTGGAGGGAGCCAGGAAATACCCTGTGCAGAAAGAGGCATTTGAGGTGAGTTTTGAAGTAAACCAGGGATTCCAAGAGTTCAGAACTGGAAGGGAAAGTGTTCAGGCATGACAGAGATCTGTTTGTACTATAGGGATTATAGGAACATAAATTTCAAGTGGAAGGAACCTTGGAAGTTATATAGTACAAACCTGTCACCTTACAAATTTTAAGTGATTTGTTCAAGGTTGCTCAAACGGTAAGTGGCAGAGGGGGGTGTGAGTTATTATTTTAGACTTAAGCAAGTCAACAATATATTTATAACATTTCTTGCATCCATTCCAGGCTTTCTAGTTCATGCCCTTAGAACTCCTCATCTCCTTTAATAGTTCCTGCTTCCAAAATTTCCTCTCCCAAATATCTATGCAGCATATAGTCTTGCTTTATGTAGAACTGAACATGTCTCTTTCCTGCTTAAAAGCCTGCAGTAACTTCCCATTGTCTCTAGGATAAAACAGACTCCTCGACTTAGCCTCAAGCCTTCCTTTCCATTTTCTGGGACCATTCTTCACGCATGTCCTGTCAAACTGAATGGTGAGCTGTTCACAAAACTCAACAGCTACAGTGCCCATGCCTGCCTGGTATGTACAGTGTCCTTCATGGCACACTTTGAGAGTTACCTCCTTTGTAAAGCCTTCCTTTGGGCTTTACCTCTAAATCAGTGGTTCTCAATCTTCCTAATGCTGCGACCCTTTAATACTCATATGTGGGCATATCTGCATGTGGGCACACCCACCTGGAGACGGATAGAGGAGTGGTGTGTTTTCTGATGATCTTAGGCGACCTCTGTGAAAGGGTTTTTTGGCCCCCAAAGGGGTTGCGAACCACAGGTTGAGAACTGTTGCTCTAGCTATTGGTGTTCTTTGCATTCTCAAATTATCTTGTAAGCCTTCAATATCTGTCCAGAAGAATGTAATAGTTTACCTTTTCTCTAGCATGGAAGTTATTATAAAGCACCTTTACATATGTCACTCCTCGCAATTATTCTGTGAAGACTGACAATGTGGCACCTGCCACCAGTCCCTTGCAGATTTGGATTCATGCATGTTGGGGCAATTTTGTTTTATACTCCCATGTAGCTTGAAATTAGTCTCTAAAAGTCAATTTGGGTCTAGATAGTCATCAAGTCAACAAACTTTTATTAAGCACCATGCACAGTTTAGGGCAGGAAATACAATGGAAGGAAAAATAGTCCTTACTCAAGGAGTTTACAATCTAATGGGGGAAACAGCATGCAAACAACTATGTATAAGCAAGATAGCTATATGGAAATACATATTTATATGTCTAAAATATAATAATAAATAGATGAACTGACAGATGAATCTACACTGTGAAGTGTAATCTATCTATCCCTCGTGTGGTCTTGTTACAGATAGGTACTAGAAGTATCAGGTGAGGAAATTTGAGTTTGAGAGGTGGTGACTTGCTCCTGGTAACACAGAAAGTGTTCAAGGAAGAATTCAGCATTAAGTTCTCCCTCCCCTTCCCCTAGGTGCACCACTCTTCTAACTACCCTAGATTTCTTCTCCTAAACTCCTGACTGAAGGGTTTTTTTCCAGTACCTAGAATGCTCTGCACTGAATGAGTATCTGTCAAGTTAAATGAAATCTGACTCTACCACTAATTTGATCCATGTCCTTGGGCAAATCTTTCCCTCAATAGGTCTCAGTTTCCTCATATGTCAAGTAAGGGATATGAACAAGTGACCCTTTTGGCTCTAAATCTGGTAAACAATGGCATTATCTCCATCCTGAAGTAGGAAATCCCAATGCCGCCATGTTATTCTGACTCTAACATCACTCAGAAGTTGCTAACTCGTTCCTCTTCCTATACCACTCTTAAGGATGGCCCTGGTTACCAGCAGTCCAAGAGACAGTTGTTGAGCTGTTGGGGGAGAAAGCACTAACTGTTGCCAGTAGTCCTCAAGAGAACAGCTGTTTGTTTTCCATTCTGAGCCTTCCTTGGAGGCAGCAGATAAAAGGTGAGCCAAGGGCCTTGGGCTGGTGAAGAAGAATCGGCCACAGGATCATAGACAAGAGAGTCAGGTGAGACCTCTTTATGACAGCTCGGGCATTCCTCAGAGGCTTGCTTTGTATCATGTATCCCTGGGGAAGATGTATAAGCAAGGCTATGCTTAAGAGGTGACAGATCTTGGGCACAGAGCAGTCAAGAAGGCTGGGTGATGATTCTGCATCAAGGACAGTGACATCTGCATCTTCAATTACATCCTCTGGTACTTTCCCTATTCTTTTAGATAGCTCTGTCATAGGTCTTGGGATCCTGACAATACTAAAGACATGAAATGAAATTAATTGACTTTGTTGGATTGAGGGGGAAATAACAAACATGACTGAAAATGTTTCAACAGGTGAAGTCCATTCTGAGTAGTATGCCCAAAGACTTGGAGGCAGGATAGGGCAAAACAAGATTAGGGAAAAGCTCATAGTTCAGTTTAGTTGGGAACATACTATGATTGGGAAAGATTAGATATTAAATAAGGTTGAAAAGGGAGGATGCTACCAAATTGTGCACATCCTTGAATGCCAGGATGAATTCCTAGTTTATCCTTAAGCCAGAGTTAGCCAGTTGTTTTAGAGAAGACAGCAGTCATACTTTGGCATGTGGAAGACAGACTGTAGGAGAGAAAAAAACAAAGCAGGGAGCTCAGGCAGCTCTATTATTACAATATATTTGAGAGACGAGGATTGAACCAGGCCGTGGAAAAGAGAAAAGGAGTAAGGGCACACACACAATCCATGGGAATGAAAAGGGGATGGATGGAAGAGAATGGTTTCAACTTTATTATGAACCTGACAATGATCAGTAAAAACATTGATAAACGAAGAATAGAAGGATCATGCATGAAATTGTGGGTTTTTTATAGTTTAAGTGCATATTAAACTTAAAGCAAAAAGAACAAAACTGCCTTGCTTGTCTGTGTTCTTCTGAGCTTCTGCTATCTTGTCTTGTAGTGTTTCATTCACTGATTTTTTTAGAGATGTTTCAAAAGGCAAACTGACAGGACATCTCTGGCAAAATAACAGTATGAAGCAGAGAGATGGGGCACTTAGGGAATGAGAAGTAGTCCGATTTAGCTTGAAAATAGCATGCCTAGAGATTAGTGGGAGATTAGGCTGGAGAGATAGACTGGAGATCATAGAGGAGCTAGCTTAAATATAAGTTTGGCCTTCATCCTTTGAGCATGAATAGATCCCTGGAGGAATTTGGACAGTGATCCGGTCTGTGTCTTGGGAAGATTATTTATCTCCTTAAGAGTACCCAGGCTTAAAACTTCCATTATATTCATTTTATATGGTCATTGTGCAAGTGTTTTGCTTGATATGAGGGTAGATATTAACAACAACAAAAAAAACCTTCAGTCACCTTTGACTTACCTTCTACATTTGCTCAGTTCTGTATCTGAGAATTCTCTGCTACTCTCACTGAGCTTTCTAACCTTTTTACCTGAATTATCTGCCAATAACTTATTGTTACAGGTTTCTCTCTCACTTGTCTCCATATATCTTATATTCCAGCTAACTGTAGTACTCTCCATTTACTGAACGTTTGCCTCTTTGCTCTTGGTCATATTATTACTTCCACAGAATTTGGTCCAATTCTTGGATTCTGCAGATGAAGAAACTAAGGCACCCCAAAGCTAAGTAACTGAAGCAGCTTGGTACAGTGGAAAAAAGAGCATCGGCAATGGAGAGAATAGGGGTTCAAATTCCCCGACACTACCTGGGTGACCTTTGGCAAGCAACACCCCCTAGGGCCATTTAGATGAATAGATGGCCTTCCAGCCCTAGAGCTATAAAAACACTCACCATATTGCGCAAAGTAAGATAATGCAAGACCTCAGGCCTCCTCCATCCTAGACAAATATTCTATTCTACCATCTCCACTCCTTACAATCTGGTACATTACTATTATCACCCTATTTATGGTGACATTTGGCACTACTTTACCCTGCCCCTCTATGTTCTAGCCAAACTGTATGACTATTCTGCTTCTGAACTTTGGTTCTTAACTTTTTATTTTACTATTTCCTTTTACTTATTTTTGTACCTGGGAAGGTATGGGAATAATGGTATAAACATCTATAAAAGCATAGGAGAGTAATCAGCCATTTTCTTTCATCATTTTTGTTCTGTTAAAGGTTGTAAATATCTAGTTAAGGTGTCAAAAAAGATATGCATGTCTTATTTGCACAAAAGTACCAAAGAAAACAAAAGTCCACCAGAATATTCTAGTCAATTTAAGGGCAAATTGCACTCACAGACTTAGCTACAAAGGGATGGCAGTATTTTTGAATATTCGTTCTGCTAAAATGAATTGTGATCCTCATGGAAACCACCTTCAAAAAAACCATTTTATTAGTGTGGATCTTCAATTACAGATCTACATGTACACACACATATATACTCCCTTGGATAGAATGTAAGCTCCTTGAGGGTGGGAACTATTTCATATTTCATCTCAGTATTCCTAGTGTCTAACAGTCCTGGGTCCGTCATTTGCTGGAAATCAGCAATTGCACACACTTTTAAATTGTTCGACAATGGTTTAAGAGGGCCTAGCAACATCAACATCTTTAAAAAATAGAAACCACACTGATAATCGCTCAATTGTTTTGTTGGGCTCTGTCCTTTTTTTTGTCATTTTACTAGTGTCATCCAAAGGTCAGAATAAAAGGTTTAGAGTAATATAGCTTTCGATTCAAGTGGCTAACCTCGCTCTCCCTAATTTTTCCAATTTGTCCTCAAAGAGCCTTATTACCCTGACTTGCCCCAGTTCAACAACAATCTTGGTAAGACGTGGCATTTAGAAATTAGCACAATAATACTTCAGATGTAGTCTGACTAGGTGAGTCAAACCACATTTCTAAAATTAAAATTTTTTCCTTAACAGTTGTACAAACCAGGAAACACAGAAGACCAGGGCAACTAAATTCTAGCAATGAAGTCTAAACAGGACTCACTAGGAATAAAGAAATAATCCAAAAGAAATATTTCATTTGTCACTAATGGGTATTTTCCCAAAATTCAAGTTTTGAACAATTTTTATTCATTCAAATATGTATATTGAGCACCTATAAATTTCAAGCTACCAATCTACAACAATAAATTTATATCTGTACCCTTCCATCTATGGCCTATCTTTCTAATAAAAAACAAAACCTGAAGGAATAAAGATATATAGGATAGTTATTTCTATTATTTTGAAGGGAAGGTATATGAATTCTGAAAATGAATGAACAAGGAGATGCTCATCGAGAAGCAGAGTAACAAAGTTCACACCTATCTGATAACCTAATAAGTCTTTTACACCATATTCTTTTCCTTTTATTTTTTTTGCAAGAACATTCCATACAAAAGCAATTAAAACATTAACTGTATTAAGTTTACAATTGAATATTTGAACAGAAAATCTGTACAATGTTATCATTTACAATTTTACATGGCTTATTAATTGGTTGCATTTTAAAAATGTTTTACCCTACATACTCTGCATTCCTTTAACTCTTCAAATATCACAAGAGCTGTCGCTGACTATTTACAAGTACCAAACTAAGGATACAGCAATCTTCAAACTCAGTATTCGAATAATTCACCATATCTATGGTGACTTTCCAGTGCTCTGGATAAAATGAAAAGCTCAATATGCTTGACACACCTTGACGAGATCCCAAGAATAAGGAAAATGGAGTCACATTCAACTCAAAGTACACTGGCAAAACACAGAAGAAATGCTGGCCTCTTATTGTAGCTCTATGATAAAACTAAGAAACCAATATGGCATTTTATACCTGGAAAAAACCAGTTCTGTCAGCCAAGTTAACTTGAAAAGAAACCTATGGAACAATTAAATTGTTTCAATGTCACTTTTCTTGGGTTGTCACAATCTATAATTTAACACTTGCAAATCCATCCAATATACAAAAAGTTCCGTAAAAATAAGAAAATGAGGCAAGAATAGCAATATCATGAAACAACGAACTATGAACAGGAAGGAAACATCCAGTTATTAATGCACAACATAATTTGGCCAATATTTCACCAGAATTATTTTCACCTAAACAATGTCATTTTAGAATAGTATTCATTTCCTCAAAATAGCCTCCAGGTGGCACCCTTAGCTCACAGATGGGAATTCTTTCAGTGGTTCAGTCAAACAAGCCTCCAAGTCAAATTCATCTCCTGCTTGATAATCAACATGTCTAACTTTTGTGGGCGTGCCAGAATACATATCCTACAAAACAAAAATGTGAGTCACACAAAATTAAGAAATGTAGGCAAGCAATTATTAATCCTGTGGCAAAAATTTTATTCTTTGTGTTTCTAAATTTACTTTTCAATTTTCTGTCAACTTAATACAGGCAGGCATATCGGTTGATAGGTTCACATGTAGTACCACTTTGTGTGATCTTATGGCTTCCAGGTTAGCAGTTATAGTACTTTAGTATACTGATAAAGTCTTTTTAAATTATACTTCTAAGTAACAAACTATAAACACAAATTAAAACTAAAGGTTTTACTTCATATCTTACAAACGGACAAAGATGCAAGTTGTAACAAAGAACTATAGAGAGAGATTAATATGCCATAGGCGGAGTTAAAACTTAGCCTAACTCTTCCAGATATCAGTTTAGAATTAGTTTAGAATTAGGCAAGTAAAGGAACTTCACTATCCTTTCGTCTTTGGTTCTAGTCTGTTGAAAAGGCTGCTCTTCTTGCCAAAGTCAACCTTTCATCCCATTTCTTTCTTCATCCTCATGCAAACTGTTCCTTTCCACGACTATTGTCCTGCCTCTTCCCAATCTTCAAGTACACTGTCTATGGGCTCCTTCCTTGATGTCTACAAACGTGTCCTGGCCTCCTCCATTCTTTAAATAACAAAAATCTGCTGACTGATCCCCCATCTCTTGTGGTCCTATACCTTTCACTCTCTTCATAGCTACACTGCTGGAAGGACTTCTCTGGTCTCAGTCTGCCCTCCCTCCTCTACTCTCACTCACTTTTCAATCCTTTGCAGAAATGGACTTCCAACTTTACAAGTGAATTTGGTATTTCCGAAGCTCACAATGATTTCAATTTGCCAAACTTAATGACTTTTCCTCAGTCCTCATCCTTCTTGACCTCTGTAGTACTGTTCTCCAGGCTTCTTCTGTATATTCTCTTCCCTCTGGACTTTTGTGACAAGGCTTTCTCTTGGTTCCGTCCAAACCAAGGCTCTGTACTGAACCCTTTCTAGTCCTCTCCTCTATACATCCTTGATGACCTAATCAGATATTTTTTGGGGGGATGGGGGTTAATCATCCATCATTCTATGCAGATGACTCCAAGGAGTCATATATTGAGTACATATATCGAACTCTAGCATCTGCTGAGGTTGCTGTTTACATTACCAGCTACCACTTACTAGTCTTTTCCCATCAGATCTCTTAAGAATCTCGAACAAAATTCATTTTAACTCCTCTCCCCCCACAGCTATCCTTCCCTTGCTTATTTATGGTGAAGATGCCATCAACTTTCCAGCTACTCAGATTCAAAACCAGAGTCACATGGCTGTCATTGTAGTTCTAGACCTCATCACCTCTTGCCTGGGCTATAGTAACAACCTTCCAATTGTCTCCCTGCTCAGTCTCCACACTCTCCAATTCAGCTTCTAGGACAAACTCACCACTAACAAAACTGCAGCCCAAACCAGATTCAATATACCGGCCACAGGGAACCATGCCTATTTAAGCCTGACATTAATAATCAAGACAACCACTAACATGCTATCCCTAAAGCAAAGGTCTGAC
>CM053601.1:143094032-143133684 GCA_028646575.1 Pseudocheirus occidentalis
GGAAACCTCTTGATGTCTGGTTGAATCTTCAGGAGGCATTTGCAGAGACCATAAGTATTTCATTGTGTCTGGGCCCAAACCTGTTACTAGCCTGACCCTCCATTGTCCATCTGCTTCCCACCCTGGCGCCTATCAAGATATCTTACATTGACCTCATTAACTCCACCTGAAGTCCCTCCCCAAACTCATTACTGGAGTCAGACCTTATTGGCTCCTCCTGAAGACCCTCCCCCAGCTCCTCCTCTGAACCACCCCTAGACTCCTCTGTATTTAAGACCCCATCTTCCCTCCATCTTCGTGAGAGGGCCTTAGGATAGCTTAGCAGAGACTTGCTCTGTAAGAGTCTACCCCATATCTTTCAATAAACTTTACTTTTTCTTTGGCTGAGAAGACTTGAGTGGAATTCTTTCAGCAGGACCTGGTGTGTTGGTATTTTGGGGTCTCAGGCAGCCCTAACCCTCTTTGGGTACCTCTTCAACTTTACCCTGTTTGCCTCAGTTTCCTTATCTGTAAAATGAGCTGGAGAAGGAAATAGCAAACCACTTCAGGATCTCTGCTAAGAAAACCTCAAATGGACCACAAAGAGTCAGACATGACCAAATAACAACAAACCTTATAAGTAGTTTTTTGTGGGTGCATATTGACTTAGGATACCACATATTAACATCACTAATGTTCTATTGTGTTTTTACTTATTTTGTTAAACATTTCCCAGTTCTCTTTTAATCTGGTTGCTGCATCTCTGTGTTGCCTGTGGCATGGGTCTCATGTCTGACATGGTGAATGGAGAGATGGTCTCTGAATGAGAAAGACTGGGTTCACATCCCACCTCTGACACATACTAGCCATGTGATCTTAGGGAAGTCACTTAATCTCTGGGTTCTCTGAGGAATTTCTCTAAGTCTGTAAGTTTCAAAGAAAACACCAAATCGCATTAGTAGAGGGAATTTCCTCATCCAGGGAATTCCTGATATAATTAAAATCATAGACCCATTTCTTCTCCTCAATAAACCTCCCATTGTTCTTGTCTGATAGAGGTCTTCTGGGGATCAACTTTACTGAGTGGATAAACATACATCTAGAGCTATAAGCTGACTCCTTTTACATGGGGGGCCTCCAGAAAAAGAAACTCCAGGTTTGAGGTACTGACTGGACCTACATCCATTAAAAAAACTTCAGCTCATGAGCTTCCAGGGATGGATTCACTTTTATTAGTCAGCCAGAGGATACAAATAGTTCAAAGCAAAGGCATTTGAATGTGAAATACCACAGTAAGGAGAGTTTAAAGAGAAGATTTCCCTCATAAACTTGGATCACAGTCTCCTGCAAATAAGCGTATTATCAGTGGGAAGAATGGTCATGTCTAAGAAAAACACACAGAGGGACAAACACACAGGGTCCTCATGTGGCCAAAGCTCAGAGGCTACTCATGCTCTAGATTTAGCAGGGCCAGAGATATCTCCTGATGATGTCATCTCTCTGCATAGTCTGGTCTAGTCTAGTCTAGTTTAGTCTAGTCTCTTCTTGTCTCCTCTCGTCTGATCTAGTCTAGTCTAGTTTAGTCTAGTCTCTTCTTGTCTCCTCTCGTCTGGTCTAGTCTAGTTTAGTTTAGTCTAGTCTCTTCTTGTCTCCTCTCGTCTGGTCTAGTCTAGTCTAGTTTAGTCTAGTCTCTTCTTGTCTCCTCTCGTCTGGTCTAGTCTAGTCTAGTCTCTTCTCCTCTCCTCTCGTCTCATCTTGTCTCATCTAGTCTAGTCTAGTCTAGTTTCGTCTCTGCTATAAACCACCTGCTGCTGATTTCATGTGGTTGGAGCTGATGGTGATCCACTAATCTTGTGGTTGCATTTGTTCATTGTTCTACCAAGGACTACCAGACTCCTCTTTGCAACCAGCTTGTGAGCCTCATCTCTCTGGTGTTCCTGTTTATTTAAATTCCCAGGGTAGTGACAGGAAAGCCCCTCCTAGATAAAGGTGAGTTTAAAATTGTTCAGTCAAAGTTAAGACCATGAGCCAACACACCCACTGAAGACCCCAAAACTAGAGAGGATGTTTCTAGGCTAAAAGTCATCGGACTTTTGCATGTTGTGTGTATGGGAAGACTTTGGGGTTGGTCATTTGTACCAGACAGCTATCTAATTTCAGATTAGAAATGCCTAAGCCCCTGTTTGACTGAGCATACAAATAAGTTTGAACCAAAACAAAAGCTTGGTCAAGGTCATTGTCTTTCACCCACCTGACCTACACTTCTGTGTATTTATTATGTATGTGACTGATAGAAAGCTTTGAGCATCTCTATATAAGAATGATTAGTAACATATATATATATATATATATACACACACATATATATTTGCATATATGTATATATAAATTAGTAACCATTCATATATATATAAACCATTCTTATATATAGACTATACATATATATATATGTATGTGTGTATATATATGTGTGTATATATGTGTGAGTATAGATAGATAGGTAGATAGATAGACAGGCAGATAGATAGATGGACTGAATATGGGACAGCTAGGCGGCACATTAGATAGAATGTTGGGTCTGGTATAAGGAAGACTCATCTTCCTGAGTTCAAATCTGGCCTCACATACTTCCTAGCTGTGTGACTCTGGGCAAATCCCTTAATCCTGTTTGCTTCAGTTTCCTCGTCTGTAAAATCAACTGGAGAAGGAACTGGCAAACCACTCCAGTATCTTTGCCAAGAAAACCCTAGATGGAGTCATGAAGAATTGGGCATGACTGAAAAACAAGCAAACAATAACAACATATAGACTATGTATGTGTTTATATATGTGTGTGTATATACATCTGTACATATATGTGAGAGAGAGAGAAAAACAGAGAGAGAGAGAGAGAGAGAGAGATGGGGAACAGAGGGAGAAAGGGAGAGAGAAGGAGGGAGAGAAAGAGATAAAGAGAGAGACAGAGAGAGAGAGACAGAGAGAGAGAGAGAGAGAGGGAGGGAGGATTTTCTTTAGTAGGCTAAACCATGAGCATGGAGGGGTGATGGTGGTTGTGGTCCTCAGATCATAGTTCCATACATTTAGAGCTGGAAGGGACTTCAGAGACCATCTGGTCCAAGCCTTTTAATTTATCCACGAGGAAACAGAGACTCAGGGAGGTTAAATGACTTGGAGGAGGAACATATCTGGGGAGATGCAGTTCTTATAGAGTATTTAGATGAGATCAGTCCTGGAGAACAGAACTCATTTCCACATGTCCAGCTGGCTCATTTTTGGTAATATTCACCATGTGATCTAAGGACTACAGGAGTAGGAGCCAGGTGGATCCCACAGGAATGGAACAATCACTTTGCTCTGGTGGCATAGGACTCTTTCACATTCTCTTTCATTTTGTTGTAGGTGGTGCCTGGCTTCTGTCCCAGCCCCCTTTTTTCCCCAATGTGAAGGGAACTGGGTCAGGGTCATGTGGTATTTGAATTCCCCTTGTCAGACTTTGGTCAGGTTCTATGCTTCTTCAAAGCCTGGGCAAGGTCTATCCAATAACAGCTCTGAATTATACTTTTGGGTCCCACAGATCATGTCATTGGAAAGAGAGAGCATGGGATTTGGAGTCGGAAGACCATGTTCAATCCTGGCTCTAGCTCTTATTTGACTAAATTACTTCCTCTTTGTGGTTCCCATTCCTATAAGATTAAGAGGTTGGATTCAATGATCTTTGGCATGAAGACTCCCTTCCATGTCACCTCCCTTCATGTCTTTACCCCAAGCAATTCTACTTCCTATTAATTTTTTTCTCAACAAATATTATATTTTTCTCCATAGAAAATTCCCTTTCCTATCTTGGCTTCAATTTTCTCCACTGTCAAAATGAAAGGGTTGGGTTAAGTGGCCTTTAAAATCCCTTGTGGTTTTTATTTTCCATGTTCTATGTTTGGTGACTGGTAAATCACTCCTCTGATTCCATAATTGAGGTCCATGTGTTTATTCATTCCTGAATATCAGGAAAGTGGATTGAACCCAACCCAAATAATCTCTCTAAATTAGGCCTACATCCCAGAAAGTACATTTGTACTTTGTACATTTATGCTTATATTTTGACAAATAATTCCTCTTCCACACTCAAGTTGATTATAAAATCCTTCCTTCATCAGCACTCAGAGTAATCATCCTAATGTCCAGGTCTGACTTGGCCGAAAGCCGGCTCACATTCAATTCAGTTCAATTCAATTCAACTCAAACCAGTTCAGTTCAATCCAGCCCAGTTCAATTAAGTTCAACAAAAATTTGTTAGGTGCTTACAATGTGCAAAGCACTGTATTAGGAGCTGGGGAGTCAAATAGACAAACAAAGGCCAGTTTCTGCCCCTAAAAGTTCATATTCTGCTTCAGCAGCCAACACTACTGCAGATAAGTAAATACAAAGTAATTTGAGAAAGGGGGGTCAGCAATCACAGATAGAGAGATCAGGAAAAGCCTGACAACAGAAGGTTCCACCTGAGCTGAGCCTTGAAGGAAGCTTTGGATTCCAGGAGGTGGAGATAAGGAGGGGATACATTCCAGTCATGGGGGATGACTTTTACAAAGGGACAGAAGCAAGCAGTCACCCACCCGATCAGTCAACAAGTGATGGATGGAATGCAGAGTATGGGGAACAAACGGGCCACTTTGGCTGGGATATAGAGTGAGCAATGTCAAGAAGCCATTCTGGGGATGAGGGATGGAGGCTTTTATAAATGCTTGTAATAAATGTTGAATGACTGACCATTAAACCGAAGGATTTGTATTGTACCCTAGAAACAATTGCAAGTTATAGAAGATTCTTGAGCAGGAAAATGGTACAGGTAGAGTTCTTTCTCCTCCATAAACTATACTCCACCCAAACTGAAAAATGAGCTGTTCCCTGACTTAGCCTTCCCCTCTCCCAGAGGTCTTGGGACGTGTCATTCCTGGAATTCATCTCCTTTTCTTCTTGGCCGCAGGTGGTCCCTATCTTGCTTTGAATATGGCACAGAGCAGGTAATAGAACCTTCATGAAACTTTCTGTGACTGCCCCAATTGAAAGAGATTGTTTGGTAAACTGAAAATATATTCTGTGGTTCTGTTCTATGTGATTGCAGCTTGGGAGGGAGGATGGAGGGTGGTATAGGCAACTTCAAAATGTCCTAGAGCACTTCAGGAAAAAAACCCAAACAAACAAAAAAGCCCCATTTTTATCAATGCCAATTTTTAAAAATATCTCAAATATTCCTTAATGTCACCTCTCTCCCAGAGAGGTGTATGTGTTTATACCTTCGTTACTTGTAATCCTTTACCTCTCTCTCAATTGAGAGGAGATAGTTAAGTCTCATCCTTTGTTTTCTGGAACCAGTATTGGATATTGCCTTTAATATGACCACCAAACCACCAAAGCATTATTTTCGTTCCTTTTACTGTGACCATTGTGCATGTTTTTCCTTGGTTCTGGTTTCTTTACCTTGTATCAGTTCATATGTTTTTCTGAATTCCGTATATTCATAGTTTCTTAAGGCATAATAATATCCAGTTTCATTCACATACCACGATTTATTTGGCTATCTCCTGACAGTACACGGTTTTCCTTGGCCCCTCCTTTGTCCTTGTCACCTCCTACCTTATACCATGTTTATTTGTGCACATATAATAGCCTTCTATTCAACTGTAAGAGCCTTAGGCCATGGGCTGTGCTGTTCATCTTTGTATTTCCATTACAAATCAGGGATAGATACATCATATTTCTGGAGCTGAATTGAAGTGACTTGGTCAAAACCACATAGTGAAGTTGCCTATACCACCCTCCATCCTCCCTCCCAAGCTGCAATCATGTAGAACAGAACCACAGAATATAGTTTCAATTTACCAAACATTTATTTTAGAGTTGAGAAGGGTCTTAGATACCATTTAGTCAAATTTTCTCTTTATACCAATGGGGAAACTGAGGCACAGTATGGAAATGATTTGTCCAAGTTTTCTCATTAAGTCAAGGTAGAACTGAGACTAAGACTCTGGTCTCTGGCTCCCAGTTTGGTGTTCTTTCTCTCACTCCCAACTGCCTCTGGATGGTGAGGTTGAACTAGGATGTTGGTAGGATTAGTGATACATACCATACACCTTTCCCACTAGGGACCCTTCAGCAGCTCCTCACTGCCTATGCAGTTGAGGATAAACAAATCCCCACTTCCTCTTTTTATAGTGTTGAGGTTTACAGTGTTTTCTCATCACAAGAACACCATGAGGTAGAGAGTGTTTAAAGGGTTATCTTTGTGGACTCCATGTTTCTTTGTTGCTTGGAGACAAGAGAGAGAGAACTTTGTTCACTGGAAAAATCCATTCCCATGCACCCTTCCACAGAGGGCTCTCAGTGTGTGAGCAAAGCAATCTAACATCCTTCATGGCATGGATGCTGGTTGAGGAGGTGAGCTCCCAGTGCACTCAGTTTAAAGGAGAATGGGAGTGTTGAGGGTGGCAGTGAAGACCACCAAGGCAGTCTAGACTCCAGTGTGAAAATTGAGAGGCAAATGATTGAGAAGAGCAGCTTGAAGCCATTTGGCATGAGGGATAAGAATGCTTGTTTCCTGGTTCAATTCGGTCATTTTCTCTGCAATTCCGTTTTAATTACATGCCTTTTTGCTTTAAATTGGTGTACTATTGGGTCTGATCTGGCATAGAGATTTATTGGAATGGGGGCTTAGAACTGTGGATTTGAATAGATTCTGATCCAGAGAGTACCAGGAACCTGGGAAGTAGTGCAGGGGTGGGGAGCGTCCCAGAATCGTGTTGGTCCTACAGACGCTATTGTGAAGGTTACTATCCCCACTTCACAGCTAGTGTCAAGAAATTGTTTCTTTGTGCCATTTGTGTAGCTCTGGCTCCCTAAAATGATTTCCCTTTTCCAGGGAGATGAGCCCAAGGTCTGGAGGAAGGTCACTTGGCCCCAGCTGGGCCTCGAGGTTAGCTGGGAGCTCCTTCTTCTCCAAGTCTGACTTTAATCTCAGAAACAGAAACAGTCACCACTCTTTAGGAGCCGGAGAGACTGTTTCCAAAGGTTTAGAATCCAGGCGAATTCCATGGTTGGGAGCCAGACCTTTGGGGTTTGAGTGTTTGGATTTGACAAAGCGTGACTTCCTGCTTCTAAGAATGAGCTGGGAAAGAAAAAAAAAAGTCCTGGAGACGTTAAAGAGGCCTTGGATGTCTTTTCGGCCATCGAGCGATTTGTGAAAAGAGGACAAGTTTGATGAGTTCACCGAGAATGAATCTGAAACATAAGGATTAGATTTCCCTTGAAATCCACGGGGGAATTTTGAGCAGGGATTAAATCGATAAACTGACAGGGGAAACGCTTAAGGCAAAAAAGATATTTTGGTTCAGTCCAAACCGGATGCAGCCAAAGCAAGGTCTGAGCAGCTTGAGCAGAGATGAAGGCAGCCAGCTCTCTCCCAGAGGCGTGGGAAACGGGATTTGTTTCTGAGGAAGAGGGCAGGGGGGCACAGAATCCCAGGCCCAATGCCACGAGGGAGGGAGAGTTCAGGCCGGGGTTTGAGGGGCTGCTCAGCCCTCAGGGATGATCCAAGTGCCACCAGAGGCCCTGCTCCCTATTAGCTCTGCGACTAACTTGCTGTGTGACCTTGGGCAAGTCCCTGCTCCTCTCTGGGCTACAGATCTTCTTATCTGTAAAGTGGGAGCTGGGATTGGACTATCTTGGCCCCAGGTTCCCCACCCTCAGACTCACTGAAGTCAGGGAGGTAGGGACTGGAATTAGAGGGAGATCTGGGTGGTCTGAGATAAGCTCCAAAACTTACAAGCTGTGTGACCACAAATAAGTTGCTTGACCTCTCTGAGCATCAGGTTTTTTTTTTGGATGAGGCAGTTGGGGTTAAATGACTTGCCCAGGGTCATACATCTACTAAGTGTCAAGTGTCTGAGGCTGGATTTGAACTCAGGCTCCTGACTCCAGGTCTGGTGCTCTACCCACTGCATCACCTAGCTGTCTCAAGCATCAGTTTCATCTTATGGTTTTGTAATACTTGCATTATCTACCTTACAGAGTTGTTGGGAGAAAAACCACTTTCTTTGCAAACCTAAAAGGCTGCAAGAGCCTTTATTGTCCCTCCTTGCTGGCTTCTGGAGCAATGAGTTTTACTTGGAGAATTTCTATTTAAAAAAAAAGTAACCACCAGGAAGCCCGTGACGGTGGTGTTTGGTGCGCCACTGAGCCTTTTATGAACCAGCTTCTCCCCATTCGACCCAAGTCCTGACGTACCCAATCCAGAAACCCATCCCCATGCACCGGAGCTTCACGAAAATCACTGTCTCTCTTCTCTCAGCATTATTTCCTTCAGGAAACCTGCTTTCTCCTGCCCCTGCCTCCCCATCCCAACCCCATCCCACCTGCCGCCTACTGAGAGCCTTCCCATTCTTTAGGGATATCTTGGGTAGCGATTCCATTTTGCCTTCTTCCACCCTCCCCTACCCCTCACTGAACTCGCATCTTAAATTCAAATCAAACTCATTCTCTTCCTCATCCCCCATCCCAAAACCCCAGCCCAACCCAACAACAACAGCAAACGTCCCCTTTCCTAAAGTCCCCATGACTGTTGAGGGCACTTGATTCTGTCACCTCCCATATACAACCAATTGCCAAGTCCTGCCATTTTTACCTTTCAAGCATCCCTCATACCTGGCCCTTTCCTCTCCTCTGACACTGCCACCAGTCTGGTCAAGGTCCTCGTGACCTCATGGTCATCTTATCCTGGGAGCAACTGGGATTCAGTCAGTTTCAATAGAAGCGAGTGGGTCTGCCTGCTTTAGGTATCTCCCTAGTCCAACCCACCTTCTACTTATCCATCAAATTCATCTTCTTGAAATCTGATCACTTCAGTCACCTCTGGTGGCTCCCGGTCACCTCCAGGATCAAATATAAAGTCCTCTGTTTGGCTTACAAAGACCCTTCATAACCTGGCCCCCTCACACCTTTCCAGTTTGCTTACCCCTCAACACTGACCTCCTGGCTGTTTTTTGCAGAAGATGCTCCATCTCCCAACATAGAGCATTTTCATCTGCTCTCTCTCCATGCCCAGAACTTCTTCCTCTTCATCTCTGACTCCTTGTCTTCCTCCAAGTCTCAGCTGAAGCCCCACCTTCTGTAAGAAGCCCTTCCTAGTTCTGCCTGGTCTCATTGCCTTCCCTTTGAGGTGACCTCCAGTTTACTCTGTTATATACAGATCTTGTTAGTCCATAGTGGCTTGCATGTTGTCTCCTCCATCAGACTGTGGACTTTCTTGGAAGCTTTCTTGGAGATTTCTTGGTTTCTGCCTGTCTCTGTATCCCCAGTGCCTGGCATACAAGAAGTACTTTATAAATGTGCTTATTTTTATTAATTATTATTAACCTATATTTATTCCTCTTGTATTCCATGGATGTGGTAAATTGAATTGAATTCCTCTAATGGACAAGATGAGTGTTTGGGAGGCCATTTAGGAGGCTATTACAATAATTTGGGTAGGGGGGAATGGGAGGGCCTGAACTAAGCTGGTGCCCATGGAAGTGTTAAGGAATGGACTGATGTAAGCCATATGGCAGATAATGAATCAATAAGCAGGACTTGAAAACTGATTGGATGTTAGATGTTAACTCAGGGAAGAGTCAAGGTTGGCTCTAAAACGGCAAATATGGGTAACTGGGTGATTTGGGAGAATGAGTTTTGCAATAGAAACAGGGAATTTTGGAGGAGGAGCTGGTTTAGGAAGCAGTGGGGAATAATTAGCTGTGTTTTGAATATGCTGATTTTGAGATGCTGATAAAACATCCGGATGAGATGTCTTAAAAGGAGCTATTGACCGATTAGGGGTGGCTATGTAGATCTGGGAGTCGTCTGTGTGGAGATGATAACCAGACCCTTGGGAGTTAATGAGGTCACCATGGGAGAGAAGGCAGAAGGAAAAGAGAAGGGGACTGAATGCCTGGCTTGGAAGGAAGGACCTGTCTGGCAGGGAGAAGGAGAACCAGGAGAATAAGTGTCGAGGAAGGAGATTATTTAGGAGGGGCAGTGCCAAAAGCCGCAAAGAGGTCAAGGAGGATGGATCTTGCAGTTACAAAATCCAATGGTGACCTTGGAGAGAGAGGAATTTCAGCAGGGTGGTGGGGTCAGAAGCCAGATTACAAGAAGTCAAGGAGGAGTGGGGAGTGGGAGGCCAGGAAGTTCTGTAGAGAAAAGACAATTCTTTCTATGAATTTGACAAGGAAATGGAGGCGTGATTGAGGGTGATTGATTGAGGGGACGGCTGGGTTAGGTGAAAGGTTGGGAGATTTGAGGCATATTTGTAAGAATCAGGAAAGGAGCCAGTTGATAGGGAGGAGGGATGGAAACCATCTAGTCTCCTCCTTCTCTGGATGCAGGAATGTTCTCTGAGGCCTCCCTGACTAGAGACCTTTAAGGGTCGACTTCCCATCCTTCACTAGGATGCAGGGCTCAGTGGGCTAAAAGGTGGATTGGTGGCAAGCTGTGGAAGGCTTTGAATACTAGGCTAAGATCTTTATTTAGCAGGCAATGGGAAGCTACTAAAGGTTGTTTAAAAAATAGTTTGGTAGGACAGAGGGTGTCAGAATTCTGGCTTTGTTTCTTGCACAAGACCCTTCATCTCCCAACTCAGCCTTTTCACTGGCTGTCTTCCATGTCTAGAATACTCTCCCCCTTAATTTCTTTCCTGGCTTCCTTCAAGTTTCAGCTAAAATCCCAACTTTTATAGGAATCACTTCCCCAAACTCCTCAATGCAAGTGCTCCTTTCTCTGCTGTGACCTCCAATTAATCCTGTATTTTTCTTGTTTTTATACACTTGTCTGTGTTTTGTCTCCCCCTTTAGATTAAGTTCTTTGAGGGCATGGCTATCTTTTGCTTTTCTATGTATCCCCAGTGCCTAGCAGAGAACCTGGCACATAGTAGGTGCTTGTCATTGTTCAGCGGTTTCACTAGTGTCCAACCTGTGACTCTATTTGGGGCTTTCTTGGCAAAGAAGGTTAAGTGACTTACCCAGGGTCACACAGTGAGGAAGTATATGAGGCCAGATTTGAATGCAGGAGTCTGCCTGACTTCAGGCCAGATGCTCTATCTATCCACTGTGCCACCAAATGAGAGAAAAGACATACTAACTAAGGTAGTGAATAAATGCCTGTTAACTGACCAACTTTTAGAGCTGAAGCGACCTTGGTGTTAATCTATTTCAAGCCTTCATTTTGTAAAGGAGGAAACTCAGGCCCAGAGGAGGAAGTGACTTGGCCAGGGCGATGCAGCTTCTATGGTAAATAGTAGATTTTTGGATTTGAACCTTGGTCTTCTGATTATGAATCCTGTATTCTCTCCCTGATATGGTTTCCCATTCCTCTTCTCCTGGCGTCCTGCATGTCGATAGGCCCTCAGACCCTTCACCATTCTGCTTTGCCTCCTCCGGACACTCTCCAGCTTACTTATCAGGGTCTTTCTTCAATGGTGGTCCCCAGCAGTGAATGAGCCCAGTAGCCCAGGTGAAGTGTCTCCTCCCTGTTCCTTGAAGGTGTGCTTCTCTTAGGGCCACTAGGTGGCACCATAGTGCAGAGAGCGCTGGGCCTAGTGCAAGGAAGACTCATCTTCCTGAGTTCAAATCTAGCCTTAGACGCACAGCAGCCGTGTGACCCTGGGCAAGTTACTTAACTCTGCTTCAGTTTCCTTATCTATAAAATGAACTGGAGAAGAAAATGGCAAACCGCTGTAGTATCTTTGCTAAGAAAATACCCAATGGGGTTACAAAGAGTTGGATACGAATGAAAAATAGCAATGATGCATTTTTCTGAATGTAAACCAAGATCATGCGGGCTTTGGGGCTTCGGCATCACTGTAAAGCTTGCTTGAAATCCAGGATCTTTTTCAGAACGTGCTTCTATAACAAATTTCTCCCATGCCTTGGTTTCCACAGAACCGCATTCTGATTCTGGGCTTTGGGCAGTGCCTGACTCCCCTTATGTCTGCAGAGCTCCCTCACAGGGAAGCCAGACTTGGAGACAGAAGAGAATCCGGCTCAGTCCGGGCCGGGGTTCAGCATAGAGCATGTTAAAATTCTGCATAAGAGGGCCATGGATCCAAGGCGGAGGGTGCACTGGCAGTCCCAGGCATCTGGTTTTTTGTGCTGCTGTTTTCAGCAAAAACAAAGCCACTTGTCTTTCCTCTTGTTCCATTTAAAGTATATATATATATCTTTTAAAATGAATTGTATTTCTTAGGCAACCCTTTTTTTTGGCTTTTGAAATATTTGTGTATTTAAAAGAAAGATTTTTTTTCTTAAAAGAGTTGGGGGGAGGGGTAGGCTGATCCCCACTCATCATATTCAGTGTCTATGAACTAGACAAAGCTGTGAGAATGGGCATGGGAGCTTTGTATTTCAACAAGGGAGAAAATTGTATTGCAGCAGGCCGGTTATTTGTGGAAGAATCCTTTCAAAATGAATTTGTGAGACAAGTGGTAGAAGTCAAAAAGATGAAAATCGGCAACCCCCTGGACAGATCCATGGATCATGGCCCCCAGAATCACAAGGCCCACTTGGAAAAACTTCTACAATACTGTGAAACAGGGGTGACAGAAGGAGCCACTTTGCTATATGGAGGAAGACAAGTCTCCAGGCCTGGCTTTTTTATGGAGCCAACTGTGTTCACAGATGTTGAAGACCACATGTACCTGGAGCTAAGATGGTGGAGTAAAGGCAGGAACTCTCCTGAGCTTGTCTAAAGCTCTCCAAACAAAGTTAAAATAACACCTCAAAACAAATTTTGAGCAGAAGAACCAACAGAAGGACGGGGTGAAACAATTTTCCAGCCCAAGACAGCTTAGAAGGTGGTCAGGAAAGGTCTGCAGGGAAGTATCTGGTGGTGTGTTAAGTTTCCAGTTCTTCCAAGGTGGTGTGATCTAAGTAAGGTGTGGTCACAACTCTTCTGGCCTGGAATCCCGTGTGAGAGTGACCACAAGTACTCTTTTCCACCCTGGAACTGTGACCAGGGTCTCTGCTCCTGCTGGTTCTCCTCCTCACCCTACGGTTGTGATCAGAACCAGCAATGCAGCAGGGCCCTACTCCCGGTAGCGGCAAAGGGTCCCCTGCAATCTTCCTCTGCCCAGTTGCCCGGCCTCTTTACTGTCCGTGGGCTGGGAGCTCTGACAGCTGCACCTGCTGATTCAGTCACCCCCCCAAGGTTGGCTGCTGGCTCACCATAGTGTGGCTTGTGCTGAACGTGCTCCTTTCTCTCCCAGGTGGGACAGACCTTTCCTCCCGACGTTCTAAGTTGTCTTGGGCTGGAAATTTTGCTTCAACACGTCCCTTTGTTGGTTCTCCTGCTCTGGAATCTGTTTCAAGGTGCTATTTTAATGTTTGGAGAGTAATTTGGAAGAACCCAGGAGAGTCTCTCCTTTTGCTCCACCCTCTTGATTACATGTATGCCCTCCCCAACTCTTTTAAGAAAAATTTCTTTTTAAAAAATAAACAAACACAAATATTTCAAAAGACAAAAAAAGAGGATTGACTAAGAAATTGTGAGTTTGTTATCTACAGTTTATTTTAAAAGAAATATGTATGTTTTAAATGGAACAAGGGAGAAACAAGTGGCTTTGTTTGGGTCCCCTCCTGAATCTTTCTGCTTTCTTTGGGGCATTATGACTCTTTGGAAGGGTCCATAGACCACCTTCTCTCCAGGCTACCTCCTGAATCCCTCCTCCAGTGGGGGTCCCACTCTGTCGCACCAGTGTGCCGGGCATAGTGAGTTGAGTGCCAGATTTAGAATCTGGAAGCCTCAGACTTAAATATTGCCTCTGATGTAAACTATTGTTCATAATTTTCAGTTGGGTTGACTCTTTGTGGCTCCATTTGGAGTTTTCTTGGCAAAGATTCTGGAGTGGTTCTCTGTTTCCTTCTCCATCTCATTTTACAGATGAGGAAACTGAGGCAAACCGGGTTAAGTGACTTGCCCAGGGTCACACAGCTAGTGAGTATCTCAGACCAGACTTCCTGAAGATGAGGTTTCCTTGACTCCAGGTCCTGGCTCTCTGGGCAATATGGCACCACTTGGCCACCTTGTGAGGTAGACTGGCTGTGTGATGGTTGATAAGTCACTGAATTTCTCTGCCCCACAATTTCCTCATCTGAAAAATGGGAATAATCACACCTCTAGGACATCCCTTGTGACGCTGTTATGGGGCTCAAATGAGATAATGTATAGACAGTACCATCTCAGTGGCAGTTATTATTTCATGAACCCATTCAGTACAAATGCTGACTTTCTTCCAATCCAAGCCAAGACCACTTTCCAAAGTTAGAAGACCATCCAAGGGGGCATGACCGTGAAGTGCTGAGAAGGGGCCCAGGGCTGTCAAATAAAAACATTTAAAAGACCCCCTCCCTCCCAAATACAAGAATAACCAGCCTCTGGTTCTTGAATCCAGCACTCAGATGACCCAGGTCAGTTTTTGCAAGGGAACAGCTGTTTGTTAAGTATCTGGCTGGAGTTCATTCTCTTAATCTTGTGGGTTAGAACTCTTTCTATGAAACCTGTTGTATTTTCAAGTCCCCAGCCCTCTGAAGTGTAGGCAGGAAATAGGCATCGTGAACACTGAGTTTATCTGGCCAGGCCTGATGTCCCCACGGTCCAGGACATCTGCGCGGCCCTTTGCTGCTCACTGCATCTGTCCGTCCTGGGCTCCCTCCCCAGGCCTTCCAACAGGGCACAAGAATCCTGGAGGAGGGTGATGAGGCATTAAGCTCATTGGACTGGAAGTCAGAGGGGTCTGGTCTCAGATCCTATCTGATGCTCCCTTCCAGTAGGTCAAGGCACTTAAACTTTGGAAGCCTCAGTTTCTTCATCTGTAAAAGAGAGATGGAAGGATCTGCCTCACAGGGTTGTTGTGAGGTTAAAATGAGATAATGTAGGGGAAGGACTTTGTGAACCTAAAAGTACAACATGAATGTCAGTGATTATTGTAATTCTTTACCCTGCCACCACACCCTCTTGGCCAAGAGAGCCTGTTCCTGAGGGTTTATTCATGAGGGACAAGAGAGGAGACAGATTGAGAAATAAGACAACAGAGGAAGGTCATTAACTGTGTGGATGAAAGGAAACTCCCCTGGCCCAGACTGGGTGACTCCTAAGCTTTCTAACCAAAATTACCTAGACCAAAAAATGTTAAGGACCCCGGAGATCATCGGAGCCCCCTTTAACAGGTAGGGAGGGAATCTGAGGCCAGCACTGAGTGACTTGGAATGTGTCCAATTTGACATAGCAAGTTAGTGACAAAACTGGGCAAGATCAAAAGCAAACAAACAATATTCTTCCTGCCATTTGTGGATCCAGGTACCCTCTCCCTTGCTTAAAAACAAACCAGATGGGGGCGGCTAGGTGGCGCAGTGAATAGAGCACCAGCCCTGGAGTCAGGAGTACCTGAGTTCAAATCTGGCCTTAGACACTTAACACAAAAAACTAGCCGTGTGACCTTGGGCAAGTCACTTAACCCCAACTGCCCTCCAAAAAGCAAAAAGAAAACAAACAAACAAACCAGAATTCACCCTATTCCTAGGATATACCAAAGAACCCGTCCCATTAGAGCAACTTCAGCCGGTTGAGAGCTGGAGAGCTGTCTTCGTTAGCTCAGTGAGTCAAGTTCACAGCCAGGCTGGCTCACATCATTTATGCAGCATTGAGGCATTTTTGCTCACAGTTCAAAACTGGAATAATACCACTTTCCATTTCCACAGAGGATGGACAGCTTTTATGTTTCTAAAGGACATCTTGTGGTTTTATATCACTTTCATTTCTAAATATAACCCCACCAACCCAACCGAGGGAAACATTCCTTATAACAAACAGTAAAAAAAAGAAGGAAAAAACCCTACAAGTCTTTAGGGCCAACCAACATGATAGCAGGCAGGAAATGTACTTAACATTTCCTTAGGTCTTCTCCAGGACCGTCTTTCTGGGGCATTCTAACTACAATGCATGCAGGTTTTTTTCTTTTTAAAAAATTCTTTCTATTTACATTGTTCTAGCCCCTCTAAGCTCAAATACAGAATTTTCATTTTGGCATTTAAAGCCCACCATAACCTGCTCCCCTTCTACTTTCTCGGTCTTCTCACACATTAATCCCCACACTCTGGGATTCAGGGACATTGGCCTCTTTGCTCTTCCTTGGACACCATACAATTCCCCTTCATAGTCTGCCCTCTCTGCCAGGAATGTTCTTCCTCCTCCTGCCTTTACCTTGGCAGGTAAAATCCATTCTTCATCCCTATTAATGCTACTTCCCCCCTCTTCCCATTTTTCTTTCTATATTTAATTTATATGTAATTTCGTGCTGTCCTCCCCATTAGACTGTAAGCTCCTTGAAAGCAGGGACTGTTTTTTTTTAACCTTTCTTTATATCCCCAGCACTTAGCACACAGTACCTGGCACACAGTAGGTACTCCTTGACTGATTGTACCTGTGTGAATTTGGCCAAGTCACAGGAGCCTTCACCAGTCCTCCTTTGTGCCTTCCCTCCAGGGCTCCCTATGATTGATACTCTCTCTTGTTTGTACACAGTTGTTTGCATACCATCTTCTTCATTAGCTCTGAGCCCCTGGGAGCAGGGATTCGTTTATTGCAGGGGTGACTTTGACTGATTAGGGTTGTATTTGAGGACCCAGAGGGTCTCCTGCACAGCAAGATCCCATTTACATTCGTTGTTTATAATTCTTTGCTACTAGAAAAAAAAGCACTACAATGGATGTGTTGGTCCACATGGGACTTTTCTTTCTGTCTTGGACAGAATATATGCCTGGCAGGGGGATTTCTGGGTCCAAAATTACAGGACACTTTTAAAAAATTGTGAATAATTATAAACTCCAGTTAACATTTACAGAGTTGCCTGGAGTGCCAGAATTATTATTCCCATTGGACAGAGGGGAAAGTTGAGTCTCAGAGACCTGCCCAAGGCCGTTGGATTATAGGGGTTAGACCTGACAGGCAACTGAAAAATTATTTAACCCCACCCCAGCATTTTAAAGAGGAAGTGAGCTGCCAATGGCCACGTGGGAAGAAAGTAGCAAAATTGGTCCTTTGCCTCCTGATTCAGTTCTTTTCCTGTCCAAACCAGTCTTTTCCTCCTCCACTTCATTCTCACGGTAATTTTCCTAAAGCACAACTCTGCCATGTCCCATCTCTGCTCTAAACTGGTGGTTCCCCTTTGCTTAGTAATTAAGCCCACTTTGTTCATCTTGGCACTTTGACCTCTCCATTATCTGACCCTGACATCCTTTTCCAGCCTCCTCACTCCTATGTACTCCCAATTCTAGGTGGACCAGACAACCTTGTCATTTGTCAAACATTTCGATCTCTGTGCCTTTGCTTGCTCCTTCCCCTCTACCTGCAATGCCCTCCCCCTTATCGCCCCTTCCTGAAATTCCCCCAGTCCCCCAAGGCCCAGCTCGAGTGACTCTTCTTCCAGGAAGTGCCCTAGGATTGTTCCCAGACAAAAAGATACTGTCTAGGGGAGACAGGGGAAGAGGATAGGGCTGGGTCCTGCTCTTGGGAAACTCACTTTAACCAAAAACAAAGGACTGCATGCAGGATTATAGAACAATCTGATGCTGGTCCATGGTTCAGACTCTCAGTGTGGGCTGATGTAGTAAGGGAAGGTTTCTTAGAAGAGATGGGATTTGAGTTAGGGTAGGGCCACGTTGGAGAGCTGGCAAGGAGGGTGAGGGAACGAAGCCTGGCATTCTCCCCCCACCCCGGGCTTGCTCGGCTCACAGGCTGAGAATAGAAAGACAGCTTTGTTCAACATCCCTGATAAAGTCAATTCTTTTATTAGCTTTGCAGGGACAGCTGTTAACAGCTGTGGAGCGGAAATCCTCACCCTTCCCAAGGGCCCTCCCTACTGGGCAGCCTGGAATGGACTAGGGTTAGATGGAAAAACATTGGAATGCATTTGGGGAAGAGAGTGCCAACTTTTACTCTTTTAGAAAAAACTGAAGCTCTGACCTGAGCGTCCTCTCTTCCGCAAGAGCTGAGGGGCAAATCAGGGCTATGCAAAAAGGCTGTGGAACTTGAGTCAGAGCACCTGGCTTCCAACCCTGGCTCTAACCCCAGAGGCATTTTAACCTTTCTGAGCCTCAGTTTCTCCTTCTGTAAAGTGGGGATAATAATCCTTCTCCAAACTAATTTGTAGATTATTGGGAGGGATGTGAAAAAGGGAACTATTATCTGAGCACCAAATCTTCATTCGGAGTGTTATGAGCCCTGGATCTTTCACGCAGACATGACACATTCATTCCTTCGTTTTAAAGTAGAGGGCATTGATAACAACTCTAATTTCTACAGCCCCTTAAGATTCACCAAGCTTGATCTCCACAAGAGCCCTCCAAGGAAAGCAGCGTCAGTATTACTACCCCCATTCTACAGATGTGGAAACTGAGTACTGGAGGGGTGTAATAAAAGTGAATCATTAGGTAGATTAACTTGGCAGGATATCAGGGCAGGGAGAGGCTGGAGGGAAAAACACCAGTTTGGAGGCTTTGAGTGTGATGGTCAATAAGGGTTTGGATATATCCAAAGTTACTGATGTTTCCGTATCCCTGAGGATTTCATCCATAGCTTGAGTATGAGGACTGTGGTTCTGATATTACTGTTGGCAGAGACAGCCTTGTATTTCCCAGGAGGAAACTCAACCTTGCTCTATTTTCCTGCTGGGATGAAGGGTGATATTATTTAATGACTGAGAAATACAGGCTGCGCCCCCTCCCTCAATTTTAATTTGTTAATAAAGCTTTATAAAGTTTAAAACCGCAAGATTTTTGGGACTCCTTGTATATTAGAACATAGTATCTCCTAATCCTGTACTTCCATCAGTCTCAGAACTAGAAGGGACCTCAGTGGACACATCCAATCTGTGGACCCGAAGCAGGAATCTCCTTTACCACAATTCAAACAAATGGCCATTTGGTTTCTGCTTGAATACTTCTGGGTGACAAGGAATTTCCTACCTATAGAGGTAGCCTGTCCTATTTTTTGGCAATCCAGAATGGAACATACCCCTCAAGATCTTGAATGAGCAGGGCAGAGGGCAACAGGACCATCACTTTATTCACTCTCTATGCTAGACACCTACCCATTGTCTGTATTCTTCTTCATCGGAACAAAGGATGCTCTCAAAAGGAAAATACAATGGAAAAAATGGGAAACTCTTTTGGGACCTCAGCTTTCATTGTGGACTCCTGGACCAAGATGGCATATGGTATTGGGCTCTTGGCACCATATTTGAAGCAGGGCTCTGACAATCTAGAGAAGGGTTGACTAGGTTGGAGAGAGGCCCAGATACCATGGTACACAAGAATTGGTTGGAAAAGAGAAGACTTGGAGTGGGGGGGAGGTAGGGTATGATCACTGGCCTCAAGTATTTGAAGGATTGCCATGTAGAAGAAGGATGAGACCACTTTTGTTTAACCTCAGAGGGCAGAAGGAGGAGCAATAGGTAATAGGTGTGAGGTAGAAGGAAGCAGATTTAGATCTGATTTAGGGAATAACTTCAACTACTCGACAAATATTTCCTAAGTGTCTCCTAAGCACAAAGCAGCAGTTAGTTGCCCCAAGGTATAATGGGCTGCCTTACAAGGTAATGAGTTCCCCATCATGCTATAGATAATTCAACAGAGGCTAGAAGACCACCTGTAAGGGATGTTATGGAGGAGATTTCTGCTCAGAATAAACTAAGACCTCAGCCTTCTGATCTCCTTGATGCTGAGGTCTATCTTCTCTACTTAGCAAAAAATATTAGGGGTCCACAAGACATGGCAGCAGGTAAGTAAAATTAATTTACTTTTTTTGGTAATGTGACTAGGATTTTAGAGACACTTTAAACCCTAATGTTGTTCATCTTTCATTTTTCAAGAGTGTTGATGATATCATGGAGTGAAGTCTTGAAACCCTACCTGAGGATATATAGAGGGTAGAATCCTGAACTGGGAGTCAAGGAGCCCTGAATTAAAATCCTTCTTCTGACACATACTTTCTCAGCCTCAGTTTCCTTATCTGTAAAATGGGTGTAATAACAGCCCCAGAGTTGTGAGGATCAGATGGGATAATGTACATAAACACTTGGCAAACCTTATAGTGCTTTATGAATATTAGCTATTTCTTATTATTATAATTTTACTTTGCAAAGTTTCCAGTACTATAGAAATGTACTGTAGAAATTTCATCATCACCATCATCACTACTACCATCATCATCACCACCACCATCATCATCACCACCACCATCATCATCACCACCATCATCACCATCATCATCATCATCATCATCATCATCATCATCATCATCATCATCATCATCATCGTTTCCAGTGGTGAACATTAGTGGCTGTGGCTGCATAGGAGCTATTTTGGTAACAAGCAGGATGGGAAGGAAGAAGACCAGAGGCTGAACTAAATGAGACTCAATGCAAGAAAGGGAGTTCAGATGGAAGAATGTAAGAATTAGTGGGGACAAGATGGCTGCCTTCAACTATCTAAAGGGTTGTCCTGTGATAGAGGAATTAAGACTTGTTGTACTCAGGCCCCCAGGGCAGGAGATGCAGTTACAGGAGATAGTTTTGCCCTCAGACTAAGACAGACTTCATGATTAGAGCTGCCCCACAGGGGAATGGGCTGGTGTAGGTAGCAGGGATCTCCCTGGAGTTGAGGAGATTCCTGCTTCATTCCCAGGTTGGATGTCTTTCTGATGTCTTTCATGGATCCCAGAGTGTAGGGTTCCATGCATAGGGTGAAGGCAGCTGGTTTTCCAGGAGGGCTAAAGAGGGCTCCAGCTGATTCTCTAAGGTAGGGAAGGGCATAAACTTGGAACAGGATCCGAGTTGTTCTGGGTCTGAGCTAAGACACCGAGATGAAGTCAAGCATATTGGAGAGCCGCTCAAGAAAGCAAGACAGGTGGCCCCAGGGCCCATGAATGCCTGGTGGGGAAGAAAAGAGCATTTGTGTCTAGCACATTGGGGAAATTGTTCCAAAGCCAGCCTTCTGTGAAAGCAGCCTTGAGTACTTGCCAAGGGGAGGGAAACGTTCAGTTATCAGATTTCAGAGTGACTCCAATTGAATTTTATTTATTTATTTATTTTTGCTCCCTCTCCATTATGTATGACTTTCCCAAGTTTGTGAAATCTGAGTTTCTTCATGTGGGGAAAGAAAACACATGTTTTCTCCTTGTTGTTTGGCATGAGGATGCCCCATCCCATACACAGTTCATTTCAGGCATTGTCATCAACCTTGTCCCTGTGGATTGAGTAATCACCTCCCATGTGCTCACAGACAATGTTGCAGCTTCCTGGGGGCTTTCACCTACATTCTCTTGTTGATAATGGCCATATGATGGAGTCAGGGCAGGGGTTATTTTGTATGCTTATCGGACCGATGAGGAAACTGAGTTTCAGGGAAGTGAAGGAACTTGAACAGGGTCTTAAGGCTTCTTAGCACCTCAAACGGAAACCAAAATCATAGCCTCCTAAAGTGATCAAGAAGCATTTACTGTCTTAAGTACCTGCTATATACTAGTCACTGTGTATGCAAAGAATGAAGCCATCCCAACTCTCCAAGAGCTTCTATTATTTTTTCCCCTCCTTTAAAAAAGTACATATCTTTTTGGAGGGGGGAAGGAAGGGCAATTGGAGTTAAGTGACTTGCCCAAAGTCACACGGCTAGTAAGTGTTAAGTGTCTGCGGCCAGATTTGAACTCAGGTCCTCCTGACTCCAGGGGCCGGTGCTTTATTCACTGAGCCACCTAGCTGCCCCTAAAAATATATTTTCAAAACACCAGCTAGGATGGGCATTTCCATATGCATGTATTTGTGTATTTGTATATATATATATTATATATATATGTTACATGCATTTATATTAAAATAGAATAAGAAATTATATACCAAATTGCAAACCTGTTATTTATAGCTTGCTTTTCCATTTAAGTATATAACATATTCAACCTGTATCTTTCAAAGCTGTCCTGCTTGTCTGTACTTCTTTCTGGCCTTTCTTCTGGTCTCAATCTCTCTCTCTCTGTCTGGTTCTCTCCCTCTCCTTTCTATCTCTCTCTTTAAGATGCCTTCTCCTTTTTGCTACTTAATCCCCCCTTAACCTCCTACACCCCACCACTGACAAAAATAGAGAAAAATAAAGCATTATAGCAAATACACGTGGCCAAGCCATATCCAAAAATATATATCTTGTTCTCCATCTTGGGTCTTTGTCAAGAGATGAGTAAGAAGCTTCTATTCTAGGACCTTGTCAAGGACCTTGTCAAAGGCCATCCAGCTCCACCTCCTGCCCACTAGATAAATCTCTCCCACATCCTTTCTGCCTCATGGTCCTTCCCAGTCTATGTGAAGACCTCTAGTGATGGCCAAACTCTTGAGTTAACCCTTCTTTTATTGGGAAGCTCTTCCTTATTTTGAATCACAACCTGCCCCCCTGAAGCAACCTAGCAAAAAGGAGGGAGTGGTGGCTTTGGAGACTGAGGACAAAGGTTCAAATCCCAGACCTGCTGTTTGTTATCTTGAGCAATGTTGCTTAAATTCTCTCTGGGTCTCAGTTACCTTATAGGCAAGAAAAAAAAGAAAGGATTGGACTAGATGACCTCTGAGGTCCCTTCTGGCTTCCAATCTATGATCTCTGATTGGTTTTGGTTCTAGCCTTCAGGGGTTAGGCAGAACAACCTTTCCCCTCTTTCCATCGTGGTATTCCCATGATTGCCTCAAGTCTCTACCCAGGTCAGATCTGCCTCCACTCAGATGCCAAAGTGATTTTCTTTTCTTTTTTGGAGGCAGAGTCAAGTGACTTGCCCAGGGTCACACAACTAGTAAGTGTCTGAGGTCGGATTTGAACTCAGGTCCTCCTAAGTCCAGGCTGAATGTGATTTTCCTAAAGTGCATGTCACTCCTAATAAATTCTAGTGGATCCCTATTACCTCTAGGATCAAGTATAATCTCCTTTGTTTTGCATTTAAAGTTCTTCATGACGGGCCCCTTCCTTATCTTTCCAGTTTTCTTAACGCATTACTCCACACACTCTACAATCCAGCCATACTGGCCTGCTTGTTATTCCTCACACAGGGTACTCCGTCTCCCACCTCCATTCTTTTACCCTAGCTGTCCCCCATGCCTGGAACACCCTCCTTGCCCATCTCCATCTCTTAGCCTGGTTTCCTTTGAGTTTCAGCTCGAGTGACATTTTCAGCAGAGGACTTTTACAGTCCCCTCAGCTGCTAATACCTTTTCTTCCAAGATGACCTTGTGCCTTCTACACCTATGTTTGACTACTGGGCACATCCATATTTTGCATATGTATGTACATATTAGCGGCAGCTGGGTGGTCTAGTGTGCAGAGTTAGGAAGACCTGAGTTTAAACATGACCTTAGACACTTACTATCTATGTGACCTTGGGCAAGCCACCTAACCTTTACCTGCCTCAGTTTCCTCATCTGTAAAAATGGGTGCAATAATAAATAACACCTGCCTCCCAGGGTTTGATAAAAGGAAGGTAATAGTTATAAAGTAAGGAAGGAAGATAATAGTTATAAAGTGCTTTGTAAACCTCAAAGTGCTACATAAATTCTAGCCATCATTGTTATTCTATATGCACATATTATCCCCCCACCCTCATTAAAATATAAACTCACTGAAGGTAGGGGCTGTCTTCATTTTCTCTTTAATTCCCCAGTGTTTAATACAGTGACTGCATCATTATCAATGCTTAATATACTTGCTGATTGATAGTCCTTAAGATATCTGAGACTGTGATTGTGTCTCTTCTTAAGTTTTCTCTTTTTTTAGAATTCAGTTTTATTTTATTTTCAGATCCACATTCTCTCCCTCTCTTCCCCCTCCCATGAGAAAGCAAGAGAAATAAAACGCCTGTTACAAACGTGCACAGTCAAGGAAAACAAATCCTGCATTGGCTATCGCCCAAAAGACGTGCCCCAGTCTGCCAGGATTTTATCTGGAAGATGGCTGACGTGATTCATCTTGAGTCCTGTGAGGTTGTGGTTGGTCATTGCATTGATCAGAATGCCTAAGTCTGTCAAAGTTGCTAGTATTTACATTGTTATTATTATTATTATTATTATTATTATTATTATTGTTATTATTATTATTATTGTATAAATCCTACTCCTGGTTCTGCTTACCTCATTCTGCATCACTTCATGCCTGTCTTCCCATGTTTGCCTGAAACCATTCCCTTCATCATTTCTTACAGAACAATAGTATTTCATTACACTTATATAACATAACTTGCTCAGCTAATTCCCCAGTTGATGGGCACCCCCTCAGTTTCCAGTTCTTTTCTGCCACAAAAGAGCTGCTATAAATATTTCTGTACATATGGGCACATATGTTCCTCTTTCTTTGATCTTGAGGGATACAGACCTACTGGTGGTATTGCTGGGTCAGAGAGTGTGTCAATTAAATAGCTTTGGGGCACAGTTCCAAATTGTTTTCTAGAATGACTGCATCAGTTCATAATTTTCTTGATTTTCTTCAACAGACCCCATAATAGTTCTTTGGGTGGCTGGGTCTTCAGGCCCTTCCCCATTCTGGAACCCTGTGTTATCTGGGCTATCCATAGTCTACCTAGGACTCTCTCATGCTCTACTAAAACTATTAATGAAGGTGGCTCTGAGTTTCTCCAGCTGAGCTAGACCATTAAACTCTAAGAGTTTTTGATAACTAGGAGCAGCATGTCTTGACAGGCTGTGTCTAATTAACTTCACACTTTAATTTCTGCTAAAATATAGAGCTCTGTTTTTAATGGGCACACAGGGTTGCAGTAAATATACTGGTAATTCTGATGAAATGTAGCTTTTGAAGAAATGAGTAGGCTGCCCCTCTTCTGGAATGTACTGGATAACCCCAGGTTAGAAGTGTCAAAGAAGAGGTTTCTTCCCAGTTAGGAGCTGGACCAGGTGACTTCTAGGCATGGTGGCATATACCTTTGGTCCCTGCTACCATGGAGGCTAAGACTGGCAGATATCTTGAGTTTGAGAGTTCTGAGCTGCAGTGGGCTAAGTTGATTTGGTGTCTTCATGAATATTGACATCACCATTGGGGAGCCCTCAGGGATGGGGAGGGGTACCAAGTTGCCCGAGGAGTAGTGAACTAGCCTAGGTCAGATATGGCAGAGGTTAAAAATTCTTATGCATTCAGTGGTGGAATCAGACCTATGAGGAGCCCCAATACTTACAACTTGGCCAAGATAGGAAGATGCAGTTTTAAAAAAGTATTAATTATACTAACATATTATTGGTGGAACTACTATATGGTACAACCACTCTGGAAAACAATTTGGAATTATTCAAATAAAGTTTCTACCCAATACGGGTCTTTGAGCTAGGGACTCCATTTGGGTTTATATTCCAAGGATACTGTTAATAAGAAAATTTCCAATGTACTTCAAAATATTTGCAGTGGCATTTTTTTTCTTGTAGCTAAGAATGAGAAACAAAATAAATGACCATCAGCTAGGATTGGCGAAACAAAATGTGGTATATGGATGAGCATGTTACTGTGCTGTAGGAAATAATTTGTTGATGACTACAGAGAAACATAGAGAGATCTCTATCAACTGATGCAGCGAAGGAGGAGGAGCCAAGAAAAGGACATATGGGATACTCACACCAACATAAATGGAAAGGGCATCATCGCACCAGAAAATCAAAAGTGAATGTACTTGCATTACAAACATCAAGTGGGATTCAAATGAAGAGATAGGAGGAGACACCCCTTGTGGAGATGGGTGGTCTATGGGTGTTACACATTGTGTGTATTCTCAGACTTTGTTAATGTAAATTGTGCTGAGTCCCCCCCCCCCTTCCCCAGTACTATTTGACATATGGAATAGCTCTTTAGAAGGGGGAGGGAGGGGTACACAGGATACTATGCTGATACGAGAAACAGGAAAATCAATAAAAAAACTTATTTTAAAAAAAGTATTTATTAAGTACTTACTATGCTCCAGGCATCTTGCTGGGCACTGGGGATACCAAGACAAAGAGGAAGCAATCCTTGCCCCCAAGGAACTTACATTTTATCAGGGAAACACCTTGTGCATGTATAAATATAAACAAAATCAAAACATAAATACAGTATAATTTTACGGGGAGCACAGTAGTAACTGAGGTCACCAGGGAAGTTTCCATGGAGAAGGTGAGCTTTGAAGGAAATCAGGGATTTCTAAGTGACTCCAGTGAGAAGGGAGAGCGTTCCGGGCATGGAATTTAAGGAAAAGGCAAATAATAATGACTAATATTTATGCATTGTGCTAAGTGCTTTTCAAATATTATCTCATCCTCGTAAGAACCCTAGGAGGGAAGTGCTATTTTTCTTTTCATTTTATAGATGAGAATATTGAGGCAGACAGAATTTAAGTGATTTGCTCAGGGTCAAATAGCTAGTGAGAATTTGAGGCTGGATTTGAACTCAAGTGTTTCTGGGCCCTATGCTCCAACCATTGTGTTACCTCATTGACCATCAGGGTCATTCTCCTTTGAAATGGGTTTCCTTGGCAGATAGCTGCTGCCAATCATGAGTGTTTTTTAGGTAGGAGCAGGATGACAAGTCGTCAGGGAAGCTGAAGGGGGTGGGTGTCTCCGACGTTATACTCAAGCTCCAAGTAGGGCTTAGGTGCCAGGATTTCTAAGGCCCCTTCCAGCTCTCGATCCAACGATGCTCAGCTGGTTTCTAATTACTCACATTCCTAGCTGTTATCAATGGTCCCTGTGACTCTTGAGCAGACCCAGCCCATTCGTGGCATCCGTTCCCCCTGCCCGGCCCCCAAGACCTCATCGATGTGGGTAAGAAAAGCTGGCAAGAGGGTGGTGTGGTTAATTTTCCTGCATGGTATTTACAAGTTAAATCCTTTTCTGCTTTCCATGAACAGCTCTGGTATGAGACAAGCCCAGGACCCTCTGAGGAGTGTTTATTTTTTACAAGCCCAATGGTCTTACTGAGTTTTAGCTAGGCTTCCGTGCCAATACCAGGGGAACAGCTGGGACAGCTGCGCTGGGGTTGGTTCTACCACCCAATGAGGGCACCTGCTGGGGTCAAGGAAGTGAAAGCCACAAAGAGGCAATTTTCTCTTAATGACAGTCGTTTAGATTTGGCCCTCTGCCAGCCAGCATCATGCTGCCCTGGGACAGGGCTCCCAAGGGGGCCCTTCTTCTCTCCCCCGCCCCCCACCATAGGCTAGTGCCAGAAGAAGGCAAAGACAACCAAGGAAAATACGGCTCCTGTTGGACAAGCAGAGACATTCCAGACCCAGACACAAAGAGACGTGACTGTACCTGGAGCACTTTGTGACAACCAGCAGGAGGGATTGGGGATATGTAGCCTGGAGAAAATACTTGGGGCTGTCTGGCAACGGCTTGAAGGGCGTATGCAGAGTCACCTTCTTTTCTTGACCTCTCGTTTTAAGAAAGACACAGACAGACCGGCAGTGAGGGCTGCCAGCCTCAGAGTCAGGGTTCGAGTCTTGTCTCTGACACAGAGAAGCTCTTTGAGCATAGGGAAGTCCTTAACTTCTCATTGCTCCCAAGTAACTCTACAGCTTGAAGGGGCTGTTGTGTGTCTATGGAAGGAGTTTCTTGCCTTGCTGAAATCAAAGATTGGGACCCCAAAATAAAAAGCATCAACCAAAGCAAGTCCAGAGGAGAGTGAGTAGGAGGGGGCAGCTAGGCGGTGCAGCGGCCAGAGCACCGGCCCTGGAGTCAGAAGGATGTGTGTTCAAGTGCGGCCTCAGATATTAGCTGTGTGACCCTGGGCAAGTCATTAAACTCAAATTGCCTCACCCTCCCCAAAAAGAAACAAAGAATGAGGAGGGGAATTGGGCCAGAGGCCTCTGAGACCTGGATGAAGGAATGGGGGGATAAAGGCAGATGGAGACAGATTCTGAGTCTTCATGTGTCTAACCATGTGGAAGAGGAATGAGCTTGTTCAGCACGGCTCCAGAAGGCTGAGCTAGGACCAAAAGGGGAGAATGACTGGGGACAGATCTGGTCGCTATGGAAGGAGAGACTTCCTCACTATTAGTGCTGTCCGAATGTGGAAACAGGTTGGGAAGGCTGTGCTCAGTACTTAGCACTGGAGGCCTTCCATCAGGAGCGTGGGCTGGAGAAGAGAGATGGCAGAAGGGATTCCTGCTTAGGCACGGGGAGACCTGTGTGCCCTCTGACGCCCTGTTCAACCCCAAGGTTCTAGGATATGAAACATGCCAACATGGACTTTCATGGGCTAAGTCATTCCGGTTGGCATATTACCTGCTCCTCCTACCATGCTAGCTTAGTGCTGTGCTGGGCGCACAGGAGCTTAATAATGCTGCTTGACTGACTGATTAATTGTTTCATCCAGGGGTCTTGGAAATATTATCTTGGTAGCAGAAATTGGACTTGGCTTTTTATCCTTCCACTGGACTGTGAGCTCTGTAGAGGTATAGGAGAAGGAGCACTGAACTAGGCTCCAATGGCCTTGCAGATGCTGATGGTGGGAACCTTTCTGGGCCTTCGTTCTCCAATCTGCAAAGTGGGGATGACAGTAGCTTCCTCATTTGTTCAGTAAGCCTATGGGCCAAGGGAGGGAAATATAGAAACCTGCTATGTATCAGGCACTGTGCTAAGAGCTTTTTTATAAATATAATTTCACTGGATCTTTACACCAACCCCAAGAGGTTGGTTTATATTATGAGTCTCATTTTATAGTAGCTGACAAAAGTGGAATAGAAAGAGGTGAAGTGAATTGTCCAGGGTTACATGGTTCATGTATGAGTCTGAGGCTGGATTTGAACTCAGAGCCTCCTTACTCCAGGCCCACCACTCTATCCCCCAGGTTACCAGCTGCCTCTGTACTAAGTGCTTGGGATATGAAGAACAAAAAAAAAAAGGAATCTGTCTTTGCCCTAAGGAGCTTACATTCTGTTGATAGGAAGCAAACTGCATTGAGAAAAATAAATATAAGATTACTCCAGAGTAAGTGAGGGGGAAGCTGAGAGAGGAGGGCAAGGAGATCAGGATAGGCCTGTCCTGGGAGGACAGGCTTGGGCTGAGCCTTGTTGGAAGCTAAGGCTTTCTATGAAGTGGAGATGAAGAGGAAGTACATTGGAGGCCTGGGGGATCGCTGCTGCCCAGGCTTAGCCATTGGAGATGGTGTCCAGGGAGCGACAAGATCAGCCAGGCTGGAGGATAGGGTTTATGAAGGAGAATGTACAATGAATTTGGAAGGGAACGGTGGAGCCAGATGGTGCCCAACTGAGTCACAGTGTGAGGGCCTGGGGCGGGTACTCCATGTACAGTGAATCTCTGAACCAGGAAGAGCCTATGACATCATATCTTTAATTCCAGGGTCTTCATTTTACAGATGAGGAAACTGAGACCCGTAGAAGTTATCTGACTTGCCCAAGGACACACAGGCAGATTCAGCCACCCTCACCCTTATTTCCAAATCTAGGTCTCTTTCCTCTGTACCCAGCACTGATAGGAGACAGTCCTGATGAGATAAGGGACAATCTGGTGCAGTGAACAGAGTAGAGAGAAGCCCAAAGTCTTGGATTTGAGTCCTGGCTCAGGGGCTGAACTAACAATGGTACCTTGGGAAAGCAGCTAAAGTTCTGCCTTTCTTTCTTTATCTGTATAATGGGCACCATAAATGTCTCCCCAGGAAAAGGTCGTGTAAGGCAGTACTATCAGGGAAAGAGCCAGAGGAATTAGGTTAGAATCCCGGCTCTCACACCTAGTACCTGTGTGACCTTGGGCAGGTCAACTTAATTTCCTTATTTTTAAGAAGAGTAGGCTTGCGTGTGACGGTCACTGAGGTACCTCCTTGGCGAATTCCTGCCGGCCTCTGAATTCTGGAAAGTAGAAGGCACCATACAAAGGTCAGCTCCTATAATTCTCAACTGGGAAAGCCAGAATATTCAGACTAAGAAAGGCTTTAGACACACACACACACACACACACACACACACACACACACACACGCACACCCTTTCCTTCCCTTAGAATCATAAAATCTACTTTGAGATGACAGACCTTTTAACTTCCATTGAGCTCATGTCTATATGCGCGTCTGTGTGTCTGTGCATGGGGAGGAAGGAAGTCTTTTTTTTCTCTCCAGAAACAACTGATATAAAAACAAAATAAGAGTTATTTTTAATGTCATCTGCCTTGTAAGGCACAGTATTCCCAGAATTCCTAGCACCAGATGCGACGCATGTAAGTGACTGGGACTAGTCCATGTTTAAAATCCCAAACTTCATAGCTGAGGGGTGGAAATCTGCATCTTTGTAGCTTCTACTCATTGCTTGTGGCTTTGTCCTCTGGGATTAAGCTGGAAAAAAAAATAGTCCAGCCTAGGCTGAAGCATTGAGCTGGATCAAACAAGATGAAATCCAAACAGGCATGAATGCAAAGCTTTCCACTTGGTTTCAAAAAGTCAGCTTTGTAAGTCCAAGAGGGGGAGGCCTGGTTAGACAGGACTTTGTCTGAAAATGATCTGGGGGTTTCAGTGGACTGCAAGCTTAACATGAGGCAGCAGTGGGATGTAGCAGCCAGAAAAGCTAATGTGATCTTGGATTGCTTTAAGAAGGCCCTGCTTTTGTTGTTTTCACTAATTTTTCCGCTGTGTCTGACTCTTCATGGCCCCATTTTTTTCTTTTTGGCAAAGATACTGCAGTGGTTTGCCATTTCTTTCCCCAGCATATTTTACAGATGAGGAAATGGAGGCATACAGGGTTAAGTGACTTGCTCAGGGTCACACAGTTACTAAGTGTCTGAGGTCAGATTTGAACTCCAGAAGATGAGTCTTCCTGACTCCAGGCCCGGTGCTGTGTCTACTGTGCCACCCATGCTATGCCCATGAGGGGCATAGCCTCCAGATATAGGGTGATGAGAGTGCCGCTGTTTTCTGATCTGGTCAGACCAGGTCTAAAGTGTTGCATTCAGTTTATTAAAATGTATCTCAGCTGGAGAGTGTCCAGAGGAAGCAAGAGAGGGAAGGGCCAGATGTCTGAGTCACATAAAAGCCAGTTGAAAAACTAGAGTTTAGCCTGGAGAAGATAAGACTTGGGTAAGATATAAGAGCCGACTTCAAATAATTGAAAGGCTCTCATCAGTATTCAAGTGGAGGGACTGAGGACTAGATCCTTCTGTCTGGTACCAGAGGGCAGAACTGGGAGCAATCGGCTTATTTGCATGTATTTGAATGGGACTTCCTCTAGAGGTTGGGATTGGTTAAGTCACCGAGGACCCTCCCAGCAGTAAATTTGGTGATTCTGCCAAGTCCAATCCTTCCATATGACAGTCCCTTAGACATTTAGAAACAGCCATCATGTCCCATGTGAGTCTTCTCATCACCGAGGTGAACATTCCCATTTCCTTCAACTGATTCTCCAATGGCACAAGACTGAAAACTTTCTGTAAGTGTCTATGTCTTCCTTAAGATAGGGTGTCCAAGAGTGAATGCAGTACTCTAGACATAGTCTGGCCAGGGCAGGGGACAGTGGAATGGCCACCTTTCTCATTTTGTACTCTTGGCTTCCATTCATTCCACTCTTCCTGGAAAGAAATAGCCCTGGAGGCTCCCATTTTTATTCCCAAGAGTTTCTTCTCTCTCCCTCCAACACCAGATGATTACTTTCGCTTGAAGGCTTCCGTAAGGTTGCGGAGAGCCCACTGCCTTCATTCATTCCACTTTGGGGCAACTCTGATTGTTTTGGCAGTTGTTTTTTCTTTCACAGAACCTACATTTATTTCTGCGTCTTTCCTCATTCTGTCTCCTGGGGCTAAGCAGAACGAATTTAACCATTTTTAAGACAAAGGACTTTCACATTTATATCGTCATTGTCTCCCTCTAATAGGTGAAGAAAGTGAGGGTCAGAGTGTCGCCCAAGGTCACGCAACTAAACAACGGCAGGTCCAGGATATAAACCCAGGGCTCTGGCTCCAAATTCAGGATTTCCCTCTGCTGCTTCCCACTCTCCAATTGCACACTACCCTCCAATTTCAAGATCGTATCAGCTACATCCGGTCCTTGCTTCCCATCCTGCTGGGTTGGGGTACTCATTGGCAACACCTCCAATGGGAAGCTGACCTCTTTAGCTAATACTAGCTACAGGTGGGAATCTGCTCCTTAATTATTGGGAACGAGTGTTGCTCTGTGTGTGTGTGTGTGTGTGTGTGTGTGTGTGTGTGTGCGCGCAGAGCCCCTCTGGGCCTCAGTTTCCCCACTTGTAAAAATGAGAGAGTTGGACTTGCTGGCCTCTGAGGTCTCCCTGGACCCTTCCTTCTGTTTTATGACCCAAAGTTCCCTCTAACTCTGACATGCTATGAAGAGTCCACAGCCCTTTCTAGCTCTAGCTTTATGAGATAGAGAGAGAGAAGGGTCACAGTAGAAGGTGTCTTGCCTCTCCAATCTCATCCCACCCATTCCCCACAAAAGTTTCTCCAGGCTCACCCACAGCCAGAGATTGCTTTAGAACCCATCAAGGAAAGCATGACTTGTGCAGCCCCCAAGCTGCCACAAGGGGGCAGCCATACTCTGTGCTGTTTGCTAGACACCACAGGCCTCTTTCTGCCCCTTCAGTACTTCCTTAGGCAAACAGCGCCAGCAAGATTGAGCAGGGAAGAATTCTGCCATTCACCCTATGGCCACATGGGGGCACCAAAGTTCATTCAACGATCCTGGTTTTCAGCACTGTGGCTGGGTCCTTGGGTTTTAGAGCTGGGAAGGGCTCATTTCATTCAAATCCTTCATTTTTCATAGAGGGAAACTGAGGCCCAGAGAGGGGAAGGAAGAGAGGCCCAGAGAGCTAGGAAGTGAACTCAAGACTCTTGATTCCAAATCCAACGACAGAGCTTTCTCTACAACTCTATGTATTCCACTCAACATTTATTAAACAGCTGCTGTGATAATCGGGCTAGGGTCTTCCGGGTACAAAAAGAGGCTTGGCCCTTGCCCCCTACTGTGAAGCATTTTAAGAATGTGGTCTAGTTATTCAGTAAATACTGATTAAGAACCTACTATGCTCAAAGAGCTCTGTCCTCAGTCTATTACTTTGGTTGTACTTTCATTAAAATTTTCTGCAGTGATGCTCTTGAAATTCAGAATGAGCAACTGTAGTGTTCAAGAGTTGTGCTTAGGACAGGGGATGCAGAGTCGAAATAAGGGCAAAGCATGCAATCTCCTCGGGCCTCAGTTTCTCTACCTGTAAAATGAGGAAATTGGACCAAATTATTTCTAAGGTGCCTTTTAGCTTTAAATCCAAGAATTCCATAAGATAGTGCTAATAATCACCAGAACAGTTTTGTGTTTTCCTGTGTAATTATAATGTTAGAATTAAACAACACATTTCTTCATCACATACCATGTACCGACCTTTATTTGTTAGATGTGTAACTTCTTAAAGTTTGCATACATCATTATGGCCCAATTTCATATTTTTGGGGAGGAGGTCATCCTACAATGTCTGACAGTCAGCATACAGTAGGCAATCAATGAATACATTATAGCTGATTGATTTTACCCTTATAACACTGGTGTCTGGTGCATGGTGGAGGGAGGGGGAAGATTATTTCCATTATGCAGATGAGGAAGGTAAGTGATTTGCCCAAGGACCCCCAGGCTCCTCATTCCCCTTCTGGTCAAAACATCATAAACTTAGAACTGGGAGGGACCTTAAAGGACATTGGATCCACTCTATTTACATATGAAAAAACTGAGGCCTAGAAAGGTTAATGACTTGCCCATAGTGATGCAGGTAGTCTCTTTCAGACTCCATGACCTGACTCCCTGGTCCCCTTTTTTCTGTGAGTTCTGTCTGAAGCTACTCATCCTTTAGCCTGTTTGCTGAGTCCACACACCCCGGTCAACGCCAATGGAGGGAAATTGCAGGAGAATGGATTAATAGAAGGAAACAGCTATGTTCAGCTCCCTAGTTTAGTTCAGAGAGAACAAAGCTCTCCAATGGTCACAGAATACAAAGTGTGGCTGTGGCTGTGGACGTCCCAGACCCTTCTCCAGCAGCCAGAGGTGAATGTCATGGCTGACCAAGGCTACCATCCCCATCTCCAAGGCTGCCTCCTCATGAGCAACTCCAGCCCCAGCCCCAGCTTCAGAGGGCCCTAGACCTGGCCCCAGTCTGAGACATATTTCCAGCCCCAGGCTGAGCTGTAACCAGGGAACAATAACCTAGATACTAAAACCAAGGTTCAAATCACGTGCAATGGAATTCTGGGAAAGGAGAGGTCGGTATGATTTGGAATAGTAAAGTGGGGCTTCCTGGAGGGACTTGAGCCATTCTTGGCAGAACTAGAATTTGTATCAAGTTGAAAGGGGTAGGGGAAATGGCTTGAGCAAAGGCTTGGAGGTGGGAGATAGTAAGGGGACTAGCCTGGCAGGAAAACAGAGCTCATGTTCTGGGGTGGGGGTGGGAGAGGAGGAGAACATAGGCAATAGAAACTCACTGGTATCCAGTTAAAAAGCATTCCTTTGGGGGTTATGTTTCCCTGCAGAATGAGTACTAAAAGTTTTTTGTCTTTCTTTCCTCAATACATCCAGGACCTATGATTTCAAAGGCAGCAGGTGTAGTGGGACTGTGCTTGGAAGGAGCCAACCTGGGCTTGAAACCTGACCATTATTAATTATTGGATCCTCCTTAGGCCACCTCCCCCTCTCTTGCCTTAGTCTGACACCTGTAAAATGGAGATACTATTACTTTTACTCCCTGATTCACAGGGCAGCTATGAGGAAAACTCTTTGTAAACCATGAAAGTCCTAGTAGGGCTGGGAGCTGTTACTGTTGTATACTGCTTAGCACAACCTGTGGACCCTCTAGGCCTCATGAGATAGTTTTCATGAGTTATTGAGGCTAAGAATTTTCACCCCTAAGGTTACCATTTATTTACTTTGCAAGTATCTTGACTTTATGGTATATATGCCTGTTGTCTTGTGTGTTAAAAAGTATGCGCTACCTTTTTTGCATGTCTGATCCTTAGTATACAGTAAATGCTTAATAAATGCTTGTTGGTTGATTGGCTGAATGATTGGTGAGGAGCCTTCTTGCCCTAAGTGAGGCTGGCTCTGGGACAATAGCCGTGCTTTCTGTTAGCCTGGCAGAGCCTGCCCTCCATTGGCATGGCCTTTGAGGACTTGCACCGCAGTGGCTACCTCCCCACTACAGTGGGTTGATGGAGGTTGATGGGTAGGGGGGACAAGTGTAAATTATGGGGGAAAGGATTTTCCTGGTCACCTTTAAACAATGTGGCATAGGGGGTTTCCCGAACCGAGCTCAAGAAGGGACCCTATTGTCCCACTGTGAAGGTGCCAAGAGAGAAGAGCTTTTCTTTCAGGCACTGATGATGCAGGTGCCTCTTTTTATCTCAGAATAACAATCCTTCCCATTTATATGATAACAGTGAGCATTTATAGTGTTTCAAGGTTTGCAAAGCCCTTTGTTGTTGTTCGGTTGTGTCTAGCTCTTCATGGACCAAGCCTGTGGGGTTTTCTTGGCAAAGATACTGTAGTGGTTTGCAAATTCCTTCTCCAGTGTGTTTCCATTTTACAGATGAGGAATGGAGGCAAATAAGGGCTAAGTGACTTGCCTAGGGTCACGCAACAAGTGTCTGAAGCCATATTTAAACTCAGATCTTCCTGACTCCAGCTCCAGCACTTTATCCTCTCTATCACTTAGATGCCCCATAATGTGCTTTATATGTGTTACTTCATGTGATCCTCACAGCCACCCAGGGAAATAGGTGCTGTTATTACCCTCATTTTAGTAAACCAATGCATACAGCAGTTAAGTGACTTGCCCAGAGTTGCACGGTTACTAAGAGTCTGAGACAGGATTTGAACTCAGGTCTTTCTGATTCCAAGTTCTGTGCTCCATGCACTGTGTCTGTTAGCTGACATTGCAGCGTAAAGTGCCTTCATACTTTGCCTCATATGTTCTCTCCAACTGCCCCAGGAAGAAGGCAGGAATGGGGTTGTCACTTCCATTTTACAGATGAGAACATCAAGGCCCAGGAAGGTTGATGCTTTGCTTTCTCACACATTTAGAAAATTTTAATTTATATTGTAGTTATCTGCAATTGTGTCTTTTCCCATCCTAGACTGTGAAGTCCATGAAGGTAGGGCTTGTGCCTCAGACATGATGTGCTTTGCACATAATAGGTACTTAATTTATTTGCTTAATGCACCCTGATTTAGGCCTTCAGATCTCCTAAGGATATCTACGGGGAGAACAATTTCCAAGAAGAGTAGGGAGATTTTATGGAACCCAGAGACCTCAAAATCACCAGGCTTATTTTTGTTTAGTCACCTAGTAAACTGTAGAAATGAGAAAGCCTGGACAAGTGAGCAGAGAGAGCCTGTCAGTGAGGAACTCAGCATCTGCAGGAATGGGGGCTTCTTTGGGTATCTATATAGTAGGATCATGGAATGATCAAAGTCTTTCTAGTGAAAGGGCCTGGATTCAAATCCTGTGTCTGATTCCTGCCTCTTGTGTGGCATCATTGGGTAAATCATGTCATGGTTCTGGGCCCCCATTTCCCCTTCTGGGAAATGAGGAAGTTGAAACCAAGATCTAGGATCCTTCCATCCTTAACCAGATCTAATGACCAGTTTCTAGCTTTAGAAATGTAACTCAAACATTCCACCCTTTTCAGAGGTCTGACATAGGAATGTTAGATGATAGCTCTTGACTTTGAAAGGTCCCTGGAAGGGTCTGACATTAGAGCATTTGAGGTCCTAAGGACACCATCTAGCCTGGGAACAGTGGATGCCTTACCTAAGCATTGCTGGAACAAGCTCCTGGACAGAGTCCCCCAGGGACTAGGGTTTCTCCGAAGAAAGACCCAACAATGACAGCTATGGCAGTAATGATGGTGATTTTATTTCCATAGCACTTTAAAGCTGACAAAGCATTTACTTCCCCATTTTGTAGGGGTAGGAATGGAGGTTTGGAGTAGTTATGTGGCTTTTTTTGGGGTCACAAAGATAATCAGGTCAGAGGGTCATAGGATTTAGAGCTTGGAATGACCTTAGCAGTCATCTAGCCACACACTATCATCTTTCCATCAAACTGAGACCCAGAGAGAGCAAGGGTCTTGCCCAAGATCAACACAATGATTGACGGCTTCATTCAACAAGCATTTATTAAACACCAGCTTTATGTAAACCATTGTGTTAGGCACCAGAAATACAAATACAAAACAAAAACACCAGTTCCTGCCTTCATGTGGCTGGCATTCTTGTTCCATAGCCAATAATGAGAGCCAAGATTGAGTGTGAATCTGGGTAAGAGTCAGGATTTGAGTCCTGGTTTTGCTCCTGACTCTGTGTGGGACCTTGAGCAAGCCACTTCCTTTCTTTCAGTCCCATGTAAGATACGTGTGATTAATCCCTACCTTTACTCCATCCAGGGCAGGGTTGTGAAAGCTTATTCCCACCACCACCCTTTTCTTTCTGTTCATTCAGGAGTATTGTGTAGAGCTCTGCTGTGGAGGGATACCTTCTTCCCTTCTTTGTTCCTATCTTCCCATAAACATTAAAGTTTGACAGTTTTCAAGGCCACAAAGATACAAAGATGGAATAATAATAAGAATAGGATTGACCCCTGAGATTTCATTGGTATAAGAAACTCCCAGGTGAGGAAATTCCCTCTACCAGAGCAAGTTGGTACCTTCTCTGAGATGTTGTCATAGAGAGTTGTCTGGAGCAGTAAGAGGGGAAGTGGTTTGCTTAGAATCATGTAGATGGTAAGTGTTAGAGGCAGAAGTTGAATCCGGATCTCCCTGGCTCTGAGCATGAGCTCAGTCTATTATGCCACACTGCCTTCCATGGTACAGAGTGCTGGGTTTCTTGCCCATGATTGAGTTGGGCTTGTAAGCTCCAGACTCTAAATCCTGTGCTCTCCTCACCAAGGTAGACCATGGCTCAGATGTATCTTGGTACAATGGACAAATACTGTATTGGATTTTCATTCAGTGGCTCTTGGTTAAAATCTTGCTACCTGTGTGACCTTGGTCAAGTAATTTTACTGCTCTTGGTCTCCATTTCCTTACCTATAAAAATGAGGCATGGGAATAAAGCAGCTAAGGTCCTTGCCAGTTCTTAAATCTCCCTAATCGAAAGATTTCCTCGCCACCATTTCCCAGGTCAGCATTACCTCACAGAGCCCAGATCTACAATGATGAGGAGATTTCAAAAATTCCATCTAAATTCTCCTCTTAGGCTACCCTAAATGGCCATAAGTGTGAAGGTAGCCCTGCTCTTATGTGAAGGATACTTGAGACTCCCTAGAAAGCACAGCTAAGTGGCCCCAACCAGCATGGCATTTTTTCCTTCCTTCCTTCCTTCCTTCCTTCCTTCCTTCCTTCCTTCCTTCCTTCCTTCCTTCCTTCCTTCCTTCCTTCCTTCCTTCCTTCTTTCCTTCCTTCATAGCTGAAAGAAGATAGGATGGAGTTCATTCTTCTGTGGGTGCCCTTCACATACCAAGCATTGTGAGCTAGATTGAAAACTCTTTGAGGTCAGGCTTTGTGGCATTTTGACCTTGATACTGCCAGCCCTGAATACAGTCCTTTGCACATAGTAAAGTCCTAACAAATGTGTGTTCAATTAAACTATTGTTGAATGAAACAAATTCAATTTAACGAACATTTATTATGGCCCTCTTGTGTATTGGGTAAAGCCTATAACTTGGTGTTGGAGTAGATGCAAAGGTAACTTAAAACACAATTCCTGCCTTTAAAGGGCTTAGTCAAGGGAAATTAGTGCTTTGGCAGGAGAACTAATGAAGGAAAACTCAGTGCCAAGTCTGACCTATATTTTTCTCCTTGTGAATAGAGCCACCCAGACCCCTCTTCCTTTGGGAAGCCTGCCCTATGTGCACTGACCCTAACTGACCTCTGGCACTGCTGAGTGCCCATAGCAATCAAGGAAGCCCGAAAAGTTTGGTGCAAGGATCAGCTGCTGAGGATATTTTAGAGGGAGGACAGCATCTTAAAAAAGTCCTTCTATTGGATTATCCCCCTGAAATTGATCCCATGATTATTGGAGAAGTAAAGCTATGTGATTGTTCAGCACATAAAGACACTCCTCTGAGTGTGTCCATCAATAGACAATTCCCATAAATGATACTAACTATCATCAGAGGGGTAATAATGCCTTTATTGATGGATAAATCTCTAAAGGACAGATCAAATCGAGGTTAACTCGTCATGCATGACATTAGCCGGAATTAGTCTGAGAACAGCCTCGAAGGCATGTTATCTTCCTGGGCCACAGTTGGCCAGGTTGGAGCAGAGAGGCGGCAGCTCAGGGTTGGGATCTACAAGGTCACTTCTGCTCTGCTCTTGAGGCCAGCTGGGCAGCAATGTCATGGTCAGTGCCCATTTCTTGGAGCCTGCCTAGAGGGGGATGTGAAGAGGAAGTCAGTATGCAACATAGCATCTCAGTTAGAAGGAGTCTTGGGGGGGATACAGTAAGAGGATTATCACTTTGGAGCTAGAAGGGACCCCCAAGGTCGTTCTTCCTTCCTCCCTCCCTCCCTCCCTTCCTTCCTTCCTGCCTTCCTTCCTTCCTTCCTTCCTTCC
>CM053601.1:143134184-143158200 GCA_028646575.1 Pseudocheirus occidentalis
TCCCCCTCCCTCCCTCCTTCCCTCTCTTCCTTCCTTCCTTCCTTCCTACTGTCATCTTCACTGGCTATCCCCATACCTGAAATGCTTTCCCTCCCCACTTCTGCTCCTGGCTTCCCAAGCTTTCTTCACTTCTCAGCTAAGATCTTGCCCTCCACAAGAAGCCTTTCCTGAGCTGCCTTTTCGCCTTCCCTTTGACTACCTCTGATTCATTCTGTCTGCATCTTGTCTACACATGGTGGTTGCATGTCATCTACCCTATTAGATTGTGATCTCCTTGAGGACAGAGTGGTTCCCCCTCCTTTCTTTGTATCCCCAGAGCTTAGCACAGTGCCTGACACATAGAAGATACTTAATAAATATGAGTTGACTTTACTTGATGAGGAAATAGGAGAATTTAAAAGACTTTCCCATCATCCTTTCCCTTGCACCACATTGCCTCTCTAATGATGGAAAGAGTGCTGGAGGCCTGGGTTTACATCTTTGCTCTGACATGTACCAGTCTCAGTTTCCCCATCTGTAAAATGGAGATCATAATATCTGCATTTTCTGTCTCACGAGATGTCTTTCTGAAATGTGCTTTGAAAACTCTAAAAGCAATGAGTGATGAAATCTCCTTGGTATAGTGGGAAAACCAAACCAAACCAGACCAAACTGTGGGATTTGGAGGAGCCTGCTAGCCTGAGCTTGTAGGCTGCTCTCTATCATGTGTCCTTGGGGTGGTCACTCATCCTGTCTGACCCTCCGTTTCCTCATCTGTAAAAGGACATGGTTGGATCTGATGGTATCTCAGTCTCAGACCCAGGTACATTCAGGGAACCCATGTTCCCCTGTCAGTTCCTCAGAGCTTTGCAGACCAAACTTTTTTGGGAATTAATCACACAACCTTAAGTCAAAACTCTGTCTCAGCTCTGATCAGCTCCAAGCCTCCTGCCTTGTCACGGGGAGCAGTGTGTGAGACACAAGCTCCCCTCACAGTCTCAGGGAAGAGAAGATTGCTTTCCGTGGTACTGGCCTGGAGAGACACTTGGCTAAAGCCTTTGATCTTGGGAAAGATATTTCCTTTTCATTCCAGAAATTCTCCCCAGATGACCCACCCTGTCAAGGGAGTTCAATTGCCTCATGTCTCAGGAAACCTTTTAACATCTAAGGAAGGAGGAAAAGGAGACCTCAAAAAACACTCTTGCTGTTCAATTGGATATTAGTTTGTGGCTGGCAGGGCATGCTGTTGGCAAACTTTTTATACCTTAGAGCCCTAGAACCCAATGGGCCTTGGAGGTCACTTGATCTAATCTGTAACTGAACAAGAACCCTTCTATACCACCTACATTAAGGGATCATTCAGTCTCCTCTTAGAGGCTCCTAGTGATGGGGAAATCACTACCTTCCAGAACAGCCTACTTCACTTTGAGACAACTCTAATACTTCTTTATTCAGAGGTAGAATTTGTTTTCTTGTAACTCCCCCCCCCCCACCCCCGCCAATTAGCCCTGGTTCTGACCTCCGCCTTTAAGGCTCACCTTATGTGCTGCCTCCTCCCCAGTCCTACATCACAATTCCTCAGTGATTTAAAGATGGCGATTCTGCCCTTCCCACCAGTTCCTCTTTCCCAAAGTCTTTTTTTCAGGTTAAACATCTCCAGCTCTTTCAATTGGTCCTTGTATGACCTGAGCAGCATTCCCCACCTGGTCACCCTCCTTTGGTTATGTCCCAGCTGTTGGTGTCCTGCCTAAAAGATATCATTCTCCCCCTCCCCCCTAACTGGACACAGTAGCCAACTGAGGTCTGGTCTGACTGGGGCAAGGGGCTGGAATTGAGAGGGTCACTTCCCTTGTTCTGGATACCAGGCTTCTAGTAATGCAGCCTCATATTGTATTTCTTCATCAGCACTGGTCTGGAGACGAGCCTGGGCTCTTGGAGGCTGATTATCTGTCCATCCTCTGAGGACTAGTTAAGCTGAATTTGGAGAAATCAATCACTCAGTTAGCCATAGGCAACTCACAGTAACTTTCAATGCTTACGGTGCCAGTATGGTACAGAGTTAAGGGACCAGGATTCAAATCTTGCCTCTGACATTGGCTACCTATATCACCTTGGACAAGTCATTTATTTTACCTGGCTCAGTTTCCTCTTGTAAACTATGAAAGCAGGACTAGATGACCTCTGAGTTATTTTCTAGATCTAGATTATATACTGTGATCTGTTCTCTATGAACCTGTGATTATCTATAAAGATGTAGAGAAGCCCTGATTCATACCAATAGTGGGGAGGGCTCTTATACTGATGAAGTCATAGGTTCTTTAAATATTGAAGTATAAACTTGCATTCTCTTGACCCAGGCCTAATATTTTATTGGTTGTAGAGATATCTTAGTGTGGAAACTCCATCCACCCAAACTGATGGGCAACGTGTCTTCACTCAATAGTCTTAGCTCACTGGGGCATTGAGAGATTAATAACTTGCCAGTGGTCATTCAGCCAGTCTATATCCAAACTGGGACTTGAGCTGAGCTCAACCTGACTCTGAGGCTGGCATTCTATTTTATCATAAATATCATGTATCTGATATGCTTATCAAAAATGAAAAGCTTGTATTAGGGTTTTTTCTCTGCATTATATTTTTTAATAAGAATAATGATGGACATATCTCAATTAGGCCAGTGTTCTGAGAGCTGGTCTCAGAGTCAAGACAAGCTGGGTTCAAGCCCTCTCTCTGACATGGATTGGTTGTGTCACTTGGTTAATCACTCAGTGACTGCGTACAGATAGCCGGCTAAGGCTAGAAGTTGCCCAGCAGGGGCTGATCTTCATTTTAAGGGAGTTTCCCTACTGGGAACCCTCTACACCAGTGGTTCTCAACCTTCCTAATGCTGCGACCCTTTAATACTCGTATGTGGGCGCACCTGCATGTGGGCGGACCTGCCTGGAGATGGATAGAGGATCAGTGTCTCAGTTCCTAAGACCATTGGAAATATGTGTTTTCTGGTGGTCTTAGGAGACCTTTGTGACCCCTGTAAAAGGGTGATTTGATGCCCAAAGGGGTCATGACCCACAGGTTGAGAACCGCTGCTCTACACCAAAGAGATCACAGTCCCAGAGGCCGCCCCTCCTGCTCCTCAATTGTGTCTCACTTTTATGTGGCATTTTAAGGTTTACAGATTCTAGTCCTTATGACATGGCCGCCATATTGCCCTGCTAAAGTGAGCTTGTAGCCCACCAAAACCTCTTCCAGTCCCCACCCCTCCATCTCTTCTGTGGAAGCCATTATCCTTCTTTGTGTCTTTTAGCTCATATTTTTGAAGCTGTCTTTTCAAGCCTAGAACCTTTGCACATAGTTGTTAAGCCATTTCACTTGTGTCTGACTCTTCAGGACCCATTTGGGGTTTTCTTGGCAAAGACACTGGAGAGGTTTGCCATTTCCTTCTCCGGCTCACTTTACCAATGAAGAAATCAAGGAAAGCAGGATTAAATGACTTGCCCAGGGTATCACTGCTAGTGTCTGAGGCTAGATATGAACTTGCGTCTTCCTAACTTTAGGCGCTGTGCTCTGTCTGTTGTAGTATCTAGCCACTCATTTTGCACATAGCAGGCACCTGATAAATATTGGTTGAATTGAATTAAAAATGCAGGGATCATTTACTATCACTTCCTTAGATTCAACTTAGTGTTGTCAAGATATTTTTTCATCCTAACACTGTCATCAAATTAGTTGGAAATCTCTTTGACCTTCGTGTCATCTGCAGATTTGATAAACCCTTTGTCCAAGGCACTGATAAAAATGGGAAAGAGCACAGGGCCAAGCACTAATCCCTGGGGCATTCGCCTGGCATCCATCCTCTCTCTGATGTTCCCTATCAAGCTCCCGTCCAGGGGAGCACTCCTGTTGGGATGTCTCTGGTCTCCTGAAGGCTAGTCATAGAAATTGTAGACTGACAGAGCCAGAGGGGCCTATTCCAACCTGTTGATTTTACAGATGAGGAAAGTCCGGCTCAGAGAGGGCATGGGACTTACTCAAGGTCTCACAGCTTGTGGATTGGGAGGCTGGGACTCCATGCAGGTCTTGTGACTGAGGGCATGTCTCACTTCACCGGGCTAAGGCTTTTTACAGGGTGAGCTGCTGTGGGAGGGCTTGAGGCAGGTGGGGCAGTGCTTACCCATAGGCCCCCCTAGCTCCAGCCCACACACTATTCCATCTTCTCAACTCTCAAAACCTCTACTACTTGAAATACTCAGTTTAGTCTGTACCTCCCATTGCCTTAGATCTGATTCCATTAATAATAATTATAGACTTAATGGGTAAAACCTCGTTCTCAGAAGTATGGGAGAGACAAGCCTAGATAAGACATGATCCTTTCCTCATGGGGTTCATATGGGGTCTGGGGATGTGTGGAAAGCAGAGTGCAGGATCTGAAGTCAGAAGACCCCAGCTCAAGTTATAAGTTACCTGTGTAACTTTGAGCACATGACTGTTTTCTCGGGGCTTTGGTTTCCTCATGTGTAGCCTGAGGGAACTAGACTGGATCAGGAGTGGGACCCTGTGGCCTTGAGGCCACATGTGGCCCTCTAGGCCCTCAAGTGCAGCCTTTTGGATTCAGTCAAAGGGCTGCACTTGAGGACCAAGAAGAACACATGTGACCACCAGGCTGCAAGTTCCCCACCCCTGGACTGGATGGTATCTAAGGGCCCAGTACCTTGTAATCCTATAAGGGAAAGAGGGGAAAAGTAAAGAGGTCTTTGAGGATTTGGGGGAAAAGATCACTTTGTCTTGAGGGGAACAGAGAAGCCTTTTAGAAGGAAGGGGCATTGGAACGATCGGTTAATTTTCTGTGAGTGTCAATAATATGAATCTTATCTTCCCATTTTCTCCAGGATCAAATATTAATACTAATGCTCAGCTTTAAAAACAAACAAACAAACGAACGAACGAACCAAAACCTTCACAATTGGCTCCAGCTTATTTATCTGGGATTTGGGGACATTGCTCCCCTTCAAAAATTTATGTTTGAACCAAGCTGGCCTACTTTCCCTGCCCTGAACTTGGCATTTCATTTCCCACCTTTGCAAAGGCTGCCCCCCATTACTGGGGTCTCCTTACCCCGGCCTCTTCAGAATCCCTAGCTGCCTTCAAGGCTCACCTTACCAGCCCCCTCCTCCCTAGTCTTTCCAGGAAGGCTTTCCTGATCCGCTTAGTTGTTAGCATTTGAGTTTTCCTGCCATGATCAAGTAAGTGCTTCCCCCCATCCCCAATGTTGTATTCTCTCATCAGAAAGTAAGTTGCTTGAGAACAGGGACTCTTTTTCATTTTATCTTTGTAGCCCCAGGGCCTACCTTAGGGCCTTGCATATATTAGGTCCTTAATAAATGTTTGTAGGACTTGACTGGATTCCTTTCACTGGATTTGGGCTTGCTGTTCCCCTTTTGTTCCTTCTAGTTTGTGAGGCCCCCCCAAATTTGTTTCTTTTCTATCAACTACAGACTGTAATATTCTTATAGGCAGATCAGTCAATCAGTCCATCAGTAAATATTTATTAAAGCATCTACCTCAGGCCAGGCATTGTGTTAAATTCTGAGGATACAAAAAAAAGGCAAAAGGCAGTCTGATAAGGAGTCTGATAAGGAGACAACGTGCCAACATCTGTGTATGGACATGGTCTATACAGAATAAGTTGGAAATAACAGAGGGAAGGCACCAGAATCAAGGGGGATAGAGAAAGGTTTCCTGGAGAAGGTGGCATATGCAGCTGGGCACAGGTGGGGGCCTCACAGAAGATTGGAGGTTTGACCTAGACTTCCTGTGGCCACTAAAGTATCTTCTTCTTTTTTTTTTTGGAGGGGACAATTGGGGTTAAGTGACTTGCCCACGGTCACACAGCTAGTAAGTGTCAAGTGTCTGAGACTGAATCCAAACTCAGGTCCTCCTGACTCCAGGGCCAGCGCTCTATTCACTGCGCCACCTAGTGTCTTCTTTATTGACCTTCCTCTCTGTCCTCTCCTCTTCCTAAGTTTTCTCTCAAAAGAAATCATTGTAAAAACTGTATTGTCTCTCCTTCCATGCATTTCCCTAGAGAGTGCTTTGTCTGGGTGTTTCCTTTGCCATGAGCCCCTTCTAGTTTTCATCCTGCTTGTGTATGTGGTGTGACTTCCTCCTCTTCCCTGTAGACTGGGAGCCCTTTGGGGGCAGAAGCTTTCTTGTTTATCATCTCCACACACCCAGCATGGAGGACAGGGTCCAGAACCCAGCAGGAGAAGTGTCTAATAAGTGTTTGCTGAATAATTGATTAAAGAATGAATGTCAGCCAACCGTAACAGTTGATCCAAGATTAATGACACTGATTGATGCCCGCAGGTCTCCAGTATGTCCAGTCATGGAAACATGTTATGGAATCCAAAGACAGGCTTCAACACTTACTAGTTGTGTGACTCTGGGTGAGCCGCTTGACCTCTGAGACTCAGTTTCTGTGTCTGTAAAGTAGATAGAATAATCTTTATCTTGCTTACATTAAAGGATTTTTTTTTAAGGAAAATGATGCGTGAACCTTGCATAGAAATGTGTGCTAATATTTTAAGGTAGCCATGGAGTGCCAGTGTTTTCTGTTTTCAAAGTTCAATCATATGGGAAAAATCAAGGAAGGCCCTTTGAATGGTATTGGTCTGTACCCCTAGGGCATAATTTGATGGTGTGTGTATGTGTGTGTGTGTGTGTGTGTGTGTGTTTTACAGAGAAGAATATTTTTTACAGACAAGCCTATTTTTCTCCTCAGCATGTTTATGGAGCTGACACACTTTTATGGACAAAAGACACCTTCTGGGACACTGAACACCTTCCTTTTTGGCACCTACTGTCACAGAGTTGTGGAGTATTAGGACCACAGAATGTCACATAAACCCAAGATGGAAGGGCCCTTAGAACACAGGGTATGCCAAGTCAGTTAGAAAGGACTTTAGACCATAGACCACAGAATATCAGAACTGGAGGGGACCTTAGAAAACAGAACATCGAAGGTCAGAGCTGGGAAGGACTTTAGAATGTAGAATGTCAGAACTATAAGGAACCTTAGAATACAGAACATAGAAGGTCAGAACTGTGAAGGACTTTAGAATGTAGAATGTCAGAACTATAAGGCATCTTAGAATACAGAGCATAGAATGTCAGAGCTGGGAAGGACTTTAGAACAGAGAATAGGGAATGTTAGAATTAGAAAGACCCTTAGAATATAGAACGGGTCCTTTGAAAATAAGGGAAAATAGAATGTTGGAGATTACCTACTTAAATCATACATTTTGCAGTTGAGTAAAATGAGCCCCTGGTCTTGCAGATTAGTGGTAAACCAAATCTCAATTCCTGGCCTCCATACTTCTTTGATTCCATCAGCAATGACTTTTTTTCAGTATTGATATTGAGTCTACACATAATCCCTGTATGTGCCTCTACCTCGAGCTTGAAGGACAATTGATCAGCTGCTTCAGGAAATAATGAGTTCCCTATCACTAGAGGTCTTCTTACTTGGTTACTACTAGCAAGGGATATTGTAGAGGAAGGTTAGGTTGTTCATGTGTGGGTTGACCTGGATGGATCCCTGAGATGCTTTCCAGCAAAGCTGTAATGGGCATCTTTTCTGCTCAGCACAAGTATCACATACCTTATCTGGAGCAAGCAATGGGAAGCCTGCCTTCAGTTGGGACTTGGTATGAGGCTGATTTGAGGAAGATTGTCATGTGGGTGGGGGTAGGGGGTGTTCAACCATCTCCTAGTCTTCTATTTTAACCAAACAATCCCTTGCTAATGAAGCCCCAGGCTTCTAAAGAAATGCAAGTATTGCTAAAGCCCTTCTGAATTTGGCACTCTAGGACAAAGAACCAGCCACCTTTTCTTAGTTAAAACTCCAAGCTGGTAGAATTCTAGAATTCTTATATGGCATCACTGGAGGGGATAGAGAGAAGGAGAGGTGGCCTGGCCCTGTATCTGGCACCAAATTTGGTAAGCCTGCCATCTTTATACAAGTCATTGCTAAGTGTTGAACAGCCCGGGGCCATGTACAGATCCCTGGAGTATTCTACTGGAACCCTGTCTCTAAGCTGGCATCAATAATTCATCAATTATTCTGTTTTCTTGTTGAGCCATTTTTTTTAGTTGTATCCTGTTCTTTGTGACCCCATTTTGGGATTTTCTTGGCAAAGATACTGGAGTGGTTCACCATTTCCTTTTGCAGCTCGTTTTACAGATGAGAAAATTGAGGCAAACAGCATTAAAGTGACTTGCCCAGGGTAACTGGTAGTAAGTGTCTGAGGCTGGATTTGAACTCAGGAGAAGTATTCCTGAGTCCAGCCCCACTGCTCCATCCATTGTATAACCTAATTGCCTTACTGTTCTTCTTTAGATCTATTCATTTAACCTGTTTTGCATCTACCTAATTGATGATCCATAATATAGGAACCCATAAAACTGGTACTAGCTAGTCTGACACTGGTTGACAGTTCAGACAGCCTGTGGCATTAGTAGGAAGATGTATAGTTTCACATATCTGTAATGTGTCAGAGCCTCACTATTAAAAAATTACCCAACTCATCCATTCATTTCACTCAATGAGCACTTACAACGTGTAACCCTGGGTAAGTTACTTAATTTCTGTCTGCCTCAGTTTCCTCATCTGTAAAAGAAGAATAATAATAGCAACTACTTTCCAGGGGTGGTTGTGAGGATAAAATGAGATGTTATTTTCAAAGCATTTTGCAAACCTTGAAGTGCTATATAAATGCTAGTGATGATGATGATGATGATGATGATGATGATGAATTAGGCAGGGGATCTGAACTTAAATTCTCGCTTTGCCATATACCTATGTGACATTGCAAAAGTCACTTACATTCTCTAGGCTTCTCTTTTCTTTATCTGTACAATGAAGGGAATGGACCAGATCACCTCTAAGGTCCCTTCCTGCTAGTTTAAATCTGCTCCTAGGATTTCCCAATTGTGACTCAGCTTTGGTTTACGTTGGATAGAGTCATTCAGAATGAATAGGTTAATTAGAGGTGGGATTAGAGTTGGCTGAAATAAGACTATTTTTAGCTTGGACACATTATTGGGGACGGGGAAGGACAACACTTCCAATCAGGGATAACATTGGTTTGTGATCATATGAGGAAATCCAAGGGCTCTCCCCAGAAGAGGCACGGAGAGAGGTCTCCTTTTGGCCCATCAACATGAGAGCACAATAAGAGACTATCCAAGGAAGAGGAACGTGAAGATGTGAGACTGAAATCTGAGGTCAGCTCACAGAGCAAAAGAAGTCCAGAGTCTAAAGTGACTCTAGTTAAGTTTAATGGCTCAGATAATTCATTGAAGGGGCAACTCATTCCTGGAGATTCATAAGACAGGGGTCCTAAGCGTATCTCCTTTTTAATAACAACACAGTACATTAAAAATTTTCAAGCCATTTTTGCATTCATTATAGCATTTTAAACTTACAACATCATTTAGAAGAAGCTAGGACAGGGGTTCATTTTTAATCTTCGCTTTATTTAGGATTCTACTCAGTGGTAGAATGGGATTTGTTAGGAGGTAATAAGTTCCCTATCAGTGGAGGTTTTTTTTCAGATTCAGATATTTTATTTTGCAATTAACAAGCATTTATTTTTCTCTTACTCCATAACTTAAAAGAAAAATGAAGACCTTGTAAAAGATAATATAATCGAGCAAAACAAATTCCCATATTATCAATGTTGGAAAATGTCTCATTCTTCATCTTGAATCCATTTTTTTTTCAAGTGTAATAGTATTTTATTTTTTCCCCCAGTGACAGGTCAAGAAAAATTTTAACTTTCATTTTTACACAATTTTGACTTCAAATTTTTCTCCCTCCTTCCCTCCCCCTCTTCTGATATAGTTTGTACATGTGCTATTATGTAAAAATATTACCATGTTAGTTACAGTTGTGAAAGAAGAAACAGATCAAAAGAAAAAACAATCATGGGAAAGAATGAAGTGAAAAAAATACACTTCAGTCTGTATTCAGAGTTTATCACTTCTTTATTCTTGATATGGATAGAATTTTCATTCACAAGCACTTTAGACTTGTCTCAGATTATTGTGTTGCCGAGAAGAGCTGAGTCATTCATAGTTGATCATCACACAATGTTGCTGATACTTTGTACAATGTTTTCCTGTTTCTGCTCATTTCACTTTGCATCAGTTTGTATAAGTCTTTCCAGGTTTTTCTGAAATCTTCCTGTTCATCATTTCTTATTGCACAGTCGTATTCTATTACATTCCTATCCACTACTGGTTCAGCCATTTCCTGACTGAGGGCATCCTCTCATTTTCAATATTTTGCCACCACAGACAGGGCTGTTATAAATATTTTTGCATATGTAAGTTCTTTTCCCTTTTTGAAGATTTCTTTGGGAACCAGACCTAGTAGCAATATTGCTGGATTGGGTATGCACAGTTTGGTTATGCTTTGGGCATAGTTCCAAATTGCCTTCCAGAATGGTTGGATCAGTTCACAACTCCACCAACAGTGCATTAGTGTCCCAATTTTCCCACATCCTCTTCAATCTTTATCATTGAATCCACATTTCTGTCAGGAGGTGGGAAGCATGCTTCATCATCAGACATGGCGTCATGGGTGGTCATTGCATTTATTAGCACTCCTAAGCCTTTCAAAATCATTTGTCTTTACAATGTTATTATTGTATAAATTGCTTGGTTCTGCTCAATTCACTCTGCATCAGTTCATACAAGTCTTCCTAGATTTCTCTGAAACCAACCCTTTCTTTATTTCTTACAGCAAACTGGTATTCCCTTATATTCATATACCATAATTTGTTCAGCCTTTCCCCAAATGATGGATTCCCCTCATAGTTTCCAATTCTTTGCTGCTATGAAAGAGCTGCTATATCTATCTTTGTATGTAAAGACCCTTTTTTTCCTTTGATTTCATTGAGATCAAAGCAGATCTCAAAGCACTGTGACTGGATCTCTCTTTTGCAGTCATCTCACTTTCCCTTATAATTATTTGTGTTCCTTTCTCTCCCATCCTTCCCCCCATTAGACTATAAGTTCCTTAAGGGAATCTGTTTTGTATTTATCTGCATTTCATCTCAACCAATCATGGGGCCTTCCAGCAGAACAAGAAATTAGCAGGTATTTGTTGGATCAATAACAATGGCTAACATTTTACTAATGTCATCTGCTTTTAAATTTTAACATAAATTTAATTTAAATAAGTTTAATCATGGTCCTCACCACAAGTCTGAAGGTAGCTGGTATAGCTGATCCCTTTTCTCTTTGCTCTTTGTATTCTCTCACTTATGGTGACTTCATCAGCTCCCCCAGGTTTAACCATTATCTCTATGCAGGTGACTCATATCTAGGTATCTCGTCCCAGTGTCTGCCATTTTCTTCAGTCTCATATCACCAAATGTCCCACTGGACATTTCAAAATGCATATTCTGGAGATGTTTCAAACTCACCCCTTCCAAAACAAAATGTTTTCCCTGAAACCTACCCCTCTTGCAGACTTCCCTATTTCTGTTGAAGGCATCACCATTCTTCTAATCCCCCAGGCTCCTACCTTCCCTGTTAAACTCAGCCCTTCCATTTTTATCGACTCCACTTATTCAATTGGTTGCCAAATCTTAATATTTCTGTCTCTATAGCATCTCTCCCATCTCATCCCACTTCTCACTCCTCAGACTACAAGGTTCAGAGTCTCAACACTTTCATGATGGCCTCCTAAATGGTCTTTCTGACTTGAGATTCTTCATCCTCCATATTGCTGCCAAATTGATTTTTTTTCTTTTTTTTTCTTTTTTTTTTTTTGGAGGGCAGTTGGGGTTAAGTGACTTGCCCAAGGTCACATGGCTAGTTTTTGTGTTAAGTGTCTGAGGCCGGATTTGAACTCAGGTACTCCTGACTCCAGGACCGGTGCTCTACTCACTGCGCCACCTACCCGCCCCCAAATTGATTTTTTTTGAGGGAATTGGAGTTAAGTTACTTGCCTAAGGTCACACAGCTAGTCCAAGGTCAGATTTGAACTCAGGTCTTCCTGACTCCAGGGCTGGTGTTCTATCTACCGTACCACCTAGCTACCTCTTCTGATTTTTCTTAAATGCAGAGCTGACCATGTCACTCACCTACACACTGAATTTTAATGACTTCTTATTGCCTCTAGGACAAAATATAAACTCTTTTGTTTCATCCTTATTGTACATTATTCCCTCTCCCATTCACTCAGATCCAGCCCAAATGGCCTTCTCTCTGTTCTTCTCACATGACACAACATCTCCCATCTCCATCCTTTGTACTAGCTCCCTCGAATGCCTGGAATGCACTCTATCACTCCTTCTGCTTCATGGAATCCTTCTTGTCCTTCAAGACATAATTCTTTTTTTTTTTAAGTAACTCAATGGTCATTTAATAATTGAAATTAAGACTAAATAACATTCATTGACAAAAGTTGCATACCCATTGATTGACACATTGTTTTCTAAATTATAGGATGATCACAAAGTAAATGTTATTCTTAGGCACTTTTCATGTAGATTTGAGGCAAGTATATGTATGGGGGGGTCCTTACTGACAGAAACATTCAGGTGAAAGTAACATTTCTGTTTAGCAGAAATGAAAATAAAACAATTTTATTCATCCTCAGTTGTGAGATTCTAATTGTTTAATCTTCACAGTTTGAATTCACTTGGCATTGGCTCCCCCTTTAGGCCAGCCAACAAGTTCTTAACTGCAAGCACAGACATGACGTTTCGAGTTCCATGAATAGCACTTCCAATATGTGGCAGAATCACACAGATCTTCAGTGAAAGGAGAGGATGGTTTGTGGGCAGTGGCTCAGGAGTTGTGACGTCTAGCTCAGCTGCTGTAATCTGGTCACTAGTCAAAGCCTGGTAAAGGTCCTCTTGGTTCACCACATCTCCCCTGCTTATGTTGACAAACACAGCTGTTTTCTTCATTTTCTGGAAGAAGTTCTTGTTGCACATCAACTTGGTTTCAGGGGTTAAAGCACAAGCCACCACAACAAAATCTGACTGGGCTGCCAACTGATCAACAGGAACAAACTCTGCCTGGAACTCAGCAGCCTCCTTGGGTTTGGGCTGACGTCCAGTATATAAAAATTTCTGGACGCCAAATGGTTGTAGGCGACGGGCAATAGCTTGGCCTATCCTTCCCAGCCTGATGATTCCAACTGTGCTGTTCAAGAGCTGGTGGCCACACAACCAGAGGGGCTTCCAGGAAGTCCAACCACCGTTCTTCACTTCCTCAATGCTTTCAGGCAGCCAGCGACTGGTGGTGAGGAGCAAGGCCACTGCAAGCTCTGCTGTGGCATCTGTCAGGACATCGGATCCCTCACTTTTTAATTTCATCTAGGGCAAGATGGTCGACTCCTACGGATAATGTGCTGATTACTTTGAGACTGGATCCTGCGGTGTCCAGGAGTTTTTTGTCTATTTTGTCACTCAAAAGGCAAAGAGTACCCTGAGCTCCGGTCACTCCTTTTAGCAGGTCCTCTCTCGGTATGGGCTCCTCTGCATCCCACTGTTCTATGTTAGAAATTCTGGCTTGGGCCAGCAGGGCCTGCCCCTCGGGGGGGATCCTCCGGGTGACGAACACCTTCATGAGTCGTGCAGTTAGCGTCTCAAGACATAATTCTACATGAAAACGTTCCTGTTCCCCCAGCTGCTAATTGGCAGCTGCATAGCTCAGTGAAGAGAGCTGTGAGTGTGGAGATAGGAAAGCCAGTCATTTGAGGACCAGTGTGGTATTATAAAAAGAGGCCCTGATTTAGAGTCAGAAGATCTGGGTTCAAGCGCTTCTCCCTTATTGTGTGACCTTGGACAAATAACTTAATCCTATAGGGCCTCAGTTGCCTCATCTATAAGATGATGAAGGTAGACTTGATGGTCTCTAAAGTCTCTTCCAAGGGGCAGATAGGTGGTGCAGTGTATAGAGCACTGGGCAAGGAGTCAAGAAGACCTGAGTTCAAATCCAGCCTCAGACATTTACCAGCGGGGCGAATCACTTAATCTCTGTCTTAATCCATGGAGAAGGAAATGGCAAACCACTCCAGTATCTTTACCCTAGGCAATTCACTTAGTTCTTTCTGCCTCAGTTTCCTTAACTGTAAAGTGGGGATCATCGTATCACCCACCTCACAGAGTTGTTTGAGGAGCAAATAAGATATTTGTAAAACACTTAGTGCAGTGCCTATATGTAGTAGATGTTAAATAAATGTTTATTTTCTTCCCTCCCCTACCCCCTTTCAGAGTAGGGGGTGCTTCATTCTTGGCTTTTGTCTGCCAAAACTTAGCAGAGTGTCTGGCATATAGAAGGCACTTAATAAGGCTTATTAATTATTATGCCTGTTTTACAGAAGAAGGAATTAAGGTGGACATAAAGGAGAAATAATTATTCCAACATTAGGAGGTGGCCAGGATGTGGACCCAGATCACTCCTGGCCACAAGTCCAGGGCTCTTTCCACTATGTAGGCAGACAGTCCAGACAGGATGGGAGTGGAGGGGCAGGGTGGGGAACATGGTGATGATTCCTGAGTACCTCTGTTCCTATAGAGGAGCTTTACCTTGTTCTGCTTCCTGACTGACCCTCATTTCACCAGTTGTAAATGAAGGACCTTGGCTAGGTCAGTGGCTCCCAGTTCATCCCCTTCATCTGCAAATTAGGAATCTGTAACCTAGAGAGGGGAAGGAATTACCCAAGATCACACAGTTAAGAAGAAGCAGGCTTTGGATTCAAACCCAGATCTTCTGACTCTAAAATCAATGCTTTTTCTATTCATTAAGCACCTACGGTGTGTGCAAGTCACTGTGCCAGGAATTGGGAATATCAGTGAATTCTTAATAAGACTTCTTCCAATGGGAGTGGGATTCTGGGTACACTTAATGTAAGTGTAATGGAAGTAATTTAAGATCTTCCCTGCCCATTAATAGGTCTTAGGTAAAGCCCATTAAGGGAACTTCTTAGGGGAGGCTTGCTTGTAGGAAGGCTTTCACACCTTTTGCTTATTTCTAATTAGGCACATTGTGATGTCTTCTGACTCTGAGAAGTGTATATATACTCTGACCTGGTATTTTACTTTGGGGGGCTCGCTTATGAGAAGGATCTTGTAATTCCCTGGTAGAGATTCTGAGTGACCATGTGTTCAGAGCTTTCCTGACTGCTCAGCTGTAAAGGTTCTCTCCATTCAGGTATGTACGTAAAGTAGATAATTGATTCAGGCGGTTGGAGCCCTGTCTGTTGGTCTCTACTTCTCTGCTTGTATTTTCTCTGAAGTTCAGGGTGCTGAATTTTCCCCTGAACTAGTGAATGTAATTAAGAAAAGATTGCTAACTTCTTGAATCTTTCCTAGTAAAGCAAATCTAAGAATCTGTGCTAGCAGCCATCCTGGGTATCCCAGTGTGCTTACTGCTATAATAAAACATAGCCTGTACTCAAATAACTAAATATAGAGTGTGTATGTGTATGTGTATGTGTATGTGTATGTGTATGTGTATGTGTATACATATGTGTGTGCATATATACACATATAATGCACACACGCATATACATAAACACACAAACACAACACATATGTGAACATATACACATAATATATGTATATGTTTATACATATATAATATGTAAATATGTAATTCTATTTACTATATAATAATGTGGATATATAAATATAAAATCATTCGAAGTGATTTTAAGCAGTAGAGAACATTAAAAATGGGGGTATCAGTGTAGGCCATGTTAAGGAACTCCATACTGAAGGGATATCTCCAGACTTGAAGAGGGAGTGCATTCCAGAGTCACACAGCTAGTAAGTATCTCAGGCTAGATTTGAATGCTGCTCTTTCTGACTCTAGGCCCAGGACTCAAAGCCCTGAGTTGCTAGGTTCCTGTGATGAGCTCTGGGATGGATCTCAGAAAACAAATGAAAAATCAACCTGGAGAAACACTTATTTTCAGCCTTTAACTTTTCGGGTGCCGTGCATGTGTCAAGATACAGGTAGCAACAGGATAATTTAAAAAATGAAACAAAAAGACAACAAAACACACTTAATAAGTTGTGATAAGCAGCCTTTATTTCAATAAAAGTTCTGTTAATACAGTACTGATGTTCTGAATTAAAACTCAGGTTTGGAAATGGAAATCCCAAGGATAAGGTATAGAAAAAATATTCTAGACATGGAGAATTATCTGTACAAAGGCACAGAGGTGGGAAAAAGGCTAGGGGAATAGCGCACAGAGTGCCAGGCCCGGAGTCAAGAAGAGCTGTGTTTAAATCCAGCCTCAGCACTTATTAGGTGTGTGACCCTGGGCAAGTCACTTAACGCCTGTTTGCCTCAGTTTCCTCATCTGTAAAATGGGAATGATAATAGCTCTTTCAGGGTTGTTGTGAAGATCAACTGAGATTATGATTATAAAGTGCCTGGCTCATAGTAAGTGGTATATAAATGTTAGTTACCATTATTACTGTTATTCCTACACAGTGAACACCGAACAATCTAGTTTGGAATGGAAAGTGAACATAAAGACTTTTTTTAAATATAAAAAAAATTCTCAGATCGTTACACGAGAGTAGTTGTATCATTAATATCTATGGCTTGAGGAAATTCATGGTAACAGAATTTACTGTGAATTCAGCGATGCTTTGAGATGAATTGATATTGTATTGATGATTGTAATGCCAGTAATAGACTACAGTTTATATAGCCCTTTAAAATCTGTAACATCTCACTTAGTCCTCACCAGGATCTTTGTGATGTAAGCACCCATTTTTCAGATGAGGAAACTGAAACCCAGAGGGGTTAAGTGACTTGCTTAGATTCATCCAACTAGTAAATGTCAGAGGTCAGATTTGAGCCTAGGTATTCTTGAGTACACTTATAACAGTACTATCTACAAAAAACTGAAAAATGGTCATGCGCATCCGTGTGAGAGGTTATTTATTCAGACTACAAAGACCTGTTGGTTTATTTATGGATTTCAATATGGACCCAAGGAGCTCTTGCAATAACTCTGCCTCTCCTCCTCCTTGTCCCGGCCAGCCCCACTCTAGGCCATGGGCCATAGTTTGGAAACTATTGGGTTCGAGTCTCTAAAGTGATTTCCCAATGTTAAGTCCTATGATCTTGTGATGCTGTGTATGACCTGAGAGGTTTTGTAAATCAAGCATGAGTGTCACGCCTGGAGAGTAAGAGTTTGAATGCCGTCTCCCCTTCCACCTCCCCCCAAGGGGGACTTTCTACTTCTTGACATCTTGAGAACCAGCTCTTCTGGGTGTGATCGATCCCACTCTGCCTTTGATAGACCGATCGCTAACCACCTCTGGGTAATTACAGTGATGAAACGTGTATCCTGAAGCCCAGGGAGAAATTTGTTTAAAAAATAGGTTATTAATTATTCAACTTTGAAGGGATTAGGTTTTTCAGGAAATAAATCCATATTCTCTTAATGAGCGATGGGTTTTCCTCTTCTGGCTTCTTCCCAGAGTTACTGGGTAAACAGTGACTAGACTTTCTGCTCTGACCTTACACAGCTCTGCCTGCTTGGGCTGGGCAAGTGAGACTCGGATCCTCTGTGGTCCCCTCGGGTCTCTGAGTGCTACGTAGGAATGCCTAGATCTCCCCAGTCTGGGAGCTTCCTGAGGGCAGGGCCAGAGGCTGCTTCCTTCTCTACTTTCACACCTTAACTGAGCACCAGACTAGGCACTCAGCTGTTAGGGTTCCCTGCCCCCTACTCCATCACTGTGCATTTATTTTGTATGTAATGATATATTATAGCCAAATGTTTCCTTTTCTCTGAATGTATTATACCCACAGTAGAATATAAATTCTCAGTAGGCAGTTTGTATCACTTTTTTCTTTGTTAAACCTAGCTCTGAGCACAGTGCCAGGCACGTGGGAAGCTTTTGATATATGTTATTTAACTTAAGCATTATTTGTAAAATGATGACATAAAACATCATGGTTTGGGAGGGGAAAACACTGACCTAAAATTATTTCCCAAGCTCAAATCTTTGGGTGAAAAATCTCAGGCAGGTCTAGTTTACAATAAATGAGATTTTTGTGTGGCTTTAGGAGAGACACCTCAAAGGACAGTGAAGGGGATAAAATCAGGTCAGGCACCAGTCAGTGCCGTGTTGGGGAAATTACTATTTAAGTACTTCAAATTGTGGCTAATTGGTAAACAGCGCTGCAAATGGCCAGTAATCGGGCCCAAATCACTTCGTGGTTATCAATTTAAATGACAAATTTTCTGCACTGATGAGTTATGGGTGATGTAAATGCCCCATCATTTTATTTTGATAGATCTTCATTGGAAGGAGGTTAATGAAGAACTACATGGGATTATATAATGAAACTGGGTTTGGAGGCTGGGGAGCGCAAAAGGGAGGTCACCAATGTTCTTCAGAAAAGAGATGATGGAGGTGATGGGGATGATGGGGATGATGGTGATGATGGTGATGATGGAGATGATGGTGATGATGGTGATGATGGAGATGATGGTGATGATGGTGATGATGGAGATGATGGTGATGATGGAGATGATGGTGATGATGGTGATGATGGAGATGATGGCGATGATGGAGATGATGGAGATGATGGTGATGATGGTGATGATGGAGATGATGGTGATGATGGTGATGATGGAGATGATGGCGATGATGGTGATGATGATGGTGGTGGTGGTGATGATGATGATGATGATGCTAGCTTTTAGAGGAGACTTTTATAGATCTGTGATCATAATTGTGCTTCTCCCAGTGGAGCAGATGGCATCCCCTCCATGCCATCTCATCTTGGAGATTCTCGTTCATATCTATCAGTCTTTCAGAGAGGATCCACCCAATGTTCCAGAGAGCTTTCTCTGGATCTTTTAATACATCATAGATCTCACTCCAGCCTCTGGGCTATCCATCTATTGTCTCTCATTCTGGCTACATGACTGGCCTTCATCCTGTTCTGATTATGCACAACTCTGAACAATGTTATTTAGGTCCCTTCTGACCCCAAAGACATTGCAGATAAATATGCTACATCCTACTCACAGCCATTGTTTGCCTTAATAGTACAATGTAATATTCCAGGCGCCTCTGATTTCACCACTGCGGGCCCTCCCTTCCCCAATACAGAAAGTGGTGCTGGCGCACTTCAGAGCATGGTTTTCATGAGTTGTTGTGGCCATGGGACCGGCCTTCCCTTGATGACGCTTCACCTAATTTAGAAAGGCTGATTGTAGAACCTTGGGAAGGTGATGGAGTATTGAGACTTAGGGCCATAGGCTTAAAAGTTGGAAGAGACTTTTGTTGTTGTTTGGTCAGTCATTTCAGTCATGTCCCACTCTTTGTGACCCCATTGGGGTTGTCATTGCAAAGACGCTGGAGTGGTTTGCCATTTCCTTCTCTGGTTCATTTTATACATAAGGGAAATGTGGCAAACAGGTTAATTGACTTACCCAGGGTCACACAGCTAGTAAATGTTTGAGACTGGATTTGAACTCAGGTCTTCCTGACCCCAGACCCATTCCCTATCTACCTAGCTGCTCTTTGGAAGATGCTTTAGAAACCATCAAATCTACCTTCATAATTTTATAGATGAGGAAACTGAGACCCTATGGGGTTAAGTGATTTGCCCAAGGTCACACCATAAGGGAGAAGTGCTTGAACCAGATCTTCTGATCCCAAATACAGGCCTCTTTTCATAATACCACATTGGTTCTCAAGTGACTAGAGCTTAGTCCATTGATGGAGCCTTTCTAATTTGACAAGAATCCTTAGCTTTTATACTCCATTGCCAAGGCCTTCAACAACCCTGGGATCATCTCCATAGTACAGTAAGGCAACAGAGAAGGATGTGACTGGCATAATAATAATGTTAATTTTAACAATAGTGCTGCCTAGCATTTTCTTATTTTCGTGGCATTTCTACATCCGTTGCACAGTAAGTCACTTAAATTTTCTAGGCATTAGTGTCCTCATCTTTAAATGGAGATAATAGTACCTGGGCAGCTGGGTGATGCAGTGGGTATAACACACCATCTTCTTGAGTTAAACGCAGCTGTGTAACTCTGGGCAAGTCACTAAAGGCAAATAGTTGGCTCTGTTTCCTCATCTAGAAAATGAACCAGAGAAGGAAATAGCAAACCACTCCAGTATCTTTGCCAAAAACACCCGAAATGGGCTCATGGAGAGTTAGACATGATTGAAAGCAACTGAACAGCACCAGCACTAACAGTACCTGCCTTACAAGAATATTGTGAAGATCACATGAGAAGAGAACCTTGAAGTGCTACATAAATATCAGTTATTGTGATTATTTTGGAAAACTCATTTCCCTCAACATGTTCAACAAAGTCCAGGTAGAAATGTTCCTAGGACTGGTTTTTATCACCAGTGGACAATTACACAGGTGGGTAAATAACTGCTTTTTTGTTTTTCATTAGATAAAAGCAGGGGAACAGTGGAATCAGTTCAAGCCAGTTCACAAGAGCTGATTATTAAATTTTCAACATGAGCATTTACACCTCAGAAATAAGCAAAGATTAATTGTTTTGTTAATTGTCTGGTCATAAGAAAGTGATGAAGATATTGTTAATAGTGCAGATTAGACTTTAAAGTGGGGTTGTGTATAAATTTTTTTAAACCCTCCCCCTCCAGAGAGCTGGTTATTAAACATTTATCAGCACACTCCTGAATAAAAGTATTAGCCTGCAAACTCATGTTCTCTAGTCTCACTGAAAACATTTTCAGTATAGTCCAGTGATAGACTGAATAATGAAGGGTAAGATACATCTCATTCTGTTCCCATATTATTTTGATTTCTTCTCTCTCACACACACCTTGGAAGTTATTGCCTATTTGCCATGGTGACATCTACCAAAAACATAGTTCTTAAATTTTTATGGGTCGTTGTAATGTCCAGGAGATTTGGGGACAACAATTCAGTCAGTTGCTTCAGCTGCAGGACATTATTGCTTGGAATTTAAAGGATATTTTGAGGTCAGCATTGTTACTACTGTTTGTCCACCAGGGGTGATGTCTTTACTTGTGAGTGAATTGGATATAAGTGAGGCAGAGCTGTCCAACATCATCAGCCTCACTCTCTAGAGCAGCGGTTCTCAACCTGTGGGTTATATTCTATTTGTAAGTATGAAAATACATTCTGCATATCAGATATTTACATTGCAATTCATAACAGTAGCAAAATGACAGTTATGAAGTAGCAACAAAAATAATTTTATGGTTGGGGGTCACCACAACATGAAGAACTGTATTAAAGGGTTGTGGCATCAGGAAGGTTGAGAACCACTGCTCTAGAGTCACTGAAGTCCAGGGGTAAGACAAAAGTCAAGTCAATTGATGATGACCCAAGATGCAGTGGGTGACCTTGGCCCTTCTAAATTAAGTTCTATCCTAGGTCTCAGTTTGTCTGAGGCCACACCTATTCAATGATTAAGGGCTATGTTAAGAATTTAGACCAAAGATGACCCAATTTACCATCACAAAAATGTCAGTCTGGGAGGGGAAGATCCTCAGACTGTTTGGCTAGAACAGAAAACAGTTGCTATTCACACTCATTCTAAGTCGTCAGAACCTACATTGAGCACAAGAGGCTTGGATTCAGGCTATTATTGGCCATTCAGTGAAAGCCAGAATGATTTGGGTTTAAAGGTATAGTCAAGTAACTCCATTTGCAACACAATTGGCTTTTTTTAAAGCCTGTTTTTCAGCTATATTTCAAGAAATCATAAATGAAAACTGCACAGGACAAAAGGTAAATTGTCTTAGCTTTTTGAAATTTTTTTTTAAAATCTAGCCTCCAAACCCTGAAATATTTATAAAGCATAAGCAATCAAAAATTATATTCCTATGGACAGAGCACCCACATATAAGTGTGTGGCACCCCAAATGTAGAGGACCACATGTGATGAGAGAAGGAGGAGGAGGAGGAAATGAAGAAAATGAAGAAGAAAACAAGAGCACTCCCCAACTTCTGCTCAAATTGGCAGGCTGGGTCTCCAGAGGGCAGCTACTTCTACTCTTAGATAGCATGGTAATAACAGTTAATACAAAATGTTCTCCTAAAAACTTGGTTCACTCTTTCCCACAAATATACAGAGCATCCATGGGAGGCATAAGCTTACGCTTAGATCATAATAGTAATGTAGCCTGTATTGCTTTTTTTCTAGTCCATAAAAGACAGCAAGTTTCTGATGTGTTATTGTAGCTCCAGGTCAGATCTTGGAAGGTATTTAGCGGTAAATAACATTTGTAGCATGCAAATGATGTGTTTCTTCCACTGTCTTCCAAAATCTTTATTTGATTGCTAAATCTGGGCTCCTTAATAATAAGTCTTCTGCAATTTCTGGTGGTGATGACCTGGTTCTGAATTGCCAAAATAAGTTGCGTTGCTGCCATAAACAAACCTTCATGGTTTAACTATTTATCGGATACTTCTTTATGGACATACTAATGGGGGAATTCATGTGGATGTCACCTGGGCAGGTCCTTGTAAGTCCACTCTTTAAATATTACCCATTTTGTGGGCTCCATCTCATCGTACATTTCTAGTACATTTGATAGTTCTGGCACATATGTATTTTCTACCTTTACATTTATGTAATGCCTGCTACGTGCCAAGCACTGTACTAATCACTTTATAAATGTCATCTCATCTGATCTTTACAATAATTCTGGGAGGTAAGTGTTATTATTACCCTCATTTTACAGTTTGGGAAAGTTAGGCAGATATAGGTTAAATGACTTGTCCAGGATCACACAGCTAGTAAGTGTCTGGTGGCTGGATTTGAACTCAGGTTTTACTGACTCCAGAACCAGTGCTCTATCTACTATAATAGCTAATTGCCTAGTAAAGTGGTCTGCTTGTTCCAAAAATATTTCTATATGTTTTTGACACACACTGAAATTGCCTACCAATCTTCTTCCTCCTTTTTTTTCAAGGAAGTGTTGATTTTTCTATAGCTGTCTTAGGGGGCTCTATGTTTTGTCAATATTGCATGGGATTTTGTTAGTCTGTTTTCCAAATGTGTTATTTTAGTGTTCTGAAAGCATTGCATTAAGGCTGCTAATGCAAATGTGTTAGGTGCTTTAAATATATTCTTCCCGTTGAGCTTTGATTTCAGGATGCCAGGCTATTATTAGACTTAGTAGACTTAGACTGCCAACTTAGACTTAGATGCCAACTTATTAGACTTAGCAATTTTCTCCTTAACAGCAATATGCTTGATGTGCCTTGCCTGGATGAGATCAAGGTATTTATATTACCTTTGTCCTTTGGTTCTATTTGTCATCAGGATCCACACTAAAAGGTGATCTTTCTTTGGTATACATTAAGAATTTTATGCTTGCTGACTATTACTACTAGTGTATTGGGTCCAAATGATGTTTTGATATCATTTGAGGAAGGCTGGATGAGATGGAGTTGTTTAATATGCTTTTTGGTAGCCATATGGATTGGTGCCATCCACAAATGCTAAGTGGTGGATGAGATGTTTTGGTTTAATTCCTTCTTTAATATGGAAACTGTACTTACTTCTGTTTAGAAAAGATGAAGATGATTTAAAGATGGAACTCAAACTATTTCCGTGGACAAAGCCACATTTTAGGTCAATTGTTACTGATATTTTTCTGTTAGTGGCATATTTTCAATAGAAAACAGTTTTCCATGTGTCCATCTTGTACTCAAGCTCATTTTCACTTTGTGGGTCTGTTTTCTATATTTGCAGTACATGAATAGGCCATGAGTGCAGAACTGAGTCAAAGGCTTTGCAATGGCGAATACAACCATTACAAATATTATGGCACTTTGGGCAGCTTTTTTTTAAATTTTAATTTATTTTCTTGGTTACATCATTCATTTCCACAAGGTTTTGAGTTACAGATTTTCTCTCCTTTTTGCCCCTACCCCCCAGCCCAGAACACTGATCCCACTGTAAGGCCCCTCCCACAATCTGTTCCCTTTTATGCCCTCCTCCAACACC
>CM053601.1:143158700-143184508 GCA_028646575.1 Pseudocheirus occidentalis
CTGGGAGAGAGATGCTGGAAGCACACACTTCAGTAAAGGGACAGGAACAGGGTAGAGAACAGAACAAGGTGTGGGAGGGATAGGAAGGAGAGACAAACGATCACTGTCGCAATATGTCCACTATGAAGATGTCCTGCATAATCACACATCCATAGCCTGTATTGAACTGAGTGTCCTTCCAGTGGGGGTGAGTGACAAGGGAGGAATCAAAGAATCTAGAATTTAAAGTTCTGCAATACCAACTAGGAATTAAGATATACAGGGGCTGGGATAGGGAAAAGTTAGAGAGCAGAGCAGGGGTGGGGCTTTACAGTGGGATTGCTGTTTTAGGGTTGGGGCAGGGGCAAGACGAGGAGAAAATGTGTAATTCAAAAATGTAATGAAAATGAATAATGTAAACAAGAAAACAAATAAAAACTAAATTAAAAAAAAGAATAGACCTACTGTTTTTGGTGGTACATCAGGACCATGAACACCTTCATGAAAAGCCTGGTAGAGGAAACCAAATTTAACATGTGTTAAGGAGAGACTAATGGCAACAGTTGTTCCTGAAGGAAGATCTGGGGTATTCATCCCTGAAGAGATTTTAAAACTGATCCAGCTACATTTTGGGGGACATGGTTTGGAGCTTCCTAAAAAATGACAGGGACAACAATGAAGGTGGTCATCTCTCTAGTGCATTAAAGTTGACAAAGTGCTCTGTTATGCCAACCCGACAAGATAAGGAATGCACACCATTATTGTACCCATTTTACAGATTATGGGATCCTAGGATCTCAATCCCAGAAGGAAGATTAGATTTCAAAATTGTAGAATTTTGTAGAAGAGATTTTAGAGGGCATTTAATCCAACCCCTATGTGAAAAAGAAGCTCCTTCTACAACCTAAATTTAAAAGTCATCCTGGCTCCATAGAAAGACCAATTCTTACCCAGTCCATAGTTACTGAATGGGTCTTGCCTCAGACAAACTGAGGTCTGAGAAAATCCTAAATTTAGAAAGACCACAGACATCTACTGTATGACCGGCACCAGTCATCTTGACTTTTGTCTTGCCACTGAACTTTGATGACTGTGGAGGAGAGAGAGAGAAGCTGACAACTCTGTGCAGCTCTGGGGCAAGCTTAAATCCAATTCAGGCACAAGTCAAGACATCCCCCTTGGGATGTTATTGGTCCTCTTTGAGATGAAGGATGAACGATAATTTCAAAGACTTCAAGTGATGGGGGTGGAAATGGGGTTGGAACCCACTGCCTCCAGTCAAAGAACATTCTACTTTTGAATAAGTCTAATTACTAAGAACTTTTTCCTTATATTTACCCCTTTATACTTTCTACCTATTATTCCTAATTCTGCTCTCTGGAGCCAAGAAAAATTAGTGGATAGAGAGCCAGACTTGGAGTCAGAAAGACCCAAGTTTGAAGCCTATCTTAGACACTTCTCAACTGTGTGACCCTGGATAAGTGACTTAACCTCTGCCTTCCTCAGATTCCTCAACTGTAAAATGAGCATAATAAGACTTTTGCCTTTGTCCACATTAAATTTAATTTTATCAGATTTAGCTCAATATTCAAACCTGTCAAAATCTCTTTGGATCTTGACTATCCTTGAGTGTACTAGCTATCCTTCCCAAAACTGTGTCATTCATAAATTGATAACACTGTCATCTATGTCTTCATCTAAGACTTTGATAAATAACCCACATGGGCCCAGCATAGAGCCCTGGGGCACTCCATAAGAGACCTCCTTCCCAAATGACATTGAACCAGTAATGATGACTTTTTAATTCCATCTCATTAGCTAGTTCTCAGACCATCTCATTTTTCTAGCATTCATCTCACACAGCCTTCCCCCACACCCACAAGAATAACATAAGAGATCTGGACATATGTTTGGCTATAGCTTCAAGAATCCCTTGATGAATTATCGGTCTAATGACTGATCTAATGACCTTGGTGAAAAAAGGAAAGATCTACTTGGCATGAATGGCTACCAATGAAGCCAGGCAGACTTTTTGTGACCATCACTTTCCTGACAGGACATTTACTCACTAACTCTTTAAGAATACATCATAGGATTTTGCCAGGAACCGAAGGCAAGCTCATTGACCTGTAGCCCCGATCTGTTTATTTTTACAGGGAAGAAAACTGACAGCCAGAAAGAAGTGACTGACATAAGATTCTCTTCCTCTCTACTCTCCAACTGGGTACTAAAGCTATGTGGTAACAAGGTCTGGGTCATATCCATATCTGTTTCTGAATTGTAGACCCTGACTATAAGCCCAGGACCTTGCACACAGTTGATGTTGAGTTGAATTGAACTATGAAAGTCAAAATGTGAATAATAAAAATAAATAAATAAATATTTTAAAATTTTTAATAATTATGAGCCAGGCTTCAGCTCAACATAAGGAAGTACTTCCAGCAATAGAATGGACTAACTTGACCTGTAGTAAGCTCCCTGTCAAACTGAAGGTATTCAAGCAAAGGTCCCATGATTTCCTATGGGGAAATGTCACAGAGAAAATTCACATAACAGGCAGAAGTTCTAATCAGATAACCTTTTCAACTGGGAAATGCTATAACTCTTAACTGTCTTGTAAAGCCCCTGATTCTCTGAGAAGCTTTCCCTGATTCCCCCAGTGATAAGGATATTCCCCTCTCAAACCTCACATAATCTTGACCATAATTCTCTACCATAATTATCATGTACTATTGTGAATCATAACACTTTTTGTTGGTGTTAAATGCCCCTACTAGATTGTAAGCTCCATGAGGGCAGAGACCAAGTCTAATTATTCATCTCTCCCAAAGACTGGTCCCCAAGGTTTGTACACAATAGATGCTTAATTAATGTTTGTTGCTGTGTCCTGAATTGTGTTGTATTACATTGTGTAATTCCAGACATGGTAGGGATGACTGAAAAATCCATTTGACCAAAATCTCTTAGTACGATAGCTGACATTTATTCACAAAGCTCTTTCCAATCATTATTTCCATCAGCCCTCACAGCAGCCCAAGAGAAGGGGAAAGGGCAGGAAGAGGAGGGAGGACACATTTCATCATTGCCACTTCATAGAGCGGGAGAATGACATTCAAAGGAGAAGCTACATGACCAACATCACAAAGCCAATGAGTGATCAGGCCAAGACTCAAACCCAGGTGTCCTGATAGTCCTGAAAGGAATGGAGAGGAAGCGTCATTCATTCATTAACCCAATTAATATTGACTGAGTCCCAGACTAGTGGTGGGGAGAGTTTTGGGCGGGGAGGCAGAGCACCTACTTGTGTTCAAAACCTGGCTCTGCCTCTTTCTGCCCATGCAACCTTGGGCTAATCACTTAATTTCTCCTGGGCCCTATTTTCTTCATTGTAAAACAAGGGGGGGTCAGGCTAGGTCACCTCAAATGTCCCTTGTAGCTATGAATTTATAGCTAATTGATGTAAACCAGAAGGAACACGGCAAGATCCGTTTTTCAGCTCCTCTCATTTTACAATGGAAGAGAGACCTGGGGAAGGGAAGGGACTTTCTTGATGCCGCATATAGCCATGATTTAAACCTGGGTTCTCTTATTCCAAATCAGGCTCTCTTCTCATAGTACCATCTGTCTGGAAAAGACGGCCTTGATGCCTTAAGAAATAATCCATTTCATTCCTCCTGTGACCAAAGGGACAGAGAAAAGTAGGGAAGAGGGACAATGTTCTGTTAGAGTTGAGTTCATCCACATAGGTAACCAAAGTATGCCACCCCCTGGGGGGTGCTGGAAAAATCATGGGGTGGTGATAATAGACTAAGGTACAGTCAGAGAGAGACAGAGACAGAGACAGAGAGACAGAGAGAGATAGAGACAGACAGACTGAGAGAGATAGAGAGGTCATATTTCCATAACCCTTTAAGAGAGGTTCTTAACCTGCGGGCCATAAACTTAACAGAAAATTTTTATAACTATTTCAACATAATTGGATTTCTTTATACCTTTATATTTTATTTTATTCATTTAAAAATATTTTTCGGAGCGGGGGTCCAGAGGCTTCACCCAATTGCTAAAAAAAGTCCATGATCCCAAAGGAAAAAGGTAAAGAATCCTTGTTTTAAGGTTTAATAAGCCACTTTCCCTCACAACCAACCTGTGAGGAAGCTGTTGTTATTAAGTCATTTTTCAGTCATGTCCAACTCTCGACCCCATTTGGGATTTTCTTGGCAAAGATGCTAGAGTGGTTCACCATTTTCTTTTCCAGCTCGTTTTACAGATGAGGAAACTGAGGCAAGCAGGGTTAAGTGACTTGCCCAGGATCACATAGGTAGTAAGTGTGTGAGGCCAGATTTGAAGTTATGAAGAAGAGTCTTCCCAACTACAGAACCAGACCTCTATCCACTGTGTCACCTAGCTGTCCATGAGGAAGGTAGTATGATTATTATCCCCATTTTACAGATGAACAAAATGAAATCCTGAAAGGTGAGGTGATCAAGGTTACCCAGCTAGAAAGTGCATGAAATGAGACATATCCAACTCTTCTGACAGGTCGGATCTTTCCCACCATACCATCCTGACCCTAATGGAAATCCCTGGTCACCTAAACATTCTGGACTGATGGCTGATTCCACCCATGTCTTTTGGGTTCATGTGAATACATTCCACATGTTCACCAGGGATATAGTGCAAACAACACTTATCTTGGAGTCCAGAGGCCTGCTTTCTAATTCTCACCATCCCTGTGTGATCTCGAGCTTATCACTTCAAAGCTCTCTGAACCTCTGCCTCCTTGTCTCTAAAATAAGTGTGCCAATACTTGCATCACCTTCCTCAGTTGGGAAGAAGATGCTTTGTACCTCTTAGAGAGCACTTACAGGATAGGAACTTCATTATTATTTTCATTGCTCTCCCCATTTACAGATTAAAAGACTGAGGGAGGAAGGAGTGAAGGGATTTGCCTAGGGTCTAGTGGCTCAGTACTAGGCCTGGCTGGCACTCATGTCCCCCAGGAAGAAAAGGTCTCTCCAGTGATTTCATTGAGTCAATACCACTTAAGAGAAATGGGATGAGGTGTGTCCTTACACTTGGGTGGGGGCCAGAAGGCAATTGCCAATTATGTGTATGTGAAATCCGGGTCGTAATGCCAGCTGTTGTCTGAATATCCCCTCGTGCTAAATCCAAACAAGGAGCCAGAGCGGGGTAATTGGATGGTATTATTTTCACATCCGCAGCCATGGGAGAGGGATCAGGGCCACAGGGCTGTGGTCTCCAAAACTCTCTGGAATTGACTCTAAATGCAATTCTGTTTAGGCACATTCCCGACTCCTGACAGGGAAACGAGCCCCATGATAAGGTGATGGGGGTTCTATCAATTCTCTGTTGCTCAGGCCCCAGAATGAGATTACACAGGCTCTGCCGGGGATGCCGGCCTATCCCCCACACAAAAGCCCAGCCCCGTGCATGAAATGGTATTTGCCTGTTTATAGGAAGAATGATGAAACTCTAAATGAATCGTTGACCTTTCTTGAATGACATGTGACCTGAGAGATATCTGAGGTGTAGATCACCAGCCGCTCTCCACAATTGCTGCCTGCTGACTGCAAACAAACAATACGATATCAAATATGGTTTGAAAAAATTGACTTGGTTCAACACTGGATGGGGGAGGGAAGGGGGCTTTGATGGGGGTGCTGGAGGGGAAAAAAAGTGAATTATTTTGACTCACCGGTCAGAACACATCAATTCATTTCACATCATCTTTCCCCGGGAGTCTGGCGGGGCTGCAGCGGTGGTTCAGAACTGTTTGGACTGAAACTATCACCGTGTATCTCAGGAGGCTTGGTTTATTTTCAGCAGACAGACCTGCTGGGGTAGATTGACAAAGAGCTGATGGTTTCAGAGGAAAGAGTCTAAAGTAAACCAAGAAATACCCCTTTCCCATGTAGGCTTTCTATAGGGGAGGTCCAAGGAAAAAAAACCAGTAACATCACCCCTATGCCCAAACCCTAAGAAATGTGAGAGTGAGGGCAGCTGAGCTTTAAGCAGCCATAACAAAGAGACTGAATTTCTTTGGATGGACCGTGCAAAGGAGCTTGGAGTGTTTGAGCAAGCTGGAAAGTGTTCGTCTGTCATAGCTCAATAGCAAGAAGGAACACGATGGTTTAGTGGGAAGAACACTGAACAGGCAGTTCAAAGACCTGGTTCTAAAACATAGTCCCTGGGTGAGAAGCAACGTGGCATAGAAGGGCAAAGGACAGGGTCTGAACTTAGCCAGTAAGATCTGAGTTGTGTTCTGGCACCAACTTTACCATTCGTTTCCTGAGTGACCTGCACCAAATCACTGACCTCGGGGTCCTCATTTGTAAAACGAGGGGTTGGGGGAAGAGATAAGATGACCTCTAAGGTTCCTTCCAACTCTAAAGCTGGAAAACTAGGAAATTTTGGGCAAGGCCTGTTTCCTCATCTGAAAAATAAAGAAGCCCTGAGCTCCTACATTTCTTATAATTCCAAGCCCTCTGATCCTAAGAGATATTAAAAAAAAAAACCTGACCACAAAAAGATGACCTGGCTGACTTGAGGGTGATATGTGTGTACATGTGCACACGTGTGCAGTTTACTCTCATTTAGTATGTTACATACAATCTGCTTAGCACCACAGACACAAAGAGAGCTACAACAGAGACCTGGCATTCAAGTGGTCGGGAAGACCTTAGATGCTTACTAGCTGTGTGACTCTGGGCAAGTCACTTCTCTCTGCCTCAGTTTCTTCAACTGTAAAATGGAGATGATGATAACTATAACACCTACCTCCCAGGGTTATTGTAAATGAGAATGTATTTGTGTTGTTTTTGTTTTGGAGGGGGGAAGGCAGAGCAATTGGGATTAAGTGACTTGCCCAAGGTCACACGGCTAGTAAGTGCTAAGTGTCTGAGGGCAGATTTGAACTCAGGTCCTCCTGATTCCAGGGAGGTCCAATGCTCTATTCACTGCCCCGCCTAGCCACACCCCTGTTTTGTCTTTTAAAGCAGGGCAGCTAGGCAGAGCAGTGAATAGAGCATGGGCCCTGAAGTCAGGAGGACCTCAGACACTTGACACTTATGTATCTGTGTGACCTTGGGCAAGTCACTTAACCCCAATTGCTTTGCCTTCCCCTTCTAAAAAAAATTTTTAAGCACTTACCACATGTAGTAGATGCTATATAAATGATTTTTTCCTGTATAGTGGCTGAGGTTGAATTTAGGATTGGGAAAGGAAGGGAACAGGATTTTATTAAGCACCTACTGTGTGTGTGTGCCAGGCACTGTGATAAGTGCTTTACAATATCATCTCATCTGATTCCCACATCCCTGGGAGGCCGGTGCTTTTATCACAAGCATCTTACCGTTGAGGAAAAGGAGGCAGCTGGAGGTGGAGCGATTTGCCCAGAGTAACCCAATAGTAAGTGTCTGAGGCAGGATTTGAATTCAGTCTTTCCTACCGCCAAGCCACTGCACCACTCAGTCAGAGAGACCGAGGGGTGGGGAACCTCAGCGCCCTTGAAGTTACCTGTGGCCTTCTGGGTCCTCAAGTGCAGCCCTTTGACTGAACCCAAACTTCACAGAACAAATGGCTCCCCACTCCCAGATTAGACAGACCCTGATAAGAATAACCCGCTCTTCTGCTAAACATCCCAAAACTGAAGTTTCGCAGTTGTGGATCCGGGCTATCTAATCTGAACTCATTGTTCCTCACCTACAAGCCTGCCTAAGTTTCCTCAACTGCAAAATTCAGGTGAGAATGACAGCACCTACTTCACAGAGTTTTGTGAGGTTTAAACCAGGTATTTGTAAAGCACTTATCTCAGTGTGTGGCATACAGTAGGTATTTAATAAATGCCTGTTCCTTTCCCTTCTCAATCCTAAATTTATCCTCAGCCACTCCGGAAGGTCCCTTGATATCTTAACAGACTTGGGTAATATTAAGTTTTAAAATTCCCCCATTTCCCCCCTACCACAAGAAACCCAAGCTAATACAAAACAATTGCAGAGCTTCTTCTCACTCTGAAACATTCAGAATGTAACACAGTCTACAAAGTACTCTAAAAATTTTTTAAAACATATCCTTTTCTGGGGCGGCTAGGTGGCGCAGTGAGTAGAGCACCGGCCCTGGAGTCAGGAGTACCTGAGTTCAAATCCGGCCTCAGATACTTACCACAAAAACTAGCCGTGTGACCTTGGGCAAGTTACTTAACCCCAACTGCCCTCCAAAAAGCAAAAAAACAAAAAAAAAAACATATCCTTTTCTTTAAGTTTTAGATGGCCTTGATGGATGCTTGTGAAACCTTGGCAATAAAAGGATTTGGGGTGGCCTATTTGATAGCTAGGGAACAGGGATCTACTTGTCATGACCACAAGATCTAGGAAGGGTTGGAAGGGACTTTGAGATGAGACCTGAGCAGAGAAGGGCATTAAGGAATCATTACTCCCTCATTCTGGACCCCCCCCACCTTGTCTCTTAACACAGCCTGTGATTGCCCTGGCTGCCTCATCATACTTTTGAGGCATATTGAGCATATGGTCCACTAAAACTCCAAGATTTTTTTCACAGAAATTCAAAGAGCCCTGTGAATTTTACTTTCGGAGCCTAAGTGCAGAAACAAAACAAGTTAATTCATGTTTGGTTTCTATCTCATCTGCCCTTCATTCTCAGTTTCAGGTGTTCTCTGCTTCTATATTAGAAAAACATCTGGTCTGAGGACCAAGAGATGCAGATTCCAATCCCACCTCTGTCACTGACTCCGTGGATAACAACGCGCCGGTCCACCTTTAGCAGAAGCAAAGTAGTCCAGTGGATAGAGTGCTGGGCCTGGAGTCAGGAAGATCTGAGTTCAGATTTGATCTCCAGACACCAGTGTCTGACCCTGGACAAGTCATTTAACTGCCTTAGGTGCCTCAGGTTCCCCACCTGTGAAATGGGCGTGATAATATCATAAACTTTCCAGGATTGTTGAGAGAACCAAATGAGACAAAAGGCATTTCATAAATGCTTGTTTCCTTCCCTCTTTCCTTTCCCTCTCCAGACTTCAATGTTCTCTTTTGTAAAATGGAGTGGTTGTACTAGGTGACCCCTTCAGGCTCCCCCATTTCAAATATCTACTTTGGGGTGAGAGGGCAGTGCACAGTCATCCCTTTCACATCATGGGGCTAGGGGCTCAGCACCCTGGTGATCCAGAAAATCCACCTAAAAATGCTTGGCCCTCCCTTTGTACCAGAGAAGAAGTCTGAATTTTCATGGTACTAAAAGATAAAATATGTTGGTATTATACAACACTATGCATATATTTTATGCATTTCTGAGTTTCTAAATTTTTTCTGGATCATCTGCTGGCCTTTGTGTATCTTCTGTGGCTTCCAAAAAACTCCCATTTAATTTCTTATTTCTTATAGCAAAACAGAAATGGAGAAAGTTGCAATGTGGAAGGGAAAATTGCACTTTATATTCAACAAAGTCAAAGTCAAATATTCTGCAACCTTAATCTAGAAACAAAGGGAATTCAGTGTTCAGAAAAGTCATAAGAAAGCTGCTTTTAACTTATATGTAACCATCAATAGGAGCAACTAGGTGGTGCTGTGGATAAAGTGCTGGGCCTAGGGTCAGGTAGACCTGAGTTCAAATCCAGCCTCAGACACTTACTAGCTGTGTGATCCTGGGCAAGTTACTTTATCCTGTTTACCTCAGTTTCTTCATCTGTAAAACGAACTAGAGAAAGAAATAGCAAACCACTCCAGGAGCTGTGTCAAGAAAACTTCAAATGGTGTCATGATTGAAACAGAACCACAACAGCCCTCAATTGATGTTTTCATTGGCTCTTAGTAGGTTTAAGAGGGGTCCTCACAATGTAACACTATTGGCTATAAGGGGATCCATCAGAACAAGCCACCCTCAAAGGAAAGGATTTGTTGGTTTCATAGAACTGGGGCTTGGAAGAGACTATTTCAAAACCATCCAGACCAACCCCTTTATGAAACAGATGAGGAAGTTAAGATTCATAAAAGAAAAAGTAATACACCCAGGGTCTCACGGCTAGAAGGGACATTAGAGCAGGGATTGCAGCATAAGACATGACTCCCAGTGTGGGACCCTTCCTCTGAACATCCGATTCAGAATGCACAGGCTACATCCCTTCTCCAAGACTCAACTACTCATCATAAAATGAAGCAAACAGTCCTGGCACCACCTACCTGGTAAGCTTGTCTATTTTTTAAGAGCCCCCTGAGGTAGTGTTAGATACAAAGAGCCCCAAGTTTTGAGCCCAAAGAACTGGAATCAAATCCCAGCTCTGAATAATTTACTTTATGACCTTGCTCAATCACTTCCCTTGCACATAGCTATAAAACTGAGATCGTACTTTGCATACTACTTGCTCAAAGGCTGCTGTGAAGAAAGGGCTTGGTAAAACCTCATGCCCCATACAAACATGAGCTGAAGATTGGAGCGGGACAAATTCCCAATTTTCAAAAAAAAAAAAAAAGAGGTGGGGCAGGGGGGAGATCAGAGTATGTAAATTATAGGCCAGTGGGTTTGACTTCAATTCCTATGGAAAATCAAGAAAGGATAGTTAAAGACATGGTTAATGAACATCTAAAAAAGGAAGCAGTATAGTTCCTTTTAAAAAAGAGCCAGTATGGTTCCATCAGGAACAGGCCATACCAGACTAATTCTGTTTCCTTTTTTGGCAGGGTTTCTAAATGAATAGACCAGAAGAAGCCTGTGGTTATAGTTTAGATAGACTTTATCAAAGCATTTGATAGAGAACCTCATACTAGTCTTGCAGAGAAGACAGATATGCATTAGAAGATAATAAAATGTCTGAAAATGAATTTGAAGCCACTTGAATGGTTGGATTCCAAGAACAGTTATTAATGATTGATGACCAACTTGGTCTCCAGTGGAATGCCTTGGGATCTCTGCTTGGCCTTGGGCTACTTCCCATTTTAATCAATGACCTGGTTAATGACAATGATGGTATATTCATCAAATTTCCACACAACACTAAGTCAGGAAAGTAAACTAACAGCCTGGATGCCAGAGTGAGGGTCCCAAAGGATCTTGGTGGTCTAGAGTTTTGGGATGAATTTTAAAAGATGAAATTGAATAAAGATAAATGTAAAGTCTTATATTTAGGTTTAAAAAATTTTACAGTTTTGGGGTGGTTGGTAGGGGAAAGATGGGGAGAAAATCTGTAACTCAAAATCTCATGGAAATGATGTAAACTAAAAATAAACAAAAGTTAATTTTTAAAAATTGTTTTTAAACTTTACAAATACAGGATGAGGTAGGCATGATTAGACAATAGTTTTACAAAGATATGGCAGTGAGCTCACTCTGTGTCAGCAGTATATTATGGTGACCAAAAAAGCTGGTGGAATCCTGGAGTTCATTAAAAGAGGTATAACTTTCAGGCCCAGGGAGGTGAAAGACAGGTCCTCTACACTCTGAACTTATCACATTTTTTGGGGAATATTGCCTACAGTTCTGGAATCCACAGTCTAAGAAGATCATTGACAAGTTGGGAATAATGTGGAAGAAGGTTACAAAGGTTGTTGAAGTACCTTGAGTCAATATATCATAAAGATTGGTTAGAGAGACTGAGGATGTTTAGGCAAGAGAAAAAGCTTGGGAGGGGCATGATCATCTTTAAGAACTTTAAATCTGTCATGTGGAAGAGGGATTGAACTGGCCATCTTTGTTCCCAAAGAGCAGATCCAGGGGCCATGGGAGGAAATTGCAAAGAGATGAATTTAGGCTTGATGTCAGGAAAACCAACCAAGCCACCAAATTCCTAATAATTAGAGCTATCCAAACATAGAATAGGCTGCCTCAAAAGATAATGGTTTCCTCCTTGATGAAAGTTATTAAGCAGAGGTCACCAATTGTCAAGACCAGATGGCTTCCAAGGATCATTCCAAGTCTCAAAATCTGTGATTCTGTGAAAAATGAGAGAAGACCAGTGATGAATAATAGTGGCTTTTTAGCTTGGTATCACCAGTCCTAGAACAACGTCATGCATACATTAGGTATTTAAAAAGCATTTATTGGACTGAATTTAATAAATGACAATATAAATGTGAATAATTAATAATAGGGATGATGATGAACTCTAAAGTACTATGTAAATGTGAGTTACTATTATGAAGTTCTATATAAATGTGAGCTAAGAAATGATAAGATGAAATATAATTGTGATCCCATTTGGGGGATGGGAATTGTGCCTGGACCTGTTGATTTAACCATTACAGTGAGGTCCCAGGTGAGGACATTCTCTCCATTGTTGCAGATGGGTAACTACTCAATAACTTAGTATTTTTTTTTTAGGTACTGAGAACTTCAGACTTGCTCAGGATCACAAAACCAGAATGAATGCGGTCAGATCTGTGACTCAAAGCCAGATCTTCCTCCACTCTGAGGCCAGGTCTCAATTCACTTAATTATGAATTATCACTAATTAATACTAATTATACTAAAATTAATTATAATTATTAGTTATGAACATTAGGGTTGCTATAATTAATACTGATTATTACTAATTAATTGTGGCTTATTACTAATTACTATTATGAATTACTACTAATAATTACTATTATTCATTATAAATGCTAATTATTATTACTAATAGAATATAAAGTGACATGAACATGTCAACTCTTATTAACAAGTTATAAAGTATTAGAAAAGGGCAGATCATTTCATAGAGATTAGGACAGGAGCTGCGATTCTATTCACAAATAGAGGGAATTTCCCAGATGAGAAAACGCCCTGTACCAATGCAGGCTGGCATTATCTCTGCTTCCTGGAGTCTTAGAAAGTTGCCTAGAGCAATGAGAGGTTGAATGACTTGTCCTCGGTCTCATGGTCAGCATGAATCAGATGCAGGACCTAAAACCAGGTCTCCTTCATCCTAAGGTCAGCTCCCTAGTCACTATACCATATTAACATTAAAATTGTTGTTGTTTTGTGTTATTATTAACAATATTACATAATGTTATGTGTTATATGGGGCAGCTAGTTATATGGTGCAGTGCATAGAGCAGTGGGCCTAAACTCAGGTCAGGAAGACCCAAGTTCAAATCTGACCTCAGACACTTACTAGCTGTGTGATCCTAGGCAAGTCACTTAACCCTGTTTGCCTCAGTTTCCTCATCTGTAGAATGAGCTGGAGAAGGAAATGGCAAATCATTCCAGCACCTTTGCCAAGAAAACCCCCAAATGGGATCACAGAGAGTCAGACATGATGAACGACAGCAAATGACAAGAATATGTGCTATCTGATGTTAATAACCTAATTTGTTAATAATCAACTGTAAAACTTGACTATTGTGAAAATACGTTTAATGTGAAGGTATATGTAGAGCCAAATCAGGTCATATGCTGTCTTGGGAGGGGGGGAGGGGGAGACAAGAGAGGGGGAGAAAATTTGGAACTCAAGCTGTGGAAGTGAATGTTGTAAACTAAAAATAAATAAATTTAAAAGGAAAAAATGATCAACTGTAAAGTGCCACATAAATGTGAATTATTATTACTCATCAGCTTTAAAGCAGTGGGTAAAAATGAACTATCAATAATTAATTCCCAGCCTGCCCCAGCCATGCCCATCTTTTCCGAGTACTTCCACCTCCTCCCTATTGGTAACCTAGATTCCATCCCAGGGTCCCTAAGTTCCAATAGGTCCTTTTGCATTATCCTGCAGGGCTCAAGCCTCCAAGTTTTGCCAGCCTGTCATTGTATTCGAGGCTACTAGCACGGGTGGCCAGCACACAGCAAGAGACAGCAAATGCTTTATCTATCTTAATTAATTAATCATAAGTGGTAAAGGCTCTGTGCAGGCTATCATTAATAAGCTATAAGGCATCATATGAATTGAATGGTTGATACTATTAATAATAATGTAGGCGATCATTAATATTGATTCAGATAAAGGCAAGCCCAGAAGATTTCCCCAACTCTGCCCTGGGAAGTCGGCTCACCCAAGGCTTTGATGTACTGAGCTTATCCCAGTGTCCGGCCATGATCTCAGCGATCGCTCCTTACCTGCAGTTACTCACGTTCAGAGGGAAAGTTTTCCATCGCATATTACACACTAGAGCAGGCACCAGATTGCCGTAGATTACCCCGACATCCTGGGCCAGTCTGAGAGCAGTAATATCTTCATGTTGGCTGTCAGGAGCCGTCAACCCCACTGACCAACAGGGAAGGCCAGGCAGCCTGCATTACTCAATCAACTCTAAGTGTTATAAATACTGAGGCCATAAAAAAGTACAATGTAATGATCGCTTAAACAAACCCAATTCATCATCCACGCTGCTCACACATCATTTCCCGCAGGCTGACCGACCAGCCAACCAGCCAACCAGCCAGCAGCTGGGGAACCAGAGACACTTTCCCCCTACACTTTTCTTCATCAATCTGAATTCTGGCCACTGTCCTCCCTCCCTTTCAGAGAGAGGGGTTCTGCCAGCAGGAGAGGGTCAAGGGAATACCCCTTTCATATGAATAACCTAATTACAGATGTAGCTGGTCTCTGAAGTCAAAAGAAGTTTCTGATTATTCTAGAGAATCATGGACTGTCTGGAAGGGACCTTGGAAGAGAGACCACAAAGTTAGAGGCAGAAGGAACCCTAAAACATAGTGAGTCAGGGCTGGGAGGGAGTAGAGAATATAGGATGTGATCATCTAAAAGAACATTAGAACATAGTGCTAGAGCTAAGTGGTACTTTAGAAAATAGAGCATGGAAGGCCAAAGCTTAGAATGCAGAATGTTAGAGCAGGAAGGGATCTTAGGAAACAGAACACAGACCAACAGCCTTTGAAGGGGGCTTGGGAAACAGGAATGAGCAGCAGAAACAGAAGAGACCTGAGAACATGGAACAAAGAATCTTGGACCTGGGAGGAATCTCAAAGATTTCCTAGTAAAAGCTGTACAGGCACATGGTACAACAGAAAGTGTGCTAGGGTTTAAGTCACAGGACCATGATGTAGGTGCCAATGATACCAATTACTCTATAAAGTGGGAGGGGAAGAGAGAGTGAACAACTAAGCTCTAAACTTAAGGCCCCTTCCAAATGCAAACTATGATTTTATGACACTGGGCATTGAATTCCTGCCTGTTTCGGTCTTATTTGGAAAGGAAGAGGAGAAGGAGGAGGAGGAGAAAGAGGAGGAGGAGGAGGAAGAAGAGGAGGAGGAAGAGGAAGAAGAACAAGAACAAGAACAAGAAGAACAAGAACAAGAAGAAGCATGGGTTTCTTTTCCTGGAAACTTGGTTTAGTTTGGAGATTTGAGGGTAGTGGGTTTGGTGAAAAATAATTAATTTTTACAGATGAGAGATGGAAAGCCAAAGGTCACATAGCAAATGTGTCCCCCTACTCAGCTCCTTCAGCAGGGAGGACAAACACCCACTGGAAGGGTCCCATCTGCTTCCCCCCAGCTCTGGGGGGAATTTTCTCACTATTGTCCTTCACTAGCTATTAGATGTGTGGCCTTAGATGACACAGCCTGGCTGGTTTGCCTGATCTTTTAAAAAAATATATGAAACATAAAATTCCTCCCACTGAGGGCTTGCTTCAATGACTTCCTCAAAATCCAGTCAACACAAATCCAGTTGTTAGGCTGGGATGGGACAGCCATCAACATCAGTAGAGATCATTAGCTAATTGGATTTTTACCAAGCCCACTATCCCCAACTCCCCAACCTTAGCCAAGTCTCCAGAAAAAAAGGTTCTTTTTTATTATTATTTTTTGGCAAATGAGAATGCAGCAGGCAAGAATTCAATGCTGAGGATCATAAAATCATAGATTCAGAGCTGGAAGGGACCTTAAGTTTAGAGGTCATTTGTTCACCATCTCCTTGCCTTCCATTTTATAGGCAAAGGATTACAGAGGAAACCAATCATACGGAAATACATTTAATGTTAAAAAAAAAAAACACAACTTCACAGGCCCCAGGTTAAGACCCCCTGGAAAAGATGAAGTCTGAAATCCCTTCCAGTTCCAAAATGGTGGTAGTCTACAAACTATGCGTTGCAGCCCCCAGCATCTAGCCTTTCACACAGTAGGGGCAGCTAGGTGGTGCATCAGATGGATTGTGGGCCTGGAGCCAGGAAGACCCAAGTTCATATTTGGTCTCACACTTAGCAGGTACATGACTCTGGGCCATCACTTAAACCCTTTGTCTCTGTTTCCTTATCTATAAAAGGGGGTGGGACAGGTAGGTGGCACAGTGGATAGAGTGCTAGGCCTGGGGTCAGGAAGATCTGAGTTCAAACCTGGCCTCAGACACTTAGTGACTGTGTGACCCTGGGCAAGTCACTTAACCCTGTTTGCCTCAGTTTCTCCTTTGTAAAATGAGCTGGAGAAAGAAACGGCCAACCCCTCCAGGATCTTTTCTAAAAAAACCTCAAATGGGGTCACAGAGAGTCAGACATGATGAACGACGACAAATAACAAGAATACAGATAGTATTTAGATAATGCCTGCTGTGTGCAGTCCCTATGTTAAGTGCTTGGACTATAAAGACAAAAGACAGTCTTTGGTCTGGAGAAGTTCTTAGTAACAGCCGGGCAGACACATATGCAAACAATTAGGTACCAACAAGCTATCGACAGGATGGACCAGAGTTCCTCTCAGAGAGACACTAAGGTTAAGGAGAATTAGAAAAGTTTCTTGAAGAAGGTGAGACTTTGGCTGAAACTTGAAGGAGGCTCAGGGAGCAGAGATGAGAGCATGAGGGACAGTCAGTGAAAACACCCACAATTAAGAAACTGAGTGTGTTGTATGAGGAATAATAGCAAGGGGCTGGGGCAGAGGCGAGGGAGGGATGTCATTGAATCCTAGAGTATATGGAGGGGAGGAAGTGTGAGAAGACTGGAAAGTTAAGAAATGGATATTAAGCAGGGCTTTAAAAGCCAAATAGGAGATTTTATATTGATCCTGGAGGTAATAGGGAGCCACTGGAGTTTATTGAATAATGGGGTGACAAGCTCAGGCCCGAGCTTTAGAAAGATCAATTTGACAGTGGAATAAGTTGTCACTCAGCCTCTGAATGAAGACCTCCAATTAGAAGGAACTCACTATTTCTCAAGGTAGCCCACTTGGACAGCTTTAACCATTAAGAAGTTTTCCCTTAAAACTCAGCCTAACCTGTTTTGCATTTCTACCTATTGCTTCCTGGTTTTTCCCTTTGGAGTCAAGTCTAATCCACCTTCTGGAAAACAAAAAAGCCTTTTAAGTGCTGGAAAACCACTCTCAGTTGTTCTCTAACTTATCTTTTGCCCAAGCTCCTTTAGCTGATCTTTATAAAGCATGCTTTCCAGTCTTCTCATTTATCTCGGCCCCTCCCTTCTGAACATGTTCCAACCTTGACCATATCTTCTAAAACAGGGCGCCCAAACTTGAACTCTGTACTACAGGGGCAACTTGTCTTATCTTTGGTCTGGACAAGTGACCTCCCCAATGTTAGGAATCACTTCCCTTACCCCCTTCAACTAAGATAGATCAGCAATTGATCTACAATTTATAGGATTATAGATTTACATCAGGAAGTGACCTTGGAGGCCATTGAGTATGACCTCTTTGTTTTATAGATGAGAAAACTGAGCTTCTTAGAAAGCTCCTTATGTCCTTCTTATAAAAAGGATAAATGATTAACCCAAGGTCACACAGGTAATAAGATAATAAGAGGTAGTTAGAATTTGAACTCAGGTCTTCCATCTCCAAATTCAGCACTCTTTCCTCTGTACTGAGAACTGTATGAGGCACCAGGATATTAAGTAACTTGGCCAGTGTGTTTCAAAGGCAGGACTTGAACCCAGATTATTAGCAGAGCTATTCCCTCTCTCTGTATACTACAGCTCCCTTAATGGAGCTTAAGATACATCCATTTCTTGAACTGGCATCCCAATTAACAGAGTTGTTGGTGTCCATTTCTTATTTCCCTCAAAAAGAATGCTAATAGTTCTTATTTTCAAACTCTACACAACCTTCTTCACCATGACTTCTTGTTGTGTACTCATCCCCATTACAACAAAGAGAAAGTGGGGTCATAGAGAGGGTTCTGTCCACAGATACAGTTAATTCATTTGGATAGCAACTTAATCAGTGGTTGCCCAGACCCTGGATAAAGATATCCACTGAGTAGTACCCGTGATTTCTGAAGGCAAACCATTTGTACAGCTCTGATTGGGAGCTGTAGAGCATCAGAGCCAAGCTTCCCGATTTCACTGTTTGATGAGCTTTCTGGAACATCATACTGCCTAGAGCAAGAGTTCCTAACCCTTTTTGTGTGTCCCGGATCCCTCTTTCAGCCTGGTGAAGTCTACGGACCATTCTCAGAATCATGTCTGCAAATATATAAAATTCATACAGTTACAAAGGAAACAAATTATATTGATTTTTTTACGTTCATGGACCTGTTTGGTATTATGCTCATGCACACCTATAATCAATCCCCACTTATGAAAGACTATGAATGGTGGCTGTCTTGAGCTCAAGAATTCTCAGCTACAATATGGCTAAAACCAATCAGGTGTCCACACTAAAAACAGTAGCAATATGGTGAGTCCCTGGAACTAATGGTTCCAGGTGGGAGGAGCCACCTAAAAAGGGACAAACCAACCCAGATCAGAAACAGAGCAAGTCAAACCTTCCATGCAGATCAACAGTGGGACTGAACCCTCGAGAGGACCCTGCACTTCCAGCCTTGGTGAGACAGAAAGAGCCAGTCTTTAAAAAAAAATGTTCACAGACTCCAGGTTCAGAACCGTTGGTCTAGATTTTGAGTTCTGAGTATGAGTCCAGTAATGTCACTCATTTTTTTTACACCCCCACACTCATTTCCACATCTTCCCACCCCACAGTGCTGAGCGGGCCACAGGAAGCAGTAAACACTCACAAAACAGCTGTTAAACAAATGACAGGAAGGTTTTTCCTGCCCCCTACTGCCCCAATCTACCCTTTCCCCCAGTCCAGTAGTGCATGAACAGTTATAGCTCAGGGAATCCCAGGTAAAATTATCTTAACATCTGCTGTTTAGCTGTATCTTAAAAAAAAAACCCATAAAGTTTCAATCAACAAGGGAACAAGAAACTGTTATTGGAAATGTGAATTGATTAGGTGCTAAAAAGAGGTGGCTGGACGTAGAAACGATGATTGACAATCAAAGTATCCCCTACCCAGGCCACTTTTACGAGACTGCAGGGGCCTAGTTCTCCTCCGAGGCCAGGCTATTTTTTTTTTCCCAAACGGTATGTTTGTTCCATTCCTGAAGACTGAACACCATACTTGCCTTTTATTTATGTAAGAAATTAACACAGAATTTGAGGAATTACTTGATCCTGATAAATTAAAAAACATATACTAGCTGTGAGACCCTAGGCTAGTCATATATCAGCTGATTGCAGGCTTTAAAGCTAATCACCTGCAAGACCTTTGGGAAGCTACGTTACCTGGAAGAGTGACAATACAGTTGCTTTCAATCAGTGTCTGTTTCCTAGACCCTTACAAGTTTCCTAGCAGTTTACAGTGGGAGCTCGGGATAGGGACAAAATCCATGTACTTGGTGTCTAAAGAACTGGGTTAGAGTCCCAGCTTGAGCTAGGGTCCCCCAGCCCCTTGCCCTCAAGCTTCAGTTCAGTAAGAAAAATTGTTAAATGATTTACCTCATGGGGTTTTTGTGAAAAATTGCTTTGTAACCTTAAAGGGCATAGAAATGTAAGTTAGCATTTTTAACAGTATCCCAGAATGGGGCTGAGGAATGGTTATGAGGATTGGTTGAAAGAATGTTCAGCCTGGAGAAAAAAAACCAAGTTTCTGCCTGCTTTGCACCTTTCCTCTACCTCTACCACCCAGAAAACCATCGTATGTATGTGTGTACATATATATGTATATATATATATATGCATATATGCATGTGTGTATGTATATGTGTATGTGTATATACATAATTTTTTAATCCTCATAACCTTGCAAGGTAAATGCTATAATTTTACAGATGCAGAAACAAAGTGAGAAAGATGAAGGGCCTTGCCCAAGGTCACACAGATGATGACCTTCCCTGAGACAAGATTCCAGCTCAGGTTTTCCTGAGACCAAATCCACCCTCTAACCACTGGACTACCCCTGGGTGCTTTTCACTGGGATGCTTGTGCTTGGATCTGACTGACGTTCTGCTTTCTGCCATCTGCTGCTATTTCTTTGTTCCCTTTGCCAGGTCGTCATGCATCTCCCTCCTGTAAAGTGTTGGTGGTTCCTAAAATTCTATTCCAAACCTGATTCTCTATCCCCACAAAAAGAGTCCCTCTCTCGATTATTTCATCTGTTCCTGAAGGTTTAATTGTCTGACCCAAAGATCTCTTGCTCACACACCCAACCCACATAACCTGGACTCCAGTCATTAGAAAACCACGCAAACCCTCCAGCCCTCAGTGTCCTGCCCACTGCCTGCTGGACTTCTCCACCTGGATGTTTCTCAGGCAGCTCAGGCTCAGCACACCCAAAACAGAACTTGCTACCTTGCTCCCTTGCTTCCTCCAAACTTCTTCATTTTTTGTTCCCAGCCATCACTATTTCTCTAGTCATCCAGATTCACAGCATTGGAATCGCCTATGCCTCTTGATTTTCCCCCACATGGCTGGTTAATAATCCATCGCCAGTCCTGCTTGTTTCTCCCTCTGTCATACCTGTCCTCTTCTCCCCACTTAAGTAGATCCCCTAAGGTAGTTCAGACTCTCATCATCTTTCCAACCCCATGAGTGCAATCACCCCCTAATCAGTTCCCCTTTGCTTCCAGACTCACCGTTCATCAACCCATCCTCCACATACCTGCCAAGGCACTTTTTCTAAGATGCAGGTCTCATTATCCCACTCCCCTGATTAATTTTTTTTCATTGTAATATCTTGTGGCTTCTAAGGAGAAAATATTAACTCCTCTGCCTGGTATTTCAAACCCAAACAATCTGGCACTCCCGGGCCTTTCCAGATATTTCACAGTACTCCCTTTCACAAACTTTATATGCTAGGCAAACTGCCTTATTGGACACTTCTCATGCCTGAAATTCCACCTCCTGGCTCTGTGACTTTCTTGGCCCAAGCTGGAATGCCCTACCTGGTCAGTCACCCCCTCTTCCTAGAATCTCTGGTTCACTTCTTAGAATTCCAAGCTCAGTTCCAGTACTTTTCATCATCCCCCCTCCCCACTCCAGGTGTCACTGCTACTTCCTTCTCCCTCCCTCCTCTCCTCTCTTCTAAAAATGATAAGCAATTTGATATAGGTTATATATGTTCAATTATGATAAAGTACCGCCCCCCCCACACCCTAGTGGAAAGGAAGCTCCTTGAGGGCAAGGTCGTCTTGTTATCTTCTTTTATCCCTAGCACTTAGCACAGTGCCTGGGCCTGGTGGACGCTTGAGAAATCATTGATTCAATTGAATCATTGAAAGTTACTGAATTTCCCTCTGTCCACATGCACCATACACCTGCACCCGCCTGCTGACCCAGGCTGGGCAGGAAACTGGCCCTTCTCTAGCCTGAAAGCCCCTGCCCCGCCTGCTCCATCGCCTCACTGAGAACCACAGAACACAGCCTCCCAGCTCATGCACCATTTATCACCTTTGTCCTTCATCAGCCCCCTGTACTTGTAGCCAGCGGCAAAACCATTCGGATCTGCCTGAGCTGAACAATACAATATTTCTGTTCAGCTGTGAAGTTGATTAATAATTTGGAAATGAAATCAATATGGGCATTGAGTCTCACTGTTACAACCTCATCCAGCACAGGCCAGGAGTCCCTGTCTAAAGCTGAGCAGCGGAGAATCTCAGAAAAGCAAGGACCTCCTAAGTTTTCTGACCCAACCCTACCTGAGCAGGAATTCCTTGTGTGATTATCCCAAGTCCCCTCGAAGACCTCCAGTGACAGAGAACTTGCTCCCTCCTGAAGATCATTTCACTTTTGGACAACTCTTATCATTAGGAAGTTTGTCTTTACACAAGAGAGGAAATGGTCAAACCCTCTGGGACCAAGCAAGTTCAATCTAATAGTCCTTTCCTCATGACAATATACAGAGACTACAATCAGGTCCCTCACACATAGGTCATCTGTTTTTGAGGCTAAACCTTCCCCTTTTTCTTCTTCTCCAATGATTCATGCTCTGCTGGATATTCACCATCTTGTCAATGTTCTTTTTAAAATGGGCCCCTAGAATTAAGATATACAGGCACTGGGGTAGAGAAATGCATCTTGCCCTACTGGAAAGTCAGAGGGGTAATGGGGGAGAGTAGATTGGGGAGGGGTTATACAGTGGGCTAGGGCTATTTTGGGGTGGTGGGCAGGGGAAAGATGGGGAGAAAATTTGTAACTCAAAATCTTGTGGAAATGAATGATGTAAACAAGAAAATAAATAAATCAATTTTTAAAATAAAATAAAATGGCCCCTAGAATTGGACACAACGCTCCAATCATAGTCTGATTCATGGCTCTGGATGTTACAAATCTATGAATATAACCTGCTATAACACACCATTGACTTACATTGGGTTTGCATTTTCATAGAAACTGTTATCTAACCATGCTTTACTTCTTTTATACTTGTGAAATTGATGTTTTGAACCTGGGTATAAAACTTTACATTAGTATCTTATTTATTTTTATTAGAATAGACTCACTCTCTTAGCCTGTTGAGAGTTTGGGCTTTTGTTTGGATCCTGACTTTGTCATTCACCATGATAGCCATCCCTCCCAATTTTGTGTTACCCAAAAACTTGATAAACATGCCATCTCTACTTTCATCTAAAACACTGAAAAAAATGTTTGAATCACATGGTTTCAAGGTATTACCCAAAGGTACTCCACCAGAGACCTTCCTCCAGTTCTGTTTGCAGAAAGACCAATAATCTGGAGAAGTCATATAATATTTAAGAATAAGACTCAGAACTCATCTCAAAGATATCACCTAATCTAATCTATTCAATTTTGAATATCTTCAGTAAGACTAATTGTCTGAATACACGGTGACCCCATTTTTTCTAATTGTGTGACACAGTTCGGTAAAGTCTCTCACAATATCCTTGTAAAAAAAAAAAGGTGGAGAAATGTTGACTGAATGGTACAGTTAAGTGGGTTAAAAAGTGGTCAAATAACATCTAAAGATAAATCTGGAAGAATATCTCTACAAATCTCTATAGATTTAGAACTGGGAAGGACAACACACAGAAATGAACAAGATGAAATTTAATCATCTTAAATATGTAGTCACAGTTAAGGGACAGTGTGGACCAGTGCCCAATCTTATTTCAGTGGTAAAGATGAGGTGTGCTCATACCCACCTGCTATGAGCACCTTCTGTTAAAAGGGGGTATCCTCAGTAACTGTCAAGTTATCTTCATCTCTCACAGAGCTGGCTGCCTCCCTCCCTCCCTTAGCTCTAGGCTTTTGTGAGTACTATTACCTTTCTCAGGGAAGCTAGGTAGCAATGTGGATAGAGTACCGAGCCTGGAGTCAGGAAGACTTATTTTCCTGAGTTCATATCTGGCCTCAAACACTGAATAGCTGTGTGACCCTGGGAAAGTCACTTTACCCTGTTTGCCTCAGTTTCCTCATCTGTGAAATGAACTGAAGAAGGAAATAGCAAACCTCTCCAGTATCTTTGCTAAGAAAACCCCATTTGGGGTCACGGAGAATCAGACATGACTGAAATGACGAAACAATCAATAGTTTTAAAATTACTCTTATCATTGGTCTAGCATGGGTTTGTGTGGATTACCCAATTAGATCTTGGCTTAGCTCTATCCTAGTAGGAAAACCCACTTTCCTTATATTCATTACATCACCTCTAACCCAAAGGCATGTTGAATGAAACTTTGGTAAGCTAGGTACAATGCTGAATTTGGAGAAAGGGGGACTGGGTTCAAGTTCCAGCTCTGACTTTAATAGCAGTAATACCTTAGGTAAGGCTCTTCACCTTTCCTGCCGTCAGTTTGAGGATGGATTAGACGGACTAAATGGGCTATCAGTGGTTCTCAACCTGTGGGTCATGACCCCTTTGGAAGTTGAAAGACCCTTTCACAGGGGTCGCAGGGGTCACCTAAGACCATCAGAAAACACACATTTCCGATGGTCTTAGGAACTGAGACACTGCTCCTCTATTCATCTCCAGGCGGGTCCACCCACAGGCAGATACACCCACATATGAGTATTAAAGAGTGGCAGCATTAGGAAGGTTGAGAACCACGGGGCTAGATGAATCCAGAGCAGGTTCTAAGGTTTCTCCCAGCTCTAAATAGATATTTCCCTGAGCCTCATTTTTATAAACAGGAAAAGTGAATGCAATGAAGAAGTCTAGACATAGGTTGAAGCAAAAGCTCTCCCACTTTCTTGGGGCACGACTTACAGAGGCATTGTGGAGTAGTGGATAGAACACTGAATTAGGCAGACAGGAAGACCCTGGGTTCTAATTCCATCTCAGATTCTGACTAGCTAAGGGATCCTGAGCAAATCATTTAACAGCTCAGCCTCAATTTCCAAATCTGTAAAAATGGACTAACAAAAGAACCGTCCTCACTGGGTGGCTGTAAGGATCACAAGAGATAAGATTCACTCTGTAAACTTTAAAGCACCATATAAAGTCCATAGTCCTCATCCTCATTATCTCATTCTTCTCATCTTTTCCAATGGGGATAAGATGGAAATGGTCCAAGGACAATAATCCCATTATCATTCCTTTAAAGTTCTATAGACTATTGCATGGGTCAAGATTACTATCATAATTGAACATATATAACCTATATCAAACTGCTTATCATTTTAAGAAGAGAGGAGAGGAGGGAGGGAGAAAAATTTGGAATGCAAGTCTTATAAAAATGAATGCTAAAAATTATCTTTACATATCATCAGGAAAATACTGCTAAAAAGATGATTATCACAATTATTATTGGTTTTGTTACTATTAATCTTCCTAAGGGTGAGTTGCCTTATGTATAAAATGAGCAGTTTGGCCAAGATGACCTCTGCTACAAGGCCTTCTGACCCCATCATCAATAAAGTCCCTCCTGGCTCTCATATGCCATGTCAATGACTTAGCCAAGGTCATTGGTTAATTAGCAGTAAGACTGGGCAGCAGACCTCCCAGGTCACAATCCAGCCTGGTTGACCAAAGTGTGGGGTAGACTATCGTAGCCCTACAGAGAAAGGCAATGAAGGGGTAAGAAGGAGTGATTCCCTCCACCACCGAGCAGTTCAATGTGAAGTCAAAGTTCATTGACACGTTCTCTGTACTTGGTGCGATGATTGCTTTATATTAGCCATTGACGCAGCCTGCATTGATCCTCCAGAATGTATCGCACAAATCATTTTGCACTAAAGTGCCGAATCGATGGAGAAATCTCCTGGAAAATTTATATTAAAAGTCTCTGTTTGCCTAAATGAGTTCTCTGTGCCCATATTGAATATTTGGCTGATGAATTGAATGAGTTTAAATTTGAACATTGCAGACCCATTAAAGAATGAATTCTTAAATCAACTTCTGTCATTTATGATTGAAATGAGATTTCCTCAGCAATAGGTTAGCTGCTGTATAAATCACTTGTGCATTTTATACTGTACCATAAACAAGATATAATTCTTTTAAATACACAACAGGTGCCTTAAATCTTCTGATGCAGCTTGTATTTATCTGATGTGGATTTTACTGTATTTACACCAGGTAACTAACATGGGATTATAATGGAGTCTCCCCAGTGAAGGTGAAAAAAGCCATATTCCTGGGTTCTCCTTTCACTGGACATTGCTGAGAAATCTACAGTATAGCTGTGC